>CM035226.1:1159371-1881081 GCA_020226215.1 Sindora glabra | reverse complement strand
CGATACTCATATAACGTAACGGTCACATTTTGGCTCTCTTTAGAAGCATTCTTCGTGATTAATGGATCATCATCTATTATATTGATTTGATTTATTGGATGGAAATTCGGCTTTGCTTGTGTATGACTTTCTCTTACACAAATCGTTATGAGGAAGAAAGGTGGGCAAGCAATATTGACTCCACGACGTGGCAATAAATTAACGTAGGGACAGCTCTCAAGTGGGTATTGGTTCGCAGAATCGTTTTCATCTATCTGAAATGTCAAATTTTCCTACTTGTTTACAATTAAATGAGTGAATATTTTTAGAAATTTTTTTAAGTTAATATTTTCTTAAAATATCCCGAATGGGTATTCTACTCTTCACAAGAATGCCTTAATAATATAAAATAATTATTTTATTTACTCTTTTAACTTTATTAATTATTATTACATTTTATGATCTTTCCTTATTGCAGATCATTTTTGCTATTACTGTTATCAATTGTAGTTAAGTGCCACTGTTATTGACCATCATTGAATGTTATTTATTATTGATAATCATCAACTATTAGTACTCATTGTCATAGACAATTATTTCACTATTAATAATTATTTACCAACACTATTGGTTATTATTATTGATTAGTATCTATTATTATTAATTATCATTTATTGTTATTGAATATTGTTTATTGTTGCTGTTATCACTAACCATTGCTTATTGCCATCCGTGATCATTAATTATTACCTACTACAACACTCTATTATCATCAAATGTAATTAATTGCTTAACTTTTGATTATCTTATAATATTATTAAAATATATAAATTAATAAAAATATGATGTTATAATATTTTTAAGAATCTCTTTAATTGAACCTAATATGATATTATGCTATTTTGGAGAATACATTCTTAAAAATTCCAGATGATTTTGGAGGATGTATGATTCTGCAAATTGAACAACTTAGACTTTGGTCTAAGTGAGTAATGGAAATTTTTCCAATTGAGGAGGTCGAGTGGTTTTATAATTAAATTTTTACATTAAAATTTATGTTTTTAAATAACTCATTTGAATTGTTTGGCTGGCGAGGGGGGAAGGAAAGGCCATTCAAGAGAGGGAAAGGGGTCAGTCCTCTCTAAAAATTTGAACTTGTAAAATTATCTGTAAGGTAAGGTGTGAGTGACGGAACATTTAATATAAGAGGTGTGTTTCTACTTGGGTGTTTAAGAGCAGCAAATGGTAATTAAACAAACAATTTTCTGGTGAAGCTTGCATTCACATTACAGAAAAGGACTATAAAGGATCGTTAATTAGCTTCGCTGATAATGTTAATTTTAACCAAACCCAACATGATTTCCACTTCAGCTCTCGTTGTTCTTATTTTCATGATCTAGGAATAATGCTGCACCACGAGTTCTTCAATCTGTAAATATAGAAATGTCACCATTTCATGCATTAAATTAATGCATAATCTAATTAATCATCCATTCCAACGAATGTGTTTTTGCAAAACGCAATCTATTAGCCTCATGTTTCCATCCCCTGATTCGGATAAGAACATAGCCGTTTTTATTCAAAATTCATAATTAAATGAAAAAAAAGAGCAAGCATGCTTCATTTGTAAATACTAAATATTGGTACCAATGATGCAGTGGTTCCTAATTTTACATTAAGAATTTTGTTTTTCGTCAAGTCTAAAATTTGAATTTAGTAACTTGCATTTATCTGTTATGTGAATTAAAAAAAACTGAATATTGATAATTTGGCCTTCACGAATTTTCAATATCTTACACATAATTTACCGTCCCTACTTTGTTTTTTTGGATCATATTGTTCATTTTCCATTTTAGATAATTGATAATAGTATGTGGTACAAACACATAACATTTTAGTTTTGGATGTATGAAATTAAAGCGGAAAAAATTCCAAAAATAATGTCAGCACTACCAAATGTGCTGGCAACACTACTTTGTACTTTGTAATATTAATATAATAACAACAACAATAAAACGTTATCTCATTAAGTAAGGTCAGTTATATAGATTGCACGATGCTATTGAATTCATCAGAAATCAAATTTTCAGTAATATTATTCACTAAGAGATTTCTTTTTATAACTTCTTCCAATGTCCTTTTTTGTCTTCCTCTATACCTTTTCATAGGGTTATTGATTATGTTATCAATTCTTCTCACTCGTGCATCCAATGATCTTCTTTGCACATGACCAAACTACCTTAATTGATTTTTTATCATCTTCTCCTTAATAGGTGCCATGCTAATATGCTTTTGTATGCATTTATTTTGTATTTTGTTCTTTTTTGTATGACCACACATCTATCTTAACAATCTTATTTTTACTACCTCCATTTTTGCTTTTGTTGTCCCTTTAGATTCTAACATTCACTATCATAAAGTATAATTGATCGTATAACGCTCCGATAAAATTTTCTTTTAAGTTTAGTAGGTACTTTATAGTCATAAATAACTTTAGATGCTTTTTTTCATTTTAACCATCTAACTTGTATCTTGTGTGTGACATCTCTATCAATTTTCCCATCGCTTTATAAAATAGCTTTCAAATATTTAAATTTAGATATTTGTGGTATGATATGCTTTCCAAATTTTACCTCCAATTCATTTTTATCTTACGTCTTGTTAAATTTGCAATGCATATACTCTATCTTACTCCTATACAAGTGAAAACTCTTTAATTCTAATGCCTATCTCTAATGCTTTGTTTGGTAGGAGAGAAAGAAAATAGGAGAGAAAAGAAATTTTATACTTTTTTCTTTTCTCTTGTTTGGTAGAAGGAAAAGAGGAGAGAAAGAAAATAAAAAGGTGAAATAAGTGATTATTATTTTCTTAAATTTTAAAATTTTGTTATTTTTTCTTTCTCAATTTCCCTCTAATTCAAAATTTAAAAATTTCTCTTCTTTTTTTCTCTTCTCCCCTCTTTTCACTCCAATCAAACAAAGTGTAAAGCTCTAGTTTATAGTTAACTTTTTCCTGTAATTCCTTAATCAGAATTGTATCATTCATAAATAGCATACATTTAGGGATAGTCTCTTGTATGTCTCTAATAAGAACATCCAAAACTAGATTAAACAAGTAAGGATTTAAAGGTAAACTTTGATATAGATTTATCCTTATAGTAAAATTCTTTATCTCTCCTCTGGGAGTTCTTACATTTGTAATTACTCCATCATATATGTCCTGTATAGTTCGGATATATGCGACACAAACTCCTTTCTTTTCTAGGGCCTTCCACAATACTTCTCTTAGAACTCGATCATAGACTTTTTCTAGGTCGATGAAAATCATATTTAGCTCTTTTTCTTTACTCTAATACCTTTCTATCAACCTTAGTAAAAGATAAATAGCTTTTGTTGTAAACCTTCTTGGTATAAATCTAAATTAGTTCTTTGTAATCCTAGTCTCATCTCTTAATGTATGCTTAATCACTTTTTCTCATAATTTCATATTATGACTTATAAGTTTTATCCCTCGATAGTTTGCACAATTCTGAATATCTCCTTTGTTCTTATATATAGGCACCAAAATACTCCTCCTCCACTCATTTGATATTTTCTTAAACCTCAAAATCTCATTAAATAACTTAGTGAGCTCAAAGATATCCTGCTCTTCTAAACATTTCCAAACTTCAATAGGAATATCATTAGGACCAATGGCTTTACCATTATCCATCCTTTTAATAGCTTCTTTTATCTCCCCAACTCAAATCTTGCGATAATAAGCTAAATTTTATTCGTCCTTTGAGGTTTCTAATCCTTTTATATCCTTAGTCACTCCTTGCTCGTTATTGAAAAACTTATAAAAGTGCTTCTCCCATCTTTCTTTGATATCTTCATCTATGAGCAGAATTTATCCTTCCTCATCCTTAATACACTTTACTTGATTCAAGTCTCTTGATTTCCTTTTCCTATTTTTAGCGAGCTTATAAATCTTTCATTGTCCATTATTTGTTCTTAGATCTCGATAGAACTCCTTAAAAAGTTTTAGATCGTACCTTACTCACTGCTTTTTAGTCTCATTCCTAACTGTCCAATACCTTCCCAATTTTTGGTATTGTCACATATATTTAAGGCCTTAAAAACATTCCCTTTTGGTTTTCACTTTTTCCTGCACACTTTTATTCTACCACCAAGATTCTTTATCTCTTGGTTCAAAACCTTTTGACTCATCTAAAATTATCTTAGCAACTATCCTAACCCTCTTAGTCATCACATCTTAAATATGGTTAGTACTTTTTTGTACTTTCTAATTACCTTTCTCTAATAATATTCTCTTAAAAGTCATTTGTTTCTCATCATTGAGCTTCCATCACTTAATTCTTGGATTTATAACTTGTTATCTTTTTCTGGTTATGAGTTTTAAAATGAATATCGAGGACTAAGATCCAATGCTATGTTGTAAAGCTCTCCCCTTGAATCACTTTACAATTCTTATGGATTCTTTTATTTGAGTTCCTTACAAAAAAAGAAATCAATTTATGACCTTAAAGTTCTACTCTTATACGTAATTAGATGCTCCTCCTGCTTTTTAAAACAATTGTTTGTAATCTTAAAATTATACGCTATTGAAAAATCAAGAATCGATTGTCCCTCCTCATTTAGTACTCCAAAATCAAAACCTCTATGTGCTCCCGAAAATTGCTTGCCTCACTACCAACATATTCATTTAAATCTTCTTTGATGAAAATCTTTTCTTTTTTGACATTCCTTGAACCAATCCCTCTACGATTTCTCAAAATTTCTCCTTTAAATGTGTCTTTGATCCTACTCATGGTGCATAGACACTTTGTAATATTAATATATATTTTAATTTAAGTAACAAAAAATTAGTAATATTATAAACGTAATTTTAATTTTACTCAATAGTTAAGTCGCTAAATCTGCGGCTTGTCATCTCGAGTTACGGAAGAATAGTAATATAGCTCGTGAATCATGCACGTAGACAAGCCAATTTCTATCATGTTTGCTGATTTTTGAAGCAAAATGACAGACACATTAAATTCAAACGTTTTTAGCTGTAAACTTTTGAAAAATTCCAAAACAAACAATTTATATAATATATTAAAAATAAAAATTTTAATGAAAGGGTTTTATATTTTTGAAGTGTAGTAAATGAGTTTTTTTAACCTTTACATATAGCAAATTGCTAAATTTACAACGGTAACTATTTTCCGCGGAGGGGTTTGTACTCTCCAATCAAGAATTATTACATCTAAACTTAAAAATAACAACAATTTTGTGGAATATCAAGTATCTATGCTAAGTCTGATCACAGCAATCACATGCATCAGCTTGAAACCAGCACCATGCCCCCTGTATAATCAATTATTTTCTTCATACACTTTGCCACCAACGCTTGCGCTCAAAGTACAGTACTTCTGAAACTATCTAGTTCATAGAATATTTCGGTGAAATTAATAATAGCCATTGAATCAAGAACTTTAATTAGGTAAACTTTAGCTGCTGAAAGGATAGGTAAAACACGCCAACACCAAGATCGGAACCTTTCTCTGATCCTGGCCGCAATTTGTAGCCGCTAATATTTGATTTATAACCACGCCAACCCAAACAACATCCTGTCTGCAAGTTAAACTAGCTTCTGTTTTAGCTCATGGGGCCATCCTGCCGCTCAGCCTCCATGTACTCCTAACTAGATGCATACTTTCTTCAGCCAACAATCCAACTAAGATACCATCAAACTTCTCTCATCTCCATCCATTAGAAAGACATATGCTAGAAAAGACTTACGCTATATTTGGATGGGAAGAATGGAAGGGAAGAAAATAGAATGGATGGTTATATCATAAACTTCTTTTGTTTGGAGGTTTTAATTAAAGGAGGAGGAAATTGGAAGTTCAATATCTTCCAAGACCCTCCACTATTCATGACTCCAATTTGGGAATTCTTAAGGATTTTTTAGATATCTAAGTAAAGAAAAAAAAAATATTCACTAACCATCTATTCCCCCGTCTTTCTTTTCTTTCCATTCTCTATCATCATTATCATCTCTCTGTCTCCTCCTCACTCCTAAACATTGTGTAAGTCTTATTAATAGCTTTACTTTTTATATAGATAATTTGTAATTAATTATATTGACATACATAAGAAATTATATTTTAAGGGATTAGGTGTGTGATAACAAATTTTAGAAATATGTATATCAAATGTTCAAATTTGACCCGGTCATCCATGTGATGAAAGTAATGTGCTTTTTTTTTTGTAATAATGAGGCCAATCTATTAAAAAGAAAGAGAGAGAAATTGAATTAAATGGGATCTTAACCCTACCATATATGCTTAGTCTTAACACTTGTTAAGGCTGGTAATGGTGAATCATAATAGTAATTGGCAATGTAACAAAGTAATAATTCACAAAATTTTCACACAATCTAACTTACATTACCCCGACAGTGAGCCAAGAAATTGGGGATGAAGGTACGAGAAGGGCAACTGCTTGCTACATAAACTGTGTGAATAGACCGCTAGCTGCTAGCCACAAAAATATTTAAAATATGATATATATATATATATATTCTTAATTCTCTAAAGGTTCATGGCTGTGGTTTTCCATGAAATGAGGGTAACAGATCATGCAACAAGCCATAGTCATGAGGAAGCTGGAACTGTGGCAGGTGCTGGACAACATTATGGTTCTGGTGGAACATGGAAGTTTGGTCATTCAGGCTATAAGATGGAAGGAACTGGGCAAGTAGATCTTGGGGTAAGTTTGGCCCTTGAGATATCGGAGCAAAAAGGCATGGTGACGTTAACATTCCGGCAGCATTGCCTCGGATTGTTGCCGGACAGTGATGGTTGTGCTGCCCTTCATATGTTGTGATCACAATTGATGGGTCTTGGAATGACCTCTCCACCCTTTTTTTCACAAGGCACCTCTGACTGGTGCATCTATAGTAACTCCTGCATTATAAATAGTAATTATAGAAATGAATTATTAAGCACTATATATATAATATAATATAATATACGCAATTAATGGAAACTATATAATATGAAATGGCTTAGAACTTGAAAAGGTATCAATGTCTATACGAAGTTAATTTACTACCTATTGACACGTGATATGATATATGATAAAATACATATCTCCATTCTCATAATTAGAAAATTGACTTAACTAAATATCATTCACAAGTAAGTTCTTGGAAATAAATCATCACACATATTAAATATAACCCAAAAAAAAAAAAAAGCTGTCCTAACTTCAACAGTGATTGATGATTATTATATGACAAATGAAAAAGAAAATTGTTTGAATTATTGCAAGAACAAATAATCAATAAATTAACCTTGGGTAAGGGCTATTCTTGACTGCTTTCTGACCATATTTTCTCCATCTGTATCCATCGTCAAGATGATCGACCTCGCTTTTGGTCAAGAAGGCAAAGCGTGGCTCTCTTGGCTTTTTCTCCTTCTTTTTTGGCTTGTTATTCCTTATCATCATATCAGTCAAGTTCACAGCCAATATAAACTCACTCGTCAAAATATTAAAGGAACATAATACATATTAGGGTTCCGTGGCTGTGTTTCTGAAATTTTAATCAAATCCAAAACCAGATCATTCATATTTCATATCACTGCATTCGATAAGATATATAAAAGAAATGAGAGGCACTAAAAGTCACATAGCCTCTCTCATGAAAATAACAGAAATTAAGAAGATATTCAAATCCCGCGGAAAGAAAGTGCCCAAGTCATTGGAAATTTTTTTCTACCTTTCATTGGTCTACAAGAGAGAAGAATGATAAATAGGTAAAGAAAAGGAAGATTTAAGAAAGCCTACCCTTTCTTAGACTTTTCATCTCCACCATCATCACATCCTACTTTTTGCTGCTTGTCTTTGTCGATCTTTGCTGAGTCTTCTTCTGTCACTGCTTCTGCCTCATTAGATGACGAAGACACCGAAGAATTCGCCTTCTTTGGATTGTCATCAATGGAGGAGATCACTTCAGATGATGAGCAATTAGACAACTCAAAGGCTCTTGAAAGTGTGTTATAATGATCCATGGAATCATCATGCAAGCAATCAGTGAAACTCGCACGCGGTGGATCATCAAACCCTTGACGAAGGTTTTGTGAGGGCACTTTTGATTCATTCTGATCCCTGAAAAATAATGGAAAGCTTGACTGCTGGTTGAGTTCATGGGGGTTGTAATAGAAGAGATCATGCTGGTAATGGGCTTTATCATTTGCCATAGCTGAAGGAGAAAGTAACAAGAAGAATTAGCAGCGGTAGTAGAAACAAAACAGACACTGTTTTGAGAAAGAGATTTCAGCTGAAACTTTGATGGTTGTTTTGGTCCACAATGGGAAGGGGGCCTTTGATTTAGAACTTTGTTTTTCTTTCTCTACTCCCTTCAACTTTTACACTCTAGTGTTTGGAGGTAATTCAGCAGTGTTTCTCTATCTTTGATTTGTTATCTGTGCAAGTTCAATGTGTGTGTGTTTTCCCCTAATATTATTATTAAATTAAGGGTAAAAGCGGAATAATTGTTATCTCCTGCTGTAGCGTGAGTAGTTATATTTGTTAGTCACAGTTGAATGCTCATAGAACTTATTGGTTAAAGGGAGTTAGAAGTCAAAAGGTTGAGAGACTTATTACCATTTTGCTGATAGGGACTCCTCGTAATAGAATGCTCACCCAATTATTTGTTTCTTCATTAAGCAGGATTTAAATTTAATTTAAGTCATAAAAATTATCATTTATATATCAATTGTTAAGGGATAATATATCATTTGCATAACTTAAAAATTGATACCTAACTATGATATCGAACATAAGTAAATTAGGATATGTTTGTTTATTATTTTAAAAATAATTTTTTTATCTTTTTGTTTTTTTTTGAAAAATAAGAATTTTTTGAAATCAATTTTTAAATTTTTTTAAGAATTATAATTTCAAATTTGCAACTTAAAAATAAAAAATTAAAAACAACTTTTATATTTTTTAACTTATTTTTTATTTTTACTTCAATTTTATAATTAAGTAAAAATTCTGCTTGTTTTAATAAAAATTTATTTTCATAAAATGGAGTTATAAAATATTAAAATGAGAAAAATATTTTACTTACTTAATATTAAATATAAAAAGTCTGGTAAAAAGTAACTTTTTCTAATTTAAAGATTAATTTATTTTCCTCCATTGGTATGATTCTATATATCATTGCTTTTTTAGTTGCAAATGCAAGTACATATTACTTCCTCATTAATATGTATGTTAATAATATTTTCTTATGAAAAATATTTTCTAACAAAATAAATGTAGCCAAAATATCTTCCTATTTTCAATATTGATCACTTGTTATTATTTATTTTCCTTCAATATAAAAATAATTTATTTAAAAATAATTTTTAAAAATATAAAAATAAAAATACATCTAAATACACTCTTATTTTTTAAAATAGAAGATGTTATTTTCTTCAAATACTTAATAAAGTAATATTCTGGAGAGCTTGAATTCCCAAGAGGTAGAGTGTTTTTTTCATTGGATTGCAATTAAAATATTGATATTTACATTTTTAATTTTAATTAACTTGTTTTGATATTTCAAAAAAGATAATTCAATAATAAAATACTTAATCTTTTAAAACGTTGAACTACCCATAATATTATCTTACCTAATATTTAACAGATAAAATATTGTTTATTTTATTATTTAATAATTATATTTTAGATGATATTTCTGGTCAAACAAAGAATCCCTAGAGGAAGAAAAGTAACAACTCGCGTGTGTTTAGATGGAAAATATACGGCCACGTTTTTATTTGTTCATTTATTTGTGCTTTTTTCTTCGTAAGAAGTACATAACCGAAACCAAGTCACTTGATTTTGTAAATGGCAATTGAGACAGAGCATATATAGTTATGACAAATATATTGTCAATCCAAAGCTAGTTTTTCTTCTCTCACTTTTTTAAGAACTTTCTTCACAATTTTTTTTTTTTGTGTCAAAACTTGACTTTATACAGATTTTAAAGCATGCCAGATAATTTTATTTAAATTATGTTATATTATAAAAATAATGGGAAGAGATAGGTAAGAAAGTAGTATTAAGTATTAAATATCACCACCATATATACAATTTCATCTGCTTTTATGGCAAAAGATGTCGGTAGTGATTCATAATAACACGTCAGTGCATTTTTTATGAAGACAACAAAAGCTTTCTAAAAAAAAATGCAAATATCAATATGCTAAAATCATTTGCAAGTAATATATATATATATATATTAAAAAGAAAAGAATGTGCATGGTATGGAAAAGTAAATAAAGAAAATTAACAGGGGGAGGAAGAAATGGTCAAGAATTCCAACACCGGCTACTGACCAGAGAGGGAGGCGTCACTGTTCATCAGCACGCCTGGGCCTACCTATGCATTTAACGCAATTTCTATGCTGACGGAGACGTTCTTGGTTGAGGTGAGAACTAAATCACGGTTGCTCACGTATCATCCTATAAATCTCGTACCAAAATATTATAGGTTGCTAATAAAATAATTTTTTAATTATATAAAATTAGAATTTAATTATTAAATCATATTTTGTATATATAATTTTATTTTTCAATTATAATATTTAAAATTAAAATTATTTGTACAAAAAGATAATATTATATTCAGGTGAAAAAATATATTTTTTAATACAAAAATATTTGAAAACTCTGTCAATATTTATTAAAATTAATTTTTTTGCAAAAAAAGAATTATATAAAAAAGAAAAATTTTAGTAAAAATTTATTTTATAAAAATATATAATTCTCTACAATAAAATAGAAAATATTTTTTTGTCAAATATAACCTTACTGTTCTACATGTTACTTTCATTTCAACCTTCCTAATTTCTTCCGAAGTTTGTGGCGCGTCACATGAAAGTCACATCATCGGCGGAGTTTCATTGTAATTAAAAAAATAAAAATGTAAAAAAATAAGCATGAATATAATTTTAATCTCTTAAAATATAAATTATACAATTTTAATCCTTTTAATTAAAAGATATTATTTTAGTTCCAGTTATTAAATTAATGTAGTTTTGATCCCTAATTTAATTTTCATTAATTATTATTAACTTCTATCAATATTTGTTTGATTTCTAAACATTTATTATATTATTTTTTTCGATAAATCATATTTTTTCAAAAAATTTAGATATTATTAACCCTCAAAATAATTTAATTTCTTGTATGTAATCCATTAATTTTGTTAAAAAATTTTAAAATTTAGATAAATTTTTTTTTGTACTTACAATGGAAAACATTTTAAATTAATATAAATGAAGTATAAAGTAAAAATGATTTTGTGAAGTCAAGAAATTAACAAAAAGTATATAAGATAATTAAAATAATATTAATCTAATATTTAGAAATTAAAACAAATTATTTTAAATTTAAAAAATTAAATTCATATAATTTGTATATTAAAAGAGTAAAATTGTATTTACTAAAAATCCTGTCCTTATTAACAAAAATTTACATGAAGTTCGATTGATACCATCAAATCAAATCATTAAGAGAAACAAAAGTTGGAAGAGGTTAGTCAACTTGCAGGCACCGCATTTTGCACTCATTAGGCCGCCCTCTCCATCTTCGTTGCGTGCCCCATTGTAAATTTTGAGGGGTCTCATTTTTAATGTTAAATTCTTACTTAAGTTGCATTTACATGTAGGAAAAATATTTTTTATAAAAAATAATTTCAGAATATAAAAATAAAAAATATTTTGTTTATTTAATATTATATATAAAATTTTGAAGAAGGTAATATTTTTATTTTAAAAAAATGTAGTTATATTTCTTTATTATCATGACATTGAATATAATTTTTTAATTATAAATATAAATGGTATATCACTTCTTTAATAATATATATAAATGATACTCTTTTATGAAATATATAGTAAGGTTTCATTTATTTTGATTGAAAATATTTTTTTCATAAAATATAGTTATAAAATATTAAGATAAGAAAAGATACTTTACTTATTAAATATTAATAACAAATAATTTAAAAAAATAAATTCTTTTATTTTAAATATTATTTTCTTTTAAATCATGAATATAAGTAAGATGCCATTAATGTACACGTAGATGGCTCTTATTTTTTTAATAAAAAACAAACAGAGTCTGAAACTTCGTAAGTTTGCATGCGCATATATCTCAATTAATTCATTTATTTGAATGCATTATATTATGAGAAAAATATTCATAATTTTCCTTCAAGAAATAATTTTCACAAGAAAATTATTAAATTTATAGCATATGTATTACCGCATTTCAAATTCACATCTTAAATTAAGTTATTCATTTAATTTCGAGGTATAAATAGTGTATACTTCTACAAATGTAAAGAAGTCTTACAGATAAAGACTCACACTTGATGCAAGAAAAGCGATGACTTGAACAATGTGATCTAGAAATTTAGTCTAAATTGTCAAGTAATTAGATTTTGTTCTTTTAATATTTATAGCATCATCTAATACTAAATTCATTCAACGTGGAATTAAACTTTACAATCACAATTCGAACGATGCTTATTGCACCCATTTTATTACCATCAATTTGTGATGATTTTAAGCCACTGGATGATTGGATAATAACGAGGAAGTAAAGTAGTTTATTAGAGGTTATAAATTTAAGGGGAATTCTATGTTACCCCATGGGTTTGGAACCCACTCATGGGGATGTGGCCAAAATTAAGCCATTAGATGAGTTGATCAAGTCAATGATTTTACTCATCCAATGCTTTAAATTTGGTCACATCCTCATGGGTTCCAAACCCATGGGGGTAACATAGAAAGCACCTAAATTTAAACATGCTCATGATTATTGTACTCAAACCATATTTCATTAAAAAAAAAACACAGCTTAACAATGGAAATATGCGTTGTTATCCGGAGAAATTCCATCAGTATAATAATAATAATAATAATAATAATAGCAATGGAATTTGTCGTAGATAAAATGTCATCAATATATAGCAAATCAATAATTCAATTAGTGATGGACTAAAAACATTTATTGCTAATTCTGTTACTATTACTTGTCAATAATTTTGGCAGTTGACGAAAAATAAAATGAACGGTGGACAAAATTAGCAATGCCAAAGTCTGTTACTAAACCGATATTTATTGACGAATCATCCATTGATAAAATGGGATATAGCAATAGAGAAATTTATTACTAATTACACCTCTCACTATTTCCATCATTAAGTTTAAGATTTGCAACGTAAGAATTCAGCACTAAATTATCATTCGTAGCTAAATTCATTGCTATTTTGTGAAATTTCAAAAAATTTATTGGTATCATTATTTATAAATATGTCACTAATTTCATCACTAATTTAAAAAATATTAATAATTTATTACCTCATTTCAAGGCAACCTAAACAACAAGCATTTACAATTCAACTATAACAACACTAAATTCAATTGATAAGCTTTTAAATTGAATTTAGTAATAATGAATATCAATTATCCAATCATTCAATGGAAAAATTGAAATATGAAATAGCGAAGCCTATGTATAAACCAAAAATTAAATGTATTATATCTAATAAATGACAAAAACCTTAATAAGTGAAATTTAGTAATTCTTAATTGTGTCTTTTCAACTCTTTTAAATGCCTTTTGTTTTTGTGTGAAGGAAATTTCTATTTATTCCTCAATCTCTTAACCATTTGAGTATCTTCTTGTTTAAAAGTTATCTGTTACAAAATTCAACAAAACCATGGAATTCGTTGAAATCATATTGCGAAATGAATCATTAGTATTTTATCAAACATTCATTGGCAAGGTTTATTATTGTAAGTTTAACTGTACTATCAAGGTCCCACATAAGTTTTAAGACCTTTTTTTTATACTTTTAAAGTTACAAAAGGAGGAACCTTGAAAAAAAAAAAGGTCCTAAAACTTATATCAGACCTTAAAAGCATAGTCAGGCTCTCAATAATGAAACTTGCCAATGAAGATTTCACATGACACCAATAGTTCATTTTGTAGCATGATTTTAATAAACCCTTTAATTCTGTTGAACTTGTAATAGATAATGACTTATTTTCTTTGAAGAAACTTATCTTACATGTTTCACTTTATAATGAAAAATATAATCCAAAAGAAGAAAATCGTTGTCTAACAATAGCTTTTAGACACCAAACTTTTGGAAATATTATGATAAAGTGTTGAACCTATCGCCTAATCTAGATTTATTAAAGACTTAGTAACCTTTGACAAATGAAAATAATATTAAGTTAGTATCATTTATAGTAATATTGAAGACATATACATGAAAACACTATCTACATATACCAAGGATAACCTAATCCATAATAAAGACTATTTGTCATTGTATTGGATTTCTTCATTATCTTCATTAGTCTCTTCTCCATCATTTTTATTTTTCTCATCCTCTTAAGCTTCTTCATCATGGAGGTCATCTAGGTCATCACATTCAATATTGTGAGTGAGGACAACTTCAAGATATCCTGACTTATCCCTTAATGTTTCGATCTCTTTTTTTATTAATTTGTGATGGCAATTAAATGCATTGCTTATCATCATAGAAAGTATCTATAACATCATTTATTGATGAAATGTCGACAATGCTCCTTGCTTTAGTTTTAATGACAATTGACTAGTCATTGTGATCCTTTCCATAATTAGGATGTAAAGTGTAATACACTTATATAGATTGTTAAGTGAAAATAAAAAGGTCGAAGTTGTTATTATATTGAGACACATTAACCTCAACGATGTCATATTGTTTATGTCATCTTGTTCCTTTATTAGAAATGATATTAGATCATTCATAATTGAATATCACTATCTTCTTCACTGAAAATATCCCTCCCTTCTCGGTTGATATTTTAAGACTTTAACTAATGCACTATAATTAAGTCAAGCTTCTTATCAATATTGAACTTATCTTTGTTCACAAATTAGTAAAAATTGTTATCAATAATATTATAGGTAATACTAAAAGGAAAAGTTTTAAATTATATTACAAGGACTCACATGAATTTTAGAAGCCTAAAATGAAAGCATATATGTATACAATTATGGATAAAAGACCATTATCAAAAGCATAAAGTTAATTATTTTTCTATTAAAAGTACAAGAAAGCATTCTATAGGTAAAACCAAAAGGAATGGTTAGGAATTTAACATGAAGTTCATTTTGACATACTTTGAATCTAAACCTATTTTAGTAAACATAATCCCAATTATAGCAAAATTAAATCCTGCAATTCCATCCTTTCAACTTACATTTCAGCTAAAGGCAATGACCTTGTAGAATATGAAAGAAAACACTATATTTTTATAGTCTAACTTAACTTATAACTACACAGAGTTCTCTACTTTTTTAGGGTAATTAAAGTTCTTTTTTTTAAATAATGAATATTGTACAAAAGAATAATAAATGCTTTAAAACTATTATATTTCATTCAAACAATAATCATGCTCTTGTTGCACTTAAATAATGGCATAAAAAAATACATATTCATAAAGGCATATATTCATCTATTCCTCACACCAAGAATAATTTTGACAACATACATGAATCACGTTCTTGGCAAGCTACTTTAAAGGATTGATCTAAGACCTAGCAGAAAAGTACTACCAATTACTTACAAGGAGAAATTATAGTTGACTCCTTAAAATAGAGAAATATAAAAAAATTATTAGTAATTATAAAAAAAAACAACATGAATTTGTAATGATAATCTTCTAAGAACTTATAGTTTATCAAAGCCTTACAAAGAAATAAGTTTAAAAAACTCAAAATGGCAAAGACAACAATGAATTCTAGTGATTTTATCAATCGAGACCAAAAATTTATAAAAAAAATGCTAACTTTAATATCAGGTAAATCAAATCCAAAAAAAAAAATGAAAAGAAAAAAAAGAATAAAACCTATGTATTAACTTGTTAACCTAGAATAAACGTAGCAAAGATAGTTTTGGTTAGGTGGTGATGGCATAGCCACCCAAGTTGTGCTAATAGGAAATGGAGAGATTAAGTGTGAAAAAATTGATCAAAATAAAAGGAAAGAAGCAATCGAGAAAATCAATAGTTAGTGAAGAAATGTAGTTAACAGAAAAGAAAGTGAAGCCACTAAGTAAAATAAAGGAAAATAAGTAAATGAGCAAAAAAATTTTAAAAATAAGCAAAGTAATAGCATAGAGAAGAAAAAATAACTTGAGAAGAAGTCTTAGTAAAATCATGCAAGAACTATTGAAGAAATTAGAAAAGTAAGAATTAGGAAGTAAGAAATAGCTTTAGCAAAAATGGAGGCACCTTCCAAAAATGCAAAAGTGGGTGAAATGAAAATTAAAACTAAAAATAAGGAAGAAGACAAATCTAGAGAGTAGTAAAAATGAAAATTCCAAAATTTGAATTCAAAATGAAGTAAGGAAAGAAACTTCTCTTTATTTACAGCGAAGTTTCAATGAGGCATCCTTTGCTGAAATCAAAGCAATAAAATGCAGTTGAAAGTAATAAAACACAATTGAAGTAATAAGTAATAAAAAGTAGGGAAAAAATTCTATAATATAACAACAACACGTAATAGTGAAATTATCTAGATTAATGAATTCAATAGATTATATATTAGCCATGATGTTTTATGTCTCTTTTTACTAAAAGTGTCATTCCTTTAACTTATCATATATCAATTTATCATTCTCTTTTAATGAATACTATACCACGGTGGTAATATGTCACATTTACATAATTAATCTCTTCTTAATAAATATATAATGAGTCACATTAGTACAATTAATATAAATGATCGAATCTCTCATTTATATATAATAATTTATATTAAGTGGAGAAAAAACTTCCTAATTCCTAATTATTTCTTTCTTTGATTTACTAAATTTTCAATTTTTTGTGCTTTTTTTCCTTTGAAATAATTTTTGTAATTTTTCTTTTATTTATTATATTTTTGCAATCTTCTAATCTCTTTTCCTAATTTGCTGTATTTTTTAAACTGAATCTCTTATTTATATATATAAATATATATTAAATTAAGAAAAAACTCTCTAATTTTTTATTTATTATATTTTCATAATCTCTCTTATTTCTTTTATTAATTTACTAAATTTTTAAATTTTTGTGTGTTTTTTATTCTTTAGAATAACCTTTCTATTTTTTTCTTATTTATTACGTTTTCATAATATCTTTGATATCTTTTCCCGATCTACTGTGTTTTCTAATTTTTTTATATTTTCTAAATAATTGAGTTCCCATCTTTTACAATTAGTCAAGTTATATATAACCTCACAAAACCAAAAGGAATGTGTTTATGATTTTTTTTCTTTTTATTTTGCTTGATTTCTTTATCTATTAAGAAATCTTCCATGCATTTTTTTAATAGATTCAAGAAATAAGTTTACATATAGCGAATTTATGTAGATTTTGCTTCAATTGCTTGGATGTTTACAAGTTTTGGAATAATCTCTTTAACTTCTTTCCCTCATACACTAAGTTTTACGTAATCTCTTTATTGTTTATTTTATACATGGTCATATAAAAATTATTGCCTTACAAATTTTATAAAAATTACACATGATCCAATATGTTTTTATACTTAATATTAGGTTATTGTAATTTATAATCACTCATTTAATCATATTATAATATTTGATTTGTAATTTTATATAAATTACAATTTATAACAATACGTTGTTATACAAATGGTAATTTTATTATAAGATATGTTTTTAGACTTAATATTATAGTCATTGATTCAATAATATTATAATTATTAATTTGTAATTTGCAAAAAAATCAAATATAATCAAATATTTTGTAAACTTAAAATTATATTATTGCATTTTATAGCCATCAATTGTATATTAAAGAAAATTTTAAAATATGTATAATCATTTTTTCTTGATTTTTATATAGAACATAATTTCTATTATTTATAATAATATGGATCGCAAATTTAATTAGTCCTTAAATTGACCCTTGAAAAGGACATTTAATAATGTTTCTAATACTACATCGATTGCAAATTTAATTTAATTAACTCTCAAATGTCGTGAAGCAAAATCAAGATCATTATCAAAATGGAGATTGATAATTTTTTTTATTATGTTTACAATTTTAGTACTCTTAGAATAGTTTGACTTTATTTTTTTAATGCACTTTTATGTTCAATAAATTAGAATTTTTAATTTACTATTATCATTTGCATTTATATAAAAATTGAGAAGAGAGATGTATACATTTGATTTCAAATAAATAAATATGATTTTATCTTTTATATATTTAATATTATATTATTTTTAAAATTTAATGTATTTTAATGTTTAAGCATGTATACAGTCTAATTGCGGCAATGATTATTATTAATATAATAATAGAATGACATAACAATTTTATCAAATAGTAATGATTTAAAAAAGATATATAATACCTCTCCTTACTTAATTTAAATATAATTTTATCAATTATATAATTACTTTATTAATAAAAATATGATGATAAAATTTAAATTAATTATTTGAATATTTTATAATTTAAAATTTAAATATATTATATAAATTAATATCAATTAGAATTAATTAAATTCATTCATCGATTACAAGCTAGTTATATTAATTTTTTGTATGAAATTGTTGCGTTTGAAGTATATATGATCATCATTTTGAGAATGCTATGCATTGATGTCTCCTTCAGCTTCATTTCAATTACATTGCCAGAAAATTTAGTCAACGGGGAGCAGGTTTATGTTAGGTTTGGGCCCCACCAAGAATCTTATGCACAATGAAATCCTAACCGATCCAAAATTACACAATCAGGCACCAAAAATGTAATTTCCGTCCAAAAATCAAAGTGAGGCGATGCTCTTCTAAACTTAGAAATTATACGTTTGCAGTGTAATAAAGAGTATATATAGTAAAGCCATTAATTATCATTCACAATGTCAAGCCAAATTAATCAAATCTAACAAAGACTGACATAAAAAATTTATGATAATCTAAGAAACCCACTATAAATAATTAAATATGCAATCGAATTAATTAAATTGTTATAATCAGAATAAGTATTCTTTAGCGTGAAAAGTGCACAAAAACCTGTACTAAAAGGATTGGTTGAGTTTGGGGAACAAGTTTGGCGAATGTGAAAAGGATATGTGGCAGCTAATGAGTACGAGTTTGTTATTCATTGGTAGCACATTTGAATGCACCATCTCAGGCAAATGACTTTTCTCCATACAATCAATCAATGCCCTCAGCTTCCATTTATGACATATATGTCATTGTCTACGTACAGTAAAAAAAAAAACTTTTAATGTCATTTTTTTTATAAATATTATTAAATACATTATTTTTTAATTTAATAATTTAATTTGATAAAAAATTAATTATTTTTAAAAAAATTTAAATTATTAAATTAAAAAAATATTTAATAATATTTATATAAAAATAGTATTAAAATTTTAAGGTTAATCTTTTTCATATACAAAAGATTAGGTGAGAACCATGTATTCTTTCGATCTATGCGGTCGCAATGTCCGTGCGAATCGAAGTCTTCGTATGCTTATGCTCTATGCTTTGCAAAGCACAAAATCCCCCGAAGACCAATTTTTTCAAAGGATGAGCTGTCGACCTTTCCACCAGCACCTAATCATTTTGGGCATTGTATTACTTGTTTATATTATAATGGCCGTTTGGTTAGGGTATTCAGAAAAAAGGAATTACAAAGTTTTATTTTTTTTATTTTTATTTAATTTAGAAAAAAATTATTCTTTTTTCTCAATTTCTCTTAGTAGGATTACCCCATTTAAAAGAATAGTGATTCTCCTTCAACCCTTAGGGAATCTCATTCCCTTTCTCCTTCCTCATGTTTAAAATAATAATTAATATAATAAATATAATAAAATATTTAATAATAAAAAAGTAATAATATTAATAAAATATTAATAAATAAATAATAATTTTATTTTTAATAATAATTATAATATAATTAAATAATACTTAATTAATAAATAAATAATAATAAATATTATATATTAATAATATTATAATATTTTTAATAATTATTATTTTTAATATTATAATAATTTTAAATTATTAATAATTAATAATATTAATAAACTAATAATAAATATTATAAATAATAATTAATATTATTATGAAAATATTAATTATTATTAAGTTATTAATAAAAATTGAAATAATATAAGTAATAATAAAAATAATATTAAAAATATATTAATAATTAATATTAAATAATTATAAAAATTATAATATTAGTAAATAAAATAAAAATAATAAGATAATAATTATTTTAATAATAATTATAAGTAAATTATTTTTTAGAGTAATAATTGTTAATAAAAAAAGTTAAAAATATTTGATTCCCTTTCGTATTTGAACCAAACAGATTGGGTAATTAAGGGTCATTCCTTTCTTTTCTTTTTAATTTCCTTTCCTGATTTCATTTCCTTTCCCTAATTTGAACCAAACGGCCCCTAAAAGTCCAACAAAATTAGATTACGTTAGGTTTTTAATTATGTATTTCTTTGATACCTATTAATGAGTTCTTACGTCTTGGGGACTGGGGAGTTAACTAAATTTAATTTATTTTGAAGGTTGTATTTTAATGTGTCAAACTCTATTTTAGTACATATCGGTGAAGAATAATTTGGTTTGTCAAGTCCTAGGCATGGCTTCAGGTATAGGCTATAAGCTAATTATATTTGTACTTGCATTTCCATTTGTATATATGATAGAAAAATGAATGAATATGTAATCCTTTTTTGTTGCAATGCTTTCTTGCATTTTTTTCTTTTTTTTTTCCCCTCTTCATGTTATTGCATCTGATTGTATAACATGTTATAAAGCATAAGTGATTTTTGAGGGCTGCTAATTTGAGAGAAAACCAACCAAGTTTCCCTCCATAAAAAACTTAAAAATAAGAGTGTTTGTTCATTACTTATAACAATTATTTTGCTCTTGTACAAAAAAATTCACATGTAAGAACTATGCAATTTAGACTAGAAAAATGAAGATCTATGTCACACCTCTTTTTTTAATTTAAAAAAGAACCTATTTTGCAAAAAATAATTAATTAATTATAATGACTAAACTTAAAATAAACTTTTGTATGAAGAAGATAAATTATTATAATGAAATATAAGATAAGATGTTTTGTAAGGGATAATTAATTATTTAAATCAAATAGAAATGAGAATCTTGTCCAGAAAAGTCAAGAAAAAGTAGCAAAAGTGAAATGTTTAAATATAAACTAGGTTTAGGGTTAAATAATTAAGTGTAGAAGAGGTTTAAGACACTTTTTTACTTTTGCCCCTGAACATATTCTCCTTTTTATTCCCTTATTTCTAAGCTAAACCGCAATTCCTTCACTTAAAGCTCCATTTCTTCTTCTCCTTCATCTTTTCATCGTCTTTAAGCAAGCAAAGGATATTAATCCTTTAACAACCTCCAGTGTTTTTCAAATTAAGTAAGGTAAGGATTCCCAATCTCCTATTTTTATAGAACATCTTCCTTCTTTCCTCCTTTAGTTCTGAAACAATTTAGGGATTTAACTTAGAGGAAATTTGAGTTTTAACTTAAGAATTTTGGTTTTGGACAATTAAGAGCTATTAAATTACAATTCCTTTCAACTAGAGTCTCTTCCACATAAGGTGAGTAAATATTCTAACTAAACTTAGATGGTTTTGGATGAAATAGATTGTTTGAGTTGGGTTTTGCCTATTTTTCCTTAATCTTGAAGAACATGATGATTTTAAGTATTTCAACTTTTTCTTATGGATCCATTATAAATAATGATATGGACACCATATTAGATTATTTGATTAGGTATAGTAGTTTTAAAAATGAATGGAAAGTAAAAATGTTTCAAATGAATAGTGAAATTACATAAATTTCTACACAAATCCAATTTATAGTTGATTATGCCTTAAAAATATGCTTTCTAGGCAAATATAGTTGATTATGCCCTCAAGGCTTGTTCTATGGCAACTTATAGTAGATTATATGGTGGACTATGTCTTTAAAAGATTATTTTTTTAGGACTGTATAATTGATTATATAGTTAACTATGTCTTTGAAAGATTGCTTTTAGGGATAACATAATCAATTATATGTCAATACCTTGCTCTCTAGAACTTTAGAATCGCTTAAATAATTAATTATATACTTGCAAAGTTATCTTCTAGAATTGCATAGTAGACTATATAGTCAATTATGCTTTGTGAAATTTCAAATACTATGTCATAAAAAAAGAGCCAAGGCATATTAAGTGTTCTATAGCATTGAAACTAATTATTAAACATTAGATGATGATAAATATAAGGCATGAGGCCAAGCATAGAGGCACGGTGATGTTATAATGCATTCTTTATATTATAAATGACATCATTTGTTATAAATGAGATCAAAATACATTATTATCATGAGAATTAAGATAGTGCGATGATATAGTTTTGTGATTTTGAGCACTAGATTTGATAATAATTTATAAGGAATAAGGTTGAGTTAAAGAGACAAAGATGACTTATAAAGGATAAGGCTGGAAGGAAGTTACAGGGAGATTTATTTGTCTTTATTTTATAAATTGTATGCTTATAATAATGATATTGTATGATTGATATAAATTAAGTGGAATGTGAGCTCGATACTATTGTGTTATACACGATAATGTTTTACTTACTAATAATTGAGTTATGATATTGTGTAATAGTTAATTTAAGGGTGAGGAAAGGCAAATCAATTAGTAAGACCTACTTGCTTTGTAATTTTTTATGTCAGGGTATTTGTTCAATAATCCTTGAATTTATCTTTTTATGTTTTAATATTGTGGATCCTTAAACAAGGGTACCTTCACCACCACTACAAGACTTTGCCCTTCTTGAATAGTAAAAAAAAGCTAAAGAAATAGAAACTTTTCTTGATTAAAGTTAATTAAGTTAGCTTATCCTTGAACTAATATAGATTAAAAGCAAACTTAATTTCCCCTTATTACAGAACCAATTTGATAAATATAATTTTTAGATCAATCAATGTTATCTTTTTTTATAATTTTCTTTATTGTTTTATACATGCACATGTACATAATAGGGGAAATTAGCTAGTGGAAATTGGTTGTACAAGTTTCATGCCAATCACAACTAAGGATGAGTTGTGACAATCAAGAACTTATGATCTTTGAAAGGGTAGACACTGAGAGGGAACCAAATCCTTTACCAATATATCCTATTCTCACCTAAATTAAATATCATAGTGAAAAAAGTGTCAAGAAGTATAAATCTCTATTTGTCATTTGGTCTTATGTTCGAGATGAAATTTATACAAGGTTTATCAATTATGATTCTACAACAGAAGCATAAGACATTTTGAAAAAGGAATTTTAAGGAAATGAGATGACTAAGGAAATGCTTATTGAATCTAAGAAAGGAGTTTGTTCTCAAGATGAAAGACTCTAAAATTGTTAAAGAATATATTAATAGATTGATGAGAATTGTAAATTAGATGAATGCTTGATGAAGAACTATCAGAGAGGAGATTAATAGAAAAGGTGTTACTTAATATTCCAGAGTAGTTAAAGGTAGGATCTTTCTAGATAACTCTTAAAGATTTTAATTACAAAAATACTATAGGTAATAAAAATGAAATTTTAAATCTTTTATATCTATTTGTGTGAGATTCACAAACTTGTTATACTATTTTATATTTATTGGCAACTTTTGAATTGCATTTTAAACCTAATTTTACATCACAATTTCATTGCATATAGTATTGCTATTTTAATTAAAGCACTTTTAGTTGTTGTTTCTTCATTGGTAATGGTTTTTTTTTTATGGATTTCAAATAAAAAGCTATGATTATTTAGTTAATGGAAAGTTAATCATTTTCATTACAAAGAATCCAATACAACTTGGAAGAACAAAGCATATAAATGTGAAGTTAATTTCAAGTGATTGTGAGGTTTAGAAAAATGAAAAAAAATTAGGTTGTTCTATTAATCGAATTGTAAATGGGATAGACTTCGATGCACCACCAAAAAAGTGGTGCACCGGTGCAATAGCATATTAAAGGTCAAGATTTGTTAATTTCTTGTATGTGTAGCGGGCAATCTAAAGGTATAAGATTACATTATGATTCCAATAAAAATGATAAATTATATTATGGCCACAAAATAACGTACAGGATTATGTTGTGTCCACTGAGATTTGAAGTTTCACTTTTAAATTTCCCGCAACTAATTGTCAAAATTTTCTAGTTTTTGTAATAGGAATCAAATTTATAAATACTGGTAAGAACAATATTTTTCTAAAACATTTTCATTTTGGTAATCTGGGGACAAAAAGATCAACATTCTTGCTGAAGGTTGATGAGAACTTGGACCCACCCTTAATAGCTTTCTTACTGGAATAGCTTGGCCTTCTGTGCTAATGAAAAAGATTAATATCAATTTGGTCGAATCCCAAGTTGGAGCTTCTCCTGACTAAAACATAGTTGGCATCTAAGGCCCTAACGCTTAAGTCACTTCCTCCTCTGAAGGTTAGGATCTTTGGATCGGTTTCACCTCGATCTTGAAATGGGGTTAGTCAAAGGAATAAGGAATCGATCTCTGAAGTTCAAAGGATTTTAAATGGATGAGCAAGCGAGAGAAAGAGGAAGGGAGGGAGAGGGGTTAAAGTGTGAGAGTTATGGTGCCATTGTAATTAATCATTTTTATTCAAAAACTTATGCCTAACCTTTTACTATTTACCATAAGATTGCATCACAGCCGTTAATATTCTGGTACATCAATGCACCACTATTTTGGTGGTGCACCATAGTCCTATCCATTGTAAATATAATGACAAAGACTTTTCCTAAATTTTAATTTTAATTTCTTAAAGTAAAGCTTTGAGTTTCTAAGATAAATCTCAAAGAGTGTCAAATGACTTTTGAGATTTTTCCCTGATATCTAATAATAAGCTCTTTCATTTTGTTTCAGCTAAGTTTAGTTTATTTTACTAGTTATTTTTCAATATGTTAGAAAACTATTGCTCTATTTTAATACATATCAGGTGAAGAGTAGTTCAATTTGTCATGCCTAAATATGGTTTCATATATGTGTTGTTAGCTTATTATGTACTTGTTTGTATATATGGTAGAAAAATGAATGAATATGTGATCCTTTCTTTTGCAATTCTTCCATATGTTTTTTCCTCATGTTACTTCTAGTTTTATAGCTTATTCCTTATGTTTTTTTCCTCATGTTACTCCTAGTTTTATAGCATATTCATATGATTCATTATTCATATATCAGTCTTGAGGAATTTATCTATATTAAAAATTATAATAGGTATCTCCTTCTTGTTATGTGAGAACAAGGACCACTCATGTTATGACTAAATAATATAAGTAAAATTTTTGTTATCCTTCCAAACTTGATTTTTTGTTTATTAGAAACTATTGTTAAAAAAGAGTAAGCTATTAGGTAAAAAGCTTTGTTGCTTATTTTTATTGAGAAAATAAAATATAATATCATTTACAAAATCCTTCTAAATTTAAAAATTCTGAAAAAAATAGTATAAATCCTATGAGAGATTCCTAATTTGACATAGGTATATGATTCATCCCTCCTTATCATTCCTATATAGGTGGCATGAAAAGAATGGTTAAAAGAGGAGTGTGATACACGTAATTTTTGGAGAAGTGTAAGCACTTCTTGTTTTTTTGGTAAAATAACAAGGCATAAACCCAAAAAGAAAAGCAACTTAACAAATAACAATATCTCGAGTCTTGGGGACTTCTACAGCATCAACAAAGTACAAAAAATAAATTTAAGATGAAGGATTGTGCAAGAGATAAGTCTCTGCTCCTAAGGAAATTCTATAATTTGTCATCTAGTCCGTGTATTGATTGACCTCTCTATAAGTATGAATAGTTTCCACCACTTATCTTCTTTGAATTAATTCATGTAAGATAATCATTAGTTGATTTCCTTGGTATGAAAGGCTAGTTAAGGAGGATATGAAGTTTTTAGAATCACCTCTTTAGTTCTTGAAAATTATCTTTACAGCAATTTCATTTCTCAGAGGATATGAGTATTATTTTAGTCTTGACTAATAATTTAGTATAATATTTTAGTTATTTCATCCAAAGAAATGTTAAAAAATTGATGGAATTAATAATTTGGCATTATCATTTCTATTTTATTCCTATTTACTTTCTCTATTACCTTATCTCTATACTTTTAAACAATGGATTATAAAGCATGTAGTATTATTATTCTTTTTACCTCTCTATTTAAAAAAATTATGACTCATAAGAATAAAGAAATCTCAAGAATATGGCAAGAGTTTTAAAAGTATAAGGAGAGCTTATTTTTATATTCAAATGATAAAACAATTAAAAGAAAAATTGTAAATTGAGGATAAAAGAAAAAATTATAAAAATACGTCAAATTTTATAAATTTTTTTAAATGTAGAGATAAAAAGAATAATAATACTAAATTATCTTTATTATTTTAGAGTAGAGACATGGGATAAGAGACAAAAGTAAGGAATGATAAAAATAAGAATAATAATGTCAAATTATTCATTTCGTCAATTTTTTAGTATTTATTTTGATAGAATGACTAAAATATTGCATTGAAAATCATTGGACAACCAAAATAATACGCACTTTATCTTGGCAATGAAATTGATAAAAAGGAGAATGGTAACGAAAGATGTGTTTAGTCTTTGGAAAAACTCATGCAGCTGTCGGAATCGCCATTTGACTAGTTAATGGTTTTGCTTACGCTCAATCAGTCCCCACTAACCAACTATAGAAAGAAGGAAAAACTAAGAGCGGGGAGATAGGCTTCTGCTTTTGTTTGGTTGATCCCAAATTTCGGCATTGAGATGCTAGAGAGAGAGAGAGAGAGAGAGTTCTGTTGTAGTTGCCTTTGTCTTGAGTTGAATTTTGCTTCTACCGGAGGATGCAACTGGCCTCTAATTGCAGCCGCCGATGATGTTATAGTAAAATGGAGAGGGAACAATTCCCAATGTCCAGTATATGGATGCTATTAAGGTGCATGGGGCACAAGAACGCGAGATGCAACTAGAGATTTTGTTTCTTCACTGTTATATTAATTATCAGAAGATAAATTTCTGTTTCCGCATTGATACCAATTGGGAGGATTAGTGATTGATACTTGTGTTCTTAGAACGCAAGGCCTGTACTTGTTGTCATCTTCCATCAAAATGTATACAGGTTTGAGTGTTCAAGCAAAATTGGTAGTGGCCATATTGCGATGCAGAATAGACCAACAAATTTTGAGTCTCCATTATGTGATGTTTTGCTGCTGAGGGAAGATTAACCGATCAAGTCAATTTTGGCGTACATAAACTAGATAGTATTCTTATTGTCAGCTCAGCATTTTATATAATAATTTCCCACAGGCAGGGGCAGTTCAATTTTAATTCTCGTGAAGGAGGCCTGCAATATAAAATGTTGCTTGTGAGGTGAGAAGGATGGTATGGGTAGCTAGAACTGAGAACTTGTGAAGCGAAATATTTATATGCTAAGATATATGTCGGTTGGAGAAGGCAATTGACATGAAGAACAAGTTAGTGGGAGTTAGGCAGTGAAAGAATTGCATAAAACAATTAATTGTGGTATGGTTGGTATTACTTAACTCCATCCTAAACTTCAATCATTCTTTTGAAATCCCTTCAAATTTTATTGTCAGAAAGCCACTACTTAAGCTCCCATCAATGAGAAGAGACCGACTTGCTCTGTTACTGCACACTTGCCAAATTCTTTGATGAGATGGATCGAAAGCAGGAACAAGACAAAGGGAACCAGAACGGGCCCGGCATTGGTGTTGCACTATCATGTTCCAAAATCCCAAAAGCAGTTTCACCAGTTTCTTCCGCAGCTGATGGAGAAGCCATTAGGCGGCCACGTGGCCGTCCTGCCGGCTCTAAGAACAAACCAAAACCACCAATTATAGTCACCAGGGATAGTGCTAATGCACTCAGAGCTCATGTCATGGAAGTGAATTCTGGCTGTGATGTGAACGATAGCTTGTTGAGCTTTGCGAGGAGGAAACAACGCGGCATTTGCATACTCAGTGGAACTGGCTGCGTAACAAATGTAACATTACGCCAACCAACCTCTTCTGGTGCAATTGTCACCCTTCATGGTCGGTTCGAGATTCTGTCATTGCTGGGATCAATCCTGCCTCCACCGGCACCGCCAGGAATCACAGGACTGTCCATTTACTTAGCAGGTTCTCAAGGACAAGTTGTCGGGGGTGGCGTGGTTGGCGCTCTCATTGCTTCAGGTCCTGTAGTGGTCATGGCAGCTTCATTCATGAATGCCACTTTTGATCGCCTGCCTTTGGATGATGATGAAATTGCAGCTGCTGCTGCAATGCAGAATCAGCATTACCAGAATGGTCGTAGCCATCATCTCGACATTTCAGATATATATGGAATGCCACAGAACTTGCTCACCAATGGTGCCATTCCTCCCGAGATATACTCCTGGGCACCCGGCCGCAACTTGTCGAAATCCTGAAACGTGGCGTATTTCTCGCTAGTTGTTTGTCTTAGACCCACACGTGCACTGCAACTTTGCTATTGATAAAAAGAAAAATGAGATTAACGTTTCTGATGTACCAATTAATGAATGCTATCAATTTGAAGTACACTAATATCCACTTTTCATTTTTCATTGATGTGATTATGTTTTGTGGTTGAAAGTTTTATGAATATCACACAAGCTGGGAAAAAAAATTAAATTTTTATGCTATGGCCTTGTCTTTAAATTTACTTTTTCAGAATATACTCTCTCTTTGCAATTTATCTCTCTTCCTATTTAAATCCCAGCAGATTTAGATGCTTGGATTTGGTGATCCTCATAGGCTTCTTACCATGCTGAAGCCCCTGCTATGAAATCCTTATCCCATGTCAAATGGAGCTAGTTTACTTTTAAAAAGCAGTTGGATATTTAACAGGGTAAAGCTAAAAACAAACTAATGCCCTCACATAAAGTCCACACAATTAATCAAGGCTATTAAAATATTCTATGTGAGGTTAAGTGAGCACTTTTAGGCGCATATAATAGTTCATGATCATATACAAACAATCTCAGAGTGCAGGACCAGAGTCATTTAGTAGAGAATAAATATCTCGGGTTTTCGGGTGCAGCCTGCTTCCAGCTAGAAACTCGTGGACTTCTCCATTTATTTCAATTGAACTGCATCCTGGTTCTTTCCTTGACAACCTTTCCTTCATCAAAAGCCTTTCCTCGATTGCTTCTTCGAATTCGCTGGACGTGGCATGAGCATTAGACATTAATATATAACAGCTGGTGTCATCTGGATTCAACTCAAAAACTTGCGTTGCTGCCCTTTTAGCCATTTCCACATTCCCGTGCATCCTGCAAGATGAGAGCAAAGACCCCCATATAATACCATCTGGCTTCATAAGCATACCCTTTATCAGTTCCTCTGCCTCTTCAAGAAGTCCAACCTGACCTAGCACTTCAACCATGCAAGTATAGTGTTTCAGTGATGGCATAATCCCATATCTCTCCATCATAAGTGAAAAATAGTCCCTTGCTTTATCAGTTGCCCCCAAATGCTTACAAGCTGTTAAAACCCCAAGGAAACTTACATAGTCTGGCTTTAGGTTTGAACATTGAAGCCTTGAGAAAAACTGAATTGCTTGTTGCTCATAACCATTCATTGCTAGCCCTATTATGATGGAATTCCAACAAGATAGTCCCTTAGTGGAAGATGTCTCAAACACTTGGAGAGCATTCTCAATAGATCCGCATTTGCAGTACATGTCAATAATTGCTGTAAGAACAATAACATTCAACTTCAAACCATTCCTTGT
Organism: Sindora glabra; assembly: GCA_020226215.1. Taxonomy (NCBI): domain Eukaryota; kingdom Viridiplantae; phylum Streptophyta; class Magnoliopsida; order Fabales; family Fabaceae; genus Sindora; species Sindora glabra. The sequence continues at coordinate 1,851,191 of CM035226.1, read as the reverse complement.
CATATAATCATGAATCCACTCCCCATGTTGAAGTGATCCTAAGCGAGCACAAGCATTTAACAAGCTTACCATTGTAAATTCAGTTGGCTCGAATCCTTCTTCCTGCATCTTGCGAAAAAGCACCAATGCCTCAGTTAGCTTCGCATTCCTCACATATCCACTAATCATAGAATTCCAAGTAACCTCAGTTCTTGCTGGCATTTTATCAAACATCCTTTTAGCCTCGTCAATTTCTCCACTTTTAGCCAGACCCATAATCATTGAGTTCCAAGCTACTACATCAAATTCCATGTTCTCAGCGAACACTTTCTTCGCTTCACTCGAAAGCCCACTATTTGAATACATTTGTATGATGGTATTACGAATAAAGTGATCATTTTGAAGACCTAGTTTTAGAATTCTCCCATGAAGCTGAGCACCATCGTGGCCAAGGCCCAGTTGAGCATACGCCTTCAAAACTGAAGGATAAGTTAAATGTTGAGGTTCAATTTCTGAGTGCAACATGTCAATGAAAAGTGATATTGCAATTTCAGGTGTTGAGCTTTGAGAGAAGCCCCTAATAATGGTGTTCCAAGTATAGGAATTGTGGCTTGGAATTCTGGTGAAAACCATGTAGGCATAGTTGATGTCACCGGCTGAAGAGGCACAGAAGGTCAAAATCCGGCTAGCGGCAATTTTGTCCGCAGCTAGGCCAGTTTTGATTATCTGGGCATGAATCTTCTGAAGGTCTTTCATGGTGGTGCAGTGTTTTTCTAGTATGGCAAGGTATGGTTGGTCTGAGATGAACTTGGAGACGGAGGTTGATGACGGTGAAAACGAGCAACAGAACGCTGCCATTTTTCTGTGGCTGTCGTACTAAAACAGTGTGTGTGATCTTAAACGAAAAAAATCCAGTCCCAAAGATCATGGGTTAAGATAGGATACAAACGATTAAAGTTATTTGTAACTATTACGAAATTAACTCAAAAAATAATTTACATTTAATTTTAAATTAGTTGAATCGATTAATATGCGAGTTAAATTTGAATTTTATTCTACGACTTTATTCTTGGATATAAATAAATTTAATAATAAAAAATATATTTTATTTTTATAATACATATAATAATATAATGTATAAAAAATCAATCATACTTGTAATTATTAAGATTACATAAAAAAGTATAATTTTTAATTGAAGTAATTAAATTTTTAATATATATTACTTCTTAATAAATATCATTATTATTATGGAACAATTATATTGATATTTTTATAAGTTTGATGATTATGAAAAAATTTACATTGATAAATAAATTAATATAAAAAAATATGATATCTAATTTATTTATAAAGAATAAAAATATCAAATTCATGTAAAATAATATATTATTTAGATAAGACCGTATAAATTTAAATTTAAATTTAACTATTTTAAATTTAATTAAAAATTATTATTAATAATATATTATTCAAATAAGTTCGTATAAATTTATTTTAATTCGTATTCGAACCAAGCTCATAGAGAGGCTTGAATTTGAATTCAAATTATTCAAATTTAGTGATGTTTCCTTTGAGTTTAAGTTCATTCATTTTTAACGAATTCAAATTTAAATATATAAATATTCAGATTGATTCAATTCATTTACATTCCTAACCTAATATAACATGGGATAAATTTGTGTGAACTTCAATTATAACACATAACCGACCATATCATATGTTAAAAGTTGAAAATAAGGTTCAGGTTACTCTTATTACATATTATAATAAGCATTCTTAATCTAAAATGTGGAGACATATTTAATATGAAATAATATTATATATATCAAAAATTAAATTTTAAATTAAATTTTAAATAAAAATTAAAAAATATCAATTAAAATAAGATGATGAGATAGATTTATAAAATTCATTACGAATATTTGAAATCCAATTTCAAATTTTATTTTTGGTGTATTAGCATTTTTGTTCAAGATACTAATACTAATATTTACTCAATATTTGATCAATAATTAGTCGTTCATGCTAATGACTAACAATCTTATTCTGAAATCATAAAGATAAAATTTCTTGGTACATGGCAAAAAAAGGGTCTAATTTTAGATTTAATAGAGTCCGGTTTAACATTGTATCCATTTTGTAAGACTAGGGACAAATTTAAAACAACTGATAAATTTAAAACATTGTATCCGTTTTGCAAGAAAAACTTTTGGAATTAATTAATAATTAAAACGAGTGATAAATTTAATGGACAAAAATGTAGTTTAGCCTACAATCAAATCTAAAGTTTTCCCTGTTGATCATCAAATTATAATTACTTCATTGACATTACTTAAATTTTAATAATGAGAAACAGTAGTATAAAACAAATATAAACATGAGGCGCATAGATTTCTTACATTTGTGCATACCAAAGTTTTGAATCTGAATCACATGATTATAAATGTTTAAGATCAAAATTTGAACTTAGATAATGTTTTATTAATGTATTTCATTGACGGTCAATTAATTAGATTGAGAAGCATGGAATGTCCATGGTAAAACATTCATTAACCGCTATATTTACTATTTATTAGATATATGAAAGTAATTTTTAATATAATCGAGATATTTTTGCAGTATTTTATAATTTCTATTTAAGATGGAAGAGGCAGATCTCAAATATCCAATTCAGACTCTTTTAGCGGACTTAAATCGTCTTGGGAATTAACCCACTTCCGATAAACCTACCGCCGATTGTTGGCATACGGGTTGAGTTGATGTATGCTATGCCATAATCGAATATTCAATTTTAGCGATTGGGTGGGTGGGCAAAGCGAGAATGGTGTTTCCTGTTTGGAAGGTGCACAAATTTTTCAGCAGAAAATCATGGACTTTTTTTGTTGAAAAAAAAGTATTAATTGTAAAAAAAAATATATTGAATATTCAATTATATTCGACAGACATAAAATAATTATAAATTTGAAAAGTTGTCAGAGTTTCTTTATGGACAAAAGATTTTACTTCACTCTATAATTGCACTCAATTTTTTATTAGTTCTTTATAGTTTGAATATTTTTTTTAAATTGGGTTCTTATTACTTCCTATTTTACTGTTAGATTTTATTAATAATTGGTATATACTAACGACACCGCTTTGATATAATTTAATAGTCGTTATGCACAATTTTCATACAATTTTTAAGTGTATTTGAGTGAGAAATAACTTAAAATAAATTAATTTATTTTATAATTTTATTTTTAGTGAATATGATAGATTATTTGTCTCTCACTGTATAAATCATTAATAAAAGTCAATTGCTAAGGAAATTTAACATAAAAACAATAGGAAGTATCCAATTTAAAATAAAAAAAATTAATTATTCAATTTTAAAGTATAAAAATTTAATTAAAAATTAAATAAGGTTACAGAAAGTAACAAAATAATTTAACCTATCTTTTTTCTTTGTGCGAAGATACACTAAAATAATATATAAACACTTGAAAAATATCATTAAATAATTCGAATTAATCTGATTCTGAATGGAAAAAGGAAGATATATATGTTAGAATAGGCGGTCATAAAAGCATTATAGAAATATTAGAATGCACAATCAGTTTGCAAAATATTTGCATTAGAGATGAACATAAATCATCAGTAAATCTTCCTTGACACTGAATCCGGCCTATACGTTTCCAGCACAACTTTTACCAAATTGCCGTGGAAAACTCGTAACTTAAAGATAAAAGCCAGGACTATTCTAAGAAAAATAATGACAATCACACAAATAATATTAACAATTTAGCCATGTAACAAGAAAGCAATAAAGGAATCGCAATTCTTAAATAACATTCTCACACATTTCTACCACAATAAAATACAATGTTGGAGGGAAGCATAACTAACCACAATATACGTGGTTACGAAACACGAAGGCAATAGTTGAAAAGCATTTTTCTTTTCCAAGTTCTCTAACATAATAAATTAGTACCAACTTGTGAAGTAGGAGTAGAAGGAGAGCTATGATTAGTTCATATATTATAATTATGATGGGTAACTTTGAAATATGATTGGTCAAAAGTGCAGATTTAGGATAGTGTTATGGACGATTTACTTTTGTGGTGAACTTTCACACTCTGAGCCATATCAAAATGTTCTACCCTCAAGAGCAGCTATTATAAATTTATAATGACAATCAAAAGCTAAACACGAGTGGCTACTATTAACCTTGAGTCCTGTTTAGCTCTGATTAAAATACTTCTCACCCATCTTTATTTTTTCATTGAGATCAAAAGTTAGGATCCAAGATTTGGTAATATCTTGAAAGTTTCAGTTCAAACATCTTGTTATAATGTAAAACAAAATAAAAAATAAAGTAACTCCGATAATATATTGAAAATCTAAGCAGAGTAAAAAAAAATTAAAGTCGGAATGAAAAATGAATGACTAATTAAAAAATTTATAATTATTCAATGCATACATTACTACTATTAAAATTTACTATTTTACTTTTATTAAAGAAATTATATGTTAATTAATTTTTTAATAATTTATTTAAATTTATCATATAGTAATATACAAATTATATGTCCTTTGACATGATCATTTGAAAGAAGTTTGATTGACGGTGGGGGACAATTTTTGACATAATGCATGAGGCTGGAAGCTCATGAGGCAGAACGTAAGCCCTATAAAACAGTAAAAAGAGAGGGAAGCAAAGAAAGAGAAAGGGAAATGTACACATCAGCGCTATCATTACAATCATCACTAACACCCAATTTATATTCCAAAAAATTCTTCCTTTACTTTGTTTTCAACCTTCTTTCCCCCCTCTTTGCTCCTTCCCTTGCTTGCATTCCTCTGTCCCTATCTTTGTCTCTCTATACTGCACATAATCTATCATCTTTATATTTTTTTTTAATCTCCATGATTAACCCACGAAACTCTCCTTTTCTCTCCCACAAGATTATCCACGATCTCCGGTTTATGATATCCTCCTCTCTCTTCAAAACCAGAACTTGGTAAGTGGGCAACCGCATTGAAGAAGCTGAAGCAGAAGATTGAAGATGGGGAGGATTGTGATTAATTCCTATGCAATAATTCTCCTGTTGGCCCAATTCTTATTCTTCTTTTCTGGTAATTCCCTTTCTCTTGTATTTCTTGATTTATTTGGCTTCTCCGGTTCTGTTCTGATATAGGTATTTCCGTTGCTTCTGATGGGACATATTGCTTCTCCTTTCTTTTTGTTTTCTTTGTTCTGATCGCATATTATTTGCTTGCTCTTCTCTTTGCCGACTCGAATTCTGAAACCAGAATATGCTGGTTTTTGGCATTCTAATTTCAGTATTCAGCTCTAAATTTTTTCGACTTTTGTCAGTGAATATACATGTTGGACGTATTGGATGCAATTTTCTTTATTAAATTGATTTGTCCTCATTGTGTTCTTTATAATTAAACATCTTTTCTCGGCCCATGAAATATAAAATTTCCCCAGTTTGTCTCTTCTGTATTCTAAGTTGTTTCTTTTACTTAGCGTGCTTTCCCTGATATTCAACTTGTTGATAGAGCTATACAGTAAGGAGTTTGAATTTAAGGCCTTTCCCTGCTCATCTTTCTGGGGGTTTCACAACAAGCTGCCTGGATTGCAACCGACCTCTCTCCAGTTTCACCGTTTCATGGAAAGATATAAGGGCCCAGCTGCTTTGACTCGTTTATACTCTCCTTGTCTGAACTGTTAAATTGACTTTACTGCTTTATGACGGATGAGGCTGGTTGAATCCATATACGTGAGCTAGTGGCAAATTATCTACTAGGAATGTAAATTCTGTAACAAATTTCTAGTGAACAGCAACAGTTTGGGTGTTATAGGCACAATATGAATCCATCACATGATTTTAGGCACACAAAAGAACAGGGCACAGCTTACTTCAATCATAATTAATATGCAGGTGCAAGTAGGACAGAAAAGGAAGCAGCTGGACATGTGAATGTGCCAGCAGGACATGAAGAGAACTTGGAGAAACAACTAGAATTCACTGCACCGATTTCTAGCACCAAAAGGGATATTACCACTCCCATCCCTGTAGTCCCCACCACTTCAACAACTCCAATTTTGAATCCGAATTCCAACCCAGATACAGTTTCTCCACCCTCCACAATCCCGGTCAGTGCTACTCCGACCGCCACAAATTTCCCGGTTTCTTCCGGTGCAAGCTGGTGTATTTCTAGCCCAAGTGCTTCGCAGACTGCCTTACAAGTTGCACTGGACTATGTTTGTGGATACGGCGGTGCTGATTGTGCTGCAATTCAGCCGGGTGGGAGCTGTTACAACCCAAATTCTGTCCGCGATCATGCTTCTTATGCCTTCAATAACTATTATCAGAAGAATCCTCTGCCAAATAGCTGCAATTTCGGTGGGACTGCTGTCATCACAAACACTATCCCAAGTAAGGGATTTTTACGTCCTTTTGATTATTTTCACTGACTTTTTCTCAGGAACGTCACGTGGATTTAAAAGCAATGTCAAAAAGTTGGAGGGGAGGGTTGGCCCAGCAGAAAACCAAAATTAATAGAGATTATGCTATGTTAATGTAGCAGTGCATTAATATATTATTAAATTTAGTTAAATATTAAATTAATTTTTATTTAAAATATATTATATAATAATATATTAATAATTAAATTTAGTAGTAATACATCATAAAATTTCTTTCACTTAATAGAAACTTGTGATAAATACACAACCGACGTGCACACACAGATGAGAGACTCCCATGTGACACATCCCTGTGAAGCATTCTTGGGCTTAAGCCGAACAAGACAGGAAAAGATAGAGACTTTTGCTGCATCTTAAAGGTTTTTTTTTTTAAAAAAAAAAAAGAAATTTCCTTCCTTGTGAACGGGGATGTAGAAGACGTAAAAGTTCCACCTGAGGGAAGAGGAGGTCAAACCATTTCTCTTTGTCAATTTTGTTGGAAGCTGCACCTCAAAAGGTCCTATATTGTCACCAACAGTAAAAAGTATGCGCTACACTATGTGATTTCGTTTTCTTTTAATTTGCAGGCACCGGGACATGTCAATTTCCATCCATTAGGTAAACTTGGTTGTCCATATTTGCTTGAGTAATGCTATGCTGGCATATAACTATTTGTGACAAATAAATAGTATGAACTGCTGGCGGTTGATTTTTCATTTTTTATTACAAAAAAAAAAATCTCTTATTTGAATTAAAACAGAATATCTCATGTTTGGTGTTAAAAAATTGCAGTACAAGTTCATCAGTATTGAACACAACAAACTCAAGTGGTGCAAATGTTTTTGGTTCAGTACCTTCACACTCCGCTGCAGCTGCCAGATCAAATGGCTTTGCACAAATATGTTTCATTTTGGGGGCAATTACAGCATTTTTGGTGAAGTACTGCCTCTAAAATGACACTGAAATTTTGTAGATACACAGCATAGCAAGCCATATGATGATGCACGTTTTGTTAGTCTTTATTTGTTTCCTACTTTTTTTTTTGCAGAGAAATCTTCCTTTTGTGTTGTTAGAATTAGAACAACTGATTTGTAGGTTGATGTGAAGGAGAAATGGTTAGTTGGTATATAACATGTAACAATGATGAATCCTATACACAGAAGAAAATCGTGTTATTAAAAAATTTGAGTGATAGCTGAGGTCACAATAATTTGATTATTTACAGCAAAATTACCATGATATGGCGAGGTGCGGTAGAGTACAACTAGGATATACAAGTCAATTTGTCATTTTTTAGAACAAGTTTGAGATGAGATGAAGTGGGCATCATTTCCGACAAAAATGATGTCTTTTCTGGTAAAATTACATCCATGCCCCTGAGATTTGCCAATGTTATTGGCATTTACAAATTCTTATACTCTGTTTAAATGACGTGCACTTTACTGCCCCTTGGTTTAATTTTTGGGCTCAATTACAATTTTAGTTCTCTGATTATATTTCATTTCTTTCAATTAAATATTTTATTTTGATCCTTTTAAATATAAATTAAACTTAAATTGATAATTTTTATCCAATTTAAAATAAAAACTCTTATTTAATATACAAATATTCAACAAGATTTTAGCGGATAATCATTAGAGGAAAACTAATTAATTTTATTATATTAAAAAATATGAAATTATATTATTCATCTAACGTGAAAAAATACCTTAATTTAATCATTAATATCATATAATCAACTAATTTTTCTTCCAATAATTATCAAATTAGAGCTTGTTAAAAATTTATATATCAATCAAGATTTTCATTCTTTAATTTAACTAAAGTTATAAGAGGGATCAAATGTGATTTAATTTTTATATTTGATGGTTTAAAAAATAGAATTTTTAAAAGGGGCCACAAAGTGATTAATTTATATATCACTAGAGGGACCAAATTTCAAATTAAGCTTAATTTTTATCGCAATTTTATCCCCTGTCATAAAAATTTCTTTGTTAATTTACCTAAATGTCCCTTTTGTTTTTAAAGGGGTTGAAATAAAATTCGGATTTCCATAAATTTTTTTAGGGGTAGATATAGGAGAAAGAAAGAAACACAATTATATGATGAGTTCCACATAGAAATGTAAAGCTTCATATCAATAAGTTGTTTCTTTCTCTTCAAACTAAATAAAACATGAATTTGTCCAATAGATCATGATCAACTAATACGTACAAAATAATGAATAATTTAACATATAACATAGAAATTAGCTTTTTTTGTTGCAATGGAAAATATTTTTTTACTTAATATTCACTACAAGAAAAAGAAGCAACAACGATGATACCTTTAGCAACGACAAAATTTCGGTCATCAGTAAAAGTTTTTCCGATGACAACATCATCGGTGAAGTGTAAAAAAAATTCGACGGGAAAATAAACACATTGTCGTCACTAAAAAGTTGAAAAAAAATTTAGCAAAAAATTTTGACCTTCAGCAGCGACTTTTGTCGTCACTAAAAGATAAAGCCTTCAGCGACGACACATGTCGTCGCTGAAGGTCTGCCTTGAAAATTGCGAAAGACCTTTAGCGACGATATTTATCGTCACTGTAAGGTAAGCCTTTCAGTGATGACATTTGTCATCGCTAAAGGTCTCCCCAATTTTTGAGGCAGACCTTTAGCGACGATATTTATCTTCGGTGAAGGTTTTACCTTTTAGTGATGAGAAAAGTCACCGCTAAAGGTCAATCTCGAAAATTGGACATGCCTTCAGTGATGACAATGTCGTTGCTAAAAGGCTTATCCTACAGCGATGACTCTTTTCTGACGATCGAATTTTTTTGTCATCGCTGAAGAGTATGCTTATATATACCATCTGCACCTCCTTGCCTCTCATTCGTAAAGTTATAAAAGAAAAGTTGGACTTGAGGTAAGTTTCTCTTATAGTTTTTTCTCTAATTTAGTGTATTTATTTTTTATATATATTGATGTGTAATAATTTTTTATATTTGATATTTTAATTTGTTAGTTATTATTAGCATTTATCATTGTTTGTGGGGAGTATTTAAAGTATATTTGATTAGTAGATTTTTGCCATTAAGGTATATGAATTAAAATTTATAGTATTTTTATTGTACAATATTATTTGTGAGATTAATAATTTGCAATGAATTAATAAAATTGATAGTATATTCAATTTAATATGAAACTTTGTATTATTTTATTTTACATATTGTAAATATTAAATTTGTTTATGTAAATTTATCTTAACATAAAATTTGTAAATATAAATTTTGTTGTTATTATGTATTCCTTAAATTATAACTTTATATTATATGATATATGTGTAGATTAAATTATTAGACTAATGTAAGATAGAGTTGTTATGATATTTTATCCATAAAATTTAAAATTTATGTTGTAATTTAGGAAATTTTAAAATTATTAGTTTTATTGAAATAATATAACATAGAAAATTAGAATAAGTACATAAAGATAGCTTAAAATAAGAGATTATAATAATATAATCTCTTTCTTTATTAAAATTGAAATTGAAATTGAGATTGAAACTTACCAATCCAAATTATACTATTTACACTACATAATAAGAAAAATTCAATGGTACTTTAAACCACATGAAAATCGAACCTAACAATCTAAATTATACTATCTCCATTACATAGAAAGAAAAACTCAACTAAACTTGAGGTCACATGAAAATTATCCCTTTATGGATAAATTAAATTTACTTTTTACTTTTAAAAATAGTAAAATTTATAATTGATCAATTTTTAAAATTTATTTGTTAAAATTATTTTTTAAAACTAGACCCTACACACAACTAAAATAAATTATATTTTTATATTATTTGAAGAATATTATATTTTATTATTTTCAATATCAAATTTATGATTAAGTAAATTATTTTTACAATTAACAATTTCAATCGCTATGTAATACGATTTTTTTCTTGGATTAAATATTAATTTTCAAATTAAGGAATATAATTTTTTAAAATGACAAAATATTTCTCAATACTATTTTGAGAAATTATATGTTATGTACATAATTCTAATAGTTAAAATTATAATAACATTACATTAATGAATTACTTATAAAATTAACAATAACTGTACGATGAAAAAAATTTTAAGCCAAATCTACTAATACTATAATCTCTTGGAAATTAATTTGGTGTTATTTATTTTAAAACTTCTTTGAATTTGCTTAAATTTAAATGAAAAGAATAGAATTATAAAATATTAAAATGATAAAAATTATTTAATTTGTTTACTACTAAATTAAAAGAAATATTGATAAATAATAGTTTTCTATTTTGTGAGTAAAAACTTACTTTCTTTCAATGTTATTATTTAGTTATAATAACTTGTGACATATTACACTTGTATAATTATTATATATAGTATTGGAGATGAAAAGACTTCCTGGCAAAATCATCAAAACGATCTTATAATAATAGAAATCAAAAAAATTTTCTCGTATAATAATTTACAAGCACTCATAAAATGCACGTCTCTTTAGAGATGTTGAATTGTGCACCTTAGACATATAATAGAGTAAATTACACATTTGAATTTTCATAAATTTATTGTGAAATATAACAATTATTATGGATATTTAAAAAAATCGTTACTTTTTAATCATATAATACTTAAATAACAATATTGATTGTATGACATTGATCCTATAAAGAAGAAATTTTACATTGACAAGAATATCACAAGCATTTCCATTAATGGGCAATGGTACAAAGATGATCCTTACATACTTGCTACCCAGGTGAAACAAGTATTTTACACTGAAGATCTCTTTAATGGACTAAATTGGAGGGTTGTCCATAATTTGGTACATCGCGACATATGGGATCTACCCAGTGATGGAGACAATGCACAAGACTTGTTATTTCTGCAAAATAGTAACTCATCTAATTTCAACATGACAATTGATCTTGGAGATTTCCATCTAGTAGATCTAAGTAATTAATGAATGGACCTTCAGTCATTCCACCTTCCAAGAATGTTGGATCTGGCAATCATAGAGAAGATGCCTTTATCGATGATGATGATAGTTTCTCTGACGAAATGATTGATGATTATATGAAGGAAAGGCCTTTACAATCGAATTACAAAAGAGAAATCGATGACAATGAGTCTGTTAAGTTCACTGACACTGATTCAAACTAGGGATAAAATAAGACATTCGAACTATAACTCATAATTGTGTAAGCATGATGGTTTAAATAATCTATATGGTTGCAAAAAGTTATACCCTATAATTTGCTTCATTTTACTATGGATTCTCCATTAACTACTTGTATAATTGTATTATTTCAGTTATGACGGATGTCGAGGCACGACACCATGGAGGTGATGCTGGAGGCAATCCACCACAACATCCCACCCACATTCCATCACAATGCGAGGGCTCACGTATCTGTTCTTAGTTGTACATACTTGAGATTGATTAAATATCTTGTTAATGGTATTAATATTTTTCTTTATCTATTGAAGTGGCAACTGCGAGAAAGAAGGGTCCAAATAGGTCCTTCAAGCTACATGAGAAGATAGGCCATGGTGGGGGGAGATTGGTGCTTGTACAGTTCGATACAATTGGTACATGGAATGCGATTGGGGAGAATGCTAGCCATCTCTCTTGTGACATTGGCAGCATGATCCGAGCTCACGTCCCGCCTTATTATAAGTTATAGCGGGCTGTACCTCAGGAAATTCGAGATAGAGTTGTGCAAAAGGTTTGCATAAGTATCAATTTCTTCCATTTGCTGAATTAATCCTTCTGAGAAGGTTTGCATAAGTATCAATTTCTTCCATTTGCTGAATTAATCCTTCTGAGATTAAAATTCCTAAATATAAAACTCACAAATTTGTTAAATGTCTTCTATTGCAGTCCCACTTCGAGTTTCAGGGCATCTCCGAGGGTGACCGGGATAGAGCGATTTTTAATTTGATACGGTCTACTGTAGACCTGTACAAGGATTGGAAATATAGGTTGAACAAGCACTTCTGGGAACATGGGGGCGATTGGGACTAAGATTATGATCTGGATAGTGCTAGACGTTATGTGCCCTGATCTGTTGCACCCGAGACATGGCAGAGGTGCATGCACTTTTTTTACAGTGACGCCTATAGGGTAAGTATGACATTTAATGGGATTAGGTTATTTTTTCACATATCTTAATTATAAATAAAAAAAACTTAATACTATTTTTCTTAATTTGTAAGAGTTGTCTGGCAGGAATATAAATAATAAAGCGCAAAAGGTCGTGAATGATCGACATGGTTCAAAGTTTATTGCTGCACATCGATTTGATAAGATAAATTAATTTTTCTGTTTATTTTTTAAAAATGTAAATTTTGCTAGATAGCTTTTTGTTCATTATTTATTTATTTTCATTCTTTTTTCCTTTTACAAAAAATGAATAGAGGAATAGAGATACTAGTGAGCTGTAGTCAGTTCCCGAGAATTTTAGGGACCAACACACCTATAGGTCAGGGGAGTGAGTGCATCTAATCCCTTAGGGACAATATGTGAGTTAGTTGAAATTTATATTTTAAATATAATTTTACGAATATATGTGATAAGAATTATTATCTTAATTTTATTTTAGTAATTTAAGGCGAGGATGACTGAGGTCGTGACTTAACATGTAGCACGCACAGTCTAGTGTATCATCCACTAGCTTGCCTGCGACTCCTATACAGATTGATGAGGTGCTTGGCACTCGTCGAAGGCACAGGAGGGTTATTGGGCATGTGTTGGTTAGTTAATCTTATCAGTCGGCAAGGACTTCTAGCGTTGGGGCGAGCTTGCAGTCAATGTCTCAGGTCATTAAGTTGCAAGAGGAGCTACAGCAACTCGAGAGCAGTATCAACATAGCCAGCGGTTGATTCAGGAGCAGCAGCAATGACTAGATCATCAACAGCAGCAGATTACACATCAGGAATAGATACGTGAGCAGATCGAGCAGCAGATTCAGACTTACCTTACCCAGATAAGTTCCATTTTTAGCAGGGTATTATTTTACTGCCGCTGCTATTTGCTGCTGCTGCTACACTGCTTAGGCCAAGCAGATTTACGAGTGCACCTGCCGCTTAGCCACTTGGTCTTTCTCAGCCATTATCATCGTTTTATCGTCTTCGTTGCCAGGATGATGATGACGATGATGATGATGATGATGAGGATGCATCGGCGTATTTTCACCTCCCTTCTCCGTAATATCTTATGTATATGTATATGTATATGTATATTTATATTTCTCATATGTACACATTTATATGGATTGTGTATATTTAATTTATTCATATAAATACTATTTTTACAATTACTTTATGAGTATTTATTTTTTTTATGTTAGATCAAATTGTTAGACATTATTATTAGTATTATTGATGTATAATTTACATTAAATTAAATTAAAAAAAGATAAATATAATCCAAATAAATTCAAACAAAGAATATTTTAAATTATGTTGTTAAATATAATATATTATTTGAAATATACTTAATTATAATGGCAATTTTAATTAAATTCAAAAAAATTCAAAAAAGGCATTAGCAGCGACATTGTCATCGCTATAGGTGAAACTTTTACCGACGATAAGTCGTTACTAAAACACAATATCGTCGTTGAATCCAAGAGTTTTAGCGACGACATTGTCGTCACTAAAGATCGAATTTACAGCGATGACAATATTGTCGTTGAAACTCCGACTTACAGTGATGACAATTGTCGTCACTAAAAATCAAGTCTATAGCGACGACATTGTTGTCGCTAAAAGTCCAGTTTCAGTGACCATTTTTTGGCTATAGCGACGATAATGTCGCCGCTGAAATTCAAATTTTAAATTTTTTTAAATTTTGAAATTATTTTCTATGATGACATAGTCTTCGCTGAAGGTTATACTTTTAGCGACGACTAGTTATTGTCGACGTTGGTTGTTTCAGTTATGAAACTATCCCGATAATATTTTCAATGACGACTTTTGTATTTACCGATGATCGAGAACTCTTTACCAACGGCAATCATCGTCGCTAAAGGTCTTTTTTGCTGTAGTGATTAAATATAAAAAATTAGAAATATAATTTTTTAAGAAAATTTTATTTTATTTTATTTTATTTTATTATTATAATCTTAGATATTATTTATTTAAATTATAAATATAGTTATCATGTTACTCTTTTATTAATATATATAATATTTTTCAATAAAAAAAATACTTTTTAACAAAGTAAACAAAGTCTAAGTGAGAATAAAAAGTACACATGAGTTAAGTTAGTGGCTAGAATCTAGCTTAAGATAGATTATAGGTTTGATTGAGGCAAAATTGTAACTCAAAAGGAATTGGACTATAATCAAGAAAAAAGAGTGATTGTTATTTTAAAAAGGTAAAAATTATGGTGCACCAATTGTATCGGTATATCGATAATTTAAATTATTAAATTGTATTTATTTGTATAGTATTATATAATATGGATGAAATTTAATGGTAAGATATAATGATGCAACCGTGGTCTCCCTTTTTAAAAAATAATAATAATAAAAGATGGAATTCTTTTTCTTTTTTGGTGAAAAATAGAAGATGGAATTCTTGTGCAATATGCACAAACCTTGAAAGTAGTTAGTGTGATTCTCCTTATCCCACTTGTCTTTAAAATTATAGTTTAAGCATTATCAAGCTAACTTACGCAACTTCGATTTTTCCATCTTCAGTGTGGTAAACGCAAGCCATGATGCCTACTTCTCGTGGCAAAAATACCGGATTACCGTTATTTTATAAATATTTTTTTGTTTTACCGTGTTTCAGAAATTATTTACCAGAATACGCAGGGCGCCATTTTGAATGGCGCTCGTGAAGGCTTGGAGGCGCCATTTGGAGTGGCGGCCTCAAGGGGAGGGCACCATTTGAAGAGGCGCTCCCAGCCTTGGAGGCGCCATTCAAAGTGGCGCCCTCCCCTTGGGGGCGCCATTTGAAAAGGCGCCCTCCAGGTGCCATTTTGAAATTCAAACTGGGAGGCACCTCATGAAATGGCACCTCCTCCCCCCTATTAAATCCCCCACCCGGCCTCACCCCCTCCACACTCCAAACCTTCGCAACCGCTCTTCTTCCCTTCCTTCTTCCTTCTTCGTAAACCTCGCAGCTACTCTTCGCAGTTCCTCTTTCTTTCATTCACAAATCATCATCTGTTCTTACTTTTGTACATTTCATTCGGAAGTTTTCTTCTTTGGAGTAAATCTGATCTTCTTTCAACTCTTCCTTAGTTAGTATTTTTATAATTTCTGTATTTATATTATATTTTTTATTTTAAGTTAATTATTATGATTTATGATGTGAAATGATAATCTAGGATTTAGAAAAAAATTATATAAATTTTTATGATCTGTGATAATTTATAATTTTTACTGGTTAATATTTTGATAATTTTTATATTTATATTATAATTTTTATTT
This sequence comes from Sindora glabra, assembly GCA_020226215.1. Taxonomy (NCBI): domain Eukaryota; kingdom Viridiplantae; phylum Streptophyta; class Magnoliopsida; order Fabales; family Fabaceae; genus Sindora; species Sindora glabra. The sequence continues at coordinate 1,835,288 of CM035226.1, read as the reverse complement.
TATATTGATTATTATGATTTATGATGTGAAATGATGATTTAGGATTTAAAAAAAATTTGTACAAATTTATATGATATGTGATAATTTGTAATTTTTACTAGTTAGTATTTTTATAATTTCTGTATGTATATTATAATTTTTATTTCATGTTGATTATTATGATTTATGATGTGAGATGATGATCTAGGATTTAGAAAAAAATTGTACAAATTTATGTGATCTGTGATAGTTTGTAATTTTTACTAGTTAGTATTTGTATAATTTCTGTATTTAGTTTATAATTTTTATTTTATGTTAATTATTATGATTTATGATGTGAAATGATGATCTAGGATTTAGAAAAAATTTGTACAAATTTATTTGATCTGTGATAATTTATCATTTTTACTGGTTAGTATTTTTATAATTTTTGTATGTATATTATAATTTTTATTTCATGTTGGTTATTATGATTTATGATGTGAAATGATGATCTAAGATTTAAAAAAAATTTGTACAAATTTATGTGATCTGTGATAGTTTATAATTTTTACTGGTTAGTATTTGTATAATTTCTATATTTAGTTTATAATTTTTATTTTATGTTGATTATTATGATTTATGAAGTGAAATGATGATCTAGGATTTAGAAAAAATTTGTATAAATTTATATGATATGTGATAGTTTGTAATTTTTACTGGTTAGTATTTTTATAATTTCTGTATGTATATTATAATTTTTATTTCATGTTGATTATTATGATTTATGATGTAAAATGATGATCTAGGATTTAGAAAAAATTTATACAAATTTATATGATATGTGATAGTTTGTAATTTTAAAAGAAAAATAAAGAGGATAAAGAAAAATGTCTTAAAATAAAATATACGTTTTAGGTAAAAAAAATTCAAATATTTTTAAAATATAAAATTATTTAGGATATAGGACATGATAAAAATAAGATTATTTTTATTGTATGTTTATTATTACGAGAATATATTATATTATTGATCAATATTTTTAGGTTAATCATAAAGTAATATATGTTAAAATAGATAAATATTAATTGAGGATTTAGTGTAAAGTCTTGATATGTTATGCAGTATTTCTATTTACTTTATCTTTTTTATTTTACTATTTTATTATTTTTTGTTAACTCATGGTATTTAAGCCATATACACTAATATTTTTTAGCATTATGATATATCAATTTTTTTATTATAAATATATTTTATATAAATTATATAATTCATTCAATTAAATAATTTATTATACAATCAATTTCTTATTACTTTATACCGTACGTATAATTTATTTCTTATTTACTCTTATGTATTCTTTTTATATTTGTTCTTATTATTTATGGTTTAAAACATCAACATCATTAATTAACATAAACATAATAAGTTTTAATTTTTTAATTTATTATAATATTTTAAGTAAATTAAAGCTTTAATATAATTTTTATTAACAAAAATAATTAATTTCATATTATATTTTTTAGAAAAATAGTTAGTAATTAAATTAAAGATTATTTATATAAATATTTTTAAATTTTTATTGATGATAATTTTTAAATATTATATTTTAAATTTAAAATACATCAACTAAGAGTTCTCAAAGGGTTCACAGAGCTATATCGTCCTACATTTGATTCACATACTCAGGATCAGGGATTAGCACATGGTGGCATGATGACAGATAACTCAGAGCTTGTAGATAGAGGTAGAGGTGGAGGCAGAGCGGGAGCTAGAGGTAGAGGAGACACAGACACCGAAGATGTGACTCCCGAGCCTGCGCAGAGGGTTAGTAGATATGGCCGCCACATTACCAATCTTGGATGTGGGACTGGACATCACTTACGTAAACATTAGCTTCCTTTTTCATGTTTATTATATACTATGTACATCTATCTTACTACTTTATTAGCAAATATCAACATTTAGGATGATTTTGATTATTACGATATTTTTATCTGCTTGCGTAAGTACTTATATCTTTAATAATTAACTTTAAAATTATTACAATATTTAATTTTTAAAAAAAAAATGATGATAATGACATCTCCCAAATATAATAACTAACATTATTAATTTATTACTTTCACAATTGTTATAATTGTCTATTCTTTTATTTATTTATCATGTTAAAATAAATAAATAATATTAAAATTAATTATTAAATTTTATCTTCATAATATGAAATATATATTATTTTTTAATTAAATTTTTTTAACATCATTTATTTTAATATTATTAGTGAAGAAAGGAATAAATAGTTATAATAAATATAAAAAAATTAATAATATTAATTATAATATTTGAAGGATAAATAACCATCATCCTTGTAAATGATATTAAATGATGTGTTTATTCAATACGTTATGAGGAGAGTCCACCAAACATTTAAGAATAAAAATACGTAGCATAATTGTGAACGTAAATGGGGATGCTGGCTATGTACAATACTAAAATTCAAGTCTTTTGGATTCACAGTAGGCACGGTCACCGGCTAATTAACTTAGAAATGAAGAGCGAGGGTGCCGTAGGCCAAAGGCACCATATCACCTGGCGTCCCTTCCCTTGAGCGCCAACGACGCCATTTCGTCTGGCGTCATTTCAACACGCCATTTGTTGTCTCTCCACCACTGTGCGTATCTTCTGTGCGTATTTTTATAAAATATTTCGAAGGAACGATAAAACGAATAATAATTTCTTAAAAAATAGTTAATCGGTACTTTTGCCTTTCATTGCCAAAATATTTTATCATTGTGACGAAATAAAAAAAATTAATTCATGTTACAATTTTAATTTCATTACAAAATGAAAAGATTATTGCAAAGAAATAACCACATTTTTTTTATTTTTAGCTATTTTCAACCTCGTCATTTCATATTTACTTTGTTACAAAATAAAAATAATTTTATTGAAATAAATACAAAGTAGCAAGAATATTATTGGAATAAATACAAAATAAAAAAAATATATTTATTTCGTTATATTTCTTTTCATTTTTAATAATCTTCAACTTCGTACATAAAGAATATTATTGAATAATTCAATAAATTTGCTTATGTGTAATAACGTATTAAATAATTACTTGTAATAATATAATTTCGAACGTTGAAAGTTTATAATTTCAAAAATTGATAAATATTAAGTGTCATTGGATCAAATTTTGAGAGACATTAATATAAATTACGTAATTATTCTTTATTAATCCTATATTTTTTAATAATATTTAATTATTTACTAAATATTTATTATTTTTATTAATTATATTATTATCATTAACTACTTTCTTATTTAATTCCTATAATAAATTTATGTATTAAATATCAAAGTAGAGTTAACATATTTTTATGACATCAAATATAATTATGAAATGAGTAATTTATTTTTAAAAATTTATTTTCAATCACAATCATATATTATTTATTTTAAAAAATTTTATTTTGGAATAATATTAAAATTAATTATTTTTGAAGAAAAAATGAAAGAAAATTAGGATCGAGGGCGCCACCTTGAATGGCGCCCTCAAAGCCACCTAGGGGCGCTATCTTGGGTGGCACCTCCCCCGGGACACCATCCCAAATGGCGCCTCCCCCCACCATGAATATTTTGGTAATAAATTTTCAAATGACGATAAAATAGAAATAAGTGTTGCGGAAAACAGTAAAATGGTACTTTAACCGCTTCTCGTACACACGACAGAGTGGCCTTGTCTTCATCAATTAATGATTACCAGAAGGAATTTTTATCACACGCCGTGTCCCCTTTATACCTTCACTTTATCTCTATATCCCCATCTCGATTCTCTGAATATGGAGGACCAGCAATCCCTCCACCAACCACTCCTCCCCGTCACAGCCACCGCCTTCAGCCGCTCATCCGATGATAGCATCTTCATCCGGCTGCTTTTAGTTCTGCTGGTTGCAGTTATCTCATTATGGGCAAACCATGAGGCCTCCAAAACCTTTGACGTCACCATAATAAACGACACCAAAGATTCCCCGGCCACCAAACTTTTTGCTCTCTATTACGTTTCAAACGACAGAGCCACTCGCATAGTCCTCAACACAAGCTCTTTTGTAGAAAACCTTCTCTACCCTAACGATGATGGTCTGAACCAGCGCAAGAAGCACATAGACCGAGTCACCCTCCGCCTTTCAGGCCGGAATCTCAACCCCACCGTCATGGTCACCGCCGTTGGCAACCACAACTCGGGCGGAGAAAGCTTCAATGGTTATATTGTTGACATCAGTCCTTCCTTACTCGAAGAGAGAAATTATGACCGGGCCATTGTTTCTGCCGTCCAACGTGCCATGGCACGAGTATGGCTCTATGATGGTGAGTCTAGGGCTCCGTCAGGACTTTTGGACGGCATGGTTGAGTACATAGGCGAGCTGGCCATGTTTGGCCGGGAATATATATACGCCGGTGCCGTTTCCGGTGGTGATTCACCGGAATGCGAGGAGCGTGGTTGGTGGGAGGATAAGGACCCCAGGGCTGTGGCACGTTATTTGCATTACTGCGGAGGATATCGGAATGGATTCATCCAGCGATTGAATCAAGCGATGAGGGACACGTGGCACAATCAGATGGTAGATGACGTGTTGGGTATGCCCGCCAAGAAGCTTTGCGGCTTGCACAATGCTTCAGCGCGCCATCCGGTGTAAATCCATTTTATTTTGTTATCAATTATTTGTGATTCTTTTTTGTTATTTTTTTTATTGCTTCTTGCTGATTTAAAAAATTAATAAAGAACTAAGCAAGTATTGTAGTTTAGAGCTGGCAAATATTGATAATTGACTTGATTATACTATTGTTCACAAGTTGTTCTAAAAACAAAGTAGGACTCGCTGAGATATCTGCATAAGTTAACAAATAAGCAATTAGAGGTATGTAGCGGAATGACTTGCCTTATATACATTAATGTATAAATTAATATTTAGCATAATAGTAATCAAGAGTTATTCAATTATATTAAATAAATATATCTTAGTTGTTTATAAGTTTAGAGGGACATAAGTTCTGTTAAATATAAAAAGCATTCACAATTATAGATGAAGGGTAATTAGGCATCAATCATAATATGATAAAAAAATGATAAGTTTTGAACCTTAATAAAGTTTGATTAGCTTTAATGACCATTGTTGATGGCAAATATCGATAGAAAGATAAGCCTATGAGTCGGCTTTAATTAGGTCGGACGAATATGTCTATTTGCTTGTGTATAATATTTCATAGGAGTTTTTTTAAGAAATATCTTAAATAGATTAGAAATTACTAATAGGTATTTTGTTAGAAAACTGCTGAATGAAAAACTTGATAATGAAATTGGGTAAAATCCGATTGAACCATAAAAATAGATTTAAGATATATTTATCTAAAATTTTTGTAAAACTAATATTAGGTATTAGTATAGGTCAAATACCATAAAAATCCCAATATTTAGCGTATAAAAATTTTATTGAAATTCGATAGAGAATTAGAATCTCGAGTAATTAAAAATTTGTTTGGTTAACTCAAAAAACTTAGAAATTGAACCAAATTCAAAATAAATCATCCTAAATTATTTGAGCTAACTTAATTTAATATTTTTAGGCTCAAACATGACCTTTGAATTGAAAAAATCCAAGCCCACAAAAATAGGGCCCAAATGAGCAAAAAATCCTAGGTAATTTAGTAAATAAGTGCAAAATAAAAGGCATTTGTCAAAAAATATTTTAACACATTTTATTTGGCTCATTTTGATTTAATTTTGGGCAAAAATCTTCTGAATTCCCAGCAAAAATCATGATCCCCATGTGTTGCCATCATAAAGCAATTTTTACAATATTTTAAATTAGGAAATTTGCCTTAGAAGCTTAAAGTTTTTAGTGTTTTATACATATAGGGTTTTAAGGTAAATTTTTGCACATTTTCTTGCCCACAAACTAGCAAAAAACATGCACTCTCCAGCTTTCTTTACAAGAGTTTTCAATTTCCTCACATAATTTAAGGGGTTTTTCATTTTGGCTATTCAAATCTTGTAAGGTAATTAAGGAGTCTTTTTCAATTTTCTTCCATAGTTTATGATTATCCTTCTCCTTAGATATCTAAAACTTAAATTATTGTTATGAAACTTCTTTTTTGATATTTCAAAAAGTTGTAAGAAGTTTAAAAGTGAAAGGATTAAGATAAGTGATAACTATCCTTTTTCTTTAGAATTTTCCTGTAGAAGGTGATGAATATAGTGATTTATAATGAAAGTGTGGTAATTTTTGTGTGGCCATGTATAAAGACATGATTTTGATTCTATGCGCTTTTATATGTTGTTTGATGACATTAGGATGTTATTGAGTTAATAAGATTAGTGAAATAAGTAAAATAGATTGCAAGATGATTATAGGAAGTTTAGAAACAAAATTCCATTAGGAAGGTTTATTAATATGTTTTTATTTTCCCTTTTGAAATCACATATGGGATTTATTTTAATTATAAAGTTTGATGTTTTAATGTCATAAATAATTTTAGGAAATATGAGAAAAATTTTGAAAAATTTTAGGAGTATAAAGAGCGAATAATTATAAGCTTAGGATGAATCGAGTCAAAATAAGACACTAGTAAGTTTTGCTTCTGTTTTTAAAGTATTTAGGTAATTAAATGATTGAGACAATTTATGAAAATTTGTATCATTGCCCTTCGATGTGTTAAGAAACTTACATCCAAATTTAGTAGCATTTAAAGCTCATTTAGTTATCCAATAAAATTTTCTATTTTAAGTGTTCTATTGCAATCCTCATTTTGGACCCTATCTATGTAGTCTCAGGTTTGAAAATTTTTGAACCATAAAATGATTAATAAAAATTATGAAACTTTTAGGATATATTATTTACGATGTTAGCAATCTTGTGTCAAATTTTGGTGGCAATTGAAGTTAATTTGATTATCCAAATAATAGTTTTTTTTCTATAGCTCTAGTACAATTTGAAATTAACCGTTCTAAGTTTATGCCTCTAATGCCCTAGAAAACCACAAAATTTGATATATATAATACTTAAGTTATTCTTTGTTTAACATATTAAGTATGTTGTCGCAAAATTGGGAAGTAATTAGATTCTATTTAATTAGTACAAAGAGGCTTAGATTGCAACTGCCCATATACTAACCTTATTTTGAGAATAAGCTTTCATTTTTATGTAAACAGTACCAAGGAATCATAATTGTGTAATATAATTAATTTTTTATTATTCATAATGAGTTGATAATATGTTAAGAGTCTTAGAAAAAATTTTAGTGAAAGTTTGACTAAGTTTGAGCGATAAAAAAAAGGTTTGCTCATGAATGCTCCTTTATGGCCTAATAAGGCTTTTAGATTATTGAAATATATCTTAAATGGATATCATACACTTGTTATTCAAATTACTTTTAGTCTTGGAAAATTCATATACCATATTTCTTATTAGAATATTTAATAAAATATTTATGACTAAATTGGTATTTTGACCATCCCTATAATATATGATCATAAAATGCATGGTTGATATCTATAGTGTCCTAACATGGTTAACATCTATGATATCCCATCATTACTTATTACAAGTATAAATGCTCATCTTATAAGTTAATACTTATTTATGATATATGAAAAGATATGCAACCTTCACATAACAAATTATTAAGTGAAATAGTATAAAGCGAGACCAAAGTTATAAGAGAAAGGAAGGATATAAGGCAAGGCCGAAGTTATAAAGGGGAAATCCTAAATACTAACTATAGTCATTTAGTTTAATAATAATTTAAATAAATTTTATAAAAAATAATATTATTGAAAGTTTATTTTAAGATGATTATATAAATTTATTGTTACATATTTAATCTTTTATATTAAAAGCTCTTTAGAAAAAGAAGGAAGTAGTCATTCACTGAGTATTCTTTAATATTCACACTCATGTGTGTTATTTTTTTTTGTAGATACTGATTGCAATCCTAATGAAACAAATTGACATATGTATTGAACCCTTCCGCCACTTTGTAAAGGTACACTAAAGGAAAAGTTTATGAAATAGTTTGGTTTATATGTTAAAAGGTAATCTTTCTCAAAATGTTATGTATATACTAATATCAGCATATTTTATATACCTACTAAACTTATGTATATGTTTGCCTTATTGTACATATCATTATAAATCGATTTTCTCTCACATCTATCTGTTTCAATACTTATATAATTGTAAGTATTTTCCCATTAGATATATAAGTGGTGAAAAGTTTGTAAAGTATCAAGGCTTGTAAAAGTATTTAGTTAGTGAATTTACATTAATTAAATATCTTTATGCCAGTCATGGTACTTGACAATTAGGATGTGACACCTTCTCAGAGTGTTATGTATATACTAATATTGGTATATTTTGTATGCCTTCTAAATTTATGTATATGTTTCCCTTATATACATATCATTATAAATTGATTTTCTCTCACATTTGTATGTTTCAATACTTATATAACTATAAATATTTTCCTATTAGATATATAAGTAATGAAAAGTTTGTAGAGTATTAAGACTTGCAAAAGTATTTAGTTAGTGAATTTATTCTAATTACATATCTTTATGTCAGTTACGGTATTTGGAAATCGAGACATGACATTGTGCATCAGGTAAAATCAATTAATTGTAGTTCAATCAAATATATTGATATCTATCACTATCCATCCCTAGTTTAATCAATAAATGGAGAATAATTGTCAATTTTTCTAATTTTTAATATCTTAAATATTAAAAAATCAAATTTTTAATGTGCATGAATCCCAAAAATTATCTTGCATTTATTAATTATAACTAAACACACATAGTATAATTAGAACATACAAGAATTTTCCAACTATTCATATGAAATAGCCAACGTGTGCAATTAATTATGTATGATTAACATGGATCTTGTGATCTTACAACGTACTAAAAGCATCACCATAAATGAAATAAAACAACCACAGCATAATATATAGGTTAATTTTATAAGAAGTTTGCGTTTTAAAAGATTAATTTTTTTCACTGTTTTTGCATAGCATTTCCCTAATAACGTATGTAAGTCAATTTGCGTGTGATTTTACTGCTTTACTTTCTTGAACAAGTTAGAAGTAATCATATGGAAAATTTTTGAATCATTGAAGGAAGATCTTTAATTATACGTAAGAACCTCGTAAATAATATCTTGCGGACTGTTGGTTTCATTAATTCTAATCTCAAAATCTTGGACAGAAAGTTAATAAAGATGGAACATTTGAAAATCAATTCCTAACAAAATCTTCTGTTGTTATTTTCGTGAACCATTCCCTAATTCTCTGCCAGCTTCGCATATTTACCCCTCCTTGTAAGAGCAGAGCACTCAAATCCCAAAGCATCACTCAACCTTCTCTGTATATAATTTACCACTTCACAACTTGAACTTCCTGCGGCACATGTCATCTCTCTTGGTACTTTTTCAAGTATCTTAGCGTGATAGGTGGGCCTTGAATTTATGAAAAACAAACAGGATCTAAGCATTTCATCCCCCTGGCTGTAGTCCCATAGAATATATTCACATTAGCATTAATAGCCACGGGAATAATCTCATCAGCTAACTCAGCAAAGAGAGTTGAATCTCAACAGATATGGCTTCCTGCAAGTTGTTCCTTCAGGACACACCAGCAAATATCCTTTTCTAAGCATCGTTTGCATGGTTTCTGCATCTTGTTTTCAGTCCCTTGTCAGCCTCACTGTCTTTATTGGGGATATATACTCGGACACTTTGCTCAGGCTGTAAGTTCATGCAGTTAAAGGCCTACCCAAACATGCACTTGGAAAAAACTGGATCAGCAAGTGTTCTTGGGGTGCAAACATAGAGCACTCCTTTGTTTTGCTCTGATCTTTCAGGGATATGGCCTTTGATGGTGAGATCTATCCCACTCCAAACTTCTAATGTTATTAGCAATTTAAAAGGGAGGAAAATGCTCAGCAGTATTCCGTAAATGGTTAATGCAATTCCAAATGGAAGCGAAATGAACATAATCAGAGTTGCTGAAGGTGTGGGTAACAATGCAAGCCTTCCATCATGAAATATTAGTGGCTTTGGGTACTTTTCCCTTGGCATAGGATTGTTGCTTCTCTCTTCAATGTTGTTCGCCAAAAGTTTCCTGTCAATATCATGTGGCAGGAATTAGAAACCATTCCAATATCTTGTATTTTGGAGCTTTCAAAATAGTATTAATCAAATAATACTTTAAAGTTTCACATAGTGGCATGAAATTTATCTTGCAGGGGGAGATGAAAAGATGATCATGGACACCAGGGCTTCCAAGTCCCATGTTAGGCTTTCTGTCTCCGAAGTATTCCTTCAGGGCTCTGTGCTTCATCGGCAAACCAGATTCAGAGACCAAACCGATGAAGTAACGGCCCACAGTCTGCAACTCGGTGCCGATGGCATTATCAACACTTGGATATTCCTTGAGAAATCCTTCTATAATCACTCTAGGCATACTTATGAATATAACCTTGGATCTTGCGGAAACCAAGACCTCATAAGCCTAAAGGTTAAGATTCTCCAGATAAAACTGTTGGGATAATAATGTAAGATAATGGCATTCAAGTTTTCTATTTAAAGAAAAAAAAATTTAGAAAACCATTGGAAAAATTAAAATATATTAATTAAGAAAATATTTTATAATAAATATCATTTAAACATTAAAATGTTTCAAAATAAATATTATGATTTTAGCTGTTTCACGTTTCCACCTTTATAGCTATTATTATAGCACTATGTGGCTTTAAATTTTTGGAAACCGTTTTCAATGAGACTATATATATAAAGAAGGTGAATTGAGAGCTATATATATATATATATATATATATATATATATATATATATATATATATATATATATATATAGAAAAATATTCATCTACCATTATGTGAAGTCTTTCCTTAATTTCCACCCTACTCTTTTTAAATATCTAGGCAATAACTTTTTTTTGTAAGGTTCCAATTCCTAGCCTTGAGTGCATAAGTTCAAGAGTAAAGTTATATTAATTTCGAGGAGCAAGGCTAGTCATCAAGTTACACCATTGATCAGCCAAAATTCTTGCTTTTAAAGCAATGGATCACCATAGCACAACGATCAAATTTCTCTTTATATTCGCTAACAATTTAAAAGTAAGAATTGTTTAATGACTCTCTTACTCAACAAAGCAACGCTTTCTGACATCCCTAAGATTGAGCCACTTGATGGAACCAACTACAAGCATTGGTCCTAAAAGCTCCTCATCTTCTTCAAACAAATGGAAGCTAATTAGATTCTCTTTACTAATGGTCCTATCATTCTTGAAGTCGATGAGCAAGCTATAGTTGAAGCTACCAAGGCACTAGAAAATTATGAAAAATGTAATAAATTTATTTGAGGCAATCTTTTAAGCAATATGCCTAACAATTTACTTGAATTATTTGTAACCAACAAATCTGCTAAATCTATTTAGGAGACTTTGGAAAAGAAGTATGGCATTGATGATATAAGGAATTGTAAATATATTATTGGCAAGTGGTTGCGGTTTCAAATGGTGGATGACAAGCCCATCATGGAGAAGTTTATAAAGATATGAAAATGTGTGAAATTTTGCAAACTAATATTTTGCTTGAAAATTTTCCCTCTTCTTGGAGCGACTTCAAAAATAATATCAAACACAAAAAGAGAGACTTCACTTTGCAATAATTGATCAGTCATATGAGAACTGAAAATGCAAATTATCTCAAAGATAAGTATTAATTTGACTCTCAAAATTTGTCTAATGCTAACCTAGTTAAATCTGCTAGTACTTTTACTAAGAATAGGTTCAAGAACCAAAAGCAGAGAAAACAACTAAATCAAAACAAGTGGTAAAATCAAAATCTAGAAAAACAAGATGTCATGCTATATCTACAAAAGAATTAGTCACAAAGCCTATCAGTGTAAACTATGAAAGAATAGGGAGAACAATAACTAAAAACCAACCACTCAACCACAACCTCAAGCAAATCTAGCAAAAAATGAAGAAATTATAGCTGCTGTTATAGAAGCAGACTTAGTATGTAATGTAGCTAAATAGGTACTTGACATAGGAGCAACAAGACATATATATGCCAACAAGAAGCTATTTCAAGAATTTGAAAAAGCAATTGATGGTGATATAGTCTATATAGGAAATTTTGCAATAGCTGGAGTATATGGTAAAGGGAAAGTCTTACTCAAATTAACTTCTGGAAAAACTCTAGCCTTAAATTGTACTTGAAACTAATAAAATCATAATAACTAGGAATAGCGAGTTTGTAGGAAAAAGTTATGTGAATGGTGGCCTTTTTGTTTTGAATACTATTGAAATGAATAATGTTGCTTCTAGTTCTGCTTACTCTGCTAAGACTCTAGACCTTTGGTATGGAAGATTAGGACATTTAAATTTTGGTTCAATTAAAAGACTTAGAAATATGAATTTGATACCCTTTATAAGTGAAGAAACAAAATTGAAATGTCCTATATGTGTCAAAGCCAAACATTTTAAGAAACCTTATAAATCTATATTTAATAAGTAAACTGAACTTTTAGAACTAGTACATTAAGACCTAATAGACTTTAAGAACACCATAAGTAGAGGAGGAAAATGATATTATATAACCTTTGTAGATGACTTCTCAAAATATACCAAAGTTTATCTCCTAAGATTAAAAGATGAATCAAAAACAATGTTTCTAAAATATAAAGTAGAAGTAGAAAATTAGTTAGATAAGAAAATAAAAAAAACTAAGAATACATAGAGGTGGTGAATATAATACAACTAGTCTAAGAGAATTTTGTGAGAAAAATAGCATAATACATGAATTCACTACACTCTATTCATCACAACAAAATAGAATAGCTGAAAGGAAAAATAAAACCTTTAAAAATATGATAAATGTAATGTTGATTAATTCTGGTATGTTTAACAATATGTAGGGGGAAGCTATTCTAATAGCATGTTATATATTAAATAAGGTACCTTATAAAAGGCTAGACAAAATACCTTATGAAATGTGGAAAGGTCATCGTCCTAATTTAAAATTCTTAAGAATGAAGGGGTGTTTGGCTAAGGTAGGAATACCAAATTTTAAAGTATCAAATGTAGGTGTTAAAACTTTTGATGTTGTTTTTATTGGTTATGCTTATGATAATGTTGCTTATAGATTTTTATATCTTAATGATAATTCAGTTATTGAATCAAAAGATGTAAATTTTTTTGAAAATATTTTTCCTTTAAAGAAATTAGATTCTACATCTAAAAATGATGTTTTAGAGCTTAATCATTTATATGCGTTTAATTCCAATGATTCCAAAAATAATGAACCTAAAAAAAGTAAAAGGTAAAGAATTGAAAGTAGCTTTGGACTAGATCTTATTACTGCATTCTTAATTGAAATTGTAGATGTGGATATATTGTTTAAGGAATTAATACACTCTTATATGTTAAAAGAAGATCCTAGAACTTATGAAGAAGCAATAAAATCAATAAATTCAAATTTCTAGAAAGAGGCTATTAAAAGTGAAATATTTAATAATGAGTAATCATACTTGGGAACTAGTAGATTTGCCTAAAGAAAACAAACCAATTAATAGCAAATGGATATTTAAGAGAAAATTAAGATGAGATGGGTCTATATAAAAATTCAAGACTAGATTAGTAATTAAAGGTTATATTTAAAGAAAGGGTATTAATTTCTTTGATACTTACTCTCTTGTTACCAAAATATATAGTGCGTGCTCTAATTGCTTTAGCAGCAACACATAACCTAATTATTTATCAAATGGATATAAAAATAGCTTTTTGAATAGAGATTTAAATGAAGAAATACATATGAAACAACCTGAAGGTTGCATAGTACTTGATCAAGAGCATAAAGTGTGTAAACTTAAAAAATCTTTATATAGGTTAAAACAAGCACCTAAACAATGGTATTAGAAGTTTAATAATGTTTTAATATGATATGGTTTTATTTAAATTCTTCTTATACATGTGTATATGCAAAATTGTTTGACTCTAAGTGTGTTATAATATGTCTTTATATGGATGATATGTTAATCTTTGGAACATGCTTAGATATAATAATAAAAATAAAGGAAATTTTATGTTCTAAATTTGAAATGAAAGATTTAGGAAAAGCTTATGTAATTTTAGGAATCAAGATTAAAAGAACTGAGAATGGCTTTTCTTTAAATCAATCATATTATATTGAAAAATTATTAAGGAAATTTGACAGTTTTGATATGATACCTATTAGAACTCCTTATAACCTTAGTATGCATTTAAAGAAGAATACTAATGAACTGATGTTTCTCAATCTGAGTATGCTAAGATCATTAGTAGTGTTATGTTTCTTATGAATTATACAAAATCTGATATCGCATACATTGTTAGTAAATTGAGTTGTTATACATATAATCCTAGTAATGAACATTAAAATGCACTTTATCATTTATTAAAATATTTGAAAGGTCCTATCAATTAGAGTTTACAATTCTCCAAATTTCCTATAGTATTAGAAGGGTTGTTGTGATGCAAATTGGGTTTCTAATAATTATGAGATAAGTTCAACCAGTGGATATGTCTTTAGTTTAGGTAGAGGTGTTATTTCTTGGAAATCTGCAAAATAAACTTGTATAACATGCTTAACAATGGAATTTGAGTTTATAGCTCTTGAGTTAGTAGGTCAAGAAGCAAAATGGTTAAGGAGTTTGAGGTCAAATATCCCTATATAAGGAAAAGTTACACCTCTAGTATCACTTCATTGTGATTCATAAGCTGCAATTGGAGTAGCTAACAATAGTGCCTACAATGGAAAGAAAAGACACATACGTGTCAGACACAATGCTATTAGATGATTGATTAAAAATGATGTAATTATCCTTGACTATGTAAAAATTAGAAGGAATCTAACTGATCCTGTCATTAAAAGATTACCTAAGAAAGTTACCCTAGACTTGTCAAGAGGGATGGGCTTAAAGCCTTAAATAGAGAAATACATGGTGGATACCCAATTGTTGGTCAAATGAAGCCTTGTGATTACTTATATACATTACATCTCCATCCCTATGACATGTGATAATGTATGTTGACAAATATGTAGCCCTTTATTTAAGTGGTGCTATAGAGAAGCACTTGATGTATTTGTAAATGTTTATTGTAAGGTTAAGTAATATGCTTTTAATAGATACATTGTCCATTATTTGGGAAGTGTTATAGAGACACACTAGATATATCTACCTCCATGAATGAGGAGGTACAAGCTGCCTTTTATGAAAAACTTAGGTAATCTTTCTAAAACACTTATGAGAAACCTGTGGTGTATGGAAAAGGCTTTCAATATGAATATAATTTGTTCATTATTACATATTTATCATGGAATCTCACAAATTTAAAAGGTAATTGCTATTGTGGGGGTCTCAACTAAATTTAATAAGTTCAAGAGTAATTCACTTATTGGATGAAGTTGTTGCCTCACTCCATTACGTGTTAATTCAAATCCTAAGGATATTAACACTTAAGCATAAATCCTTTAGAATGCCCAAATTAATCCTTCTGATAACTTGATTTCCATTAACGGGGGATTATTGGGATAATAATGTAAGATAATGGCATTCAATTTTCTATTTAAAGAAAACTTTTTTTAGAAAATCATTAGAAAAATTAAAATATATTAATTAAGAAAATATTTTATAATAAATATCATTTAAACATTAAAATATTTCAAAATAAATATTATAATTTTAGCCATTTTATATTTCCACCTTTATAGCTATTATTATGGCTTTATGTGGCTTTAAATTTTTGGAAACCGTTTTCAATTAAACTATATATATAAAGAAGGTGAATTGAAAGCTATATATAGAGAAAGAGAGAAAGAAAGAGAGAAATATTCATCTACCACTCTGTGAATTCTTTCTTTAATATCTAGGCAATAATTCTTTTTTATAAGGTTCCAACTCCAAGCCTTGAGTGCATAAATTTAAAAATAAAGTTATATTAACCATAAAGAGTAAGGTCGATCATCAGATTACATCATTGGTCTGCCGAAATTCTTGCTTTTAAGGTAGTAGATCACCATAGCACAACTATCAAATTTCTCTCTATATTTGCTAATAAGAACTTTGGTAAAACTGCCTTTGAAGTAATTTCCATGTCCTTTATTCTGAGCCCACAGAAGGATATAAAGGTCATCACCCTACTCCTCACCTCATAATCTAAAACCCACAATATCAGAGGTGACAAAAGCAAGAAGAAAGCTTTGAGGATGCCACCACTTTCAAAGGCAACCAGCATGAAATAAGGAAGAAGGATTAAGACCTCAAAAGAACTCTGTGAATATCACAAGATAGTGTTTGTGAACCTCTGCCTTCCAAAGGACACTTGGCAATAGAAGGGAAAGGAGGGATTCTGTGATGGTTTAGATGTGAGGTTTCCCAGAAAGAAGTCATAACTTTTCATTTTTCCTCACAGTTCTATTACAAGAGTTAGTGAAAAGCCAGTATAAGAAATATTTATAGAGATTAGAAAGCTATCAAAAGGGTGCAATGTATGGGAAGTTTGATTGTAGCATTTAGTTAACCACACTACTGCCACTAACTTCTCTAGCTAAAACTAGTTTTGTTTCGTGGATGCTCTTTAGTCTTTTAATTTTACAACTTGTTGACACTTGTAATGGTGTATTTATTCCCAATCAAATTAGATTCTTGATATTCCCTCCCTTTCCTCTCTATGGCATTGGAGTGCATATAGTTTTTGGTTAAACGATTTCCTTGTGCCGATATTTTATTAGATCATCCATTCCATCTCATTTTTTTTACTTTCAAAAACAAGTCTTTGTAAGTAGAGAAATTCTTGCATACTTGGCTTATAAGATGCGTCTTTACTCTCTGCCAAGCCAATGAAGAAAGAGTCATTGTAAGCTATATTTTTTTAATTTTCAATACATTAAGAATTATAATTTGCTTCTTTCTATTAATTGAGAATAGAGATAGATATTATAGAAGTATACAAAAATTTCTTTTATATGCCCATTTGTATCAGTAAATCAATTTCATAAAAATCAATAATTAAATCTCATTTTTTAAAAGTAATGTGATAAGAAATTTCGCTTCTTAAATGATTGAATATTTTTATTATTAAATTATCTTAAGATTTATATTTTTAATTTTAATTTTCTTATCATCTCAAAAGCTGGATAGGTGAAGGCATAGCAAGCTCGAATAATTGTTTTCATTTATGTCAATTCATGTAATTCTTATTTTACTGAATTGGTGAACTCTTATTTGTTAAAGCCCCATAGTTTGCATGCTATACATCCCATTTTCCTTTTTGTTTTTGCATTTATTTATGCCTATAGACTCTGATTTGTACCATTAATTAGATTTTACTTACATACTTAAGGGGCTTGACTCATTATACAAAAAATTCAATAACTAAATGTGAAATTCTTTCCCATCTACATCATTTCCACAAATGATGCAATTTTTTTGTGTTAATAAAAATAAGATCGTGCTCTCCTTTACCAAAGCAATAATTCTTAGATTATTTTTAAATCAATTCAATTATTAAAAATATTTTTGAACAAATGAAATAGAAAAAGTATGTATTTTTAATATCAAAGTTAAAAATTTAAGAAGTAAATTATTTACTTCCATTTAATTTTATTTAACTTATTTTTCTTCTCTTTTTTTATTTTTTAAATTTTCTTGCCTTATGTTACACCTATTAGGAAATAATATATATATTTAGGAAAATAAATAACGGTATGATGATTGAAAATGAAAATTTATAATTTTCTATGACAATAATTTGCTTAATTTATGGGAACTTCAATTATGAGTAAATAAGAGTAGTTTAAGATTAAGTGAGATTAAAAGTAAATAAAAAGTGTAGAGGGACCAAATTTTCCCAAAATCCTCATTTCCTCAATTTTCCTATATCCATATACAAATTCCTCTTCCTCATCTGCCTCTTTTTCCTCCTTCTCCCCTCTTACTTACTCAATCAATTCTCATCATTTTCAATTATCACATTCAAAGCAAGGTAAGAAATCTAATTCTAAATCCAAGTATTTTTATCATCCTTATTTCATATTTCAGGTAATAAAGGATTGGAAGTTTTGAAATGAGTTGAAGAATTGAAAATTTTAAGCCTTACTTCCTAATTTTGTGATTTTTGACATTCAAGGACAATTTCATCTTCTAACTTTAAGCTAACATTTATCTCTTCTATAATTTGTAAGCAAGCATTTTTCTTATAATTGCATAAATGCTATAATTGTATTTGAATATAGTTGGTTTTGCATTGAAATGTTTAATTTTGAGGATAACAAATAACAATTAGTGATTTATTATGAATTTCTAATCTTTAAGGTTCTACGTGCAATATCCAAGCCAATATTAATTTTTTAAAAAAAAGATTTTTTTTATTTTTAAGCCCTGAAGTTTTACTAATATTTAAAATTTTCTTATTTTAAGAAGTTTGAATAAAAATAAAATAATTATTTCTGTATTTTATTATTTAAATATTATCTATTTTATCTTGCAATAAAATTCAAAAAAATTATTCCTTCACAATAATTTTAAAATTATATTTACTTAGTTAAAGTATTGTTTCAAGATATAGTTAAATGACTTTCATGGTGATTTTCTAATAAAATTAAGATATCTAGTAATTGTGGATGTGATAATCTATGAAATATATGCATATATTTTAATAAATAATTTTCTTAAAAATTTATAAAATTTCAAGATATTTACTGTTGAATTTCTAAATTTATTGAACTATTATGAAAATTATTAAAAAAAATGAAAGAAATGGTGTGATTAAGATGGATGAATGTGATTTCTTTTATTAGAAAAGAATTGCAGAAATGATGAGAGGTTAAAAATGGTTTATACTTTTAGTTATTATACTCCGTACTATACCAAATCTTATCATAACCTTTTTCATTTTGACTTCAATAATACATATGGCTAACATTATTGTTAAAAGCGACTACCTTTCCTAAGAAGCATAGGATAATTTCCTATATTTTCTTTTACTAAAATTTCTCCCAAGTTTTTTTTTGTTCACAACCTTGTTTCTTTCTTTCCCTTTCCTTTGGCCCTTCCCCCCTTTCTCATGTTGTTGTTGTTATTTCTATTTGTTTCAACCATCACACACAACCCCATGCTTGTATGTGCCCTCTTTCAGTGTCAACAACTCCTTAGTATGAAAAAAAGCCATGAATTGCAACTCTGTTCATGGCAATGCTGGATACTGGACTTTTTTCCATTTTCCAACAAATCCACCAAATTTTTTAGTATCGATAAGCTGCTAACAACCTCCATAAAAGGAGGTGAGCCTGGTGAAATCATAAAATCACAATATTTTTCTATGATGAAGCTCGAATTAAGAAACCTTCACCTGTGGTTATATTTTTGTCCTCTTGAAATAGTGTTAGAAATATAAGAAAGTAATGATTTGAATTGATAGAATGGTATAATTAAAGCCTAGAATAGGAATTATAGGAAAGAAAATAATTGGTATTAGAATATTCATAGTATATAATTATAAGATATTAAATAGATTGGAAAAAAAAGAATATGAACGGTTTGATAATTCTTTAAAGGAATTAGTATATTGAGATGAGTGTATATTTTACCTCAACTATTATCTTATTTAACTTAAATATTTTATATTTTCTTTTATTAATACATGACCACATATACATTTATATATGGAATTTTATAAACAAAGCTATAAAATTCTAAAATGTTTATGTATAAAGAATCATAATTTTAATCATTTATTGTTGTCTAATCTACGGTGGAGTTAGATAGTGTACTAGTATATTAATTTATATATTTTTATTGTGAATTACTATTATACATATATATATATATATATATATATATATATATATATATATATATATATATATATATATATATCTTTCTAGGGCCATGGAATGAAAGCATGGTACTACTATTGTTTGATTATGATATATTATGATAATATTTACATTAATTAGTTAATTCTTTTTGTTAAATAGATAATTTATAGTTGTGCATGCAACATGAAAGGCATGGTATTATCAATTTAAACAATATCATTAAAATGTTAGAAAATATATTATTATAATAAAATGTGATTTTTTTATGTTATAGAATTAATGTCAGAGACATGATTGACATAATAAGATTAAGGTAGATATAATTATGTGATTGTGATTAGTATCAAGTTTGGGAAACCATTTGCGAGGATAAAATAAACTCTAGAAGGAAAATGATGGAATTTGTGAGGGGATAAAATTGATCAAGAGTCACAAGAAGATTTAATTACTTTCTTTCTCTTATATATACCTTGTATAATGGTGTATGTGACAATGAAATTGTAGATGCACTTATGACATTAATTGGCAAGTATAAATGGATATGAAAACTTTACTATGTAATGTTCTAATTGCATGTTATATCTAGAAGCTTTGCTATATCTCAAATGTTTTTCTATTTTCTCTTTCTAGCGTAAATGAGACTTATGTTATTAGATTATGGATACTTTCTTGGGTACTAATACTTTTTTATTTGTAAAATTTCTAAAATAGGTATGAGCAAGAAAGTGTATTAGTTAAATTGCTTGGTAATATAAAAAGGCCAAGCATGCAAACTAATAAAACTATTTGGATGTTATTTAATTAAGTTATGTGATTTGTTCATAGTCAGCTTCTATTAATGATTTTCTTTTTATAGATATACGTTCACTGAATTTATAAAACTCATTCCTTCTTTTAATTTATATCATTTTTATGATTAACTTAGAATATCAAGTTGAATCTTTCCTCAAAGATTCCAAGGCATATTTGTAAAAGAATTTAACACTTGGGGAAAAGTCATATACATAACATGTCTTGATAGTTAATGTGTTTAAAGTTTATTTAATTTCATAAAAGGCATTTGGTGTTAGTTTGTTAGTATCATAGTTTGCATTCTCACGGTAAGTGACCTTTTCAAGTATCTAGGAATAGGAAAAACTTCGTTCATTTATTTTTTAATTTATGTTACATACTAGTGTTTATGGAAATAAAATATTTCTATTAAGTTGAAGTCCACATAATCAATCAATAAGGCTAGTGGAAATCAAATAATAGGCCCTATACCAATCATGATTAGGCTGGATCATGACACTAAGATGTTGTATGTACATTAAATGATGCTTAAATTAAGTTAAAATACACTTATATGCAAATTTAAAGGGTTTTCCTATGAATAAATAGTAACATATTTAGAAAAAAATGTAAGGGATGCATATGCAAATCATTTCTTTGGGCCCAAAATAAACTAAAGATAGGAATCAATTTCCAAGAGTGATTCTTCACTTCGAAAAGCAATCTCATGGAAATAAAAATGTTGCATCCCTTCCTAAAAGCACGAAATCACTTCGAAAAGCGATTCCTCATTTCCAGAACCAAAAATAACTTTTAGAATCATTTCCAAAAGTGATTCTAAGCTTTTAAAAAAATAATTAGAGGTTTAAAATCACTTTTAGAATTGACTTCCCTAATCCATATTTATGGTTTAACATTAAAACTCAATACAATTGATCATTTGATCTGTGTTTAACCATGAATGTGGAATATAACCATAATAATGGAGATTTTGCCTCTTCCAAGCATATAAATAATTATCATGCATAAAGTTTCTTAGATTAAATACAAATAAGATATGTAATAAATTAAATTGATTGAGATCATGTAATTGAGGCATGATAGTGTTGATAAATATAATTATGATTTATATTCATACAATTTATGTTAATTGAACTTGTTATGTGATGGTACATGAAAATATTGAGATTAGGCATATTATTATCATTCTTGGATGCCAAATCTAATAAATATCTATGAAGGTATATGGTAACCCTGAAGGGATAAGGCTGGGTTTATGGCAAGATAAAGATACTAGGAGTCACAATAAGATTTATTTGCTTTTCTAAATAATTACATATGAATTATTATTTATTTATTTCTTATTCCTAAATTCATAATTAGTATAGCTGGTTAATGCCTTGCTTGCTAAGTTATGAGTTAGAACTAAGTGACTTGTCATGCCTTATTCTTATTTTTGAAATGATGTTATAATTTCTAATATTTAAGTTTAGTATTGCTTAAGTTGAATGTTGTGACCTAATAAAGCTTAACCTAATTGATAAAAATCTTTCTAAAAGTTATCAAATTCTAAAATGCTTACTCATTAAACTCTGAACTTATCCTTCCATGTTTCATTTTGTAGATTCACAAGTTAAACTGCCTTTTCCACCACTATCACTTGGACCTTCTGAGTAAAATAAAAAAAGCAAAAATAAATATGTTATTGTGTATAGAAAATTTTAGGTTTCAGGTTGTATAGAAAATGGGTAAATTTTATAAATTCTTCTCAATCAAGATTAGTTAGGCTAGTTTATCCCTAAGTTAGATAAGACTATAAATAAGCCTAACTTCTCTCTTTTGTAAATCCATTTTGATGAATATAATTTTAGCATTTCATATGTAATTTTCCTTGAATGATCACCTTTAATATATAATCTATGTATAGGTGCATAACATATGAGAAATAGGTTAGATTTATATAAGCTAGTTGATCGCTATATCAATCATGGTCTAGAAAGATCATGACACTTTATTATTTAGTACATTGTTCTATACTCTTTCAAATATTTCCATACTCACAAATAATTTTTCCCTCACTCATTCAAATAAGTTTTCTTATGAAAAATTTTTATTCAAATTAATTTTTACAATACAATTTTGTTACATTTTATTTAATGTTACAATTCTATCTTGTCATAATTTAAAATGTTTCAAATAAAACTAATTATGGATTTTTTTATGAAATAATAAACAAAATCAAAAGAAACTTATTAAAATAAAATATTTCAAAGTTTTATAGTTTAGAAGATAATGAATGGGAAGTAAATAAGTCCTTTTAGATAAAATAATTATGTATAAATTTTCATGAGAATTAAAATAAAAAATTAGTCCCAAATAAAGGTTTTTATTTTACATGATAAAAATTAACAAAGACAAAAAATAACATATTGTTAAACTAGAATTTTCCAAATTATTTAAAAAAAGCTCTACCTAATAAGAATTAATAAAAAATAATATTTTTCTAAAAAATTAAAGATTATGCTATTCAGCTTGAAAATTAGGCATTTATTTACTATGATGGAAAAGTATACTAGAAAAAAAAAAGGGAATAGAAAGAAAGGAAAAGGTAGAAATTGTCAAAAACATAAATTATTCTTTGATAATGCTCTTTCCTTCCTCTATGTTTTTTTCATTTGTTATTTTTAAAAGAAATTATTTTTTATTTTTTATTTATTACTTTAGAAACTTAATAAAGTATTAATTGATTCTCTCTACTCTTAACTACCTTAAAGTCTATAAATTATGATTAGAATAATGGAGTAAATTTTGATTATTAAAGTGAATGGTAGCATCAGAAAGTACAATAAAATTAAATATAATAAATTAACTCTCTTAACCTTCATAAAACAATTTTAAACAATAAATAAAAATAAACAAAAAGAATAATATTTATTCACTTTAATAGACGATAATTAAGTAGTGAGTCCCGAGATAATAAATACTCTTACCAAGTCATGTTTAAAATAAGATTTTCAATAAATAAAAATAGTGGACCTAACACATGCGCATTTATCAAGTTATTACTCTATTCATTCATTTTTAAGTATCATTTAACATAAATATACAAGGATTAAAGAAGATAATAAATAATCATAATTTTAGGAGAAATAAATTGTAATTTACTCTCTTTGTTTCTTATTATCTATCGCAATTAACTAATTTCATACATATTAAGAAAATAATTTAGTTTATTTATTTTCAAAATTGCCCTTTAATCCCTTATTATTATAAAGTTCAATGAAATTGGAAATAAAGAAAGAATTATAATGGAATAAATATACTGAGACATTTCAAGAAAGATGATGAAGCATTTATTAGTGAAAAAGAAAAATAAAATTGAAAAAAATAATATTTACTATTTCATTAGAATTCTAAAATGACAAATAAAAAAAGATAAAAAAAATTCTTCAAAATGTGAAGATAATAAGAAATAGAATGAGTATTAATATATCCTCTACAAAAAGTTAACTAGTAAGTATAGTTATTGACCATTTATTTAGATAAATAATAAAGGTAATGTTTGAAAGTAGATAATAAATACAATTTTAATTTCCTAAAATGATAAATAAATAGGAACAACAATTTTTCTCTAAAATGAAACCTAATAAAGGATAGAAAGAGTATTTAGTAAGACTAAGGACTAGCATTATAATTTGAATATACAAAAATCTCATGTTCTTTATTATCTTTTGGGCAAAGTTATGGCTTACCAAGCAGCTAGGTGGGTTTAGAGTTGAAGATGTAAAATTTAATCACTCCATAATTGAAGGAAATATTTTATTTTTTATTAAATTTAAATATATGTTTTAAAGGAAGTTTGAATATGTTTTGAAAGTAGATAAATTTACATTATTTCATTATATTAGACAAAAGCTGACAATATTTTCTTATCATATTAGCATGTATGTGCTTCTAGTTTGTGACAAAACTGGAGACAAAACTTTACAAGATTAAATATCATTTAAGAGTTACGACATTTGACATAACTTCCAAGATTTTATTTGGAATTGCTCAATGATCAGATGTAAGCAATTTATTTGAATAAAAACATCTGATTAAAACTTAAGGAAAATATAATTTTCTAAACTAAATTGACTGCAAGCATGAAACTAAAAATAACCAGTGTGCATACTTATGGTTTATCCCAAGCAAGTTTAGACGAGTTGTACAGTATAAAGCATTTCAACCTACTTATAACACAAACTAACGAGACTTTGTTAAACTAGATTGAATCTAATATCTATGAAATAGCAAGAGGAACTTCCAATAAGGTAATCATAAAAACAATAACTTAATGAGGTAATAGAAGGACTGCAATTCACACAAACCCTTGCAGTAGATCTACCATTGATAACAATCAAAGAAAAACTACAAATCATGAAGTAAATCCATGTATCCCTTATTACAGATTAAACCAACGCTTTTAGAAATCAAGTTTGTCACAAAGATCAAAATCAAAGATAAAGTTTTAAAGAGAGAAACCTTTGACAAGTCTTAATGAATCATCGACAATATTGAAAGAGATAAAAAAAATAACTCTAATAGGTCTGGGTTTTTTTCACAAGTAAAGATAAAGGGGACCAATTTTGTTTAGACCTTTTTATTTCTAATTTAGGAGAAAATAATAATTGTACAAAATAAGAAATATTGTATGCATAAAGGATAAAATATACAAAGGTAAGTATTAGGGTAAATACCTAAATGATGTCGTTCTTATAAGTTTATCGGTCAATTCAAGTTATGATGGTTAACATTGTTGTCACCCATCGTCAACCAATAATTGAGACTTCCTCTATTTTTCTTCCACCTTTGCCTAAATATATATTGAAAACTTTTCTATCTAATTGTATAAGTTTCTAAAAATAATTCTATTAGATTTTCTTATAATATTCCTAATAAGTTTTTCCACTAATTATCCACTACTAACTATGTTTTAAATAAAGTCTAAAATTTCTAATATAATGAATTTTTTAAAAGTGTTACAAATTCTATGACTTAAAAAAATTCTTCATTGAATTTTCAACAAGTAAGACAACGAAACACAGTATTGTCAACAACCTATTAATGCTTAATAAATTTTACCAAATAATTCTATTTTGAGTACTTTTCTTTCATTTTATCTTCCAATTCTTAAGTTTCTTCTTACTCTTCATTTTCTTAAATCACTTTTATTATAAATACTTGCTTAAATTTTCATTTTCTAACTAATTTATATATTATTTTCGTCAATTGCTCTTCATATGTTAACTTCTAATCTAATTGTCTTGATTCTTCATTCAGTATATGTGATTTGTCAAAAAAAAAAATGCTTTCATAGCATAGATACATGAAAAACATGATGTATTACTTTCATGTTATCTGATAATTCCAATTAATATGCCACATTTCCAATTCTCTTTGTTGTAAAAAATGGTTTGATGTATCTCAATGCTAACTTTCCTTTCATTCCAAAATGCATTACTCTTTTTATTAGTGAAACTTTCAAAAATTCGTATTTCCCTTCTTGAAATTCTAATTCTCATTGGTATGTATCAATAAAGGATTTCATCTATCCTCTATTGCATATAATATTTTCCTAATATCTTAAATTTTATTAATTATATCATCCACTAAATCAAAACTAATCATCTTTGCTTTTCCAAATTCAAACCATCTTATTAGTAATATGCACTTTCTTTCATATAACATCTTAACTGGAGCCATCTATATATTGTTTAATAATTATTCTTATATGCTAATTCTATCAAAGGTAGATACTTGTCCCAACTTTCTTCAAATTCTATTATACATGGCTTAAGTATATTTTCTAACATTTGAATAGTCTTTTTAAATTATCCATCTGTGTGTAGGTGAAATGCAGTGTAGAAACTTTGTTATCTTGAAATGCCCTAAGTAATTCTTTTTATTATAAAAAGTGGTCTAATGTATCATAATGCTAACTTTCCTTTCATTTCAAAATACATTACTCCTTTCATTACAAAAACTTTTAGAAATATGTATTTTCCCTCTTAAAATTCCAATTCTTGTTAGCATATATTAGCAAAGGATTTTATCTATCCTATGTTGCATATAATCTTTTCCTAATGTCTCAGACTTTATTAATTATGTCATCCACTAAATCAAGACTAATCATCTTTACTTCTCTAGGTTTAAACCATCCTATTAGTAATATGCACTTTCTTCCATATAAACACCTTAACTGGAGTCATTTATATACTTTTCTAATAACTATTATTACATACAAATTTTATTAAAGGTAAATACTTGTGCCAACTTCTTTCAAATTCTATCACCTATGTCGTAAGCATATTTTCTAACATTTGAATAGTTCTTTTAGATTGTCCATTTGTATACGAGTGAAATGTAGTGTTAAAACTTAGTTGTATACCTATTATTCTTAAAATGACTACCAAAATTAAAAAGTGAATTGCATCCTATGATCTAAAATTATCATGGTTAGTACATTATAAAAAGGTATAATTTTATCCAAGAAAAGTTAATTATATTGTGATGCCAAATATGTTATCTTAACAGGTAAGAAATGTGCTATCTTTATAAAATAATTCTTTATCACCCATATAGAATCATAACTTTTATTGATTTTTGGAAATCTAGTAATGAAATCTATGGTGATACTCTCCCACTACCACTTTGGAATGTATATGTTTTGAAGAAGTCTAACTAGTTGTTAATGTTCCAGCTTGACTTGTTGACAAGTCAAGCACTTAACTACACATTTAGTCACATTTTTCTTCATTCCTTCCCATCAATGTATAGTCTTTAGACCTTGATACATATTGATGATAAGCTCTCATAAGAATTTCCTTCCTTACTATGCCAAAGACCAACAACTATTTCTTATTTTTTTATTATTCCCTGATCATCTATACTTAGGTGTGTTTTCCCTTCCTACCATTATTTTTTTCTTCATTTAATCCTACATGGAATCTTTCAAATGTTCTTATTTGATTTGTTTTACTATGGTAAAATATATTCTTATATTGGCTAATTTTTATTTGGCTTCTTCTCTTTGTGTACTCCCTCTTTTCCTTCAATTTTTTTAACTTTATGGTATTTACTACTGCATTTGCTTTTCCAAAATGGTAATGAATAGAAGAATCATAGCTATCTATCAATTTCATCCATCTCTATTGTCATAAATTTAGATCCTTTTGATTGAAGATGTACTTTAGACTTCTATGATTTATGTAAATTTCATAAATTACTCCATAAATATAATGTTTCATGTTTTTAAGGCAAACATCATTGTTGCCATTTCCAAATCATAAGTTAGATAATTCATTTCATGCTTTCAATTGCCCTTATGCATAAGCTATCACTTTACTATGTTTCATCAGTACACATCTTAAACTAATTCTTGACGCATTGCAATATATCATATATCCTTTTGTTCCATTAAATAAGACTATTACTAATATAGATGTCAAGCACTCCTTTAGCTCCTAAAAACTCTTTTTACATTCATTATTCCATATGAACTTAGCTCCTTTACATGTTAATTTGGTTAATGATGATGTAATCCTCGAAATCATTTATAGTATTCTACTAGTCTAAGAAAACTATATATTACCATTATTATGGATAGCCTTGGCCACATAGCTACTATTTTTACCTTCTAAGGATCTACTTGAAATCCTTCTTAAGATATTATGTTTCTCAAGAAATGAACACTTATCATTTAAAATTCATATTTTCCAAATTTTTCATATAATTGATGCTTTTATAATGTCTATAATGCAATTCGTACATGTTACACATATTCTTCTTTACTTGTAGAATAAACTAAGATGCCATCAATGAAAATAATAATGAATTTATCCAAGAAAGACTTATTCAATTCATTAGGTCCATAAATGCCGCTAATGTATTTATTAATCCAAATGACATTATTGAAAATTCATAATGCCTATAGCAAGTTCTAAATGCCACTTTTGGAATATCTTCCTTCTGAATCTTCAATTGATGATATTCAAGTCATAAATCAATCCTTTAGAGATATTACATTCCTTTTAATTGATCAAATAGATCATCTATCCATAGTGATGGGTATCTACTCTTGATTGTAACCTTATTTAGTTGTCAATAATTAATACATTATCATAATTATCCATCTTTCTTCTTGATAAATAGCAATGGAGCTCTCTAGAATAAAGTACTATGTTGTATAAAGCCAAATATAGGGCTAATTTGATTTGTATTTTTAAAAATAAAATAAAAAATATATCATTTTAAAACTTATTTTTCATATTTTGTTTATAAAATTTGTTATTCAAATTCTTATTTACGAGGGAAATCATTAAGCATAGCTAAAAATCGAGCTCACTAAAGTGTTAACTCTATCATTGATTTAGTGAAAAAAAATTAGATTTTTTATTATTTTAAAGTGGCACTAACACTAAAAAGGGATCTCGTTGATATTAATGATGAATAATGTTTGTTGCAAAATTAATTGCCTAAAAATTCAATTGAACTCACTAACTATTTCTTTTACCAATTTTTTTAAAATACGTAGAATTATTTTACATTGCCTCATAAATCTTTTGCAAATCCATTACAAAATAGTTGTTTTGGCAAGGGATAAATAGTCTATCATGAAAATCCTTTGCAAAACCATTTTTTTTTGTAGTGTAGGATCCGCTCTTGGTTACAGTGGCAATGAGGATTATAATGCTTGTCATTTAGGGTTTTTTAAGAATTCCAGTTCTTTGCATAGGTGTTGCACTTGCTCGGCTAATTGATCTTTCAATTTCAATCTCCATCCCTCTAACTTTGCATTGCATATGTGTCAAACACGTTGAATCCATAAGAACCTTAAAATGTTGCATTGACGTTAGGGTAGTTTGATGAAACATAATGGAATAGAAAATCTAATGGGATAGAACAAAAGGCCTAATGAAGAGCCCAGTCCAAGATATAGTCTGGTCCAGAACTAGAAGAGTATTCTAGAACTCTCCAGTTTAAGGAAAAAGGAAGATATTTCTAGAGAAATCTTAGATTTTTAATAAGAAGATATTTTCATATTAATAGGGAAATATTTTCTCATTAATAGAGGGATATTTTTTAGGATAAATTTGCCCATGTAAATAGATATAAATATTCCCTTAGAGTTAAAGTTTATCATCATCAGTTGAATAGCAATTCCTTTATCCAATTAAGAGTTTTCTATCTTCTTCTTTTTCCAATTTGGCTCCTGAGCCATTTTAGTATTAGAGCTAATTTTTTCAGTTCCCTGTGTAAGTGTTTAAGTTGAAGGTGGTCAGAATTTTTGTCAGTTCCGTAACTCTCCAACTGCCAGCTCTGAAACTCTATTTTTTGGTTAGTTTTTTAGCAAAACAACACCACAGATAGGTTTGGAGTGGTCCAAAACGTAGGATTGCAAGTTTTCACAACAATCAAAGCATTCACGCACCCTCATGCACCATCACTGGAGTCCCACACGTCAGCCACACTCCTCACGTGCCACACACGCCTGCCTAAGGTTGAAGAAGACCACATCAGCGCCACATGATCCATTCAATAGGCACCACGTGTCAGGGTATGCCACATCATCATACCCAGTTAGCCATTCTGATGTTAGCTGCACAGTCAGCGCTCTAGTGTACACTCAACGCCACGTCATCCTATCCGATTATGCTACATGTCAGGTTTGTCACATCAACACCACCGTCAACTTATTTTTCTAAAAATTTCATAATACCCCCTTAATTTTTTATATTTACACTTTACCCCTATTTTTTTCCTAAAATCACATAAAACTCCTAATTTTTCTTAAAAAATTTTTTCGACCCCATATTTTTCCAGAAATTCCTCTTAAGCCCACATTTTCCCTCAATTTGCCAAAGCACCTCAAACTTGTCTAATTATTTCTAATAACCCTGAAAATTTCCAAAAACTTTACTTTGACCCCATAACCTACCAAAATTTACCACAATGCCACCCAAAAGACAAAACAAAAAAAAACATCCAAGAAGTTGAGATGGAAGAAATGCGAAGGCAAATTCAATAACTGCAAGAAATTGTCAATGCCCAACAAGCCTTGTTGAATCATAAAAGAGATTCTGAAAATGACTCCGATAACAGTTCCTCCTGATCATCAAGAAGTCAACGACCTCGAAGGCAACTAACTCAAAAGAATAACATTAAAGTAGACATTCCAGATTTTGAAGGAAGGCTCCAACCCGATGAATTCGTAGACTGGCTTCAAACAGTTGAAAGGGTGTTCGAGTTGAAAGATATACCAAATGAGCAAAAAGTTAAAATTGTTGCTGTGAAGTTGAAGAAACATGCCTTTATTTGATGGGAAAATTTGAAAAGGAAACAAGAACCGAAAGAACAATACAAGATCAGGACATAGGAAAAGATATGACAAGAACTTACACGTAAGTTTCTTCCTGATCATTATTATCAAGATAACTTTATTCAATTACAAAACCTTCGCCAAAAATCCCTATCAATGAAGGAATACACCAAAGAATTCGAGAAGTTGATGATGAAGTGTGATATCCAAGAGAAGGAAGAACAAACAATTACCTGCTACCTTAAAGGCCTAAACTTCGAGATTGCCTAATTAGTCCAACTTCAATAATATTAGACTTTAAATGATGTCATTCGACTCGCCATCCGAATTGAGAAACAGCTACCCAAAAGATCTACATTACAACCTTTCTCTTGAAGAAACCCTACCATCACCAATGAAACTCAAGCTCCACAACCTAGTAGCTCAAATAAAACTCCACCTAAACCCACCAAAGAAGCCAACCCTAAACGACCCATTCAACCTAGACTACCCAAATGCTTTAAATGTTAAGGATTTAGCCACATTGCATCAAACTGCCCAAATCGAAAAATTATCATTATCATGGAAGGAGAAATTCAAAAAGCATTGGAAGAAGAAGAGCTTGAGCAGACACAAGACAAATCCTTTGATCCATTAGTGTTTGATGAAGAACTCACCCCTGCTGATCATGGAAAATCACTGATGATTAGACAAAACTTACATACTGCAGTCAAGAAGGAAGAACCTTGGCTAAAGCATAATATTTTCCACACTCGATGTATAGCCCAAGGTAAAGTTTATGATGTTATCATTGACAATAGAAGCTGTGAGAATGTTGTATTGAGATATATGGTAGAAAAGCTTAAATTACCTACCAAGAAGCATCCACACCTTACAAGTTGCAATGGCTTAACAAAAATAGTGAGGTAACCATTACGGAACATTGCCTTGTTACCTTTTCCATAGGCAGAAAGTATCAAGATGAGGTATGGTGTGATGGCATCCTTATGAAAGCTTGTCACCTCCTCTTAGGAAGACTTTAGCAGTAAGACCGTCGTACTATATACAATAGTTATGCAAATATCTATTCTTTTGAAAAAGATAGAGTAAAGGTCAAGTTAGTCCTATTACCACTTTAAAAATTCAATCAGTCCAAAAATGAAACCAAGTCACTAGTATCTTTAATATCCAAAGCTGGAAGTTTGGACATTGTAGCAGATCCCCTTAATAGAAAACACAATCTGCTTTCCATTAGAAGATGGCTATTCAAAGAGATATATGTGTTGGTGTGTGTTTTAGGAGTCAATCATAAAGATGAATGTAATAAATACACAATGTATTATGTTTTATTTCAAGCAATTTAAATTATTATATTTTATTTCATATTCTATCACTCTACACAATTTATAACTTAATATAATAATTATCTCTAGAATAATTTTACTATTCCTAAAATACCCCTACTTAAGTATTATTATAAAAAAGATAGTAATAATATATCAAAATTAGCATGTATAGTGACTGATGATTATGAATCATAGATATGTGATATCAAGTTAATATATGAGTACATTATTAGTTAATAAATGTACTGGACTGGTCTACAATGAGAAAATTACATGAATTATCATGTGTCATTAGTTATTCTCATGTAACCACTATGTACGTAGTTCTTTGACCTGAAATCACTGCAGTTCCCTACATGAGGAGTCACATATTTTGATGTCGTCCTATATCACCTTTAATCGGAATGTGTTGTAAGACGTTGATTGGGAATGTCATGAATCATGCAAAGGAATGTGAGTGATGCAGATGAGAATTTTGTTCCTATTACATAATAGGATTGATATCCTTGGGCCCCTTGATTGAGTGAGATTAAGAAATGCATGACCGTGCTCAAATGGATAATATGAGATATTGATCATTTGCTTAAGTTAGTCTACTTGATATTAAGAAACATAAATTGAATATAAATACGGATAACGTATTCTATGCCTCTAGTTCGATTTGGATATCATTACAAAAGGGACTATATTAGAAAGTGTTGTTCACACATTAAGTAAATATTAAGTCACATACAATTTTTTACTATTTGAGTAATAGTGATATATTACTAGATGCTGCTCACTATCTATAATCCATAAGTGGGCCATTACCAATGTAGTAAAAATCTACAGGGTCACACAAAAAGAGTAGGAATGAGACAATAATTAATTGGGCTTTAGTTGGACTAAAATCTAATTAATCGAACTCATTTTCGTGCATATATATTATTATTAAGATAATAATATATTTTTCACGTAATATACATATATATAATATTATGTGATATTATTTGATATTAAAGTAATATCAGATAATTACATTATTAGATATTAGATAATTATATGATAAAATAATATTATTATCTAATATAAGATAATTATATGCCAATTTAATATTAGATAATTATATTATAAGATAATGTTATTATCCAATAATAGATAATTAATAGATAAGTCATATCTCTCCTCACTCTCTCTATGATAAGGATAAGGTAATAGTTGTAAAGTGTGATTAGAATTCCTTTAAAGTATTATCCTAGTATGATTGTGATATGTCTTAATTCTATAAAAAGGACTTGAAGGTAGGACTCGCAAAAATGCACATAAGCTTCCATCAAACCCTAAATCACTCAGAAAATGCACAATCCAAATCTTAGTGAGAGAAATGTATCTTAGCAGATTCGTTGAGGGTGAGAAGTCGTTGTTCACTTCGTGTAAATATCGTAGAAACGTTATACCTTCCGGCCGGCATTTGATTCATCCGCTCTCTCAAGTCTTTAGTTCAGAAAGGAAAACGAACACACAAAAGGTAAAATCCTAACCATTGATTTATACTCTTTTGCATGGATCATAGGTAGAATTCGATCAAAATTTTAAATTCCGCTACATAGAGATGATCTAAAACCTAACAGTATGATACTCATCCCCTCAGCTAATTTGATTTAGCATCATCTCCTACTAACCATCAACACAATACAAATGCAGAGCAAAAGGCAAAGAAGTTTCATGAATAAGTCTGTGCAAGAATTCAGAAACAGAATTCAAAATATAAGGCCCAACAAGACAAATATCGATGGCAGCATACTTTCAAAGAAAGAGACTTGGTATTGATACACTTGCAAAAAGAGATGTGCAAAAAATCAATGAAAATGCCTATAAGATAAAACTACCAAGCTCCTATGGCGTTTTTGTTACTTTCAACACTGTTGATCTTTCCCCATACTATGAAGATGACAACTAGATTTGAGGACAAGTCTCGTCCAACCCGAGAAGAATGGAATAGAAAATTCAATGGGATAGAGCAAAAGGTCTAATGAAGAGCCTATTCCAAGATACAATCTGGTCCAGAACTATAAGAGTATTCTAGAATTCTTTAATTTAAGGAAAAAGAAAGATATTTCTAGAGAAATATTATATTTTTAATAAGAAGATATTTTCATATTAATAAGGAAATATTTTCTCATTAATAAAGAAATATTTTTTAAGACAAATTTGTTCATGTAAATAGATTTAAATACCCCCTTAGAGTTGAAGTTTATTATCATCAATTGAATAACAATTCCTTTATTCAATTGAAAGTTTTCTCTCTTCTTTTTCGATTCGGATCCTGAGCCACATAAGCATCACGACTGCCATGGTAGTTGCGCCACATTGTGGTGTCTCCATAAAACAAAAACTCATAAGCAAAACATACAGCATCGTGACTTATCGTTCACAGACGGTGCTAATGAAGACTTGCAAAGTCACTATTACTAGCAGTTTCTAGATGGGTTTGTGATTTTTAAGGAATCATGGTAATAAAGGGGTATCCTTTTATGCTTTGCTATGAAATGCTGGAAAACGCGATTACATCTTGACATGGTTTTTCATGTTTGAAGACCAATGCAGTGTGGACACGTGTCCTTTAGCAATTATTTTGTTGAGATTCCTCAAAATGACATTTTTAGTTCGTCTGACTCCCGGCGAGTCTATGCTACTCATGAAGCGTCGTTTGCCTGGTTAAGACATCTTGGGGGGTGGCGGGGGGTGCCCTGGTCTGTTTTCTAGATACTGGCCTCTTCAGACGTCGCTGGTCTGATCAATAGATTGTTATTATTAATGGTTATGCAGGGTAAGTTTGATTTGTGTTTTTAAAAGTAAAATAATAAAAATATTGTTCTAGAGCCTATTTTACATATTTTGTTATATAAAATTTGTTATTCAAATTCTTATTTTAAAGACTTGAAGAGAGAAAAACTTTTAATTTTTTAAACCTATTTTTAAGTCAATTGTTTATTAAAATTGATTTTAAATACATTTTATAAAACAATTTTAGAAAAACAATGAAACAGAGACAAACAGTGCCGTAAATACCATATTTTCAGACCGTGGGATATTCTATTCCCCACCGCTGATGAGATAGTAAATCAGATTGCCAAACACGTTCCGATACGACCAACGTCTCACTTACGCAGCAGACCCACTAGCCTATATACCCGTCTGCTGCTGTTTTCCCTCTAAAATCTCGCTTTGTCCGCACGCACGCGCAGCATCCATTCCACCTGCAGGACAAATGGTGATGAACAATTCTCCCAAGAAGCAAGTCAACCTCTTCTACTGCCTTGACTGCGAAGATCTTGCCCTCAAGGTGGCTGCTCAATCTGATCACATCATTCTCCAGAACATCAGCTGGAGGTACGCTCCCTTTCTCTCTTTCTCTCTTTAAGTTTTGATACTAAATGGCCTGAAAGAAACAATCTTTTTCTGTGTTTTTTTTTCCCCTTAAAAATATGTCTTTTATGATTGTTCGTGTGTGACATAACGTGCCACTTCTGTTACGGCTACGGATTTATTTCTTTTTCCCCTTTGATCGCTTAAAAAGAAGGATTTTCCCCCTTTCCTGACTATCTGCAATGTGCCTGTTCTGGGTTACCCTTTGATCACTGTTTGTTTCTATCGATTGTTACTCTGTGTAAGGTGTGGCTATGTGAAGTTCTGCTTCTCCCGAAAGGAATGCACATCAGCATATGTATATTATCAAGTTTTATGGCATTAGTAGTAGAAATTTAAATATTTGGCAAGTTCTTTTGGCATTGAGCTGAGAGTCTGGTCGCATTTGGAAAGCCGTAATCCCTAGCTATGACACCATCAGCATTTCGTAAAGAGCCCTACACTTCTAGTCTAGAACCGAAAATAAAAAAATCCGGCGTTGATTTGTAATCTGCGTTGAAATCTTATTTTGTGATTGCTTTTCATTGTTGCAATCAGATGAGACATGTTCACTATACGTAATAATTAAAATCAAAATTTTCTAAACCATGGGTGCTTCGTTTCCTTGATCAGCTTCTCTCTCACCTGGACAATGCAGTTACAAACAAGTTGTATATGTATTTAGCTGTTTCTTTGTTTAGAAATATAATTGGGAGACTCATTTTGAATTTATGCTTATCCAGGTCTTTTGCTGATGGATTTCCAAACATTTACATACACAATGCTGAGGAGCTACGAGGACAACATGTTGCTTTTCTGGCATCTTTCAGCTCCCCAGCGCATGTCTTTGAACAGCTTTCCGTCATATATGCACTTCCGCGTCTATTTGTTGCTTCCTTCACGTTGGTGTTGCCTTTCTTTCCAACTGGATCCTTTGAGCGAATGGAAGAAGAAGGAGATGTAGCAACTGCATTCACTCTTGCAAGGATGCTGTCAGATATTCCCATATCAAGAGGTGGCCCAACTAGTTTAGTCATATATGACATACATGCTTTGCAGGTATATGTACTTAATGCATTAGAAAAAAATATTATGCACTGCTTTCAAGTTCCTTTTGTATTGTAATAATTAATGGAAGTTCTGTTCCACAGTTACTTTGCTTGTTTATGATATATTGTGAACATATATTGCACTTTTGTTTTGTTGTGTCTTGCACTAAAGAACTTTGCTCCTCTCAAGTAGAGAATGTGCTCTTTCCAAAATAAATAAAGTCACCATCCAATAGGATACATTGGTGTGTATGAATATAATAGATAGAAAAGCAAAAATTGAGGAGGCCATATATTTTTGTGTTTTTTAATTGTAAAAATTTATTTATCAATGTCTATCATATGCATTTCTACATTCAACCTAAAGATGAATTTCAGAACTCTCCCTTCCTGTTTCTCTGCCAGAGCAGCAATTGGAGCAATCTGGTTTAGCTATGAAAGTTTAGAAATCACAAGTGAACAATAGGTTCTAAGTGGATGAGTTTAGAAATCGCAAGTGAACAATAGGTTCTAAGTGGATGCTTGAGAGAGATAGGATAGAGATTTGAGAAACAGAAATAATGCCCAAATGAGTGCTTCTTCGTCCTGTTGTTTACTATTACTTTCTTAATCTTTTTCAATCACTTTAGTAGTTGTAACTTAAGATCTTTACCCGGCTGCTTTTTCAATATTCAATTGTAGGTATAAAATGCTTTTGTTGAGCATTTATAAGATATATGTAAGACGTTTTTCAACTGCCTTGTCAAATGTTGATCATTTACTTCAAGTCTTCAACACGCCCAAGCTACATAACCAGTTAGCCAACCTATTGTCTTCGTGTCCTGCCATTTTGAGAGACCCTGGCTGTTTGGTGGAAATTTTAAACATCTAAATATAATATCATAGTTCTGTCTCATATGCTCTCTATCCTCTTCTACATTTGCTGCATGTTGCATCACCATTTTTTACAGTGTCACTGAACTGTAAAAAACATCGCAGGAGAGGTTTTATTTTGGAGATGAGGTTTTGCCTCTATTTGAGACTGGTATTCCTCTCTTAAAGCAACGCCTGCACCAGCTTCCTGATGCTGATAATGTAAGTCTTCTGAATGATTTCACATTACTTTTATCTGTAAGTTACATCAATGGTGTGATTCCTGTGATTTTTGAGCTCATGGCTATCTTATATTCTGCAGTGGATGATTTTACTGCTCAGTGCTGACTATCCTCATGCTTTTCTTTTGATATCCAGAATTCCTAATTTTAGATTTTTTTCCCCCCTTCTCTTCTTCTTTCCAGATAGTTATTGCATTTCCAGATGATGGTGCTTGGAAGCGATTCCACAAGCAGTTTGATAACTTTCCTGTGGTTTGTCTCCCACAAGTATCTCTTTTACTTTGTAATTCATTCTTGATAGGGTACCTGATGTTTTGAATTAATAGGTGGTATGTACAAAGGTTCGTGAAGGTGATAAGAGGATAGTCCGGCTTAAGGAAGGCAATGCTACTGGTAGACACGTAGTCATTGTTGATGATTTGGTCCAATCTGGAGGCACCCTGATTGAGTGTCAGGTCAGTGATTCCATTCATATCTGAAAGTTGCTCAGTTCCCTCAAAAGAAGAATCTTGCTTATATGTTAGATTTCAGTTCTCAATGCCTGTATTTAGATGTAACCTTGCATTTATATTTTGGTTTCACAGAAAGTTTTGGCAGCCCATGGTGCAGCAAAAGTGAGTGCTTATGTTACCCATGGTGTGTTTCCTAACCACTCATGGGAGCGTTTCACTTATAAAGAGGGTTAGTCTACCATGATATCACATCATACTTTGTCCATTCCTATATTTTTTATAGATATTGTATGATTTTTATCCCATTCAAACTTAATTTGCAGAAGGACTGGAAAACGCATTTGCCTACTTCTGGATCACAGATTCTTGCCCACTTACTGTCAAAGCTATATCAAATAAAGCTCCTTTTGAAGTACTAAGTTTGGCGGGGTCGATTGCTGGTGCCTTGCAAATCTGAAATCAGGGATGCATTAGGAAATAGAATAGGGATTACAAACTTTCTGGCTGCACTAAAAAAGGAAAAAAAAAAAATTGTGAAACTCCATCTGATCTGGACTGTATTCTGAGAACAGTAGAAGACTGGAACCTAAATTCTCATCATCCAATTTGTCTGATTATACTCCTTAAGAGGCATTATAACATGAAAACTTGTTTCTATGATTGTACTAGGTTTTTACTGCTGGTACAAGTATTCATCTTCAGAATATGGCCTTAAATTATTCATGTCAATGGCCTGAGGCATGTGTAACGGACCTACGGTTTTAAAATTTTTAATTATGCAGACAGCAAGAAACTTGCTATATCAATGAACCACAGCCGCCATTTAGGTTTGTCAGATGCACAAATTAACGGTCATCCATTTTTCATTCTGAAAGCATTAACGGTTGACTAGAAAGGAAATTGGTGCAAAAAAAAAGGGGGTTGTCCAAGAAGAATTATTACGCAACGTAAATTAAGTCAGAAATCAATGGAAAATATAGATGATAATGAAGGAAAGAAAAGGATGGAATTGAGTAAGGTCTCATTATGAGAGCTAAGAATTGGAGACTGATAAGTTGTCTCGGAAGAGAAAAATTATAAGGTAAATTTACTTTTAAATAAAAATTTAGGGAGTATTGAAACTTTAGTTAAAGGGAGTAAAAGTATCTTTCTGCCATAAAGATATGAAAATTGCGATTTATATGAATCATATAATATGTCAAAGTTGAGTATCATATAAGCATTTCAATTATAAAAATTGACCGAATTAGACCGTTGAATAATCTTTCATATTTTTATAAAATAAAATTCAGGAAACAAGACTAGAATATTAATAAAATTTAGAAAATTAGAAGTATCATTTTTCCTGTTTCTTCATTCGAAGTTAAAAGATTGGCTGAAGTTTTCATTTCAAACTTCGAAGAAACAACAGCAAAGATACAGTCGTTTCACTAAAGTGTGTGGAGTAATTTATAAAATTATAATATTGTTGAACGAATTTGCAAATTAGATATTAATATTTCCTTAAATTTTAAAATACTTGTAGTATTATCTGAAATATTTTGTAAGATATTTTTATTTTTTTCCATCTAATTATATAATTATATCTATTCTGCAAATTTTATGTCTCATGCTTTCTATTGTGTGTGCTGTAATTTGTAATTTGCATTATTATTTTAATATTATTGAATGAATATAAAAAATTAAAGTAGGTTTATATTGCTTTCTCAAAGTTGTAAATTTGTACATAATATTTATTTTGTGTAATATTAACTTATAAAAAATTAGTAATGTTTTAGTGACTTATTTAGTAAATCAAATCCATTAGATAATTAATTTAGTATTAAATTTCTTGATTTGGTAGTTAATAATATAAATTAGTCATAATAAATAATTAACTAATAGTGTGTTTGAAAATTTTAATTACTAAAGTGATTTATTAGAGTAAAAAAATACTTTTTATTATGCTGAAGTATAAATGAATACAAAAAAGATAGGCAAGTTTATATTCATTTTATCAACATGTAATTTTTGTGATGTTAACTTTTTTTTTAATCCATAACATCACGCAAGTCGACTTTGTTTGCATTTTGCATAGAACTGGAGAATATTTTTTATAATTCTATACCGGTAATTATAATTACATGGAATAATTTAAAGGCAGATTATAAAAACAATAATATAAGTGGGGCGAAGAGATTTGATTATATGATTTACTTGATTCAATGTACACATCCATTATGCTTTTGTAATATCACGATCAATCTTCTAACAATATGACTCCCTCTACTCAACCTAAGCCCTTCTATTCTTGGAGAGTAATAAAACGTGTTAACTAGCTTAATAAAACATGTAGTCTGTACAATATGTTAAAGAGGTAAGGGCCTTTTTTATATTAGTGAAATGGGTCATAGTCTCACCTATCATTGAATCTATACTCATAAATTGAAATTGAATCTCAGCATCAATAAAAAACCTAACACTTTAGGTCACTCATTTTGGACTAAGTACAGTAGCTCTAATTTTTAATTTTTAATTATAAAAAGTCTACAATCAAGAATTCTAACAATCTTGCACTTAAACTTATATAATTCATAAAGCGACCACTTTAAATTAATATCAAGGTCATAATGGTACTATTAAACTCATATATCTAAATTGAGTTCATAAGTATTTAACAATATTAAACATTAGGTTTGAAAGGGAAACTAATATCATACATATCATATGTTTACACCTTAATAATTGAAGGAATTAATATCTGATAGGAATATTAATTTAAAATGTGTATAACAATATTCATATGACTTTAAATGTAATTATATGAAAACCTCCACACAATAGTCTTAGCATCCACCTAAGATGCCATACAAGAATCAATATTCTCATATAATAATGAGACAATATTTAAATGTTTTCAATAACATGCCATAATGAGAAAATGTGCACAAGTAATATATAATAGGATCATGAATATTCATTATGAAAATTTCATTAAACATATCTCAAGATAAATAACAAATTCAAAATAATTACATCAAATACAAAACTCCTACTAGCCTATAATATCAAAAGACTTAGAATAACTCATATTGGTTACATTTCATGATACATTCCAACAACTAAGCCTTTCATTGATGGATTCACGGGTACACAATCTATAAAAATATGATCAATGCAAGTAATATGCTTTCATATCTTCTTTTATTGTTCAAAGAGAAATTCATCAATGTTGTCACAGTTAATGATTAAAGGTGATGAAATCCTTTCAACAAGATCAAAGTCAATAATGAAAGTCCTTGACCATACAACTTCATGAATAGCTTCATAGAATGTGACATACTTTACTTTCATAGTGAAAGTTGTTGTAAATGACTACTTATTATTTTTTCATGACACAAGCTTTCTTGCCATTATAAAGATATATCCAAATATTGATTATAATCATTTGGGCAACCAGCAAAATCAAAGTTTGAGTAGCCTATGAATGTAAGATCTCTCGATCTTTTATGGGTTAATTTGTAATCTTTTATACCCTGTTGGTACCTCATTACTCTTTAGCAATACTCCAATGTATCTAAATAGGATTAATCAAGTATCTTCTCAGTACACTAATAAAATAAGCTATATCAAGTTGTGTACACAATTGAGTATACATTAAACTACCTATAATTGGCATATATAGGGCATTCATTATCTTGTCTCCTTTTTCATCACTTTAAGGATTATTAGACTTTGGAAAAAAAAATCTCATCTTTCTAAATTGGTGAAAAAATATGAGAGTATGTTAACATGTTAAACCTTTTCAATACTTTCTCAATATAATATTATTGAGACAAGCTAAATGCACCTAAAAATCTATCATGATGAATTTTAATGCCCAAAACAAAAAGTCATTCCTTTGTATTTTCATTTTAAAGTGCTTTGATAATAGTTGCTTCATCTTAATTAACATATTCATGTCAAAACTAGTAAGAAAAATGTCATTGATATACAAAAATAGAATCACAAACTTGCCAGCACTCATCATCATGTATATACTTTGGTTTACATTATCCTCCTTAAATCCAATGGAGATCATTATCTCATCAAACTTAAGATATCGCTATCACTTTAAACCATATATATACTTCTTCAATTTGCACACAAGGTGTTTCTTATCTTTTTCTTGAAAACCACTTAGTTGTTTCATATATGTTATTTCTAACAAGTCATACATTTATGAAGGCTATTTTAACATCCATTTGATGTAACTCTAATTCAAAATGAGCTATCAATGTCATAACTACTTAAAATGAATCTTTAGTTGATATTGGCAAGAATGTCTCTTTATAGTCTGTACCTTTCTTTTGAGTGTAACCTTTTTGCTATAAGTTTGGCCTTTACCTATCAATTTAACCTCAAGTGTCCTGTTTAGTCATAAAAACTCACCTGTATCCAACCAATTTATAATTTGTAGATAATTCAACTCTCATACATTATTTTTATGTATAAAGCCAATTCATCCTCCATTGCATCAATTAATTATGAAACGTCATAACTAGATATAGCCTATGAAAATGTAGTGGGATTAGCATCTTTAGAAACATCAAATTTATGTTCTTGCCGATAAATTAGATAGTTATTAGAAATTGCGACCTACGAACTTTGTAGAACCTCCTTAAGATAATTATATCAATTAATTCCTCTAGCTCTACATCTTTTACTATTGATCATATTAGATCAAATTATAGAATAATAGAAGATGATTCAGCAAACTTTAGTACTAGTGAAATTATAACACTTTATTTTCTAAAAGTCATGATACACAATATTTGACTTCCACTATCTAATTTATCCTCAAAATAAATAACCCTATTTAATCTAACCACTTTAGTAGAATGAGTTAGATAATAAAATATACTACCTTTATGTTTTAACCTTAAAAAATTTAAATTATTTTCTTAATTATTTTTAAATAAAAATATTAAATTTATATAAAAAAATGTGAAATAAATTTTTGGATAAATAGTAATAAATTGTTTAAGTGGATTTGGAATAAGGAAATGGTATGACTAAGTTGAGAACAGAAAGATAAAATAAGATGTTTAAGAATTACAAGTGTTTAGAGATGAATATATGAGTATAAAGGAGATTTAAGACATGTTTTTCAAAATGCCCTTACCTCTATTCTCTTAAAATTCAAATCGCCCTTTTTCCACTCCCATTTTTCCTAATATCCCTAACTTTCACCCCTATATCTTATTTTCCTCCTTCAACTTTCCTTTTAACCAAGCAAAAGGAAAGTTAAATTATATTAGCGTCTTCATACAATAAAGGTAAGGGCATCTAAATTCCATTAATATTAAATTTTTCCTTAGTTTTTTTTCTTTGGATTTGATGGAATTTAAGTTTTAAGCTCAATAAAGAAAAATGGAACCTTAACCCCTAACTTGTTAATTTAAATTATTAAAAACTATTAACTTCCACTTTTATGTTATAATCTTGACCCAGTCATGACTAATATAAAACTATTATCCAGCTTCCACTAGCCTAATTCATTTTATTTAGTTTATTCATTATAATCCTAGATATTTAATTAAGAGATGTAGCAGAGGAAAAGATATCCATAAAAAGAAAGAAGTATTTTATTCATTACTTCTCCACCCATAGATTAAACATAGAATAAAGTCCTAAATAATCTAACTACTTATATCTTAAGCTACCACACCCAAATCAAAAGGTATGTTTGCCATCCTAGTTATGAAAAGGTAGTAATAGAGGTCTAACTTATATGTTAGTAAAATAAAATATGAAGGAATGAATTTGAGATTTATTGAGTAGAAAATCTAACATAAACAAGTAAAATAATAGATTAATCTTACTAACTGAACCATCCTATTGTAAGATCCAACACAATAACATTTTCATGAATATCAATTCGCATATCAAACAACCAAAAAGAGCTTACTCATAATCATATCATGATATACATTTCTAAATAAGCTTAAAAGGTTCAATCATAATCACATTATCATTATTATATTACATAAGAATCATTAATGTTAATAAATATTCATTTCATTACACATTCAATAACAATCACAAATATAAATTTCTACATATGATTTCGGATTTAACCTTATGCCT
This sequence comes from Sindora glabra, assembly GCA_020226215.1. Taxonomy (NCBI): domain Eukaryota; kingdom Viridiplantae; phylum Streptophyta; class Magnoliopsida; order Fabales; family Fabaceae; genus Sindora; species Sindora glabra. The sequence continues at coordinate 1,790,841 of CM035226.1, read as the reverse complement.
TATTCTTCTTTCTATCCTTATTCCTTTTAAGCCAACCCCATATTTTACCTTCCTTTTTATTGAAAAATTTTCATTTGGCATTCACATTACCCCTAACATATTTCTCAATTCACATTTATTTAATACTTTCATTTCTTATATCATGGCATAAGTCATTTTCATCTCATTAACCATACAATACCATGCCTCAATATATGGTTACACAATTCCATTATATTAACAACATCATAAGTATGTTTATATCATGTTTCATAACATTACTATACCTCAAATGCATGGCCACATAATACGTTCCTTTCTAAAATTAATGTAATAGGTTTATTGCACACATTATATAGCATAATAAATCAATTCTTATTTTGTGATCCCTACTTCATGTATTTACCTTATAAATGTCATAGACTACTTTATTTTAATATTTAAGAACCACTTACCTCACTTTATGATCATCTTGGTTTTTAACCTTTAAATGATGTTTCATGAGTAACTCAAAAATTATAAATTTATTGCTCATGAAACTTATTTCTTATAAAAGTAGCTTCAATTAGCTTATTATAAACTAGTATTTTACTTAAAATGGTTAAAATTTGAAGTAGTTATACTTTTTATAGGTTAAAAAAAGGAATTTAGGTTTTCACAATCCTAAATTTATGATCTTTAACCACTATTTTAGTGATATCTCAAAATCTAGGTGATATACTCATTTAAAACTACTTCTATTTAAAAATATACTCAATTAACTTTTCAATGATAGATAATTTATTTTAATCTGGCATAAGATAAAGGAATTATAACTCTTCTAAGTTGGAGTTCTAAATTAAACAAATGGCCATTCTGTACAAAAATCAACCTTGTCTAGAATTCTAAAACAATGGCCAACTATTCTAGGTAAATAAGGGTCGATTCTTTTAGGATTCTTAAGGTTCCTAAAGCAAAAAATACTATTTATTTCACCATTTTATCAAAGGCATCACAAAGTAAATGTAAAATTATTATATTTTTAAGAGTGTGATATTCTAGCTTCCTAATACCTTCTCCATACTATATGAATAAATATCCTAACCCTAATATAAAGGTTAAGTTGAAAATTATCAATATTGTTAAGTGGTAGATTTTTGGATAATTATGCATGAAATATGTTTATTTATGATGTTTAGGTTGATTTTAATATTGAAAATAACTTGAATGAAGTGTTATATATGTATATTGATGGCTTAATGATGATTAGTCATGTAATAAATGAGATGGGATAGTGTTTATGGCATTTTAATAGTGAAATTCATAATAAATCTATAGAAATTTATGTTATAATTGACTATATAATTTACTATATCCTGAGGATTAACCTTCAAAAGACCATAGTCAACTACATAATTAATTACCAATTGAAAGTTTAACCATAGAAAGGTGTAATTACTTACGGCAAAAGAGGTTGCTCTTTAGATAACTATAGTCGACTACCCCAATTGGACCTCATCTTTAGAAGTCTATAATTAACTATGACTTACTTTTTACAAATCCATAATAAAGTATGACAACAAGTCCATAATTGAATATAATAAGTTCTTAAATGACTAATAATTGTACATATAGTCAATTATACAGCATAAAGATGACCTTAAGTTGCTATAATTGAGCATATAATTGATTATAGCCCCTATATCATCAAAAATAAGTTTTTCTTTTTCATTTTTGTAGTTGTAACATAAGACTAGGACCTAGATGTTATACTATAGTTGTTAAAGTATTAACATAATAATAGTTGAGTAATGTAGGCATGTAATGAGACGTGGTAGTATTAACATGTACACTATGAAATGATTTAAATTGAATTATGATGATGCATTTGTTATATGTTAATGAATAAAGAAACGGATATGTAGGCTTATTAATGATAATTGTGAAACAAACTACATCTAATAGCCATTTATAAAAGGATAAGGATGACCCTTAAGGATCACAATTGAATTTGTGAAAAGATAAGGATGACCATGAGTCATAAGGAGGTTTATTTACTTTTATACATTAATTACTTATAAATACTATTGGAATGTGATAGACTAATAACACTTTAAATATTATAATGTGAACTAAGGTTAAGTATGCCTATAGCCCTCATTTTTATTAACATTGATTAATGTTTATTGATATTTCAATTATAGTATTATTTGAGTTGATTGATAAGAATAGAGCAGGGTAAATCTAGTCAGTAATTGTTATACTAATTCTTACTTTTTAAAACTTTATTTATATTAATATGTTTACTCATTAAGTTCATGCTTCCTCTTTCATGTTTTATGTTGTAAACTCGTAGGTTGAGCCTTCTCTTCCCCTACCTTCAAATTGAGTTCACAAAAGACTCTCAAATATGGCAAGGGTCAATATAGGGTATTTTAATGTAATTAGATATTTTAAAGCCTTATCTAGTATAGGTTAAAGCAAAAGGATAAAAACTTGTTTTATTTTAAGGTTAAGTTAGTGTATCCTTATGTTAAGATGAATTATAAACTGACCTAACTTTTTTTATAAATAATTCAATTTTGATAAATAAAGTCTTATTCACTTCTTTTGAATGCTTAATTATGTAAAAGAGGAAATGTAGATTAGGTAATGGAAACTAAATAACAGGTTCTATAATGGTTATAATTAGGGTTAAGTTATGATAAAAGTGATATTAGAGTATAATTTAAGTTCCTAGTAGGGATGAGGCTTATAAGTTATATTTGTATCTTACTTGAAGAGGTTTTAACTAAAATTATACTAATAGTATGTATGCATTTAGGGTCACATATTACTAATACTATTTCAATGGACTTTATATTGCATAGTGATGTTGGTGGCGAAGTTTACTTATAATAAAATGCCTGCTAATGTTTTAATTATTACTTGATTGTTTAGAAAATTAAATTTATGAATTAAGAAATGGTAAATATTAAAATTCAAATGTGAATGGGTGAACCTAAACATAAAGAATTGTCTAAAAGTTTGCAAGCTAAAGGTAATAGATGAGAAGAAAAGGAGACTAATAATTAACGATTTCACCTTAGACTGAAAACTTTACACAATAAATGATAAATGAAAATGCTAAGGCACTTAATCAAAATTGGATAAGATAACCATGAGAGAGATCATGATCATGAAAAGATATAGGAGCATACCATTTTCGAGAAAGATGTGAAAAATAAATTTAGCATAGTGCATGAATTCTTCAAATTAAAACCATCTAGTATATAGCTATTAATCCAATAGTAAATCTTTATCAATTTTTAAAGCAAATAAAATGATTTGGTAAGAAGTTACAAAGTTTGGAATCATTGTTAACAGAATTTGTGGGCTACTAATTGCATAATGAGACATATTATTGGTTCATTAGTGCTATAAAAAATTGAAAATCGTATTTAATGCCCTTATTCTAGGAAATTTTTCAACATAATTTTATTAATAGTTTCTTACTTCTAAGCATTCGCTAAGGCAAAGTGTGGGAGTTTAGGTATTTAAAGCAAAAAATCTTTTTTATTACTAAGTATGATGCTCATTTCATAAGATTATTTAGGTATGCGATTTATTTAATCCCTACCAAAAAGGCTAAGGTTGAGAGGTTCATGAAGGCCTATAGGATTTCTATTTTAAGCAAATCTATATTGATGATACCATTACTTATAAATAAGCATTGATGCTCGAGTTTAGAATAAAGGAGAAAAAATAATGGGCAACTTAATCGAGAAGTAAGAAATGAAGTAGGTTAGAAAGGCTAAGTGTTACATCTAGTGCAAGAGGAATGCCCCCTTGGAATGCCCTTATAAGTAAAAGGAATAGATTAATTGCAAGGCCTACTTATCCTAGCAGCATTATCAAGTGGCCCACCTATTAGGTAACCTATAATTAAGTACATAGTTAACTATAGTCCTTATGTTATCAATAATGAGTTCTTTATTTTTTTTGTTATGGCATAAGATAAGTATCTCAATGCTACATTGTAGTTGTTAAGCTTTGACATGATAACAATTGAGTAATATGGCCATGCAATGAAGAATGATAGTATTGGCTTATATATTATGAAATGATTTAAATTGAATTATGATGAATACATTTGTTATATGTTAATAAATGAGGTAACAGATACAAAGGTGTGTCAATGATAATTTTGATACAAACCATATCCAATAACCATTTATGAAGGGATAGGATGATCTTGGAAAAACAAGGTTAAGTTTGTAAAAGGATAAGGGTGACTGCGAGTTACAAAAAAGTTTATTTATTTTTATGCATCGATTACTTGTAAATGCTATTGAAATGTGATGGATTAATAATTCTTTGAATATTGTGATGTGAACTAAGGTTAAGTAAGCCTATAGGTCTAATTTTAGTAACATTGATTAATAATTACCAATATTTGAATTCTAGTATTATTTAAGTTAATTAATAATAATATAAAAGGGTAAATTTAGTCAATAAAGGTTATACCAATTCTTACTTTTTAAAACTTCATTTATATTAGGATATTTACTTACTAAGCCTTAACTTACTTTTCCAACTTTTATATTGTGAACTTATAAGTTAAGTTTCTTTCTCTATCACCATGGAGTTGAGTTCACAGTAGACTTTCTAGTATATAATGTAATTAGATATTTTAGGACCTTCTTTAGTGTGAGTCAAAGATAGAAACATAGAAACCTATTTTATTTTAGAGCTAGTTAAATTAGCTTATCTTAATATTAGGACGAATTATAAGCTAACCTAACTCATTTTGTAAATGAATTGAATTTGATAAATGAAATCTTATTCACTTATCTTGAATGCTTGATTAACCTTTTTAATATCTCTTTAGAATGTAAATAAGGAAATGTAAATTAGTTTAGTGAAAATTGGATAACAAGTTTCATGTCGATCACGATTAAGGTTGAATCATGATACTCTTAAGTGACTACAGTAACCAATGAATAACTTGGAGATGGTTTTAGAATTAAGTTTCATTATGAAAGGAATGTAGAGGTTTCACTTTTGCTTTACAGCCTCAAACTAGGCCTTTTACCATTCAATAACTTATATGAAATCTTAGGTACTAATTTGGTCAAAACTTGATTCAAAATATAGGCAATGGTCTTCAAGGCTTCACCCTTATAAGAATATTGGCAATGAGGATTGAAAATATATATAGCAAAACTTAATTCAAAATATAGTTATATTGTTTTTGCTTTGATGTTTCAAGCATAGTATAACCAACTTTAATGCCATATTCTTATAAATACTTGGTAAAAAGATTAGAGTTTCCCCTAATCTTATTATATCTCCTATAGTACTCATCACCTGTGTTAGAATTGACATATTTGATCTTCTTTCCAAGTTTGATCTCAATTACAAACTTGTAAGTCTTAAAAATATCCAATGATTCAAATTTTTCACTAAGTAGCAGCTCCACCCATCCAAATTTAGAATATTCACTTATGAAAGTGATGAAGTATTTATAACCACTCATAGTAGTAGGTGTAATAAGGCTATTAATGATGGTGTGAATCAACACCAATGCACCTTGTTTTCTACTCTTCTTTCCTTTTATAACTTCAATAGGAAATTTTCTTTTTATGTGGTCTATATATATGTTGAAGTGTAAAAAATCTAGATCATGCAAAACTTTTTTTTTATAAATATTTGCATCCTATCTTTGGAAATATATCCTAGAAACTTATGCCATAGCATCAAAGAACTCTCATCAATTTTGTTTCTCTTATTTCCAATTATAAAATTAACCAAGCAGACGAAATTAAGATCCAAACTAATTTTATATAACTTATCAGACAATACACCAAAACCAACTTCATAAGAATTTTAAATCAAATCAAGTTTTTTATCATTAAAATGAGAAAAATATCTATCAAAATCTAATACAACAGTTGAGATCAAATTTCTTCTTATAGAAGGTACATAAATTTTAAGCTCTAATAGATGTCTGAAAGATAAACTTAAATATATATATATTTCCAATGTGCTCTACTTGCACTTTATCATTATTTCCAAGTCTATTAATGAGCTCTCCCTTCCTAGCATTTTTAGATTTCTAAATGCTTATAATCATTACACGAATTGTTGTACTAATATCCAACCACCAAGTATGTAATGGTACATCAATCATGTTTAACTTAAAGCACGCTAAAGCTATAAAAGTATATTTTTATTTTTTTCCTTAACCACTTCTTATATTTGAAGTAGTTTGCCTTTTTTTATTTATATTTCTTGTAGAATCTGTAATTCCTTTTGAATTGCACTTTCTTAGACTTGAGGAAATTATCCTTTGTTTGACCCTTATTTTCGTTATATGTTGATTTCTCATGGTTGTTTTTGCAATACCATTTAATTCTATGTTCTAAAGTTGAATCATAAGAAATAAGGTTAATTATTTGAAGCTTTCTCGTTCTCATACCTTTCTCTACCTAACTAATAATGGATATCGATTCATTGATAGCCCACTAACCCTTTTTGGGGTATTCTAGGAAGTTTATAAGACATTAAATTAAGTAGATAATGATCCTAGTGCACAACAAATTGAAAAGTTCTCATCCAATGTAACATTCATACTCTTTAGTTTGCAACAATAGTGAACCAACTTTAAAATGTGCTTCTATACCATCATATTTTGTTTTTTCAAATAGTAAGAGATAATAACTTATCTTAACTTTGCCAAACTTCATAAATTTCTTAGCAACAGATTTGACAAAAGACTTGGCCTTCTTGGACTCAGGAATACTCTATCTAATAGTCATGTCCATTGTATACTTCATAATCTTCAAACATACTAATACTTGATTTGAGTGCATCATTTTTCATATTTTGTCTTCTTTTTAGTGCTTGAACTTGGATCAATAACAAGTTTATCCTCTCTAAGTGCCAAATCCATATATGTGATTACTATATATAACTTCAAAGATTTAACCTAATTCTTATAATTCGTCTCATTCAACATCTCAGGCAAAGAAGCTAAATAAAGCAAATAACTTATTTAACACATGCAATCACTTTAATCATGCTTATATTTTTCTTATAAAAAATTAATTATGCAATTATATATAATATTATACCATAAAACTTAATATTGAAATAGTATTTAAAACCTTATAATATAATATAAAAATTAAATACCATATTGTTAAAAACCTAATGCTGATAAGATGTTTAAGATTCTAAAAACATAGTACTTAATTCTACTATCACATTATCATTAAGAAAACAATATTAATAATATCATATCGAAAGGTAGTGATGCAAGTAGGTCAAACGACGTATCAAAGGTCTATAGCAACTTATTTATAGCCTAACTTAATTTGACCTATTCATCTAAATAAGTTAGATTAAGGTTAATAAATAAACCTATTTAGATAAATAGATCAAGCCTATTTTTTTAAACTTAATTCGTAGGCCTATCAAACTCGGCTATTTAATTATTATTATATTTATAAATAATAAATAATATGATGCATATATTATATACGTATATAATATAAATACTTTAATACATAAATAAGCCTATTTTAATACTTTAATAAATAAGCCTATTTATATAAATAAATCGAGCCCTTTTTTTAAACTTAATTTGTAGGCCTATCAAACTAAATTATTTAATTAGTATTATATTTATAAATAATAAATAATCTGATACGTATATTATACATATATATAATATAAATACTTTAATACATTTATTTATGTATATAAGCATATTTAGCCTATAGGATAATTTTGGGTTCTAAGAAGGTATTGACATATTGATAAATCTGAAAGTCTATTTATAAAAGTATGTTTTTAAATAGACTAGTAAATTAGATCAAATTTTTTTAATAGACTAAATTAAATTTAAATTTAAACTTTATACAAACTGATATGCTAAACTTAAGCTAATGATTTAAAAGTAAATTTGGATTATTTAGGATAAAGTATAATTTAATCTAACTTATTCACACCATTACCAAAAAGTATTTAATATTATTAACATAGTATTCTCTTTGACACACATTAAATAGTCATTTTATTTCAACAAAATTTCATGTGGTTAACCTTACGATAAGAAGGTACATAATTACACAAAATTAATAGCATCGTATGAGTTACCAACAATTCCTACATTAACATTTCATGATGTCTAAAATCGGTACACCATCTAATCAATGTCAAATAATGTTACAAAAATGACATACAATAACTAATAACGTACGAGTTATATGGTAAAAATTTCAAACAAAAATGACGTCACTTAATTATCCAAAAAATTAGTACAAAAATAATTAATTAAATACTTTTTATTTTCAAAAAATTATGAAAAAAATGTGTAAAATTACTATTTTGAAGAGGGGAGGCCAACAATATAAGTTTCGCAAAATGAAGGGTGGACTACATGCATTACTTAGGTGTATAGGGAAAGCACTAGAGTGTTGTTCATATCTTCCTCAATGAGCCAAATCAGCAATTAGATTGACCCAACTCATTTGCAATCCGATTCTAACCCAACATGAAATCCATTGATCTGTGTGATTTTTTTTTATATGATTTTCGCTCCAATCTCCTACGAATCTTATTTTTCCACTAATCCACCCAAATTTTTGTAAAGAAACTTGAAAGAAAAGATTAAGTTTGAAGAACCCAAAAATATCCACTAAGTTGTGTTTATTCCGAAAGAATTTTCTGGCAAATTTGTTTTTTTCTCGTTTCATTCCTTAAAAAGCCAAAATCTTGTTTTATTAGCGAGTGATATTTCTGAATTCTAAGTTTGAATTTTCTGAAAAAATTCCATCATCAGACATTGCAATTACGTATTATAATTTCACAGAAATTTTTTTATGACTTGCATTTTGCAGAAGCATATATAATATGCAGAAATCAAATAAAATCATAAAATACCCAGAGACACATAAAACAATAATGAATAAAGTGCGTATATACATAAGACGGGATGCAGAAAGTGCAGAAACCATATACTAAGCCTTGCAGTTAACCATGTTCATATTTTTCAAAAGAAAACATCATTGACTCCAGAAATGCATATCTGATTAAGGAAAACAATACCATATCTTACTATGCTTATCCATGTACTGCTTATCTCAAATAGGTGACCATCCAGTAATTTTATGCCCAGAACGTTCACATATACAGTGAAAATTGAAGTACTCATGAATAATGCAAACAATTTGCCCCGTACTATAATATTTGTTAAAAAAACTCTATTGACAAATGCATAGTGTATCATGCATTCAGAAACACAATAACAGAAACATTATGTTTCATATATACAGAACGAATTCATACATTAAATCATGGATCATACAATCATAAAGTTATGATATAAATTTAAATTCATACTACATTGAATCACAGAATTAGCCATCTAGACATGCAAAATCCACCCAAATATGCACATTTAATTAGACATGAAAAAATAATTAACCTGCTTTAATACCACTTGAAAAATTAAGATTAATATTTCTTATAATTTTCAGTAGTTAGGTTTACATGACATAATCTAAAGGCAGATTATAAGAACAATAATATAAGCAAGGTGAAGAAATTTAATTATGTGATTCACTTATTTCAGCATGCAAATCCTTTGTGCTAATGTAATATCATGATCAATCCCCTAATAGTATCACTCCCTCTTAGACTACACACTGATTAGCTTTGATGAAAAACAAAACCTGCACATTAGATTAGAAAGGTAAGAGCCCATCTTATAAAAGTAAATTGTATTATGACTCTACCTATCGTAGGATTTATACTCATAAATTAAAATCAAACTGAAATATCATTAGAAGTCCAACACTTTATGTCACTCATTTTGGACTAATTACAATTACACTAATTTATATTTATAAATTATGGGAGGTTCACAATCAATAATTCTAACAGAGTCACTTAACCGGTTAGCCCAGAGATGAAAAGGACTGTGCAAGATGAAAGTCTATAAATAACAGTGTTATTAGAATAATACTGCATCACTTCAAAGAACCACCAATTAAAATCAGAGGTTTTACAGTGACCATGTTCTGAAAAGAATACAACTACTTCACAGACTGAACAGCTTTACAGTCATGCAGCATTTTCTGGGCTACATGACAACAGTGACAAGCAAGATACTTTGTTTCCTTCTATACAACCTATTTCCCCTTATGGACGTGATCATATCTACAAACGGACCAAAAGAGCCACAACAATAACAGCAAAATATAAATAACAAATCCCAGATGGAGTTATCATGCACAATCTGACTTGTAGGCATACTGTTGCAGAGACTCGTTATGAAGCAGCAATATGCCTCATCTAACCCGCTGGTTAATTAACAGTTTTGCTTTACATATCAACAAGCATCTATTTGCTTCTTTGCTTTCTAAGATTACTATGAACTATCAACATATGCACCAATCAAGAAACTCCGTGGTCTCCTGTCTTAAAACCGGCTACTCCATTTTATACACTTCCATTTTTATCCTCCCACCCCCCCCCCCCCGGGGGGAAGAAATCAACTTTGTACACTTAACAATATTACCAATGCAGTGGTTAGCAGATCCTAAGCTCCATTTCTTGTGGCTAGGCATAACATATCTGACAAAAGAGTTAACTTTTCTCAAGCTTCTCATCCAAATTGCTCTTTGGGCTCTCCAAATCACCTGAGTATGACCCATCTGGTTGACGAATGCATATGTTTAAATTGCTGGAAAGGAAAGGTTCCTAGACACAAAAAAGTAGTCAACCATGTCCTCAAAGGCAAAGATTACACAAAGAAAGGAAAAACAGAAAAATTGCTGGTAGATGAACATAGCTTTTACAGAAATAACAATGAGCAACGGAAAAATATATTACGCAAAAACTACCCACCCCCCAAAAAAAAAATCCATCTCAATTTTTTAATCTCATGATTCTTATCTACGAATTTAGCATAGAAAAACACTTTATACATGAAGCCTTAGACTTCTTTGACCCTCCCTCCTGTAATATGCAATGCAGGTGTAACGTGTACTTATGGTCTGATGAAGACAGACATGGCTCCAGGTCACCATCCATTCCTTCTTTTTAGACAGTCTAATGAGGAAACGGCCATAGACTTCTCCCCTAACCAATGACCGTGGAGATTGAAGGGGAAAAAGGCATCAAATTCCAACTATATATTCATATTTAAAATTTAGAAGACCTCTGGAGCCAAAGGACTAACATGTTTTAAGTTGAAAGGTACCTGGTTGGCAGTCTCTTGGCCCTCGGAATGGAAGAGAATTGGCCGGCAACGCTTATCCTCATTCATTAGGCTTGAACTCTGAAAGTGCATCACAAGTGCAGCATTTCCTTGGATGCGTGCATATGCCAGCAAAGCAACTTTTTCACTATTAAATTTCTCCCACTTCTTCCCGTTAAATGCCTGCATAAGTTTGATATGACTCCTTAAAATGATGTGCATACTTTAACCAACACAGATCTAAGTACTTGCATAGGTTGAGAGTTTAAACCTTATAAAAGGGAACGATGTGTGCAGGAGACACCATATTGATAAAAGCATAACCCACATTGCACTTGTTCTGCAAGAAAAACAGAACCATAGTCAGCAAAGCATCCTAGAGAAATCCATCATCACCAATCAAGAATTATTTATGGTATATATGTACCTTAAAGTCAATCGGTAAGTAAAGAAAATCATAAGTGCCCTGGTGATTCTCATCGATTGCAGCCAGTAGCATCTTCGAAGTGTACCTTGAAAGAAGTTACATTATGCAAGAACCATTGAGAAATTCATTAATTACCACACTAGTAAATTTTCCAGTATAATAATCAATCACTTCACTAGGATACTTTTCCTTACTTGTTAGGAATGTTTTTGATCATTAAAGTAGTCCTATTATCTTCCCCACTGATAATCTTGTCTAGATCAAGCTGATACTGCATCTTGCTATCAATTTGGCCCACACTACTTTCAGGCTGTCGACTACGAGCACGTTCAGCTAATCCTTCAATTGCTCCTGGTCCGGAGTAAGAACCATTTCCAAGGAACAAGGAACTGTGCCCAGGTGTTGACATCAGTCTAAAGCTCGGTGAACATATTTCAGTTTTATTTCCTGGAATGCCAACACCAACTCCTACAGATCTTCGCGCACCCATGTTCATGATGAAATTCCCATCATTGTGGTTTAAACTCCCAAAGGCAACTGAGTTCATGACAGAAGTTTCTGGAGATCCTGGAATGTAGCTAAAATTCCTTTCAAGATGAATGCCAGATGGAGCAGATCCAACGTGATGATGTGGTTGGGAACCAAGAAAAGAGCTATGGCCAGTAGTATATGGTAAACCCTGCCTTTGGCCACCGGCTGTGAATGGGAGCCCCACAGAAGAAGACCAAGTAGAAGTATTCATATGCTCTGAGTAAGGAGTTGGACTTCCCCAAAGAAATTGAGTACCAGACAGTGTTCCAATGCTTGATGAACTAGACCTTGATTCATCAAAAGCAGAGAAGGGTCTAGGGCTTGCATTTACATTTTGCTCATGAAAGGACAGAGAATGCTGAAAAGCTGGCCCATGTGTTGATCCAGAATTTGTAAATATTTGGTTTGCATTATGAACCCTTCCTGGATCCTTACCAATAGGTGCAATCTTTGTAGAGTTTGAAGCACGGGGGGAAAGAATTGCAGCCAATCCAGGCAACTGGTTGCTATTCATTGGACCAGCATGACCCAAACCGGGGGATTTGCTTAAAGAACCTGAAGGACTATGTTCAACGGGACTGCCAAATTGTGCCCAGTTACCTGTAAATTTGCCCCAAAGTTTAGCTTATTACTGAAAATACATTTCTAGAATGCTGTAATTAGAACCCAGCACAAAAGGAAAGACTTGAGTAAGACATTTACCAGGAGGTGAGTTGGCCAACGGTGAACCAACATGATGTCTAAAAGTCCGTGCTTCATCTTGTTCCAACTCTTGACTCAGTTGTTGCATCAAGCTATTACAAAGAAAAGGTAGCAGTATTTTTCTTTTAAGAAGTTTACCCACATTAATAAGAACATCTGAAAGAATTCATTGAAGGAATGCATAAAATAATACTGGCCTTATTATTATGGATAAATAAGTGCTAAATGAGAATCTAAAGTCTCAACCCTAGGATTTTTGGCAATGACACCTCTTATCAAATGCTCTCAAGTATCAAGGAACTAGGTGAGAGTGAACAAATATGCTTACTAGCAAACTGAGAGTGAACAAATATGCTCACTAGCAAACTTCTAATAGTGTAACCAACCAATACAAGATCCAACTTACTTTCGACGTGCTCCACCAGGACGGCTGGGCTCAAGTTTGATGCGCTTTCCAGCAATGTCACTCCGGTTTAATGCTTTCAGTGCTGCCTCAGCTGCTCTAACATCATAAAATTCAATAAATTTATGGTGTCTTTTATGTGGAGTTTCTCGGATCTGCAATTTTGACAGAAGAAATTAAAGCCAATGCATGAACTAGGCAGGAAAAGAAATTAGGCATAAAAATAAAGAAACAAAGAAAAGAAATTGAGATGAACAGATAAAACAATATATGCAATGAAAGTTTCACCTCTTTGACCTCCCCATAAGCCCCAAATATTTGACGAAGATCATCGTTCGACACTGATGGATCCAAATTAAACACAACAAGAGTTCCTTGATTAATATCTTTTTCTGAGGGGTTATCCTAAAATCAAGCAGCAGAGTATATTAATAACAAAATAATTGTATCAACAGTGATAAGTTATGTATTAAGTACAGCTATATCAATAAAACCTTGGGAATTGAAAAATGAATGTCAAGCTTTCTTCGTCTCAATGGCTTGTTTTGCAAAGCACGCATTGCAGTGCGAGCAGCTCGAATGTCATAGTAAGATATCATCACAAAACCCCTATGCTTGCATGCAGTGTACAAAGTTCGGATATCCCCATATTGCTATCAAGAAAGTTAAGAAAGAAGGAAACAACAAAATAAAATCATTGTGTGGAAGTAAAGCTCAAAAGAGCAGCAGTAGAAGCAATCAAGCAATTGATAAGAACTAAATATTTGAGAAGAAAATATTCAAACTCATACTAGAAAAATCTCACCAGCTACAACAGTTTACTCAAAAACAAAAATGAAGAACAAGAATGAAACAAAAAAAGGTGGCTAGTGCATACTAACTAAGTAAAAGTCGTACAAATTTTTATTGAAGCACATGACTCAAAAGTACAATACCTCAAACAGTGCCCGTAATTCAGAATCCTCAACATTACTGTTGATGTTTCGGACAAATAATGTCCTTGATGGATGCTCTCCATAAGGATGCTCACCAGCCACTGTTCCCACACCATTTGGAAGTGGATAATGCCCGATACCATTTGAAGCAATTCCATCAGATATGCTTATCTTTGACGTACCAATGCTAAGGCTTTCTTGGGGTTCAAAATCCATTTCAAGACCCCCTCCACTACCAAATAGATCATTTTCATCCAGATCCTCCAGCTGGCTGGGCAACCTACTCAGGTCAAAATCATCCATAATCCCAGCTAATAGCTCTTCTTCGTCATCAGGAAGCATGATTCCAATTGCATTGATATCAAAATCTTCAAGCGGATCTTGCCCCTCACCATCCTTGTGTATTGGCAAATTCTTATCAATGGATTGACCAGAGTGTTTTGAATCAGTAAAATTCACTGCATATGTAGTAAAAACAGGGTATCATTTAGGTAATATCAATCCGTTATAACAGAAATAGTAGCTCACGCTTACACTTTTCATGAAGAAGAACAGGCAGCGAACTAGAAAACAAGTTTGCATCGCTTGATGCTTGAGGCACATCACCCCTACACGGCATCCCCCATGCATTGCTTCCCACTTTTTTAGAAAAACGAAGTGAGGTAATCTCAGATGAACCTACAAATACAGCATGAATGACTGATCAAAAGGCATGACATGTACGCACATACAAGAATGTACAATAACAAAGGAAGTTAGAGGAAGAACCTCCAGCGCCACAAGCTGACATTGAATCCCCGGAATGTTTTCCCATCATTAATTTTCTATTAATATAGCAAAATGAAAGGAAATATACATTAAGATAATTTAATGAAAATATTCATCTCGAATCATATTGTAAGATATCCCAATCAAGTCAATTAAAAACATAATAATTCAGCTTCCCTAAGAGCTAATATTTTTCCCAATTTAATCTCACAGATTGGGATCATGCCACTTTATTTCGATCAAAGAACTTACAGAGATATAAGTTGTCATCATTCATTTAGCGAACTAGGCCAATTGTAAAATCTCCACCGGGATATATCAAGATAAACCAACTGATAACAGTCACTACTTTAGCAGAAAGAATAATCATATACTATGGGAGGACCAAATTAAAAAGATTATAGAAAATCAACCAGAAAGAGCATTTGGCAACAGATACATTTTAACAGAAAAAAAGATTCCAAAACTAAAGCTCCCCCAGCATAAATTTAATCCGACTAAATACTTTAAAAAAAAAAAAAGGAGAAAAAACAGTTATTTCAAAATACCCGCGATAACTACCACCCAAGCCAGACCAAAAAGACGGTAGCTCACCGAGAGCTAAGTCTAATTACGAAATTAACAAAGACCCATTTACTGAATTTATCCATCCAACCAAATGTAAAACAAAAATAAAAATTCCAGCTGCGGGTTACCTCAAAAACTATAGAAGGTGAAAGTAGAAACAGGAGGAGGGTAACTCGTGAAAAGAAAAACATAAACAAGTAAGAACCGTCAGAGGGTGCCCATGGAAGAGTTATGTAGCTCAAAGTGTAAAGAGATTGTTGTATTGATCACGGAAATGAATGAATAGGGAGAGTTTCGTAGAAGCAGAGAAATTTCTTTCTTCCACTCTTCTACTTCCTCCTCTGTCGCCGGAAAACAAGAGAGAGCAAAGAGTGAGAGAAAAATTCCCAGAAAGAGAAGGGAAACAATTCAGAGTTAAGGAAAACACATGAAAATGATTGGAGGGAAGAAGTACAAGTGCAGGGGAAATTGTTGCGAAAGTTTATATAATTTGGCTTTAAAATTTTAAGTTTTTATTAATGATAAAAATTGTTATGCTATCTGAGTTGAGGAGGGTCCTCTCACTCAGGGAATTCTGCTCTATTTCAATTCCATTTGGCGTCCGTTGACACCAGTGCTACACTCATCCAGCACTCGGATGCTTCTCAGGGTACATTGTTTTCTTGGGAAAAATAGGTTATAAAAATAAAAATAAAAATATTCAAAAGAGTAATGGTGGTCTGCTTTTTCTATACCGATACTATTATAATATTTAATATCTCATTTGTAAAATTAATTTCTTAATTAATATTGTTAATCTTTCATTTTTATTTTTATTTTAGTTATTTATATCTAAGATAAATAATAAAAATAAATATGTATTAAATATTATTAAAGCAAGATTCATTTCAATTTTTTATTTATTTTAATAAATATATAAATGAATCAATGAATAATTATAATAAAAATAAAAATATAAAATAATAATTTTAATGATAAAATTTAAATAGTCATCATTATTTTTTTTATTAAAAAAGACAATTACTGCCATCATTATTTAATTATGTCAACAATTTTTCATTAACAAGCTTACTTTAGTTCAGTTTTTTTAATTAAATTTTTATCATTATCAGTGTCAGATAATTTTATAATTCCCTCTACTTTATTAAAAAATACAGCTAAATAAAAGAAAAACATTAGTTTATCCTGCCAGTAATTTTTGGATCATATATGATATAAAATTAATGAATAATAATATTTTAGAAGCAAGGGCTTGAAGGAACTTTTTTGGCTCCGTCCCCCCAACCAAATCTAACTTCACAAACTGACTAGTCGGAGTGAGCAGTGAAAGAAAGACAGACTATAAATAGGAGGCGAATTTGACTTTTACTTGGCATTGAGCAATCGCGTTTGGGGTATTAGTGGGTTGAACGCAGGGAACTATGCCGACACTGATGCCACGATGACGTGGTATTGCGTGGCCAATGGGGGCGACGTTCACCTGCTTTTTCAGCGAAACTTTCGCGGGTACTAATAACCATTTATACTCCGCCACGTTGCTTTCAATATTTTCCCGTCCTTTTCATTATCCTCTTTTCTTGAGTCAAAAAATACGCCGCCCAGCAATTTTCACAATTAATAAAAATCGAATAATACATCTTCTTTAAATATAATATATTTGGTAGCAAATAATTTTTTAAAGGGGGGAGTTATTTTGTAGATATTTTTTAATTATAAAATACAAAAACATATAGTACTTTTTTATTTATATATGAAAAATATTTTTTGTAATACACACATAACTCTTTACGAATAAAATTAATTTATATGTGCATTAAAATTTATTAATTATATATTAGTCATAATTGTAGGCTTTCAGTATTTTTCAACCCAAAAATTTATCCGTGCAAGTTGCTTTTATGTGCCAAATTCAACATTATTGTGGCATCTACCTTTTTTATAAATGTGCATAGCCTTCACTTGCAATCCTAAGGCGTTCAACTTTGTTGGGTTTCTATCTCAATTCCTTTTCTTCTTCTTTTTGTTGTTTAACTTCATCGACATTTCTAACTTGCCCTTTTTCTTCTTTTTACTTTATTGCTCAAGTTCATCATTTTTTTTTGTTATTCTGCTATCCCTAAATTTAATTCTTTATACTATGACTACCCTCAAAATTTGATTACATAGATGGTTCTATTTGATCTTTTTTTCTCTTGTGTAATTTGCCAATCTAATTACTAATCCAAGCTTCATCTTATTTCATGATGCAAATTTAGTCTTCTTTTTAACAAACTAAAGATGCGTTAAATAGAAACTCACTTAAAAGAAGAAGAAATGTGAGTAAATGGCTTTTTGTGTATTTTTCTACTATTTTATGAACTTAAATTTTGAATAAATCTTAATTAGAAGTTTTGTCCTTTCATTTTGGTGCTCCTATAATTTAGTTTTGTTTTCCCTTTATTAGCTTTGTTAGCTTCTTCTCTACTTTTTTTATTACCTTTGTATTCAATTATTCTATGCATTAGTGGTTCTATTTAATTTTTCTTCTTTCATGTAATTTCTCAATCTAATTACTAATCTAGGCTTCATCTTTTTAGTCAAACTCAAGGTGCATCAAATAGAAACTCACTCACTCAAAAGAAAAAATGTAAATAAATAGCTTTCTGAGTATTTTTCTACTATCTATGAACTTCAAATTTTAAATAGATCTCAATTGGAAGCTTCATGCTTTCATTTTGGTGCTTTTAGAATTTACATGCTTTGTTCTCAATTATAAATACTATATTATGATTTTGAAATGTTTATGAGATAAGGGGATTTGGTTTTAGCCATATGTTATACATAAGGAGACTTGTAATGCCAATTTGACATAATTAACATGATATAGCCTTTTAAATGGGAAACATTGAAAATCAATTGTATTAAATAAATTTTCCATGCTATAAGGTTATAGATACTATGTTACAAAATAGGATAACCTTTTAAGGATACATTATTTTGTCATTCAATTCAGGCATATTTAAATTTGTAGAACGAAGGTTCAAAGAAGCATGATAGTATAAAGAACTCCTCATCCTATATATTATTAGGTTATATTTTTCCCAACTTAAAATTTTTATTCTATAATATTCTCACTATTTTTGGACTTACTTTCATTTAAATGCCTTTTTTTTGTTCAAGTCATTACTCATTTTATCATTATTTTTATGTTTCATGTTGTGAATGGATCTTGAAAATGGAATCAATTAGAGTTTTTATTTGTAAGTTAACATTAATTAGTTTCAATCACTAATCAGTCATGGTATTACTATTATTTTAAGTTTGTTTGTATTATGTGTAGTTTTCAATAGTTGTGGTTTTTGTATTTGTTATTATTTTCAAATTTATTTATTTATTTTATTTCTAGTGATAACTCATGATTTTATATAAATCAAGATCATCAAAGTATTCAAAATTTTCTAGCTTAGTGGTGGCAAAGTTGCAATTTTTTTTTATTTTGAGCAATAATTTTTTATCTTTAAGTGGCTTTACTTTTCCAAGTGAAAAAATTAGGCTTACTTGAATTTGCAATATTCTGATGTTGGAAAATAGATAGTATCTAATTCGCTTGCTACTATGGTAGGTTAATTATTTCAAGTTGTTTAAACTTTCTTGACTAGATAATGTTTACTTGATTTGATTTAAACAATGTTTCATTGAGCAAAGAAGTGGAAATTCTCAAACTAAGATGATTGCCACAATATTTTATGCTTCTAGATAATATTAACACAATGTGAATACCTTGAAGTACGAAGAGCTAACAAACGAAACAAAGATACATGTTCAAGTAGGTCTCCTATTCATTTGTATATATCTAATTTTCCTAACTCAATTTTTAAACCTCTTTTACTTGAACCCTCAATGTCTTAAAATGGCTATACTTTTAAGGCAAATTCAATGTGCCTATATATTATCAATACTAATTGAGTAGTAATTCCTAGATTTTACTTATGTTTATATTGGGGACTTTTTGTAAATATATATATATGTACAATTAATATCCATGTGTTTGGTTAGTTCTTAAAAACAGAGGATAGAATTGAGCATTATTTCAAGTTTTTAAAATATGAGTTTAAATTTTGATGTCATTTTGGAAAGATATATAGAATAAAAGGGAAGTTTTGATGATGTATCACTTTTTAGTACACTTTAACATATTTATTGGAAAGATTCAGCTTGCTATTATGGATTTAAATATGCTAACATTCATTCAATACTACTTTTTATGATTTACCATTTCCTTTTCTTGTTAATACTAACTCCTAGTTTCAGGTTATTAATTAATTATCAAGCATGATGTCATCACAAAATTGGTAACTAATAGATATTTATGTCATAACTCATAAGTTCAACTTAATTTTAAAAGCTTTTTTATGCTATTATTGTTACAAAGTGGGATATGAATAGATTATTACTTTTTTATAATTTTTTAGTCTTTATATCAAGTAAAAAAGTTGTAAATCTCTTGAAAGTTAGCTTTTAAAGCTGGATCATTTAAAGATGGTCCATGGTAAGGATAACTTTCTAATCAAATTTTAGATGTTAAATAGCTTCAAGTAAATATAATAAAGGTTTAGGGTTTAGGTATAAGCTTTGCCATAATATGTTAAGTATAAAAGATTTTCTAGTATTGACATAATATGTAAATAGAAGTGCAATTAAAATTAAAATTTATAACTTTAGTTGCATTTCCTCAGTCTTGATGAGCTATTTCTAGAATTGTTCTTAGTCCTCAACTGAAATCCACTACTACCTTGTCTTTGCTTCCTATTAGAGAGAGAGATGACATTATTAGCCTTAATAGTTTCCTTTTAGGGTGTAATTGCATATTGATAATTGTAGTTTCATTTTCATTTTCTTTTCATTTTATAATTTGCAAGTTATAAAAGAAATTCATTGCTACCTTGTCTTTTCTTCCTTATAAAAGTATCATATTTACTTTCTAGATCTTACTAATGACTATATACAAGGTTATGTTTATGAGAAATTGTCCCTTGAAAATGTGTTTATAGGAAATAGTAAGTTATAAAACATATTGAAGGTATATATTTTTACATATATATGATCATATAAAGAAGAGTAAAGGCTCTTTTGGAAAAGAAAGCTAATTAGAGACTAACAATAATAAAGAATAGCAAAATCAAAGTTAATAGAGTTAATAGCATAATCTAGGTTTTGCACAAAGTTAAATGGATAGTTATGGGTTGGTTTTGTAAATGGAGCAGTAGATTAGTCCTGAGATATATGTATAATTGTCTTAATGTGATTAAGTCTACTAGGTAGTGGAGCATGTAGTTTCCAAATTAGAGTGCTTAAGATGGCTGCATGTTTTAACAAAAATCATGAATAATGTGCTAGTTGATTAAGCTTTCATTCATATAAATGATTGAGACATTTAAATGATATTTCAATTCAAACTTTCAACTTTTATTCTAATTAGTCTAGAGACATATATATATATAAGAGTCTTAATTACTTGAATCGTAACTGAGTATGCAATAATGTCAAACCAAAGTTCCTAAATCTACCACATTGTTGTGTTCTTTAAGAAGTTAAAAATAATATATCATCTATTCTAGATGGTAATAAAAAAAATTATGCAATTTATGTTGCACACTAATAGTTAGTATGCAACCCTTTCTAATATATTCAAGTGAATAAGGTAGAAGAACCTCTTATTGAAGTCAACGAGTTATTTTTTTATGCAATAAGAACTTGGTTTCTAAACAGATGGAAATGATGTTTGTGTTTTGCTATTGGTGGATTTTTTGTGTTACTGATGCGTTTATTATGGTTTTTAGGAGTTTTAGGTTGTAGTTTACTTCTATACTTTATTTCTATTTCAAGTTGCTTAATCTTAGTTTTATTTCTTTTTTGGTTCTATTTATTTATCCCCTTTTTGGAACTTGTGTTGTCCTTTACTACTTATTTTTTATTCCATATTCTCGTAATAAAAATTATGTTTTAGTTCATGGCTTCATGTTAGCTCCTAAATATATAAATGTATGAGCATGATAATATCATCAATACATGTCCTATTAATAATATTGTCCTTAATGATTTGATTATAATTGTTTATTCTATAACACCTAATTGCATTAGGTGATATTCAAATTTCAAAATAAAATATTGGGATTTACACTTTTTTGGATTTGAAAATTTATAGTTGGAATAGGAATCAAGATTATGTCCATAATGTAAGTGTTTTCTTTTTTGGAATTATGTCCCTTATTTATTGAGAAAGTAATCTTTTGTGTATTCTCTATTTTGGTTGTGCCTTTCTTTAGGCATTTCTTATTAAACATTCTTATCCAACTAATGAGAAAGCTTATTTAACAATTCTGGTAAAGTAGGTCACTTTATATATTTAACATGTTGATGCCGATGTCTAGAGTTTATAGCTATTATAATGAGTTGTTTGATGTTTCCTAAATTTTCTTATGAGATAATGTTCAGTGTTTATCATAATTTTATTCATTTAATTATGACAATTATTCCTTAAACATAAAAGAAATTAAAGTAGTAAGTTATGGCAAAGTTAGAAAGGCAAGATTGTATTATTTGAAGGATAAACAATTCCCATGCTCTCCACTTATAAGTAATTAGGTGCAATTAGTTGCTTATCTATTGTTTCATTTATAAAGTGGTTTTTAAACTGGGAGAAATTATTATGTGGTCATATTTTGTTTATCTGGATTTGTTGCATTATAAAATATCATTTCACTTTTCCTATAAGATATATTCCTTTAATTTTAGTAATAACTAGAGTTATCACTAATAATCATGGAAAATTTAAAGTGTTTCTTTAGTGCATTTTACAAGTTAAATATATAGGTATAACCCTTCATTCTCAAGATATCCATATATATTTATTGGTTAGATGATGTAGGTATCCTGTTGTTTCATTTTATTTATGTTGCTATCATTTTAGCTTTATTAGAACTTACATTCAATGCCATCATACATGTTCAATTGATGTAATAAAGGCATGACTTTTATGCCCTAGGAGTAACTAGGGAAGATAAACCCCAGACACATGACAAATTTTTTACCATTATTTTTTTTGTTAATGTTATGCACGCATTGGAAGGTATTACTTCTCTCAATCAAATTTTGTCCCTGCAGTAAATGCTTGAGAGATTGCGATTCCTACAATCAAATTTGAGATATTTTTAGTAAATGAGATATTTTTTAATTCAAATGAAATGAGTTTAAGCTATTTTTTATTCTATTCAATTTTAAAATGAAATTGCATCTAAAAATTAGTTAAAGTATTTTATTAAAAATTATTTATTTTTACCATGTAATGAAACTTACTTGAATTTTTAATTTAATTTGACAACATAAAATAGAAAAGATAAAACTTTAAAAATAATATTGACTACCAAGATTAACTTGAGATGAGTCCAATAATATTAAAACATTTAACATTAAAATTAAGTACAAAATAAAGTGTTATAAAACCATTAAGTATTAAATTAAGAATATTTAAATAAATTCTTATTTTAACTATAAAATTTGATTAATAGTTTGAAAATTCATAGTAAATTATTAAAATTTTGTATAAATTCAAAATTTTTATTGATTTATAGTTACTTGATCCTTAAATAATATGATATATATATTACATAACTAATTATTATCTAAAAAATGAAAATAATGTCAAGTTTATATGTCTTACAAAATCTTATTATTAGTTATTATATCTATTAAGTTAGGAAGTTGCCACTAAATTAATTCAATGAAATTTTGATCAACTTAATATTTAGTTCAAATAGAATAAACAAATAAGATCCAATTTTAACTTGATAAATGAATTCATGAAGTTCAATGATAAAAAATTGGCTTCAAACATACTCTTAATTTAATTAATATAGGATATCATAAACAATAATTTTAAGATACATTAAATTTTAATTAATAGTTTGACTTTTTAGCATTAGAAATAGATAATTTTAAAATAAAGTAGCAAAATACTTATAAAATTGGTAAAAATTTAATGATATAACATTTATATTTGTAATTAATTTTTTTAATGTAATTTCCTTGGCGCTCTTAATGATATGATAATACTTGATATTATTTTAGGAGTTTTATTCCTCTTATATTATGAGTTTGAATCCTTAACTTTATATATGTCTATTAAGTGAATTATCACTTGTACAATTACCTAAAATTTTCCTTACAATTATTAAAAAAAATTTCAGCATAATTTTAAACTCAATCCTGTCTAAAAACAAGTAATTTAAGTAAGGTGTTTAATAGGTTATCTTATTTATTTAAGTTATAATTTTAGTAATTTAACACATGACCTTATTATTAAAATAATAATGTTACCAAATATTATAAATTTTCATGTTAAATTAGTAAAATTATCATTAAATTAATATTGTAACATATTAAAAAATTGATTTTGATATTTATACATTTATAAATGAATAATTATGCTATATCAAACTAATTTTTATTCAATTGTTGTAACTTCATGCATTAAATTACAAATTATAACTTAAATAAATAAAATAACCTTTTAAACATCCTACTTGAATTACTTATTTTTAAAATGGGTTGAATTTAGAATTATATTAAAAAATTGATAATTATATGAGTCGTAATTTATTCAATACATATAAGATTGAATGTTCAAATCCATGACAAGACGATGTGACAAGAATAAAACCTTTAAAATAATATTAGATATTAGTATACCATTAAAAATGCTAAGAGAATTATATAAAAATTTTAAGTACATATATAAATATTATATCATTAATATTTTACCAATTTTATAAGTATTTTTCTATTCTATTTTAACACTTCATTTTAAAATTATCTATTTTTAATGTTATGAGTCAAACTATTAATTAAAAGTTAGTGTACGTTAAAATTCTTGTATCTGATATTCTATATCAATTAAATGAAAAGTATATTTGAAGTCATTATTTCATTTTTTAAGTAAATAAATTTATTCATTAGATTAAAATTGGACTTTATTTATTTGTTTTATTCAAACTAAAAATTAAATTAAGCAAAATTTTATTGAATAAATTTAGCAACAACTATCTAATTTAATATACTTAACAATTAATCATACTTAAATAAGATTTTATGGGATAGATAGACTTGGCATTATTTTTATTATTTTAGATAATAATTAGTGATATAATATATATCATATTATTCAAGAATCAAGTAACTAATAATTAATAAAAAATTTGAATTTACGCAAAATTTTAGTAATTTATTATGAATTTTAAAATTATTAATTAAATTTTATGCTTTAAATAAGAATTTATTCAAATATTATTAATTTCATACTTAATAGCTTTGTAACACTTTAATTTATACTAATTTTAATGTTAAATGTTTTAATATTACTAGATAGTTAATTTTGATGGTCAATTTTATTTTTAAAGTTTTACCTTTTCTATTTTATATTGTCAAATTAAACTAAAAATTTAAGATAATTTTATTACATGGTAAAAATAAATAATTTTTAATAAAATTCTTTAGCTAACTTTTAAATGTAATTTCATTTTAAAATTGAATAGAATAAAAAATGGTTGAAACTTGTTTCATTTGAATTAAAAAATATTTGATTTACTAAAAAAAATCTTAAATTTGACAATAAGATGTGTAATCTCTTAAACATTGACTGTGAAGGACAAAATTTAACTAAAAGAAGTAATATTCTACAACTTGTACATAACATTAAAAAAATAATGACCAGAAATTTACCATGTGTCTTGGGTTTATTTTCCCAAACTGCACCTAGGGCATGAAAGTCTTGCCTTTTATTGAGCCATGTAATGAAGTTAAGACAATTTTTGAATCTCTTTAAATTTTTATGTTTAGATAAAGATGCAAATTATTGCTAATGGTAAAAATTATTTAATTTTCTAAACTTTTGCTGTTATTCTTGACTTAGTGATTACTTTATTAATTTTATAAGCCATATATATATAAGTCTCTCATACTTATTTTGAAAAAAGTACTTGAGTAATTTCTTGTAAAATTTCTTTAAAATCAAAACTCTAAATAATAATTATCATTGATTTGAGTATTGATGCATTGATCTCATTTATTCGTATGTTATGTTTTAATTATATAATATTGCAAAAATTTGATAATAAATTTAATTTGATGTTTTTATTATTTCTTTAAATAGAATAACTGCATATGTTACTTTTTATAATTTATCTTAAGCCTTCATTAGAAGACATACTAAATAAAAGATTCACAATATAGTTGATAAATCATAATTTAGTACACAAGCAAAATTGATTAATATTTATAGTAATTCTAAGTTTTTTCAATTTTAATGATCTATTTTTTAATTATATATTATTTGTAAATTTAAAGTGATGTTTATGTTATTTCTTTTACTAAAATAAATATATATTACTCTTTATTATTTAATATATTTTTTAATCTTCGATCCAAGAAGACATATTAAAAGATAAAAAGCTACAATATGATTAATAAAAATTTATTTAGTATTTGAGAAGAATTATTTAATAATTTTCGTGATTGTAATTTTCTTAATATTGGTAATTAATTTTTATTAAATATTATTATAAGGCATAATTTTCGTGCAATAGATATTATAACATAACTTTGTGTAAATTATTATAATTTTTTGGACGTACATGTTATATTAACCTTAGCCTTGATTAAGAAAAAAAAATACAAACACACCCCGTGCATCGCACGGGGGATTCAGCTAGTTTTACACAATACATGTATAATTGCCCTTTCGTAATTCTTCTTTGTTGGTACAGTAACTTACTCCTGTCGGAAATATGCCGCACTACAAATTTCACAATTAATTAATAAAAATTGAATAATGCATCTTCTATAATTTTCTTCACAATAAAGATACTTTTTTAAAATAAATGAAAAGAATATAAAATATCTCTTCAGAAAACTTGAAAATCATTCTATTAAACTCTATAAAACTTAAATTTAACTTCTACCATCAACTAAACTTATTATTTTATCAAATTATTTAATTTTTAAATGAAATTATAATATTATAATTTTTTTCATTTTATTATTTTTTTACAAATAATTATTTTATATAATTAATAGGAATTAAATTAAATATAGAAAGTTTTAATTAAATAATAGAAAATAGGTTGTAAAATTATATATAAAATGGTGAAACATATCAATATAATTGTTAAAAAAATTAATGAAAAAATATATAATTTAATAAAATAATTAAATAAATTAATAATAAAATTTACAATTTTATAAAAATTTTACTATTAACTCGACCTTAAATACCCATCTAATTTAGGAATTAGTTACATATAATAAATAGTTGTAACTAGAATTTCATACAAGCTTTCTTCCATGTTAAATTCATGCCA
Organism: Sindora glabra; assembly: GCA_020226215.1. Lineage (NCBI taxonomy): Eukaryota > Viridiplantae > Streptophyta > Magnoliopsida > Fabales > Fabaceae > Sindora > Sindora glabra. The sequence goes on along the minus strand of CM035226.1, from coordinate 1,763,909 downwards.
AATTTCATAAATAAATATATTTCAAACAAAACCAAACATAATCCAATATTTAATAAAACAACCTTGATGTTCTTCGAGGTTAATCACATCAAATTAAAATTTTTTTTTTTGCTAGAACTCCATTTTCTCTTGAAAGCTAAAAATGATTTCATTCTCATCAAATCTAAAGAGATGAAAAAGGATTCAAATCTTATTGATATTGTTATTTTGATTGTTCGAAAAATTTGAAGAAAAAATTGTACTTTCTCACTTAATTGGGTCAAGAGATGATGAGAGGAGGAGGGGACTGGAGTTCATGAAAGTTTGAATGAAATTGGAAAAATGAGAAAGGAAAAGATGAAAAGTGTTAAAAATGAAAAATAGTGCACAAGGTCATTATTTAAAATGTTTCATTAATTTCTTCTCTATTTATATATTTACTTTCATCAATTCAAAATTTTATAATTTATGATTTTATTTAATTTTCATGAAATTCGTATTTCCATGTCCATTCCATCATTAATTTTATTTTATTTTGAAATTCACATCCAAATTTTTAGATCAACAAAATTTACCGATTATCACAACTAATTTTTCTCTCAAAATCTGATATACTATATTTTATGAGGAGGTAACAATTTACTTTCTTTTGATACACTCTTGTTCTTTTTCTTGATAGGTTGGAATGAAAATTAATAATATATGTAAATTTTTGTTTTCATATGTGCGGATATTTGAATGTTTTTATCATATTTTTTTCTTTTTATTTCTTTTTCATCCATTTTTCCTACCTTCTTTTTATATTACTTAAACAAATAATAAAATAATTAATAATGATAATAAGTTGTATTGTATTTATCCCTTATAATATTATATAAATATATAATATGCATTAAATCAAAGCAATTTAAATTATTTTATATCTATAATTTTATTGTATTTTTCTCTCTTCATTTTTTTCCTTCTATGGGATTTCTATTTTTTTCCTCTCCTGTTTAATTACTTGTTAATTAGCCAATGGCTTTAAGGTACATATAACAGACATGTTTCCAAAATTTTTTGTTTTGATACTTTTGAAAGTTTTTGTTGATTTTATAATTAAATATTTTTAATATGTAATTTTTGCACTTTTTCTATTTTTTTATTTTCTTAAAAAATTGAAATTATAATTTGTAACATATATATTCCCATTTATATGAACTTTGGGGTGTTTTCCCTCTTAGAAGTGCCGATTTGCAATCTTATTTTATCATAATAAAGCTGTGGCCTAATATTTCATAACACAAACTATTTTAATTCTATTTTATTATAAATCATTTATCTTAATTTTGAATTTTAATTTCTACCATGCCACCTAAGCCTGGTGTAATTCCAAAATTGGAAACTGTGGAACCCCTCGGAAAAGAATCTCTCATCCCATGCTCTCCAAAACTCAACTTACCATACTACCCTTCACTTTCCAAAAATATACATTTCTGTAAAGAATCCATGATCCGGATCTCATGCAACCTCGTTTCCTCTCACCCCCACGTATCTAAAGCCTTCAAACTCTCAAAAATCAATTAAAATTTTGATTTTGATGAATATACCATCCTCCTATCTCTCTCACTCTTTTTTTTTGCCTCCTCGTGTCGATGTGCATGACTTGAGCACCAATCTATAAGCTCTTTTCTCCAGTACCTTTCTCATTTACTTCTTCATCTGGACCCAATTGTAGCTGTTCAGAGCCTTTTTTTTTTCCTTTTCAGAATAGGGCAAGTGGGTTTTCAGAAAGTAGAGACCTTTTGGGGAAAATAAGTGTTTTCTGATTGTTGGGCTGGAGCTCGGTGGCTTTATTATGAAGCCAGTGGTTGGTTTTGCTGCTCTTTGGTGTTGGAATTGGAGGCAAAATGCATGTGGAATTTCATTTGGATTCCATGTTACATGAAAGATTTGGGGATGAACACAAGCTGGGATTCTGGGCTTGTGATTCGGAGCAGGGGTAGGTGGGGCAAAAGTGGCTGAGTTCTTAAGGAAATTGAGACCTGTGTTTTAAGAGTGCGTGACTGATCTTAAATCCATTGGAACTCTTTGGTGATTGCTTAGGTGTTGTGGAAAATACAGCAAGTTCACAGGAAAATGGTGAATTGGCTGTTACCCTGCTTGCTATAATTTCCAGCTCCTTTAAAATTCACTAATTACTTGAGGAAAGTCATTGCTCTTAGGATTTTTGTGAATAATGAAGCTACTTGAAGCAAATTAGTTGTTGGTGAGAATTTTCATTCTTTGAAATAGGCTTCTACGAAGTTCGTTCAATTAATCATGTTGGCTAAGACTGGTATCATTAGCAGTTTTGGCTATTCTGATGATGTAATTTAATCATTGTGTGCTATAATTTCTGGATAACGTCGCCTGGAGCTCCGCCTTTTAAGAAGTCAAGTATTTCATTACTGGTTTGCTTTTTTTTTTTTTTTTAATTTTAAAGTAAGTGAATTTAAATTTAAAATATAAATCTTAATAAATTAAATGCAATTTAACAGTGGAAACACTCAACATTTAGGAGGAGGTGAAGCTCCTTACCCTTGATTTCTCTTTCTCTCTCCCCCTCTCTTTTCTGTTATTCATTCAGGATAACGGCTTGGGGGAAGATCTTTTCTTTTTCTTACAAATGAGGAGTTTCACCAATTTGTCTAAAATGTCATAGTTTGATTAAATTTAGAATCTTCTTTTAATAGGCTAGATGGCATTCTTGGGGTTGCTCTTTCGCCCATTCTCTACCTCTGTATGAGATGTGCTTGGCGTGTTATGTCTCAATATAAAAGGGGATTCCTCTTGTTTGATGCCTGCAGTTTTGTTCCTTTTTTTCCTCATCATATTGTATCTGCTACAATGCTATTGTTTGATTATATTTAAAAAGTTACAGAACTATAGTTTTCTAATTATTAATGATACGTGGAATGAATTTGGTGTCTCTGCAGCAGAATGCAACTGAGATGGAATTTATCTCTGAATATGGTGATGCCATCCAGCACAAAATCCAAGAAATAATCGGGAAAGGAAGTTATGGTGTTGTTTGTTCAGCAATTGACACTCATACTGGTGAAAAAGTGGCAATTAAAAAGATACATGACATCTTTGAGCACATTTCTGATGCTGCTCGTATTCTGTGTGAGATAAAGCTACTCAGACTTCTGCAACAGCCTGATATAGTTGAAATTCAACATATTATGATGCCTCCTACACAGAAGGCCTTTAAAGATATTTATGTCGTTTTTAAGCTCATGGAGTTTTGATCTTCATCAAGTCATTAAAGCTGCCGAAGACTTAACAAAAGAGCACTATCAGTTTTTTCTTTACCAGTTTACTTCGAGCATTGGAGTATATTCATACCATTAGTCTTCTATACCTAGTAGATGGATATTCATTTATCTTATTTGGATGCATGCTTGTTACCTGTAGTCACGATTTTACTTCTAATTTTCACTTGTCGAGATCATATTTGAAAATAGAGTTAGTGTTCCGAATCCAATTACCGTATTTCATTTATCCCTATGAAAGACGTCAGAGAGTGGATATCATATTGTATAATTATTGTCATTTCTTTCAATTTAGGTCTTGTATTATTTAAAAACCGAATGCTACAATGCTGAGATTTTTTTTTCAAGTATTTGTTTGTGCTTTTTGTATTTTCATTTTCTCTACTGCTCAACATTTAGGTGTACTTACGTTGATTCTAGTATCTCATCTAATAGTTAACTTATTGCTGCAGCAAATGTCTATCATCGAGATTTGAAACCAAAGAATATTCTGGCAAATGCAAACTGTAAACTTAAAATATGTGATTTTGGGTTAGCAAGAGTTGCCTCCAGTGACCCACCAACAATTATATTTTGGACAGGATGACATTCAAGAATTTTGTCTGCTTGCTTTGCCTTCTTTTTTTTTTTTTCTTTTAACCCTTATCTTTACTTGATATCATTTCATGTGTCTTGTATCAATTTGGAATGTGAGAGCCAACATTTTCTTGCCTTCTTAACGTGCACCTGCAAAATTATGTTGCTACAAGGTGGTATAAAGCTCCAGAACTCTGCAGATCGTTTTACTCAAGGGTAGCTTTGGCAAGATACCTTTTGCTATTATAAAGCAACAGACAACATTATACATGATACATGCATAATTTCGGTTAGCACACCTTAAGCTTTGCCAATAAAATTTGCGTATCAACTCATGGTACATGCTTTCTTTCATATTCTTTAACTATTAATTAGCTAACCGAATGACCAGTGTTAAATTTATTGTATCATTCGTATTTATCTACCTGTTATTTATTTGCAAGTAGTGTCTCTTTTAGAGGAGTGTGTTGTGGTTAGGTAATTGTGTCTAAGTCTATTTGTAATCCTGTTGTAGTTGCAAATGGATGCATCATAATAATATCTATTTTTGACTCAACTTTCAAAGCTGTAAGTTCTCTTAATGATTCTTGAAGCAGTATACACCAGCAATTGAAATATGGGCTATGGGTTCCATCTTTTCTGAAGCATTAACAGGAAAGCGATTGTTCCTGGAAAAACTATAGTCCATCAGTTGGATCTGATGACTGATCTGCTTGGAACCCCCTCACTGGATAATATCTCCCATGTAAATTATTTTCCCTTCTAGTGGAAAGAATGTTATGATTGCTTAACTAGATTCTGCACTAAAAGTGTGGTTCGCCTGTGATAATCTTCTGTGTTGGGTGCAGATATGCAATAATAAGGCGAGGAGGTACCTAACTAGCATGAGAAAAATGCAGCCTAAACCATTTTCGCTTAAGTTTCCAAATGCAAATCCTTTAGCACTACAACTATTGGAGAAGTAGCTTGCTTTTGATCCAAAAGACTGGCCCACGGCAGAAGAGGTTTGTTGCAATGTGGCTTGTGCTTTATGGCTTATGTATATGCATTTGACATGTTTTTAGTGGGATATTTAAAGCATCTTATATTTATCCTTTACCTTTGGACAAAAGAGGGCTTATAAATTGAAGTGGAACATGCATATCAGTCTCAAATGTGCCATCTTGACTCTCTTGCTCCAGATATATAAAGATTTTGGTGTTTTCAGGCATTAGCTGATCCTTACTTCAAGGGACTGGCAAAAGTTGGGAGGGAACCATCATGCTAGCCTATCACAAAAATGGAGTTTGAATTTGAAAGAATAAGGGTCACAAAAGAAGAATTACGCAAGCTAATTTTCCATGAGATACTAGAATACCATCCTCAACTATTGAAAGATTACATGAATGGACCAGAAAGAAGTAACATTCTTTATCCAAGGTTATACTTGGATCTTTTCCACTGATATATATATATAATCTAATTTTTCTTCCCCTTGATAAGTTCCTGTTCAGATTTACATTTTATTAATTTTCTTCTCATTTGTTTTTGGGGCTTACTCTTTGCAGCTCTGTTTATCACTTTAGAAAATAGTTTTCTCATCTTGAGGAAAATGGAAATAAAACTGGGCTTGCTGTACCACTTGAAAGAGAGCATGTTTCTTTTCCTGGTAATCCTTGATACTAGCTCATTTTATCTCTGCAGTTAGTTGTTGCAATTGTTGGTTCATTTTTGAGAAAAAGGTTACTTTCAGGTCTCAATTACATTACTATTATTTTGGAACAAAATTATATATGTAAATGTTATAAGTTTCTTTGAAATTCTTGGTGGCACACCATCAGGACATGCAGAATGAAACTGCTGTGGAGCAACTGCATATATACCTGCCAGCTTTATTTTAGTTAATGAACCACGTTAAAAATGTAATTGGGTTAAAAGTAGGGTTCAAAATAGGTGTTTTCTAACTAAACATAATACATTGAATGCCAATTTTGGCATAGATAAGTAGTGTATTTATAGATCCATTTTTGTTCAATAATCTTTAAATATGTTTGAGAAGCTAGGAATTACTAATGGCTAATGAATGGTTGCAAAGCCTTCCATTGAGAAATTAATTCTCAAATCATTTTATTTAGATGCTCTTTCAATTTTATAGAATAGTTCTGTTGGTAGTCAGAGGACCAAAATTCATTCTCACATTCTTTAGGCTGCATTTGCTTTCACATGTCATATTAATTTCTTTGAATTAATGATAGGTCAAACAATTGTACATTCTATCGTAGCTGCCCCAAAAGAGCAATTAAATATTGCTTCCTTCAGAAACCGGCAAACAACTGAGGAATATAGGTTTTATTTGATAATTAGCTAATAGTTATAACGATTAGTTGATTTAATTAACTGTTAGTTGATGGTTGATTATGTTAGCTAATTTAACCAACTAATTGCATTAATTATTTGAATAAAAATATTTAGTAAAATTAGTTATTTACAATTAGTTGTTTGTATGTAAAATAACAAATAAGAGTATGAATATATTTTATAAATTATTTAAATATTTTTTATTTTAATATTTTAAATTTTATACATTGTTTGCTAAATTAAAATTTTTATAAATAATATATTATTATAATTTATTATAAATTAAATATTTTTTAAATTAAATTAATATAATTTTTATAATAAATAAATTTACTAATAAAAATTAATAATTATAATTATAATTTAACTATTTATATTGGAAGGTTGCGAAAGGGGGCAACAGTATTAATTGGGGTAACATGATAGATTAATATGACATTTTAATGGGGGTATTTTACCGAAAATACAAAGTTATGTCCTTTGGTGTCCTTTTGAAGAAAACGCAGCAGCATTTATCAAGAAAAATGCAGCAGTGGTGTACTTTTGGAAGAAAAGGCAGCAGTATTTACCAAGAAAAACAAAAATAAAAATGAAGCAGTAATATGGTTGGAACAATTGTGTCATTATCCGCAACAGTAACCAAGCAGCTGTTTGAAAACATTGCTATTAGCAGCGTTTTTAATTTTAGCTGTTTGGGGGCAAAAGCTGTTTAAAACAACTGCTCACCAAACATTTAAATTATCTTATTTTATAAATCAATCAGCTGAATTTAGTTAAACTAGCTAAAAGCCATTTGAAAAACTGTTTACCAAATAAGGGCATAATAAGAATTCTAGAAATACAGTTCCTTTGCTAAGGTCCATGCAGGGACAAGAAATGAGTTCTCTAGGTATCCACTTTTGCTTCAATTATCATCATATTCTTATATGCAATTTTTTGCAGTGCTACTATTATTAATACACAAATATTGACTGTCTCTTTTCAGCAAAACCCTGTTAAGGTGGTTGGATCAGTTGTTCTGCTCGAGTAGAGGGGTCTTGTGAATGATTCTTATTATCCAAAGACATTGATCAGAGTTACCATGGTTCCTTCCCTAGCTCTTCCCTTGAGATATTACTACCAAAGATCTAGCTCGAGAAATCAATGGTCAACACTGGAAGCTAATAAAAGGATTGCATTTGCAAGCCACACACGCCCAACAGAGTTAACGCCAAAGCAGCACCTGATATAGCCATTAATATTGATATAAACCCCTTTTTCATGGCACGGGCAGGTGTGAACAAGATAGAACAGGATGATCGAATAGCCATTGACATGAACTTGCTGCAGTCAAAGGTTCCATATGGTGGGATTAGCGCCACTGCTGGAGCCACTGCTCATAGGAAGGTCGGGCGTGTTCAGTATGGACTGGCAAAGATGTTCTAGTTGACAAATCATCTCACTAATATTTTGAATGGATGGAGCAATCCTTGTAGAGAAAGAAGGCTCTTTTATTGTAAAATCCCCTCTTTTCCTTTTTCCTGTTTTTTTTTTTTTTTGGGGGGGGGGGGGTTTAAGGGGAGGGAGGTTTTTTGGGCAATGCATTTCTTCCAAAAGTTAGCTTTTCTCTTTCTCTCAAAAGAAAAAAAAATATCATATATGGAAGTATGAATTGTGTCTTGTGAGAGAAGCCGCTAGTTTGTGTTGATTTTCATGCATAAATTGTCCCCTCTTCTGATCTCTATGTTTTAAGGACTATACAATGAAATATATGCTGTCTTTGTGCTGAATTTTCTGGATGTTTCTGCTGTCCATTGAGTAATAGATGAGCTTTTTAAGGAAATGCATGAAAACCAGACAAAAATGTGTCCTTTGGATTCTTGGGCGGTTCAGCTGTTTCAATTTTGGCATTTTGAAGCGTATTATGTAGCAGATATCAAACATTCGTTTAAGATTGTAGCAGTCGGCATTAGCTTAGAACTGCTTTGTCGGTAATGGCGGAGGCATGTGCTAATACTTTGCCACCGAAGTGAATTGACAAAATACAGCCTACGCCTTTTTTTTTTTTCCCAAAAAAAAGGCCTAAGGTGAAACATTTTGGGCTTTGGGTCCTTTTCTTAGGCATCATCATTCCACGCAACAAGATCAAATCAATCTCAACCATCTGTTCCATTTTTAATGGATTCCATCCATCTTTTCTGGTTCGCTGAGAAAAGTTAAGATGGAAAATCAGTTCACTTTTTAGATCACTTGCAACTCTCGAACCCTAATCTCATCTTTCTGGGAAGCTAGTCTTCCGTCTTTGACGCTTACCATTGTCCCTTCACTACCTCCTCGTTTGAGGCTTCCTGAAGCGCACTTTTCTGGGTTTCGGTGACTATATCTTACTTCGCTTTTTGGTTTCCAGAAATACTCATGAGATCATAGGTTCTAGTCGTTGTATAATTCAATTATTGTTGATCCACAACTTGAATTTTTCAATTTTTTCAAGTTTGTGTTCCTTACTCGGTTAGTTGTTCATTTTGGTTACCAGAAAATTTGGGATCCCACTTGAAAGTCTGAACTTTAATATGATTGTATCATAATTTATTTTTGTCTTATTGATAAGTTAATTTTTTTTCTTAGCGCCCGAGAGGCTTTTCTTATTTTTTTTCATTTTCGGTCTCCTCTTGATTAGCTTTTTAACTAGGTGACTTCTCATTTTGCTTGTAGAATTAACAATGGCGGATGATAAGATCATCAATGGCGTTGCATCTACTGAGGAGGAATTTTATGATCCAGATCAACGCGGGGGCAATGGTTATTTGCTCGAATTGACTAAGAAAGTTGAAGCTTTGGAGCGAGAAAGAGACGAATTTGTCAATGGAAATGAAGAACAGAAGGAGGAGATCAAGAAAATGGAGCTGGAGATTAAAGGACTGAGAAGCGATGAAATTGAGATGAAGGTGAAGATCAGAGAGATGGAGAGTGAGGTTGAAAGGTCTCAGGAGGCCCAGAAAGCAGCGGAAGCTATTGCTGCTAGAGCAGCAGAGCTTGAGGCCGAAGTAGCAAGGCTTCAGCAAGATACTATATCCGAGATGAGTGCCACTGAGGAAGCTAGAATCGAAGCAGCTCAATTGAGAGGTGTTCTGGAGGAGAAGGAATCAGAGCTTGAGAATCTCGAGAGAGAAGTACATGGCTTGAAGCAAGTGAAGGCTGAAACCGATATGAAGGTGAGGGATTTGGAGAGGAAAATTGGGGCTCTGGAAAATAGGGAAATTGAGGAGAAGAGTAAGAGGATTAGAATTGAGGAGGATATGAGGGATAAAATTGATGAGAAAGAGAGGGAGATTCATGGATTTAGGCAGAAGATTGAAGAGTTGGAAAGGGTTGTTGCAGGAAAAGGATCCGAGGTGGAGAAATGGATTAAGGAGAAATCAAATTTGGACGAGGCACTGAGAGTATCAGGGGAGAAAGCAGGAAGTATGGAATATAAAATTCTAGAATTGCATGAGCAAGTGAGGGAGGCTCAGAAGGTTATTGAAACATTGAAGGAGAAGGCAGTTGAGGGGGTCAATGAAGCTGTAAATGGTGTGGACAGCGAAGAAAAGGGGTTAAAGGGATTGAAGTTAGAGTGGCCAGTGGTAGCAGCAGGATCTACTGGAGCCATTATTGCTGCGGCTGCAGTAATCTATGTGTGCTATGGAAAACGTTGGTGATTTGGTTTCGTCAGAGATTAACAAAGGGAGGAGGGAAATAGGAAAGGTAAGATAATGAGCACAGGATCTACGAATTTATTAATCACAAGATATGCTTCAATTTTGTTAGTCATTGTGGCTTGGTTTTATAAGCTCGTGAATTTTGATTTATATCAAAGTCGACATACCATTTATCTGGTTGTTAGTTGCTGGTTGTGAGAACTAAACCATTTTTAGTATGTTGAGGAATTCTCTGATTTAGTATTGTACTGGTTAAGAGTCTATCTTAGATGCTTTATAAGTTAGGTTCTAATTACATGAATTGCAAACACAGGTTACCGTTTATCTTTACTTGGTCTGACCCTATAGCTTGCCTAATGATTCCAAATTTGAAACAATACCCACAAGTTTTAGATTCACCTGTGGGTTGAGTCATAGCCGAAAGTTTCCCCATAATTATAATTTATAAACATCTTGCAAATTTCCTGGATTTCTGAAGTCTTGTGCTTTTAGGATAGTCTTTCCTCGAGTGAAGATCGGTGCTCTTATGTAATCAGTGTTGTCTTCACTTAGAATGTTGCATGTGAATCGCAAGTAGTTCTAATGATATTTGATGGTTAGATGATGGTGATTGATGTTTCATTTTTGTCAATGATCAGTAGCATTGTGCTCGGACGACCAAACAATTACTAAATAACAAACTGTAAAATTATATTTTGAGATGAGTATATGACATAAATATTAATCTAAGTTAAATGAGTGACTAGCAATTTAAATAGTGCAAGTTATATTGGGATTCGGTTCAATTATATTAAGTATTCTTATTTTTAAAAATTATATATTTTTCTCCTCTTTGATATACATCTATTATTTTGAAATGTAATATCAATAATTTTTTAATTACAAGTTTTTTTTCTAATTTCATCTTATATGATTAGAAGATTATTTTTTTACAATTCTTATGTATGATTGTTGCAATAAAATTATATCTAAAAAGGAGATAATATTTTTATTCTATAAAGAAAGAGCATATTTGTACTAAAAAATATTGAAAAATGGCCTTACAATCACAGGAAATAATATTAAAGAAGATATTGCAATTAAAAAATTTAAAATTGTTATATTTCATAGTGACAAAAATGTTTCAAGGGTGAATATATATATATATTTTAAAAAATAAAGAATGTTGAGTGTAATTAAATTAAATTTTAAAAAAAAAAGTCAAGCCGCAAAGGAAAAATGGTAGTAAGAGTAATGACGGGTTTATATATTTTCTTTCAATTTTTTCTATAAGAGTGATAATTTATCTAATGTGGATCCATAAGATTGAGAGTTTAAATTTATGATGTAAAAAGAATAAAATTTTTAAAATAATATTCAATATTACTGTTTTATTAAATGCTTTTTTTATTTTTTATAGAAAAAATAACTTAAGTTGATTCAGGGATCTCTGTCTTCTAAAACTTTTTTTCTATTGAAGTACGCTAGGTATCCTAATAAAAGAGTACCGAATTGAGATCCGAAAGAGACAAAAATACTTGATTGCTGTTGATATAATAGAAATTAATGTGTGTAATAAATGTAAGGATTGGTTTTTCTGCGGAACACTTTATGGGTTCTGTTCATCGGGTCATCTAGCATCACTGCTTTCTATGACACTTGGTAATAACATCAATTATAGGTAGAGTGTACGTGAAAGATGATTAACATTAACGAGAGACTAGTAAACCAGTATACTACCCTTATTCTATGCAAATACTAATTCAATATATATATATATATGGGGCTAGTTGATTTGATTTGAAGTAATCGAAATTTGAAAAAAAAAAAAGGAGAGAGAACTGAGGGTTTATTTTGCGCCTATATGTTTCATTTTAAAAAAAAACTTAATTTTTTAATAAAATTATCTTAAATGAGATAATGATAACTCTTTAAAAAATTATTTTTTTATTTTAAATTTTAAGTTTATTATATCCAGTAATGATGATGATGATGATAATAATAAGAGATATTATTAATAAATAATCAATTATTATAAAATAATAGTAAACGTAAAATAACATAAATTACAAAATAATAATAAATAAATAATGAAATTAAAATTAAAGAGTAAAATATATGTTGATATCAATACTAAAATAATAAATAATTATAAAAATAATAATATTAATTAAAAGGGAATAAAATTAATAAAATAATTGACATTAATAATATTAATAAAATAACAACACCAAGTACTAATACTGATATAATAATAAAAATAATAATAAAAAATAATACTAAAATAATAAATAATTATAAAAATTAATTTATATTATTAATAAATAATCAATCATTATAAAATAATAGTAAACGTAAAATAACATAAATTACAAAATAATAATAAATAAATAATGAAATTAAAATTAAAGAGTAAAATATATGTTGATATCAATACTAAAATAATAAATAATTATAAAAATAATAATATTAATTAAAAGGGAATAAAATTAATAAAATAATTGACATTAATAATATTAATAAAATAACAACACCAAGTACTAATACTGATATAATAATAAAAATAATAATAAAAAATAATACTAAAATAATAAATAATTATAAAAATTAATTTCTCCTCTTGCCAAACAAAATGAATCTATTTGAATAAAATAAAATAAGTAATTGTAAAATATTTATATTCTTTTTCTACTGATCTTCATTATTAATTCTATTTTTTTTTGGGGGGGGGGGGCGTTAAATCAAAGGACAATGTTCAAATAAATTATTACTATAGTGAAATATTTATATTCTTTTTCTACTGATCTTCATTCTTAATTCTTTTTTTTTGGGGGGGGGGGGGTGTTAAATCAAAGGACAATGTTCAAATAAATTATTACTAACTAAGCAAACGGACACATAACAAGTTCGAAGAAACAAATGAAAGACCCTGTCAGCTGTTTCACCATACAAATGACAGCTTGCATCGCACCAGAAGTGATCCTCAGTCGTCGTGGCTTAAGTTCTGATTAAACAAAAGCAAATAATCTGTTATAGATTAAACAATAATTAATGTGCATGTATAATTAATTAAATTGGTTTTAAAATTCTTTCCTATTAGCACTTTTTTATCACAAATCTTAATGGGAAGAAAAAAGGCAAAATATTTTGAGAAGAAAATGACTGTACTGGACAAATTGATCGATATGGTACTTTGTCTTCTTAATGCTAAATTTCTAGTCTTGATAACGAGTAACTTATTTTTATGAAATCAAGGCTAAGCTTCCAGAATTTTAATGGAATGATTCAAACCTTAATTTTGAGAGTTGACACCATTTTCTCTTCCTCAAGTTCAATGGAGTAGTGATTGGCAGCTACTGCTGCGCTCATCAAAGAATAGTGTCTCATACATCCTTCATTTCCGCGATTCTTGACAAAATGGTATTTATTATTGAAAAACTTCTTTCATAGTAATAAATTGTTAAGATAGCTTATGAATGTTTTATATATTTCATATGAATGTAAAGTTTCATTGTTGTAATTTTAAATATCAAATTTTTTAATAATAAATATAAAATTTTCTTACAAAAAAATGTCTTTTAAAGATAACAGACAGCTTCAACTTTCTCCATATAAAATGAAGAATTCAAATAAACAGCATATGTCCTTTTTATCTGCATAAGGCCCCAGCCCTCCTGCGAAAGTCACAAAATTCTGTGTTAAAAATATTCTCTCTGATGGATCTGGGATGACTGCCCACTTACAACAGATACTTTCTCATCCAAGTTAACAAAGAGACCCTTTTCAAATTCTTCATTGGTAAACATGACAACTTCTTGGCTAATCCAGAGTCATGGCTCCTTGGCCTTATTAGGTTCCTGAGTACAAGGTTGCTTGTTCTTCAGAAGCTAAGGCCAGAAGATGTATGAACTTGAACTAAATCATTTGCAAACCTTATTAAAGCGGGTATTACACGCCTCTATTCATCATATTTCAAATCATCAATCAATAACACAATTAATGTAACATTGTTGGTGGTCATTTATCACTAATATTGTTAGCTAAAGATCTAATCGCCAACAGAAATCTGCTCACCTTGAAAATGGAATTATCTGTCACCTCCCTTAAGAATTTCAAGAAGTCCACAGCAACTACTCCAGGAGGCGCGTTGCACTTGAGTCACAGATAAAATGTGCTGCAACAATATAAATTATAGCATCATTTAAAAAGAGAAGGGATGCCATAAATAAAATGATTATACAGTTACTCACTGGATTTTCATTATGTTCTTGGACACAGGCATATGTGGTTTCAGCAGCAGCTGCAGCAACATGGGTCGATGGTACTTGCGATGATTCTTTATTAGCACTCTCTCTGGATGACACATGGATGACTAATAATGATTGCTGAGTTCTCTCAATTCCTTTGGATACAGCTTCTGTTGGGGTTGGAGGCAAAGAAGAGCCAATATTTTTCTCTGAAGTAGCTTCTTCAGCCTTAATTGTTTCTCTAAAACCCTCCTTTTCTTGGGATACCAAATCTTCCTTTGCTCCTATTCCATCATTCAACTCATTAACTGGCTCAATGATTTCTTCAAAAACCTTATTAGTTTCCCTCACTCTTCCAGAATCAACCAGTTCTCTAATTTCCTCATTTGGTCCTGAATGTTCGTCGGAAATGCTACTGTCATAAATTGAAACATCACCGTTATGGGTTTCAATTGCATACCTGGATCTGTCATCATCAGCAACTTCATTGCCTTCAACAATCACCTCCTTGTCTTCCAGCTTCTGGTTCTGGTTCCCTCCTGATGTTCTATTAAGGGATGCCTCCAATTTCTCGTAACCTGCAGATGAAAATTGCCAATTTTCCTTTCCTTTCTGCTCTTCAACCACCACAACCTCACAATTTTGGCTAATGGCGCTCAGCCGATTATTTCCAGTACTATCATTTACTTCTTTCAAGGGTTTTGGATCAGACTTGCCTAGATTAGTTTATCATTGAGAAACAAAAATTGAGGAATATCATTCTAAACATTCTCTTTAAAGAGGGGGAAAAAATGGAAAAAAGAAAAGGCCAAAGATTTCAATCAAAGAAAGAATGAAGAAGAATCACCTGCAGGCAAAGAATGGTGGTTGGGTGCGGTCAAAGTTGTCATTTTGTGGGGATGTTTTCTGGCTTTCCTCCTTGAAGCTGAGCGTGAAGGCATTGTTGAATAGTGAATGATTGTTTAGCAGAGAAAAGGGCAGATGAAGGAAGATCTTGTGGAGTCTTGTGCAGCTTCTTGTAGTGAGGTTCTTTGAAATTTAAAAGGTAAAGGAGGGAGGCAATGAGTTGAGTCTAAGCACGCAAAGCCGGGAACGAGCAACGGTGACAATGAATTTCGAGCACTTTTTCTCTCACTCTTGCCAAGGAATAATTGCCCTGTTGATTTGCCTTTATGTAAAGTTTCAAGTTGTGTCTTCAAATGAAAAGAAAGTTGATTTTAAATTTCACAAGCGGGAGGGAATCCTATGCCTGCATTTAGGCTTTGTCCGCATGCAAAAGAGAGTGATGAGAGAAAGAAATGAAGATAGAGATGTTTTTCGTTGAAGAAAAAATTGAGAAGAAAAAAAAAAGTGTTTCCTTTGGTTAAATAGAAAAATGAGAAGAAAGATATGTTAATGAATTCAAATGATAATAATATTATGAATTAGTTGCATCTTACAAATAGTTAAGAAGTAATGAAAAGAAATAATATTAAGTTGATTTGGAATAGATTGAGAATAATAACTTATGTGATTTTGTAATATAAATTTCTCTCCCAACTTCTCTAGGAGGAGAGAAAGAAATTTATGAGTCCCACCAATATTATCTGATTATTTTTTTTCTTATTTTTTCTTGTAATCTAAATAAAATAATAATAGAATTTTTTGCTTATTTTCTCTTCCTCCGTTTTTGTCTCTATCTTTTTTTTTCAACTAAATGGGGCATTAGAGTGTTTTTTTATTAAAAAAATTATTTTGATAAATTTTATTAAATAACTTATAATTAATAACTTTTAATTTTTTATAAATTTTGAAAGTTTATTCTTCTTTTTATAATAATATATTATTTTTATGTTGTTCTTGTTAAAAAAAATTTAAGAACATATCCATGCATGTTATAATTCACAAAATTCTATTAAGCAATCATACAATTATGCAAAAGTAGAGTAAACAATTACCTCAATATTTTCTAAACTATAAAATGATTATACATTGTAAAGATATACCTCTCACCATGAGAATTGACACCTTGTTAAAATTTACAAAGATTAATACCTTGATTATCCCCTCTTCTTACGTTAATTTTAGTTTATAGGTGATGGAAATCTCACTTATCTAATTTATATCCAACTTGTGGTTAGTGTGGGAAAAGGGGAGCAAAAGCCTTCCTTTTCAATTTTCTCCATTAAATTAAAAAAATTCTTTCCTTCCATGAATAAAGTATGAAAAGTAATTATTAACCTGGATTAATGAGCACTAATCTATCTTATGGAATCTTAATATGGGAGTTGCATGATTACAATCATAATTATTTAATAAATAAATGAACAATTTAATATAGTTAATAGGCAATGGTTATAATAATTAATGAGATTTTATCTCATATTTAATAAAATTTAATCACATGATTAATATAATTTAACCTTATGTTTAATAGGTTTTAGCTTCATGCTTAATAAGAATTAACTAAATACTCACTTCATTTCTTATTATCTATCACATTTTAATTTTTTTCTTATATATTATTTTAGAATTTTAATAAAATATTAAATATTTTTTTAATTTTATTCTTATTTTTTATTAATAAATGATTCATTATTCTATACTATCAACATACTTATATTTATTTTATCATATTTTTCTTTTTATTTTTAATTATCTTAAACTTTATGTATAAAAAGGTAGTCTTGGCAATAAAAATGAATAAATTAAATTATTTTTCTAATATTTATAAAATCAGTTAATTACAATAAATAAAAAAGAATGAAATGAGTACTTAACAAAATTTATCCCTGTACTTGATAACACTCTTTTATAGACGGTGGTCACTACTTCTAAGTGTTCCTTTTCCACAATTTGTTCTTAAAAAAATACATGCATATTATTGAGTATTTGGTCTAGGCCAATTAATTTAACATAAATATAAAAAATAAATAAACATGTAATGTAAAATTTATTTAATTATTTTTAGATAGTTATTTTATCATGTTATTTTTTATATTTTGATTATATTAATATAATTTTACTTAATAATAAATGAGAATTAATTTATTTTATATGTCTACCATTGGATTATTTTACATTTAATATGAAAAAGTTTTTACATTAGCGTGTAAATATGAAGGAAGCCTTAACTTTTAAATTAACTTTTTGTAGTTGAGAAAGCTCATAGAAACATTTAACACTAATATCCGAATTTGATCACATTTTTGCATGTCAGTCCACAAAATATGAGATAACACAATATCTTTTCTTTGAAGTTAATATGTTATTTTATATCATAAGAAAAGCTTGTGATAATTAGTTAGCTAATTATAATCTTTCTAATATTTAATCCTTTAGCTTGCTCCTTAACAATGTAATTAAGGCCTCTAAAACTTGTTTTTGTAAGTTTTTCCTAGTCCTTTCCCCCCCTTTAAGCTCAAGCCCCTTTTTAAATGAAGAATTCTACTATCCTAATAAAAAGAAAAAATTGTGTCTTGGTTGTGGTAAACAATCACTTTTAAGGAAGAATGATTTTTTTTCTGTTTGTTTTGTTTTTAAAAAAATTGTTAACATCAAAGCATTAATAATTATCTTTTGGCAATTACAAATTCACTATGTTCCATTTTGAAGCGTAATAATACTGTTAGATTGCTAGGATATGAGAGTTTTAGAATCCGAGGATTAGCCAATGATCTAAGATAGAGTTTCTAAGAAATCTTAAAATTCAAGATAGTTTTAAAACTAAATCATGCTCTTGGAGTTGTTGGGGTTCGTTTTACAAATTGGTTTTTAATTGGAAAACACGTTAAATTTTTTTAAAATTGGGTTCAAGTGTCGGAGGCATAGGCTGAAGGTTTGTTTGTCAAGTTACCCGCATAAAAATAAGAAAAACTAAGCTAATAACCAATTCTTAAACTGCTAGCCTCGAATCTTACTCTTAGTGGAAACTAGGTTAATAATCGATTGTTAAATACCTAACAGTTAATTATTGGCTTAAAAGTAATATAAATATAAAATATTATTATTATGTGTGACATGATTAATATTTCTTTTTAATATTTTGATAATAATGAAAAAGAGAGAGATTCAAATTTTGCCCCACTTTTAATTAGAATAAGCATTTTTTATCATCAATTTTATTTTTATAAAATATTTTTTTATCATATTCATCTCACATTTATTTAAAATTATTCAATTTCATTCCTAAAGATATATTTTTATTTTTATTTATTTAAATTTACCTAATTTTATTCTATTACTAATTTGATGCACACACTATAAAAAGCTGAAATTAGATAAATTTACATAAATGAGAGACGAAATTAATAAAAAAATTTTTTTAGAAATAACTTGGAAAACATTAGATAAAATAGGAACAGAGTTGATAAAAATATTTTTTAAAAATAAAATTGGTATAAATTATATTTTAGGAATGGGCGTCTAGTCTGTTTATTATAATCTTACCTATGGGCCGAAGTTAGATACGGATCTCTAAGTCAAACCACGAACTCAAAGCCTTACCCATTACTCAAACCTAAAGCCCACAAAATCCCAAGTGCTCCACTTAAACCCTAAATCCCAACGGTTTCACCCTCCTCGCCATTTTCGCCCTTAAACCCTACAATCACTGCCATAGCTGGAGATCACTCAGTTTCCTCACAGCCATGGCCAGCTCAGCGCCCCCGACCTCCACAACCACTGAAAGAGTAAGCCCTAAAACGGTTCAACAAGCGGTTAATGCCCTTCTCAAATGGCGAGACTCAAAAAGCCAGGACGGAAAACCTAAACTTTTCGATCAAGATGATGAATTCATGTACTTGATCCTCACCCTTAAGAAGATTCCCCCGAAGGGTCGCGTCAATCCCCACAAAATCTTGCTTCCGCATTCTCTTCTTTCTGAATTTTCGGAGCTTTGTTTGATAATCGATGATCGACCCAAGTCGAATCTCTCAAAAGATGATGCACAGAAGAAGATCAAATCGGAGAATATACCCGTTTCGAAAGTTTTGAAGCTTTCCAAGCTGAAATCAGATTATCGCCCATTCGAGGCAAAAAGGAAGCTTTGTGATTCTTACCACATGTTTTTTGCAGATAAGAGGGTGATACCGCTGTTGCCAAGGTTGATAGGCAAACAATTTTTTAAGAAGAAGAAAATTCCAGTTCCGTTGGATTTGAAGCATAAGAATTGGAAGGAGCAGATTGAGAAGGCTTGTTCATCTGCATTGTTGTTTTTTAGGACAGGGACTTGTAGTGTGGTTAGAGTTGCGAAAGTGGGAATGGAAAAGCAAGAGATTGTAGAGAATGTGGTTGCTGCTATTAATGGGATTGTGGAGGTTGTGCCAAAAAAGTGGGCCAATGTGCGGTCACTTCATTTGAAGTTGCCGGAGTCGCTGGCATTGCCCATATATCAGGCGGTGCCGGATATGAAATTGAAGATTGAAGGAGCTAAGGATAAGGAAGTTGAGACGGGGGAAGAGCGTAAAAATATTGGTAAAATTGATGATACGAGGGATCAGAAAGCGAGTAAGAAGAAGGGGAGGATTCGTGAAGTCAGGTACATGGATGATACTGTTGGCGGGGAACTCAATGATGATGAGGCTGGGAGCAAGGATGATGCAGGTACTGCGGAGGGAGCCAGCGAGAATCGTGATATGCTTGTCCAAGATAAGAAGAGAAAGAAAGGAAACAAAAGGATTGATGAGGCTCTTGGTGAGTCAAATAGTTCAAAACCAGTGAAAAAGTCATCTAAGGACAAGAATAACGAAGGTATCAAACAGAAGAAGGCTGGGTTTTCCTCGAAAGGGATGAAGGAAAATATAATCAAGCAAAAGGAAAATAAATCAGTTGTTGAGGATGGAGAACCTGGCGAGAAGAAGAAGAAGATTGGAGCGGTAAAGTCAAAAAGTGAAGGTATGAAAGTGAAGGCTAAGAAAGGTAAGAAGGCTGCATAAGGTGAGTGGAGATGTCGAGGAGGCTTTGCTGATAGATTTCTCAGCTTGATGGACTTCTGTCTAATCTTAGCTGGTTTTGCTAGCCGGGTCCTTTGGCAGGTTTTGTTCTGAGCATGTTGTTATGGTATTGTATTGTGATCGTTTTTTTTTTTTTTGGTGGTCAATTCATCATTTACATTCGAGTTTACAATACCTATAATCGAGCTGTAGAAATTCATGATTTTATTTATCATTTCTGATTCTGATATATATGGTGTCAAGATAGGAAAAGATTATATTTCATTGTGGTATGAAGTTAATTAATATTCATAAACCAAAGTGAGCGCTAAATTTGAGCGCATTTGCTTGTGGCTTGTGCAATGCTTAAAGATTAATATTGAGAAGAAGTGAGAGGTTAATGCAGAGAACAAAATTGTGTTGTATGCGGGTTGAGGAGCTTGTTCATAAAGGTTGCTTGATTTTGCTTTCATTGTGATTTGGTTAGAACTTAAGGAAAATAGAGAAATTGTTTCAGTTTTGAATTTTTTTAAAGGTAACTTGCTTTCTTTCTTTCTTTTTGGCCTTCTCTCTCTTTCATTCAAATAGAGCATCAGTGTTCTTATGTGTATCAGTTTTGTTAATATATGAAAAAAGTTAGCTTACTGGATGATTTCCATGACTAACTGGGAGCCAGCAATAATTTGATGGGTTATTGGTTTTAACCGGCGATAATAAAAGGCACCTTCCTGCTTGACATATTGAAGGGATATGTGCAAATGACCGTTGGAGCCAATGGTAAATTACTTTAATGTGGCATTCAACATACAATTCAATTGCGAGAATATGGTAATAGGCAATTGGGAATAACCAAAATTTAGCATTGTAATGACATTCTTGAATTTTACCAGCATCAACCCCATCCGACGCAAAAAAGTTCAAAATTCAGATAGCAGAAAATTGATAAAACTGAATTGAAATTAAATAATTAAAAGAAATTAAATTGTTAAAAGTGATTTAGATTTTAGGGTCGGTTTGCAATAGATAATTTTTTTAAATAGTTAAAAGACGATTAAAATTTCTTAATTATTTCTACTGAATTTATTTAAAATATTCTTTTTTCATAATTTTAAAAGTCTCTGTCTTCTATTATTTTTTATTATTATATTATTTTTTAATGATATAATAACATAAATATTACATAATGTAGTTGTAAGTTTAATAATAATTATAAACTTGTAATGGTTGAAAGTTTAATTTGAATGTTTTATTCCTAAATTTATAATTGATATAAATATTATATATGCATGTAATATGTTGTGTAATAAATAAATAAATTTTTAAAGATATTTAGTGCACTAAAAGTTAGTAACTTATGAACTCTTATTTAATAAGCTTCCCAAGATAACTTATAAGTTAATAATTTTTTAAAATTTGATACTCTTCTTTTAATTAAATAACAACTTATATTTTAATTATATAAATAAATATTTGATATATTCTTATTAATTTAATATAAATAAATAAAAAATATATATGTCACAAAATATAATTAATTAATATTTAAATTATTATATTATTATCTGAATAATAATTAAATAATATAATAATATAAATATAATTAATTAAATTTTTAATAATTATATCTTTACTTTAAATATTTTAATTATGTTAATATAATTTAGTCTCAAACTAAATATGAATTAATTTAATTGATTTCTCTATTTATATTAATATATTTTTATGTTTTTTAATTAATTCATTAACTAATTTTGTGAGATATTTTTATAAGGGGTGTAAAACGGATGAGACTTTAGAGGTTTTAATAGATTTGGATCACCTAAAATTTGATTCATTTTTTT
Organism: Sindora glabra; assembly: GCA_020226215.1. Lineage (NCBI taxonomy): Eukaryota > Viridiplantae > Streptophyta > Magnoliopsida > Fabales > Fabaceae > Sindora > Sindora glabra. Next base: position 1,742,065 of record CM035226.1, on the reverse strand, counting down.
CATGAGTAATATGGACTGGTTTGGGCGGACTAAAACTAGCACGGACTAGACGGATATGGATTGGTCTGCAGACTTATAGTTAAAGTCCATGGACTTGTCCATAGACTTAAAGATATGGACCGAATACGAATTTCTTAGCATTTAGTTCATTTTTTTACGGGTAAATGGACCGAGCTAAAACGGATCGGTCTGTGTTCAGTTTGGTCCGTTTGTTTTACATCCCTATTTTTTTAATATAATTAATTAATTTATCAATTAGTTATATGTGCTAAATAGAATTTTAAACTTGTGATAAATATGAAAAATTCTAAATCTATAAATTATATTTAAAATTTTCATGTTAATAATTTTTTAGTTATTCATAATAATTGTTAACAATGGTCAAATATAAAATAGTTAGATTCTTATATTATTAAAAATATAATACTTAAATGTAAATAAGTTCAATGACTATAACAAAATTATTTTTTTAAAAAATTAATATGTTTAAATTGATGCTAACTACTAAAAAGTTTTAAAAATTGAGTTTAACGGGTAAAATCGATTCTAATATTTGAAACACTTAAAATTAGGTGATCGAAATGAAAATTAAAAGAATTAATCAGATTAAAAAATTCATGTAAATTAACCACGCACACCCCTATGCAATGATGGGTCTCACGTATATACAAGTGTTTATTTAATAACTTATTAATAATTACTTCATTTATACTTATTTATTTATTATTTTATAATTTTAATGAAGCATTAAATATTTTTTATTTTTATTTTTTATTAATAAATATTTTATTATTTTACACTTTAAATTTATTTATATTTATTTTATTACTTTTTTTATTTTTAAGTACATTAAACTTTATATATAAAAGATAATTTTAAAAATTTCATTAAAAATAAATAAATTATACCCTTAATATATGTAAAATAAATTAATTGTAATAGATAATAAAGGATGGAAGGGTATATTTATAAAAATAAAAAATTTAGATTGAATATAATTTAAATTAGAGGTAATTTAACTCTATATGTGAAATTTAATTAAAAAACTATTACATGGACCTGATTTTAAATTCAATTTGAAACAATTAAATTTTAACCGCTTGTATCTTTCCGAAGTGAAAGGTCATTTACAATTATTCACTTACTAATATAAACCAAAAAAAGCCCGTGATTTCTGTCTTAATCTCTTTTCTGATCACCAGGCCTTTGCTTTTCATCAAAAAGATGGCGGCTGCTGCTCCAAAACCTACGTTCTCTATCCTTCATTCTTCCTCTTCCTCCCTGAATTCCTCCAAAAGCATCATCAAATTTCCTCCTAATCCGAAATTATCCTCTCAACCTCGTTCTCTTCGAATCTGCTGTTCCCTCTCTAACTCAACCCCCAATCCTAAACCACCATCAGCTGCCGCTTCCTCTGTCTTCGCCCCCTCAACCGCCACCGTAGAAAACTTTGTATCCCGGTTTTTACCCGGAGAACCCAGAAAAGGTGCTGATATCCTCGTTGAAGCTCTTGAACGGCAGGGTGTCACCCATGTCTTCGCTTACCCTGGCGGTGCTTCCATGGAGATCCACCAAGCCCTCACGCGATCTACCTCCATTCGAAACGTGCTGCCTCGCCATGAACAAGGTGGCGTTTTTGCCGCAGAGGGTTACGCTCGCTCGTCTGGACTTCCCGGGGTCTGCATCGCCACCTCTGGCCCTGGTGCCACCAATCTGGTGAGTGGTCTGGCGGACGCTATGCTCGATAGCGTACCCATTGTCGCGATTACCGGCCAAGTTCCGCGGAGAATGATAGGAACAGATGCGTTTCAGGAGACCCCAATTGTAGAGGTAACAAGGTCCATCACAAAGCATAATTATCTTGTTCTCGATATAGAGGATATTCCTAGGATTGTAAATGAGGCATTTTTCTTAGCTACTTCAGGGCGACCTGGCCCTGTTTTAATTGATGTACCGAAAGATATACAGCAACAACTTTCTGTTCCTAACTGGGATCAACCAATGAGGCTGCCGGGATACTTATCGAGGTTGCCTAAGTCTCCGGATGTCACCCATTTGGAGCAGATTGTGAGGTTGATATCGGAATCTAAAAAACCGGTCTTGTATGTTGGCGGTGGTTGCTTAAATTCAAGTGAGGAATTGAGGCGTTTTGTGGAGCTTACAGGAATCCCTGTTGCTAGCACCTTGATGGGTCTTGGAGCATACCCCACTGCTAATGAACATTCACTCCAAATGCTTGGGATGCATGGAACTGTTTATGCTAATTATGCTGTTGATAAAAGTGACTTGTTGCTTGCATTTGGTGTGCGGTTTGATGATCGTGTGACAGGAAAGCTCGAGGCTTTTGCCAGTCGGGCTAAAATTGTTCACATAGATATTGATTCAGCGGAGATCGGAAAGAACAAGCAGCCCCATGTGTCTGTTTGTGCAGATTTGAAGTTGGCCTTGAAAGGTATCAATTGGATATTAGAGGACAAAGGAATCAACGGTAAACTCGATTTCCAAGCTTGGAGAGAAGAGCTGAATCAGAAGAAACGTGAATTTCCATTGAGCTATAAAACATTTCAGGACAATATTTCTCCTCAGTATGCCATACAGGTTCTGGATGAATTGACAAATGGAAATGCAATCATAAGTACTGGGGTTGGACAGCACCAGATGTGGGCTGCTCAGTTTTACAAATATAAGAGACCAAGGCAGTGGTTAACATCCGGAGGTCTTGGGGCTATGGGTTTTGGATTGCCTGCTGCCATGGGAGCTGCTGTGGCTAACCCGGACAGGCTTGTGGTTGACATTGATGGTGATGGGAGTTTTATAATGAATGTTCAGGAGCTGGCCACTATAAAGGTGGAAAAACTCCCTGTTAAGATAATGCTGCTGAATAATCAACACTTGGGTATGGTTGTTCAATGGGAAGACCGCTTCTATAAATCTAACAGAGCTCACACATATCTTGGAGACTCATCTAGGGAGACTGAGATATTCCCAAATATGTTGAAGTTTGCAGATGCATGTGGAATACCGGCAGCTCGTGTGATGAAGAAGGAAGAACTTAGAGCAGCAATCCAGAAAATGTTGGATACACCTGGGCCTTACCTTCTTGATGTCATTGTACCTCATCAAGAGCATGTCTTGCCTATGATTCCAAGTAATGGGACTTTCAATGATGTTATAACTGAGGGTGATGGCAGAACAAGTTACTGATTTCCTTGATTTGTCTTGTACTTATTATAATACTATGCTCTTTTAGCTGTAGTAGTTATCATTTTTGTAAAAACCTTGGGATCTGCATTGGCCATTATTACTGTTTTCTTAAACAACTTGGGCTTCTGCATGGGATATAAAAAGGTATGATGGGATATAAAAAGGTATGATTTTGCTATATAAAATACTCGTATTTAAGTCATGTGTTGCATGGAGTATTCTCTTTTCAATCCTGTTACGTTCATGGATGAGCTTCGCACTCTTTGGAGGGCACCTTCCTCTGTTCTTTTCAGTACTTTGGTCTCCACGGTGTAAGACCTAAAAAACCAAGATTCTAGACTCCAACTATTAGCCAATAGGCTTAATTATAATTTTAGATCATCCGATGTATATATTAGTCATATATAGTCACCTTAATGTAAATGTAATAATTTATTTCAATCATTTTAAAAACAGATTGAAACAAATCGTGTCATGTTAGTAGTTTTTAATAAAACTCACATTTGTATATTTTTTTTTGTTAAATTAGATATAAAAAATCTTAATTTATGTATTGAAGTGATGTTTGGTTCAATTTTATTTTATTTTTTTCATTCGGTTTAATTTATGTGAATGAAAATAGAATAGAATTAAATAAAGAAAATTAAGAAAAAAAGAATTCGTTATTTTTGAAAATTTAGTTCATTTAAAGAATGAAATCATATTATTTATGATTCTTTTTTCAATTTTTTTTTGTTCATTAGTTGGGGTATGTGAAATGACGGCAACATTAATGCCAATATTGGTATTATTGGTGGTGGTGGTAGCAACAACGATGATGACAGTGGTAATAGTAGTAATGACAATGCAGGTGGAAGTGATAGTGCTTATCATGACCTAACTTTAGTCATAATTGGTGTGGAACGCTAAACAATTGAATTCCATTGGCCTAACTCAATTTCCTCGCCAATGTATGTGTGTATGTAAAAATAATACAAAGAAACATCAAGGAAGACAACATTTGCAGAGGTTATATTTATCAAAATAGTTTTATAATAAAGAGAAATTACATTTATTTATAATTCATTTTAGTTTAAGGATAAATTGGCCTAACTAATCCTAATTGTAAAGAGTTTCTATTTCTTTACCTTTTCCTTGTATAGTACAAAGCCTAAAACATCTATCTATAATAAAATTCTATTGCTGCTTATAGCTATACCAAAATTTTTTTCAAAAGTTTATCTTTGAGGTAGTGGTTGAGGAGACTCAACTTAAGAATTTGTAAAATTAAATATAGAAGAGTAAGTTTAGGATTTAGTGAGCAAATATTCTAGTAAAGAAAAGATATAAGAGAAATTATTTAAATTCTTACCGTATAAATTTATCTTCTTTTAACATAATTACTCTTATGAAATAATTCACAGTACAATTTTATTAGTGATATTATGATAATCACGTGAACATATGCATTCATTTGCATAATTTCTCAAATTCATATATGCCATATCCAATTCTCATGACAAGTATAAAGAATAGTGTAAAGAAAGCAAGTAATTTTTTATAACTTTTATCTATCTTTATCTCTTACAAGCTCATCTTAATCCTTTTGTGTGATTCTTATCTCTCACAATATGTTATCGGATTTGGTGTTCAATTTATGAATGATATCAATACATTCCTATCTCAATTTCTCATGCATTAGCACAATTAATGCTCATTTATCACAAAATAATTCAAATCATATCACATTGCATAAGTCAACATTACCATGCCTTTTTGCATTGCTTTACACTACCTATTTGTCATCATTTAAATGCTTAATGATTCTATTTTAACATCTAGGGCCTTATTATATACCATGACATTCTTAAAAAATCAATTATTGAAGTTGCACATGTGATAGTCGATTATATACTTAACTATAGGTTGCTTAAGAACAAATTTCCAAGTATAGTCGACTATATATTTAATTATAGACTTTCAGAAAGCAATTTTTTTACTTATAATCAATTATATAATTAACTATGAACCTTTAGTGAGCAAATGTTCAATTGATAATCAATTATATACTTGAATATAACCTTTTAAAGAATAGCTCTTTTAGTCAAAGTTGACTATAGCTTTACTGAGGCTAGATTTTAGATGATAGTAAATTATATACTTGACTATAATTCTTCAAAGAGTAGCTCTATAGGTTATAGTTAACTATATAATCAATTATAACATCAAATTCAATAGATTTTTACGTGATCTAATGTTCATTTAAGAATCTCTTGCCAAGATTCCATTCTATAACTCATGGAATGCAACCCAGACATTATTTAATGCATCTACAATAATATTCATATCAATTTTATCAACCATTTCAAACCAAGACTCACAATCCAATGTATAACTTAAGAAATCATCAAAACCTAGAAAAACTTAACTTATGACCAAATAATCTCAGTTAAATTTTTAACGTTGAGCTACAATGCTTGCTCATATTATGTGAAGGAGATACTAGATTGAAGAATTTGTGGTTTGATAGCTATTAATCATTCACAAACTAAAAAATTTAAGTTAAAGCTTAGATTTCTCCTTTAAGCTAAAATGCTTCCAATTTCACCATACCCTAACAAAAATAAGAAAATTTAACAAAATTTGGATGTATGAGGTCTTACCTTGAATGAATTTGAGAAAAATTTATAAGATTGATGAAAATTTGTGTAAAATTAATAAGCAAAAGAGAAGAAGAAAGAGAAGATGAAGGTTAAAGAATGTTTTTGGTTGGAAAAAGTAGGGAATAACTAAAGATAAGGAAATAAAAAAGGAAAAATGGTTAAAGGCATTTTTAAAATTGTGTTATAAATCTTCTCTACACAAAGTTATTCAACTCTAGACATACTTAACTTTTAAACATTTCATTTTATTCTTTTTTTTTCACCCATTTCTTACTAATTCCTATTCCTATATTATATCACTATAACATTTATTTCCTCAACCATTTTCACACTAGATCCTCATTTCAAATTTAATGATAATGATTAATTAATTATTTCTTACATAAAATATTTTGAACTTTTAAAGGGTATAATAGTGGCAATGGTGGTGGAGGTAATGTTACGAAGGTAATAATGGTAATGGTGCAATAGTAATAGGATGGTGGTGATAGTGGTGAATAATGGTGGTAGTAAGGCAACAATAATTGTCATGATAATGATAATAGTAGTTATAGTGCTAGTGTTAGTATTACTAATAATGGTAGTTGTGAGTGGTGGTAGTGGCAAGAGAAGAATGCTCATTGTTTTCATTATAGTTATTAAATAGATCTGTTTAGTTCATCCATGAACTAGTTTGCACGGATTAGCCATAAATGGTTTAAACTAAGTCTAATTTACAAAAATTGGGAACTTCTTAAATAAAAATATGAATTTCGAGTCCTAAAATTTGTGAATTAGGTTTGTGGACCTTTTTTTATATAGTTTTAAACTTTTTCAAAAAATTTAAACTTAAGATAACAATTATAAATTCAAAAATTATATATTCAGTGCATTCTTAATTCGCATTGATAATTCAAAACTAAATAAACAATAATAAAAATTAGTTAATTTTAAAATTATTAATTTATAAATAATTTATTTATGTTATGTTGATTTTAAATATAAATAATCAAGTTTGGAAATAAAGTGTTGAATTGAATAGGTAAAGATTGTGTAGTAATAAGTTCAACTTGAAGGTGAAGATATATATAAAAAAAAGGGACATATTTATGGATCATTGTCTGGTCTTGTCTGTGTAAATTATGGACCTAGTAGACCTACAGATTGAATTACTTTAGGTCCACATTAAACAAGATCACTTTTTTTATGAGTTTTAGTTTGCATTTTTCACAAGCTTGTGAGTTCATTTGCTAACCTGAGTCCATTTTAACTGCTTTAATTTTTACTAGATAATATAGTATGAAACCTTAGGGAAATAGAGTAAATCAAATGGGAGAATTTGTCAGAATTAAGTATGGATGACAAACTCTATTATACATGAACCAAAAACTTAACAAGAAAGTTAATTTTTTAATTCTATTTTTAATCTTTTAAAATCTTCAAATCAAATGCCATAAATTTCAGTATGAAACTAAATAAATAATTACCAAAAAATTAATAGATTTATAATTAAAATTAGAATGTTTTATACCTTAAATGAGTTGTGTGATTTGAATATTTTTAACCTAACAAGATTAGATGCTTTTTTTTATTATCAACCTAGAGTCATGTTAGAGTTCAATATTGTCAACTCTTTAGGACTTTTTAATTGTGCAAGTTTTTCTATACTTTGAGTGAAAACTCAAGATATGGATATCTTTACTTATTATTAGCAAATATAAGATTGACACATGGTATAGTTACAATTTTCTTAATTTGTGCTTTTGCTTGTTTGTGACAATTTTTCATATTCTTTAAACTTGACCCTAAGTTATATGTCTAGGACTCACTGGTAAGAGTGAGCAATAGTTTGGTTTAATCAATTTTGGGTCTAGTTAGTCTTAACTATTTATAACCTAATTATAATTTAATATGCTTCTAACTAACTATTTGACATGTTGAGCTGTTTTTAATCGAAATGTTTGATTTAAAATGGTTTAATTAGATTTTAACTTATACATTTTAGCTTCATTTTTGTTATAGTGCACAATATGATACTACAATGAACATATCATTTATGCAATGGGCAGATCATTTTAAATGATTTAAATTGTAAGTATGTATTTTCATTTCCTATATACCATGCTTAATTACATTCATGTAATAAACATAGCATTACCATTACTTATTTAAAGTCATATAAATGAGAAATTAAAAAAGAATAGATTTTGACTTTGTAAATTGAAGTAAATAACATAAGATGAGAATGAATGAAATGCATTTATATTAGAAGTCTAATGGGGTCTCTTTTATTTTGATCAGTTATGGTTTAAAATATGTGACAAATTATTTACTCATAACTAACAAAAAAATTAACAAAAATTTTCAAATTAATTCATTTAAAATTTTCAATTGTCTTAAACTAATTAAATGTGATACAATTCAATCAACTAATGCGTTGTATTTATTTTTTAAGTAAACATAATATTTAACTTTTTATTTATAAAAAATAATGATTATTACATTCTTCAAATTTTATAATTAATATTATTAATATTTTATTTTTACTTTTATTATAATTATTCATCCTTTCTTATACATATAACATTAAAATAAATGGTGAAAATAAAGAATATAATGAAAAATCAAACATACATCTAACAATTAAAATTAATATTTTTTATTTATTTTAACATTATAAAAAGAGTCATTGGAATAGACTTGGGTTTGTGAATAGGTTCACAAGTCCACTAAAAAATGGTGGGCTAGGACCTATAAATTACAAGTCTATTTAAATGTAAATTTAAAATAGTTCAATCTATTGGATTTGTGATCCATGTTGATTAGATCAGATGTGTTCACATTTTTTTTTATATTTTTTATCTTCAAACTAAAGTAACATACTATACAAATCTTTGTTTGGCCAATCCAATGTTTACTCCCAAACTCAGTTCTTTATTTTTCAATTCAGCTAAATCTAAATATATTATTTTTAAGTTAATAATTTTATTTCTAAATTAATAATTAGAGATGATTATGATACACCACTAATGTAATAGTATACCAATGCACCACTGGATTTGACCATTAATATGCCATCGCTAGATTTGACTTTGAGAAAAAGTAAACTTAATGTGCGGTTAGATCTAATAATGTATCTATATAATATTATGTTAATATTATATTATAGTCTCTCCTTTAATAATTTCAAGGTTAATAAATTTCTATTATAATTTACTTAGTTTTGAATTATTGATATGAATTAAATGCATTAAATGTGTAATTTTTAACTTTATAATTATTATTTTATGGGTTATAGTCCATAATTTTTATAAGACCTTTTTTTAAAAGCTTTATTTTTTTTTAAAAAATAAAAAGAAAAGGTTTGTTAGCTCAATTCGTGGCCTGCAAATGTTAGGATTCAAACTTTCATTCAAACAGTCCATAATTTTCATGGATTGAACTTGGTCTAGTTCATATTTATTTATGGTTAGTTCATATAGACTAATTTGTGAATGGATCAAATGGGTCTATTTAATGATTATAATTATATGTGAATGCATAAATGAATAATGATAATAAAAATAAAAATAAAAGACTAATAGTATTAGTTATAAATTTTAAGGGGCATAATAGTTACTATTTTTATAAATAAGAGATTAAATATTATTTTTATTTTTATTTTTTTATATGAAAAGGGGGAAGCTAGGGAAAGAAAGTGTCCTTTTTACTTGAATCGCTTGAAACTCATCTCTTTTTAACATAATTTTTTATTATTTTAATATGTATGATATATTTTAAAAAATAATATATATATATATATAGACACACACACACACATTAAGAAATGCATATTAAGTGAGGTTTTTTTTATGATAGTGATAGAAGTTAATTATAAAAATTAGATTTTATATTAATAAAATATGATTAAAATATAAATTCATATTACATTTTTAAGTGATCATTTGATTTTTTTATTATATTTTAATTATAATAATCAATATAACATTTGATATTCTCATATAAAAATAATATTTTCATTTAATATGTACATGTAATAATGAAACTATATTAGGGCAAAGAAGTGCTACAAACTCATAAGCCCTAGTATATCTTCACACACACATTCACACAAAATGCACAAACAAGAATGGAATTATGGTATGCCTTGAAGGCCCTTACACCTATAAATCTTAAGTCTTAGTATACTCACACACACATAAGTGCTTATTAAAAAGAATAAAATAATTGAATTCTTAAATAAAAAATAAATTAAAATATTATATAGCATAACTAAATTCTTTTTAATTTGTAATATTTTTTTTGGTAATAGCCATTTTTAATATTTAAATACTTATAATTTATACATAGATTTTTGTAAAGTTTAATCATTTTTTCTTTTAAATTTTATTTTCTATAAATTAAAAATACAAATCTTGTAGTTTTTTCACATAAGTAATAATTTTATACAAATTTACATTTAATAAACATAAAAAATTATAATTCTATTGATAAAATATTACATTAATTTTTTAAATTTATATTTTTTATGAAAAATGCTAACTTTCAGTAAAATAAGTTACAAAATATATTCACATTTATTTTTTAAATCCATTTTTAGATATGGCATATGCAAGTAATATTTCATATATCCACAACCTTCTCAATTTTTTCCAAATTTTTCCTAAATAGTTTTATTAGGCTTCACTCTCGAGTGATAGATGATTTTTGTTAAGATATCTTTTTATTTCATTGCTTTGGATTACTACTAAAATTTTAATAAGAATATGATTAATGTAATGATTAAACAATAAATAGTAGGATAAATTTGAAAAATTGATAATTTACTAGTCAAAACAATAACCTACTTTACAAGGATAACCATTGGATTAATATTTAGCATAATTATATAATTCACTTTTAGGCCCAAAATCAAGGTATTCATACCTTGAGTTTTCATTTAAGGTAGGGTTGATAATGAGTTAAGTCAAGTTAAATTGGTTTCAGCTTAAACTGGATTCAATCTAATTTTCTTCAACTCATAATTTGACTTAAATTTAATTTGAATGAATTATTTTGGCTCAAATTTGATTGAAATTGAGCTCACAGTTAATTTAACTTGACTCGATAAATTTGAATTAGTGTTCAACAAATCAAGCTAAATTATCTAATTTTACCAAAAATTTGTGAACTAGACACAAGTCCGTTCCAACTTATCACAAAAATTGGAAGTATTTAAAACCATGAAAAAATATTGAATTAAGCATGAATGGTTAATCATTGTTTTATGGTTTCTATAACTTTAAAATTTCTCATTATCATTTTCATTTTATACTAAGAACATTTATACCAAACTTTTATAATATTTGAGGTGGACTTTCATTTGGAGAGTATATGTGCCTTCTCACCCCCTCTTAAATAATGTTCTTAAATTGAATTTACCTTAACCATATAACTAATTTCAAAATTAGAATAACATTAATGATATTCATTATTAATTTCATTTATTTTTCTATTTTAATTATAATTTAAATCTAAATTTAAACATTAAATTTTAATTATTATGATTATTATTTTTTCTTTGTAACAAGTATTTAATTTAATTTAAAATATATATTACAAAAAAATTATAATTAATATATATAAATATATTAATTAATTTTAAATTATATATATTATTCAAATCAATCGATGATAATATTTCTAAACTAAACCCTAAATCCTAAATTGTTCAGTTCGTATATCATACTCCTAGTCTTTTGTTTCACTTCGAGAGAAGTTATCCATTTGGACTCTGTTTATATACTAAAATAAAGTAAAATATTATATTATATTAAGGTAAAATCGCATATGATAAATTTATATATTGAAGCGGCAAAGGGAAGGATACATCTTTTCGTTAAAAGGTATTTTCAATCAACAGTTTGCAAAATGGAATCGAGGGCCCGTTGAAACAAAAATTGGAATGTATAATGGTTTTGATTTAATCATAGAAACATTTTCAAGGTCAGATCGGATTGAAACAAATGAATAGATTAAAATTGTTGAATCGAAATCAGTTTTGAAAAATTCATCAACTTATTGCTTTTTTTACAGTTTAACTTCAAATTTAAGTTTTTTTTTGTACTTGTTAAAAGATATATCAAATAAATGATCCACAACTATATTAATATTTTAATTATTTACTTCTTATAGTTTTTATAATAATTTCACTTGTTATATATACATACTAACTTTTAACCCGTGTGATACACGGATTTAATTTAATTAATAATAATTTATAATATAAATTTGAAATTTAAAATTTAAAATTATAAAACATTCAAGCTATTAATTTAAAATTTATGATTATATTTATGTCATTTAAATAATTATAAAATTTATATAAGTGTGTTCAACTTAAATAATAAGAGATATTATTTTTTTTAAATTATTACTACTCGATAGAGTTGTCATAATATTGTAATATTATGTTAATTAATTATCGTTATCATATTTAGATAGATATATACATGATCAAATATTATAATAAATGAAATTTAGAAAAATACATAAAATAATAACATTAATTTATATGCAATTTAATGTATAAATGTTAATATTTAGTTTTTATATAAATGCTTATCTTGATAGACAATAAAGAATAAATATTGTATAACTTACTAAATATAAAAATGAACAAAAAAGCATAATTAAATTATTTCAAAGGTACAAAGGCCATAAATTAAATAAAGTTTCAAATATATGATCTAGTCATCAATCTCTTTTTTGATAATATTTTTTATTTTATTTATAAACATTTGAGAGTTCATTAAATTTATACTTGGTATAGTGTTAGAAATATCATCAAATGCCCTTTTTGAAAATGTTAGAAAATCTTCATTATCACAAATGATAGATACTATGTTCTGTATAGAAATCAATGAAAATATTATAGGATACATTATAATTTATTTAATAAAATAATAATATTAAAAAATATATTTTTTTTGTAAATGATAAATTTACATTATCTTTTTTATTTTTATCTGTTGGTACATAATCTTTAATAAAATCTTTGTACTTCCTAGATCCAAGTTCTTGCACAATTATTCAGAAAGAAAAAATAGTGTAAGTTTAATACATGTAATATTTAAATGGATAAGCAATCAATAATTTATTTGTTACGTAATAAAATGGGGACAAAGTAGTAAATTTATTAATAATATCATCATTAGTCATCCTGAGCATAGTAAAACTGTTACTATCCTTATCAGGTTTGAAGTGATTAATATTATATTTTTGATATCTTAATCTTGAAGAGAAATTTCCTTTTAAGAAGAAATTTAGTTGTATAGGCCACCCATCCTCATCACTTTCCTATATAAATATTAACATTGGATAAATTAAATAATTTTTAAAAAAGCTTTATATTGTTATAGAAATTATCAAATGAACAATAACAATGAACTTACGTTAGATAAGTATTCGTACAAGTCTTCAGCGGTTTTGTTGATGTATTGATAAACTTCTTTATCAAAACAAAATAAATGATGCTTTACTTGTCGGATCACAAACTTCAACATGAAGTTAATATCTTTTTAATGCAATAAAAATTGTAAATATAAAGTCAATTTAGTTATAGACTATAAGTATAAAAGTATGGTAGACATTAATTGTAATCGAATGCAACAATACCTTGGAATTATTTTGTTTGGTATTGTCTTACATTTATGACACCAAAGTTTATTTTTATAGCAATGAACCTTTTTGTTGCATGTGACATAACCATTATAATATCATTTGAATCTACTTTGATATATTTTTACAATAGTTAGGGTAACAACATCAAAGACCTGACAAAAATTATATAATTAATAGTATTTATAAGTATGGTATAATGTATTTTGATATCATAAAAGAGTAAAACATTACCTCTTTAGTAGATTTAATCTCAGCTAACATTTCTTTATTAGGACAACTTATAAAATTATCATCATTTGCAAAAATTGATCTTACTGAAGATTGGCTTGCGATTTCATTGAACCTAACAGATTCATTATTTTCAAGTAAATTCAAACTAAAAAAAATTAAAAAGATTGTTATAATTAATCAAAATTGTAACTAAATGTAAATAATTGAAAGCATAAATAAATAGTAATTTATTCCTTTTCCTTTTTTAAATCCTTTTACTTCAAAGTAGTTTAGATTGAAACTTAGTTTTGATATATTTCAAGAATTTGTGATTACAATCCCATCTACTTAAAGTACACATATTTGTATCAATTTATTGTTTAAATCATAGTTATCATAAAGGCAATGGTAGATATAAAATGTTACCTATTAGAACTTTTACTCTTGCTAGATGAAACAGAACATTTATTATTAGTTCTTTATTTTGTTTTATGTATTCATTAGCATATTCAGCAAATTCACCCCAAAGTGTACATTTTAATTCATTGTTCCTAAAAAATAATGAATTTTATGAAGGAGTAATATGTAAAAAATATGCATACAAATTTATTTATATAACATAAACAAAAATAAATATACTATGTAGTAAATATACTTTTCATCCCTTAAGTATATATTCTTGTGCTTGCTTCCCATTTCTCCTTCACGCATATTTTCCATCCTTTCATGCTCAATTAATTCTCCAATAACATTTGGTTTATATAGTGTTAATAAATATAATGTCATTAATATTAAAAAACTAATCATGGACCATAAAAAATAAAATAATCTTTACCTATTAGTATTGTCTCATCAATTTTCCTTGAAGCAATGTTTTCAAATGAAACAAAATCAAAATTGTGTAATGCTATCATTGCTTGACATGGTTGGACACTTATATTCCTATGAAAATTAATTTTGTATGGGTGGCTTGTAACCTTGAACTTGCCCGAATTGTGTTTAACCATAAAATTTTATACGATGCAACACTTCTTTTCCTTAAGCTTGCTCTTATACTTGTCTATTAATAATTTCTCAGATATTATTGCCAAAATTTTATTTCCCTTGACAAAATAAAACATATAGTATAGTTAGATATTATTATAGTGGGAGACATGCTAATGAAAAATATATACATATAAACTTGATAAAAAAATATTATTGACCATAATTAAACATAAAGTTCCTAAAATTACAAATTAATAATTATAATATACTTGAAAGTTACAAATCAATATTTATATATAATTTAAAAATTTTATCATAAAATGTGTAAATATTTATTATTATGAATGATGATAAATTAGAATAATAAATTAAGTTTAATTAAATATTTCCTTATATTTAACTTTTATAAATACCACAAATCAATATTAGAAATTCAATATTTATATATAGGTTGATTGTAAAAATTGACTAACAATTAAAGTTAAAATTAATATTTTTCAATAAATAATATTTGTTGATCATGCACAAATTTATTTGCTAGGAGACAAAAAGAATATTGAATAATAATGCTACATCTAATATAACATTAAAAATATTATAATTAATATCAATCAATTAGTATTAGTAAATAGGCTTATATATTAGAAATATATTAATATTACCTCTCTATGCACGAGAATCATTTCAATGCTTTCATGTTCAATATTTGAATTTCTCTTTATAACTTTCCACACTCTAATAATTCTAATTTATATCTTTGAAGTTTGTACCTTTAGCTTAAGTTCTGAAAAAGAAGTGATTTTCCTTGCCATCTTAGTATTCTAAAATAAAAAAATTTAAATTATTATGCAATAATTAAATTAGATTTAAAAAAATCAAGATAACAAATTATAAAGTGAATGATAATAATAACATACTAATAGCATGATTTTTGTATTTTTTTAACATAGACTTGTTGGTGTGTGTCCTAAGAGTCAATCATAGAGATGGTTGTAATATTACATAATATATTACATTTCATTTAGGCAATACAATTATTATATTTTATTTTATTTTTACGTAAATTATAACTTAAATATAATAATTATCCTTGGAATAGCTTTTGTTATTTAAAAAATGTCCCTAGTCAAGTATTATTACGAAATAGATAGTAATAATACATTGAGATTAACATGTATAGTGACTGATGATTATGAATCATGGATATGTAATATCAAGTCAATAGATAAGTACATTGTTAGTGAACAATGTATTGGACTGACCCACTATGAGAATATTGCATAGATAAACGTATTATAAGTTATTCTTATATGATCACAAATACATATAATCTTTTGACCTGAAGTCACTATGATTCCCTATATGAGGAATTACTCACTTTAATATTGTCCTATGTCACTTTTAATCAGGATGACGAATAGAGTATTGATTGGGTGTGTCACGATTCAGTAGAGGGAAGTGAGTGATGTAGATGAGATTTTGTTACTCTTGTATAAAAGAGAAATATCCTTGGACCCCTTGATTGAGTGAGACTTAGAAATGCATGGCCTATGCTTAATTGGATTAATACGTGATATTAATAATTTATTTTAAGTCTACTCAATATCAAGAAATATAAATTGAACATTGACGAGGATGACACATTCCATGTCTCCAGTTCAATTTGGATATTATTACAAAAGAGATTGTGATGCAAAGCGTTAATCATATATTAGGTAAATGTCGAATCATAGACATTTTTACTATTTGAGCGACAGTGATGTATTACTAAATACTCCTCACTATCTATGACCCAAAATGAGTTATTATTAATGTAATAAGAATCTACAAAGTCATACAAAAGGAGTAAGAATAAAACAATTTTAATTGGGCTTTAGTTGGACTAAAATCCAATTAATTGAATTTATTTTCATGCATATATATTATTATTATTATTAAGATAATAATAATTTCTCACATAATATATATATATATATGATATTATGTAATATTATTTAATATTAAAGTAATATCAGATAATTCAATTATCTAATATTAGATAATAATAGATAAGTCTTATCTTTCTAGGATAAAGATAAAGTGATAGTTGTTTAGTATGATTAGAATTTTTTGAAGCATTATCTCAGTAAGATTAGGATTGTGACATGCCTTAATTATATAAAAAGGATTTGAAGGTAGCACATAAGAGACATGCTCATAAGCTTCATCAAACCCTAGAATTACTTTAGAAAATGTCCAATCCTAATCTTAGTGAAAAAAATGAATCCTAGCAACTTCGCTGAGGGGAGAGGTCATTATTCACTCCGTATGAATATCGTAAAGACGTTGTACATTCAGATGACGTTTGATTCGTGAATCAGTCTCTCAAAAGACAGAACACAAACATAAATAAGGTAAAATCCTAACCTTGATTTATGCCTTTTACCTGAATCTTAGGTAGATTCGGATCAAAATTTAAAAATTTTGCTGCGTATGTTGATTCGTAACCTTATAAGACTTAGTGTTACAAATTTTACATTATTAATAAATTTCAATTTTGCAAAGTGAAATATCTCATTTGAAATTTAAGAGCCAAATTGAGTCCTTCGAATGTTTGAATTGAAATAAAGTATTTTTCACAAAAAAAAATGAATAGGACCTTTTCAAAGAAAATATATCTTGGAGGTGCGACAATGGGAATTACCTTGATAATAATAAAAACATTATGAGCATCCATATTAAAATTTAAAAATAAAAATATAACTTAGAAGAACCAAACCTTTTCAACAAAAATATACGTGGATGTGGCAATGAGAATTGCTTTGATTCGTGATAACTATGGTGAAGATGAATGAAGAAGAAGACGCAGCAAACTTGAAACTTATATATACAAAAAGAATTGAGGGAATGTAAGAATTTAAACAATTATTTTAATTTGATTAGAATTATTTTAATTAATATATAATTCGTATAACATAAAAAAATTGATAAAACAATTATTATCAACTTCATTTTAAAAGGAAATTAATGTAAATATGTTACAATAAAAATAAATATATCATTAATCTTTAAAATCATCTGCAAGAATATGTGCAATTATTGATTCCATAATAAATCAACGATATAAAAAATTTAAATGATTACACTTTAATTTGATAATGAAATTTTATCAAATGTGAACATTAATTAACAATTTCAGTTATAATTATTGTGTAATTATGGAGTAAATCACTGAATTAGAATTTGAAATTTTTTGAAATTCTGAATTTTGATTAAATATTACTATATATTTTATTAATTATGAAGCAGTTGATACATATTGCGAAGAATATGTGCCAATTTAAAATAAAATTCAAATTTGACTTAAGTAATTTTGATGGATTAAACATTATCTTTTGAAATTTTGATTTCGTACGTAATCAGTTATTTGTATCGAGGCCAGAATGATTGCTGCTTAAAATCAATTATGAGAACTTAAATGATTGATGGCAACAAATTTTTTGCCGCTCGAAATTTTCTTAATTGAGGATGAAAAGAAATAATATTTCCACCTCATTTTATGAATATTTCGAAAGTTAAATGATTGAACGTCCATTTCAATACTTTATAATGTTATTTTTGTGTATTAATAATACATTAACTTTTACATGGTTGAACATTTTCTTTGGATGATATTCAATTGTTTTATATAATTATTGATTCTGTAATAAATTAATTATACCAAAAATATAAATGAATGCATTTACCAAAAAAAATATAAATGATTTCACTATAATTCGGTTATAAAATTTTATCAAATGTTATATAATAAAATCATTGACACTTTCAGAATATAAGATTGTAAAAATATCTATTAATTTAAAATTTCAATCCAATCTAATTTAAATTAATGTGTAATTGATTAAGTGCTATTTTTTAATTTTAAATTCTGATTAAATATTATTATATATTTTATTAATTGAAGGGCAGTTGAGATTGTGAAAAATATGTACCAATTTAAAATTTTAAAATAAGGTTCAAACTGGACTGAAATAATTTCGTAATCGATTACACGTTATCTTTTGAAAAGTTGATTTCATAATTAATTATTTGTATCAAAAACTTAAATGGCTGCACTTTAATTTGGTAATAAAATTTTATCGATTGTTACTTAATGAAATTAGTGACACTTTCGGAATTTAACGAAGATTATGGAAAATATCTATCAATTCAAAATTTGGATCCAATTTGATTTAAATTAATATGTGATTCATTAAGTGCCATCTTTTGAATTTTTGAATTCTAGTTTAATATTGCACTTAATTTTATTAATTATAATAAATAAATTATACCAAAAGTTTAAATGATTGCATTTAAATTCATTAGTAAAATATAATTATATCAAATCTTGCCGTGCGAGAAAACAAATTAAACGTTAGAAAATTCCATTACATGTAAGTGAGATCAAATGTAATACTAATTAAATTAATAATAATATGTTTCAAAATTTACATTAATTCAAATTTCTATTTCGAAATTATTTTAATTTTCATTTAAAAAAACTTTTAATCTTATTAGATATATTAAATTTATTGTATCAAAATGTTGGATCATTGTATAATTTTAAAAATAATTTTCCCTCTATAATTTAAGACATTAAAGATTAATATCTCAATGGCCAACATGAGCATTTTGAAGGTAAGCCTTATTTATTCATAAATTTGTTGGATTTTTCTACAAAAGGACCTTTGATGGAGATTTAGCTATTTATTTTTTATACCTTTCAAACAAACCAAAAATAAATAAATAAATAAATAAATAAATTAATAAACAAATAAAGTAATTACTATTAATTGCCTTAAGTACAATTCTATTAGGAGTTCTAATCGTTTGAAAACAATAACACAATTTATGAGTAAGAGTTAGAATTCCCTCATCTACACCCTTCTAATTCATCTAGGAATCACTACTATCAAAAGGAAAGGTTACAGTACAAAAGCTCACAAATTACTGGAAGTTAGAAATGCAAATTTATATTAAAAACTATAACGCTTGGAGTGCAAAGAGTATCAAAGAACATGAGCTCACACATTATTGTTGGCACTACCGCGATAGGTTTCTCAGAAACTTATCCCAGTAAATAGGTTTCTCAAAATTAAAGGAAGCGACATTTACTTGTACACTTAAGCCACTACTAGGAAGACAACTTCATAGATCATAGAAAAAAATATGTCATAACTAAGAAAAAAAATCATAATAGTTGTTAAAACAAACATGAAAAGTTTATGATGGGATAAAAATAAATAAAAGCAAGAACCTCTTAGCTATCGAAACAGGGAAAGTACAAGTAACAAAATCATCATTATGAACTGAGAGAGTCTATCATAAATAGTCAAAATAAGAAAAGCACTTGTTCTCAAATAAAAGTCAATAGTGGTAAAAGTCAGTATTAAAATAAGATGCTTAAAAATACTTAAGAATGCTTAAAAATAGGCAAGACGTCATCTATCTAAATCTTATTGATATTTTATTGTCCATACTACTGAAAATACATTTCATTGCTTCTTGAAGGGAACCATAAGCACAAATAAATGAAGAGCCAAATACTAACAAGTGGCATGCACAAAGAAGTGCTATGAATTGGAAAAATATACATTACCAAAAGAATAAGGTCATATACAATAAAATGAAAGGTTTAGCACAACACAAACTTCCAGACAATATGTTATCAATCTCATTTTATACCCTCCAATTCAAACAATCAACCAACTAAAACATAATATAGGCATGATGTTAATGAAAATTTGATCCCAAATCAATTAATTGCATACAAAGTGAGAAACATATTGAACCATTTTATGAGCCTTGGAAACATACCACTCCCTTGCTTTTAGAAGTCAGATTAAAGTTTCAAGCATATATCCCTAATGAACATTTTGCAAATGAAAGCAATTGGGATCTAGTGAGAGAGAAGATGATAACTAATTATACATCTAAATTGTTAAAAAAGTAATGAAAGATTGTACATAAAGATGAAGACAATCATAAATATAAATCAAGTAACTTTTAACAACCTAAAACTGACAAAATTTTACCAAAGAATTCATCCCACAAACCCCAAGTGAAAATATTAATATAATCACTAAATATATAAATCCAAATATTTAATATTTTCTAATATGAAATATGAAATTAGATTTAGCAGCTCCTTTCCTTAGGTGCTTCTCTTGAACATTTTTGGTCTTGATATGACATTTTAAGGCCAGAAGCTGTTATTAGTTCTTTACAATTGAATTATGCACTATAAACCACTTTATCAAATTGACAGCACATTTGCATTACGTTGTATATATACTTAATGAATGATGTCAAGTTGAAAGTGGGAAACAAAATAATAGATTAGGTATTGCAAATTAAATAAATAAAAAGCAGGATACACTTAGAAATGTTAATTCATACTTTGTATACTTTTCTTTTATCTACCATAAAAATTAAGATAATTTTAAGGATTTCTTAACTCATATTAGACAAAGTCCATTAAATCGCAAAAAGAAACTTATTGGTTGGTAATATAAACTAATCATTTACTTGAAAAGGGCAAAAATAAAAATAAAATTGAAGTCCTTCAAATCAATGAATAAAAAACAAATGGACACACCAAACTGATCATGCATAAGGGAAGGTAGAAGAATAACAAAGACTAATAAGGAGGAAGATGTACTTGGAATTGAGGCCAATCGAACGAAAACAATGAATAAACTGAGAGTGTCTATCACAAAGGAGAGCAAGGAAGCCCTTGAAATTAGTAGCTTTTGCTCTTGGACATGAACAATTAATGTACTGAAAGAAAACTAAACTACACCATCACAATTCAGTGGCAAAAACTCAGTAGCATCGGCCTTTATAATGCAACCATCATAAGAGATTTTTCAAAGAAATGAAAAAAGGCAATCATTAGGAAAAAGGAAGGTAGAAGAATGAAGGCTATTAAAGAAGATATACTTGGAATTGGGGCTAGTCGAATGAAAACAACGAATAAGCCTTAAAATTCGACTGTCTCTGACGTCAAGGGAGTCTTAAATTTGAACTCTTCACTGTGCAATGGAGGCAAAAATGAAAGAGAGCAAGGAAGCCCTTGAAATCAGTAGCTAACTGCTAGCCTTAGTGACACCAAGAGTATGTGGAAAGTAAAAGAAAAAGTTCAGAGAATACTCTGGCGAATAGAGAGAGAAGCGTTCTATTTTGGTGAGTGAAGGGCAACACGCAATTAAGAAATATTGGGTTAAGTGAATTAAGTGGCCCAAAATCATAGTTAATATAAAATAAGTGAAATAGATTTTGTGATTCCAAGGACTTAAGCCGTTTCAATTGTTATATTTATTAATCCTTATGTATTACAAACTTAAATTTGTAAGTTATATCATATGATTGTTATTTTTTATAATATATCTCAATTGAATTAATATATTTAACTTTTTAATTATGATGCCATTTCCCTCTATACAATATTTTATATCAATTTTATTTTTATTAAATATTAATTTATTCAATTTCATCTTGAAACAAAACTATAGTAAATCAGATGATCATGAAATTTTTTCATTTTGAAGGCTTCTTATCATCGTAAATATTAAAAGAACTGAATGAAATGATGATCCATGCAGCAGAGTTTCCAACCAACCCTCTATCATGAAATGAGTTTATTTTCACGGCGGCATTCATAGGGAAGACCATCGTGAGCATAACGCCTGACATCACGGCAGTAGTCGTAAACCAGCCATTTCTCGTGGATTTTCTTCAGTTTGTTCCTCCACTTAGCATCAAGGCCTTGACTCTTTCCGCCGCGGAAGCTCACGCAAGAAACGCCGGCTTTCGGAATGCAGGCATTGGCGTTGAAGTATCTGAAATTAGCGACGAAAGGAGCCTGAGACATATCCAGCTTCACCTGGCCCCATCTTGTTGCCCATGAGTCTCCGTTCCACAGAGTTGTGTAAAGCTTCATCGGCTGTTCTGTGGGGAATGGCACCCCAATGCTTTTTCGGTTGTGCATCACCCTAATTGGAATGTTATCCACCAAGATACTGCACGCATATATGCAAAACAAATTTCATATATATATATATATATATGTGTGTGTGTGTGTGTGGATCAAAGGAATGGAAAAAAGTAGATTGATTTTGTGACTTACATTATGCGGTTAGGGTTCCAATCGATGGAATAGGTGTGGAAGTCGGCTGTAGGATCGAACCAAAGATAGAATTGGACCTCCCTCCCTCCGACGCCATTGGCATAGACGTTGGTTGAGAGCAAATAAGGATCTCCTGACAAGTTTCCCAGGAACTCCATGTCGATCTCATCATGATGATCTCCTTGCGAGCTCAGCTGCATATCGATAAATTTGGAAAATTAATATGGAGATGCAGAACACCGCTAACTAACTAGCTATACATACGTAGAACGCAGTAACGGTGCCTGCAGAATTTCCAGGCACGAGCTTGATTTGCATGTCGAATCTTCCAAATAAATACTCATTTTTTGATACGACGCCCGAGCCGGAATATTTGTCCAATTTGAGGGATAATCTGTTGCCTCCGTCTGATATTCTAGCCCGATCACCTCCGAAAAGAATGTTAACATCCTGATTGAAATTTCCTCCGGAAGCATTTGTGGCGAAAATAATTAAGAAGATAGATAGCAGGAGGAAAACTGAGCTGCAATAGGAAGATGCCATTTTCGTCTTTGGTGCCGGAATTGCTGTTGCATGCACAATCACAGTAAAATGCAGTTTCCAATCAAATGTTAATTGATGAACTAAAACCGCAATTTTGCTGTTAATTGAGCTTGCCAACTGCAATTCAAAACCTTGAGGGAAAGATGGTCCTTTTAAGATGGGAGACAGGTATATGTATATATATATATATATAGGAGGAGTTTTGGTATTAATAGTTAATAGTAAGAACGATTGTAGGACTAACTATATATATAGTTGTTTCTATAAATACAACATGAACCTGAAGTCAAAGCTTATCATTAGTAATGTTAAATAATTCTGTCTAATAGAACAAAAGTTTTATGACATGATGTCTTTACCAAAGAAAAAGAAGTTTTAAGATATAGTTTTGTACTGAGATTGATTAACCTCATTTTAAAATGTCATCTCATCAATAAAAACTAGGAATCTAAGACAATGTTAGTCACCAACTCACCAGTACAGTGTTGCAAGTTACATGGTTCCTTAATTCAAATAAGTTAATTTATAGCTTCTCATCAATAAATTATAAATTAATTTTTAAAAATATTTTTTATATTAATTTATTAAAAAAATAAGTTTTAGTTTAATAAGTTACTTAAAGTATCTTATAATTTATAAGTTATTATCTTTTCAAATTTTTTTCTAAATCTATCTTTATTTTGTTTATTAATTTATAATCTATACCCTTTGTAATATAAATTAAATTTTTTTTATAAAATATAATTAATTTAATTTTAATATAATTATATTATAATTTTAAATTACAAATATATAAAAACATATATACAAATAAATAATATCATAAAATATAATTAATTATATTTCAAGTAATTATAATTTCATTATAAATAATAAAATAAAATTATGTAAGTAATAAATATATAAGTTTATAAAATATAATCAATTAAATATTAAAATTATATTTTTATTTTAAAATTTTTAATTACATTAACATAATTTAATTTTTAGATAAATATGAATTATTTTAATTATATATTTATTTTTATTAATACATCATTTTATGTCATTTTATAATTCAACTAGTTCAACAGCTAATTTTATTAAATGCTTTACCTAACTTATTAGTTATAAGTTATCGATTATCAGTTAATTTATTAATTACTAACTAATTTATTAACTATCAATTAACTTATCAATTACTTGCATAAAATGAAGCCTAAGTATCAATATTTTTTGGATTTGGAACCAGGAAGTGCACAAGTGAATTTTGGAGAAAGTTGATAGGTAAATAGTTTTTTTTTATTTGAAATTATGGATAGCAATTAAAAAAATAGTGAGTTTCAAATAAAATTTTTATTTTTATTTTCAAAAAGGATAAAAAAATGATAGAAGGAAAAAGATAAGATCCATATCATTTTTGTAAATAATACAATAAAAATAATATGAGTGAAAAATAAAAAATAAAAAATTAGCAAAGTTAATTTAAAGTATTTTGTTTCTGTTTATTTTTAATTAATTTTTTATAATGAGAGAAATTTAAATTAAAAATTTAGATTTATTTTTTAGATACTTGTCAATTTTTTGAAAGATTTTGTTAGTAATTGATATAGGTAAAATAATTGTATAAGTATTTGATTAGAAATAAAATCTAATTAATGACTAACTAGACACAATTGTCATTTTTTTAATATAAATGCCTCAATTTTTAGTAGAAATAAAGAATATAAATTTGAGAAAGACAAATACAAAAACATTTTTGTATTGAAATGATGAGCCTTAGCCCTAGTTATATAAGTTTGTGAGTCTCAAAATTGAAAGTTGCAATTTGTAACTTTAAAATTTTGATTTTAAAGGAATCTTCATGTATGAAGAGAATATTCCTTTTGTAGGATCATTAAATGAGCAAAAGTGTAAATTTTAAATATAGAGAAAATTTTACACATAGTTTTGACATTTTTGAAAATGATTTAAATTTGATATACTATTAATATAAATTAATTTTACATTATTACTTATTCTTGTGTTGTTATATTATTGAAAAATTATTAAAATTTTTTTACTGTTAAAAAAATTCTTAATTGTTATTACATTTGTAATAATGTGTCATTTTCACATTTATTAATAATGTAAAATATTTTACATTAGTAATATATCAAATTTAAACTTTTTAATAAGGTCAAAATATTTTGACCCAAAAAAAGAAAGGTCAAAATAATTTTTTAATATTAAATAAAATTGTAAAGAATTACAAAATAATTTAAATTTATTTTCAAATTTTTATTTTTCACACACATTACCTCCTTATATTGTTTAGAGAAATTACAATGACTAAAACGTGTAATGGGTCATTCGTATAATTTATATGTATCTATAGCGTCAAAATGCAAAACATTAGTATATTAATATTTTCTAATCTGGGATTGGTACATAGCCAAGAGCCAACAAAACAGGGTGAGTCGCTCTACTCCTTTCTAGGGAATTGCGGTTTCACCCTACTATATTTGTTGCTTTATCTCTTAACAAGCGAATAGTGGGGTCTAATTGGCTGTTCCCTTCCCAGTCCATTTCATGTAAAATTCACCTATTTTTTAAGTAAAAAATTTAATTGGTGACAAATTAATCTATATTAATTAAAGATATACAAAAAATTAATTAAATGCTAGCTTAGTTATTAATCGATTTGCCATAGATGCAATGCAACATTTGTTTATACGGAGAGAGATTTCCAAACAAGCTCAAAAGTAAAGGGAGTGTTTTGAAACAGTGAGTTTAACTATTTATTATTTTTGTTATCAATTTATTCTAATATAAGAGTTAATTAAGACAATTACTCTAACTAATTAATAGTTCCTCTATGATGTAATTTTTTTAATCCAATAATTGAACAACAAAAAGTCATAATATTTAGAAAAAAAATTAGACAACAAAAAGCAGGGATTAAATAATTGAAATTTACTTATATTTAAAAGAATATCTTACTTTATCTTCAAAATTTATTAATGAAAGATAATTAACTTCATATCAATAAAAATTTTATAAACATAATTTTAATAATATATTCGTTAGATTCAATGATATTCTATAGAAAATTATGATATAAGTATACTTTTGATTGCATCTTTTAAATTATTAGATCTTAGATTTGGAATTGAAATCAAAATCATCTTCAACTGCCTCCCGCGTTTTTTAGCTAAAAAGAAGATTAGGTATTCGATTCCTACGATAAAGCATGAAACTTTAAAAATGCCGTCAGCCACTGCTGCTTCGTCGCCCTGTTGCTGGTGCTTCATTCCCAGCGACCATGCCCGCCGCCACAAGAGGAAATTCACCGCTCTATCACTAGCCACTACTGATAATAATACCCCAATCGCAAGTCTTTCTGCACTAACTCTTCCTCAGATCAACAATTGCAGCAAAGGGCAAAAAAATAATACCAACGTCAGATTCAATCCCAATTCATATCATAACCGCAACCACCCATTTTTTCTGCAATTTTTCTCCTCCATTGGCACTAATAACGAAAGCCCGGAAGACGAACAAAACGAGTTTGAGGAAAGCGAAAGCACGCTACTTTTCGCAAATATGTGGTGGGCAGATATGAAGGCAGCGTTGGGCCAAAGAATTAATTTTGAGGCCATTCTTTGTACAGCCGGAGTGGCCGTAAAGGACCCGAAATTGGCACTACCCCATATCTCAGTGCCAGATATAAGGCACATTGATTGGGCGGAGCTCCACAGGAGAGGTTTTAAGGGTGTTGTTTTTGACAAGGATAACACTATTACGGCACCTTATACTTTGACGACGTGGCCTCTTCTTGGGTCTTCATTGGAACGTTGTAAATCAGTGTTTGGTCCTGATATTGTTGTATTCAGTAACTCCGCTGGTAATTCTGGTTTGAAGCATTAGGAAATTGTTCTGATTTTTGTGGCTGAGAGTATTGATTGTTGCTCACATGATGCCTTTTGTGTTGGTATATTGGTATCGTATATTAGGGCTGCAGGAGTATGACCATGATGATTCAAAAGCTAGGACGCTTGAGAATGCGATTGGAATTAAAGTTGTAAGGCACAGTGAGTGTTCCTTTAACTTTCAAACTTTTACTTTGTAATTTGATATGTACATTTTTTGAAAACCACATATGCATGCGAAATATTTGCCAGAAGGCAGAATGTGCTACTAACAATTTAGTTGTGGTGTTGATAACTTTATGTATACTATAGGGTTGAAGAAACCAGCTGGAACAGCAGAAGAAATTGAGAAGCATTTTGGCTGTGAATCCTCACAATTAATCATGGTACAGAAGAATTTATGGTGTTCATTGCTAACAATTGGTTATTTTAGATTTTGATGGGGACTTTTGTTAATGCATAATATATTTTTTGCAGGTGGGTGATAGGCCCTTCACTGACATTGTTTATGGCAATCGAAATGAGTTTTTGACTATTTTGACTGAGCCTTTGAGTCTTGTTCAGGAGCCATTTACCGTTCAACAGGTTCATTTTCCATGTCTTTCTAATTTTCCCTTGTGTGCCACTAGTGTTCGTGTGATTTTTTGTATTTCCCCATATAGAATTCATTAACGGGGAAGAGACGAGAGGATTTAATTTGCTGGGTTCTATGCAACTTTTGAAACTTCAGTGAAAAAATAAAAAATAAGCAAGATACTACAAAGATTCCAGAAAATGATGCTTGAAGATTCTAGCAAGCACTGAGTTGCCGCAAATATGCCTTTTATAATGAGTTAATAATTCTGTAGTGCCAATGCAACGCCCATTTCAACATCTGAGCATCACTCTGCTAATCTTACTTGATGAAGAAGTTTCTTGGTGGTCTGAGCTCCTTTACACACCCACACACATATATTTTAGATAAAGCAAGGGGCCTCTAGTTGTCCTGTATTTTCTTTTAAATTCATGATTTGTAGTTGTTGTACGAGGACCTATTTCTCCAGCATCCCTTCCCCATTTCATTCACCTCGACATGTCCTGAGAACTGCATGGTTTATGTCATATTCAATTTAAGTAATTGTGCCAACATTCTGGAGATGGTCACCTTTTGTCTGCTTTTTGGGCTAATTAGGCTTAGCAAAGGTTCTAAAGGATATGGAAGAGTACTAACTTATAATTTCCATGCTTTCTCTTCGATTTTTCAGTCTCTAATTCAGTGGGATGGTCTAGAGCTCTAGTGAAGAACATGACATGTAGACAAATAGGCAAAACAGAAGCATTTTCCTTTTTCATCTTTTGTTCTCAATGAGAGATGGGGTTAAGGAAATACGGAATAGGAGAAACAAAGGTTCTAGTTGGGGAATGCCTCATCTAGTTTTATTGACCATTTGAAGATATGTTGTATAGCTGAACATGTTTTTGGGGCTTGCTTGGCGTGTCTTCATAGTGACAAAACCCTACTTTACTGTTTACCTTAAATCATGAGCTTTAGGTGTTCAGTACTTTTGAGAAGACTAATCACTAACATATATTCACCAAAAATTTTTGCTCGTACTTTGTCCTTGCTACCAGATGTATATGTTTCTCTTTTCTTATATCCTGTGCATTAGCACTCAATAATTTATTTATTTTTATAGGTGAGAAAACTTGAAACTTCATTTGTAAATTACTGGTGTATTAGAGGGTGGAAGCCAACCGCTCACAAACTACTGCCAGATCCCATGCTGTGCGTGAAGGAGCCACCTCCTCCATAGACTTAGAGTTACTTTATATAATATCCAAGGATGCTGGCCTATGCGGAGTGCATAAATGTCAATTTTAGTTATGAATTATTTATAGCAATTCATTTCCATCAATGGAAGAATTTGAGGAAGGACAGTTTAACTTTGCCCCATAGAAGGGGATCCAAATTGGAATAACCGCTGGCAGCAGTATAAATATCAATTTTTTAGGAAAATAATAATTTTTTTTTTACTCTCTTTCGATACATTATATAAGGAGTTTCGGAGTGAGAAAACTATCATTGGGGATAATGTTGTTTTTTCTAATATCCCCAAAAGACATATACAAATCTCCATGGAAATTGGTCCACATGATTTATATTAATGGTTTGCTACAATTTTGCTTTTGTTTTTCTTCCTTGTAATTAGCTCTCATTTCAACTTGATGATACAATAGCCAATAAATGCATCCGCTTTGATTATAATTGCCACCCTGCACTCTTTTTAAGATTCATAATTTTATGAATCCAGATGGAAATATTATGACGTTTGGCTCACGATGTTTTGACGACAGTCAAGGCACTTATGCAACCAACAATACAGATATTGTCAATATTTTGCAGTGACGTTTTCTATTTTGGCTGTGACAGTACGAGGACGTTCAACAGCAGGTGATTATTCAATTCCAAAAACTTGCTTACAAACACAGAGGTGTTGAAGTAGAAAAAGAAATCAAGTATGCTTGGGAGAGATTGTGATGGGCATTCCAAGTGAAGGGAAAGGCAAGGGATCCATAGTGATAGTCTCCTGAGGATGCAGCAAGGACCACTCAAATTGGGTCACAACATAATGCACAAGTATTAGTATATTCAACTTTGCCAATTGATATCCTGCGCACACTCTTGGCCCTCCTCCAAATGGAACGTACACATATGGTGTTACTCCCTCTTCAAATCTACTTGGGTTGAAACTCAGAGGATCCTTGAAATATTCTGCACTGTAATGCGTACCATAAGCAGTCCAAAGCACCTGCGTAAATAAAATTCCAGTTTTGCCCTCAAAAGCTGACCAATGTGTTATGCAATATATATATATATATAATTTAAGTAGTAAGGAATCAAAAAGTTTGCCTTCCATCCTTTGGGAATTGTGAATCCTTCATAATGAATGTCAGTAATGGCCTTCCTGAATGAGCCAAAGATCGGAGGGAACAGTCTCATGCTCTCTCTAGCAACTTGCCATGTATATTCCATCTTCTTTATGTCTTCCACTGTCAAATTCTCACCCCTTGCCTTGTTTCTCATTATGTTAACATGTTCTGCATAAAAATAAACACTTCCAATGGTACTATATATATGCCAAAAAGAAGAAAAAAAAGAAACGTGATTTTTCTGGGGTCAAATTTAAATGAAGTTAGATTACCTTGAAGGAGTTTGCTATAGCATTGAGGATGTTGAGCCAGCATCTTGAATGTCATGGCAACAGCAAAAGAAGTAGTATCATGTGCTGCAAAAACTAGCAACACAACATTATCCACGACCTCTTCTTCACTAATCTCCCCTTTGATCATCCCATTTATTAATTTACACAGCAGCATCCCATATTCTCTTTGCAAATAATCTCCCTCCATTTCCTTTCTCTTCTCCCTCACTACGTTCACCAACATTTTTTCTATCTCTCGCCTACCTTTCTTTGCTCTCCAGAACTTGGACCCAGGGAACATAACAGCCGGAGAAAACACGCCTTCTAAAACTCTCTCGAAGGTATCCAACATTCCTGCTTCCACTTTCAGTCCTAGCAAGCACTCAAAAACAATGTTAAAAGTTAGCACTTTTGTCGAACGGTAAAGGCTGATCTTTTCTTGGCCATGCCAGTTTGAGGCCAAATGCAACTTCACAGTATTGCACATTTTTGGAACTAGCTCTTCGAGCGCAAGGCTGGTGGCTATTATGCTGCGGAGGCAGCGGTGCCTGTCTCCTTCTTTCTCCATGATGGAGTTTATGCCCATCAGCTGAACTGATGAGGAAGGCCAAGCACTTTTCACCAATTTGAATTCATTAGACAAGAAAAATCTGTTGGCCTCAGCACCGTTCACAACCACCGTTGGAGATCCCAGTAGTCTTGTCTTAAAGATCTTCCCATGTTTCCGAATACGAGGCTGAACAAATTCCTCGAAAAACTGGTTCTTACGTTGGGCATTGAAGAATTCCATGGTCTCCCCTATCCACGGGAACCCCATTTCCCCCGGTGGTAGTAGTTTTTCGTGGTTTTTGTTACAACTTTGCTTGTGCAACAAGAAAATGAACCCGAGCAAAGCAATCAGAGGAAAGAAGACAAAATAGAAAAAACAGCTGAAGTCCACAGCCATTGGTGAAGTTTCGAGGATTGAGGAATCTGGGAACTTTGAAGTCTTAGTTTTAGAATGTGATGAGAGCAAGTGTTGGTAATTCAACCTTTTATATTGAAAGTGGCTGTAGCATAAAATAAAGAAGAGAAATATAAGTCAAAGCCGGTTGAATATTTTAAAAGTCAACTAACCGTCCCATTAATGTATTATGGGAAGGTCTGTGATCTTGTTTAGTGAGTGCAAGGAAAAAGAATAGTTTAACAGAAGAGCTTGTGAATACTGAACATGGAATGACACGTAATCATCGTATTGTACCATGAAAATTCAATTTAAAATGGCCACCAAGATCCCTACAAATCGGGTGAGGTGCAGAAAATATCGTGGTCTGGGGAATATTAATGGACAGATGTTTTGATGATTGCTGATAATTGGAGCAAGCAATAGAAAAAAATGCATCGGTTCTAATTTTTGTAGTTTGCCGACTCTAGATGGCTAAATATATGGCTTTTTATAAATGGAATATTATCAACTTGGTTATTTATTTATATTATTATTATAGCATGGACGGTTCCTTATTAAGATGCATTTCGTTTCTTACATGTGAAAGCAAATACCCCTATAATTAGACCTATCATTTATCATCAACTTTCGTATAGAGTCTATAGACATAGTTTAATATTTACATGCCCTATAAAATTGTTAATAATTCCATTTAAATATAATAGGACATAAGTTCAACAGAAAAAAAAATGCAATATGATGAAAATTGGAGAAATTATTACATATTCCATCCATTGCTGTTATATTTTTACTCTCACTTGATATAATAGAAATAATTATAATTTTTAATGTTGTCTTAAAAGTTGGAAAGAACAAATTTTAATATATGTAAATTTCATAAATGGAAGAATCATTTGAAGTTCCATTGAGTTTTTAAGAAATAAATTCTTGTATAAATTTCTTAAAAAAACTCAAAATTAATTAATTGACACTAAGATATTGATATTTTCTAAGAATTAAATTCCTGTATTATATTTGGTTTAACTTTGAACTTTGTATGAAGTATTATCAAAATTACAAAAGAAAAAATATCAATAAATTTTAATTATTTGTACTTTTTTATGAAAATTATATTTCTAATCTCTTTTTCTATCAATTTTTTAGTTGATAATTTCTTAATTTTCAATTTTCTACTAAAAGTAAAATAGGTTTAAATTATATGCATATATATTAAATTATTTTTATATAATTAAAATAAAATATAATTTAAATAAAAATATTAATTAATAATTAATATAATAATTAATAATTATATCAAATTTATATAAAATGGATATGGAATACATAATTTTTATTCTTATAATTGAATATTAAAATAATAAACACAATAATATAAAATAATAAATCAAATAATATAATATATATAATAAATATAATTAGAATTAAATTTATATTGCAATAATATTTATAATTATATTTATAATTTATATTTATGATATAATATATACTATGTATTATTCATTCTATTTATTATTTTATAATTAATAAATAATTATATTTTATATAATTAATAAAATATATTTTTTATAATTTTTAAATAATAATGATAACATGTTAAAGTAATCATTAATTAAATTAAATAAAAATAATTTTATATTTTTATCTATAAAAGATATGAGAAGTTTTTTTTATCAAGCGGTGTAAGTAAGTAATTTTTCATGATAGGTGGAAAATTCTGCATCTTCCATTTTAGCCGTTAGTATCCAATCAAATGATTTAGAAAATTCTCACTTAGAAATTTGCACTTTCTATACTACTTTTGTAAACTAAATGATATTTGTAAAAATACCAACTATCATTTTATATGTATAATTGTATAGTGAAGTTTATAATTATATCTCTCAATTAATACTTGACCTATACTTATATTAAGATTTTACTTAAATTCTAATACTATTTTTTATTTTAAATTATTTTCCAATTAAATTGATTGAGTTATCGTGAACTTCAATTCAATCTAATTTGGCTCATTCTTGAAACACTCCTAATTACTAGTGAGATTTTTTCTTTTAAAAATAAATATGTGTGATTAATATACCCATATTCATAGTTGTAGCTTATTTCTTAAGTCTTCATTATGCAACATGTTGTAGTTACAATATTGTTATATTTAAATATAAATAAGTTATACTTAATTGTATTATAATGACTTAAGAACATAAAAGAAAAAATTTGAATATTTAATTGAATTTCAATTTTCAATTAGATCCTTATATGAACAATTATTTTTTTATAGTGATTAATTCATATATATTATTATTATATGTTGCCTTCTTGTATTCATTAGGCTAAGCCTTTTTAATTAAATTAATCTTCAAATAAGATTCATAAATAGTAATTTTTTTTTTGGTAAACACAAAAGTATAAAAATAGAATAGGTTGCTCTACTTTAATGCTCAAACATCCCACTAGGCTCTTTGAAGGCTTACAATATTATTTACAAATCACCTTAACCCTTTAAAATTATTGGCAACGAAAATTGATGATAAGACATCAATGATCGAAAATAATAAATCTTATTAGCTGAGTCAAGGTTACAAATAACAAGTTAGTAAAAGTTGTGAAAGTTTTTATGTTTAGTTTCCATTTACTCTTTATTATATCTCTTTTTATATTGAAGATTTTCATTTAATTAAAGATTTAAATTGTAGAGAACTTTACTTGTTAATAAAAATTAATTTTTTTTCTAGACTTTATTTACCAAAAAAATAATACACATGTTAAAAAATATGATGTACTTGATTTCAATATTTTTATAACATTTTCTTGTAATATGAAATTTATTTAAAATTTATTTCTATTCGAGCTTACAATCTCGTGTGTATGTGTATTATCCATGTGTGCTAACTTTTACTTTCTCATTTAAATAAAAAAAATTATACTACTAATTTAATGGTAATATAATAATAAAGGATATTACAATTAATTTATCATTATTATTAATTTCTTAATTTAATGAGTGTTTTTTATTGTGGGATGAGAGAGAGAATGTAATTAGCTTAAATATTTTAAATTAATATTTCTTCATTAAAATTACTTAAATACTTTTTATGATTTTATTATTATCAAATTTGAAGGATGGTGTTTTCATCTAAATGAAAAAATGAAGATCGTTGACCTCTACATGTGGAGTGTTATTAATCCCATATATATATATATATATATATATATATGTGTTTGTGCTTTCCCATGAACTTTGATTAAATGATAAATATGGTATATGAACTTTAAAAAATTATATTTTATCACTTGAGCTTTGATTGAGTAATAAAAATGATACATAAATTTTAAAATCTTATAATTTATCTCTAGACTTTAAAAAAAAGTGAAATTGTTAGTTTTAGAGTTAAGTCTAATGGTAATATTTATTAACTTTTATTTTTCGACCATGCAAGCCAATCTTACTTTTCTTTAAGTAAATAATTTATTTTAACAATACTAATTTGTTCAATTTTTTAAAAACATGTAAAATAAATTAAACATCAAGCCTCAAATTTATTGTGCTTCCACTATATCAAAATTGTCATTTATACACTAACCTATTACGTAATAATTTATTAGAATAATTTAAACAAAATTTTCTATAATATTCCTTAATTGTGGTAATCAAACAATTCAATTTTTAAATCTATAGATTAGATAGAGTTCATTATATTTTCATAAATATGAATTTTGGATACCTTTTAAAGAAACTTTTATTAAATATAAGTGGATTAAATTTCAATCAACATTTTTTTTCAATTTTTAATAATTTTCATAATATTTTTATGATTTTTAAATAACCTATCCTAAAATAGTTAAGTCAACAAAACTTTAGATTTAACTTAAAATTAATGGTTTCAACTTTTCTAAAAACTTTTTAAGGTATAGCGTAAAGCTTTAAAGTTCATATATATACTATTTTTGTCACTTAGTTAAAGCCTAGAAAGTAAAGTGTAAAGTTTATGTACCATTTTTGTCACTCCATTAAAATTCAAGAGGATAAATTGTATTCCCCCCATACACACACATGCCTACATGTTGAACAAATATAAATCAAAATGATTTACATCAAACCATTCATCTTAATAAAATTTAAAGTATAAGATCAAGTCATTTTCAACAATTTTTTACAATGTATGTGACCTATTCTCAATTGATGCATAATAAGGATATTTACATCATTAATATAATAAAAATCTATTTAAGTAAAAGATATCAAGGGAGGGTCATTATTAGATAATATATTATAAATATTATATTCATTAAATTAAAATACTCACATCATCCAGAACTCAAGGATAATCATTAAATTAATTATGTTACGCAGTTCCTTTGAATGAAATAAAAGCACTTAGTGTAATGTGAATATAATATTTAAGAAATATTTATAATATAAAAATAATACATATTATTAAAATAAAAAAGGAATTATACTAATATGTACAAACTTATAAAATATAACCATAGTAAAAAAATTATATCAAATATGTATAAAATATGTGCTCTAAAAAAATTCATAATTAGAACAATGTTAAATACATTTATTAATGTATTATTATAAGATTATTAAAATGTTTTATAACTTATCTACTTTTTCTTCTAAAAAAATTATACTTTTTACATATCATTTTACTAATCCAATGAAGTATAATATTATTTCTTTTTTATGATTTTCAAATATTACAATAATATATATATAGAGTCATACTGCCCTCACCTCAATTTTGAAGATAATGTTAGAATAATATATAATCCTTCTTAACGAAACGGTTTTCAAAAATTGAATTCAAAATTTTTTTATCCAACCTATAGTATTTTAGATTTCAATTTATTGCTTTTGTTCCAAACAACTGTTGGTTGAATATTAATTTTAATGGAAACAGTAGAAGAAAACAATGTATAGATGGACCATAAATTTTTATTTCTTAGCCAAATTCAAATTTTTTTTTTTCCAAGGATAAGAAACTTAGGAAGTAAGGAAATTGTTGCATCCCAAAAAGGACGTGTAACGTATAATTTGTGAATGCTAACCGACAAAGATTACTGGCAAGTTCAGACTTGACTCATCAAATTTAGTTCAATGTTTTCGAATTAAAGTAATGACATGAGGAAACAGAAGAGAATTAACAAATTGTCACAGACTAACTGTAATTATTCGTGAGAGGGTTGCCAGTTAGATTGCTATTTTACTTCACCTAAAATGCGACAGCTCAAGTCGCATGGTCTGTTTTCTGACTACACTATGTACCATATTTATATCCATTTCTCAAATAATAAAATAGTTTGAATGTGTGATTAATAGAGATCGTACCAAATTTCCTAACCCCATTTACTCCTTTCCCAACCACTTTGCGTGAATAACATTTACTTGCAATAACTCTTTCACACTTGCAAATTCACTAACCTTTGATTACAAGAGAATGATGAAGCAAACGCGTTTGAGATAATATAATATTTTTTTTCTACTTGTTGTATGTGGAGTGTTTATTTTAAACCTGTTGCAAATGATAAATTTCATTCTTGAAAGAAATTATTTTTCCATATAGTATTGAATATTCATTTTTTTTTCAAAAATTTTAGGGTCGGTTTATTTATTGATTTTATATTTTTAAAACCGAGAGTTCCTATTTTGATAACTAACTTTATAATCTATTTTTAAAAAGTATAATTTCAAATTTTGTAAGTCGAAAATAAAAAAATAGAAATAATTTTTAGATATTTTCTTAAATTAATTTTTTATTTTGAATATCAATTTTAGAATCAAATGAAATTTTTATATTTATTTCACCAATCACTGTCTATTTCTAGTTTTTATTGAATTTGGAAATTTTTTTTATAATAATTTTAAAAAAATCCAAACATATCCGAATATTAACCCTTATTAATCGGCATTATCAAGGCTCTTCAGTAAAATTCAGAAGAAGAGTGGACTTGTGGATACAGAGGTATACACAGTCATTATTCAGAAGCATGTGGGGCAGTGGCATACAAAGGAAAACCATTGCACCAAACGTACGCATGGCCAACTCTGCTCTGCTGAAGCCCAACCTAGCTCTGAGCTGGACCTTGAGCAGATACTTTCCTTTTCCTGAGTTTGTGAATGCCTAAATCAGCTTAATTTGGTTTCTTAATTTTCTCAATTGCACATGTCATAGTTTATGTAATACTATTGTTATCTGTATAAGTGATTATGATTCTGCATATATATATATATATATATATATGTTATTATTCAAGGTACATATTTACTGAAGCATCTAATGGATTCAGCTCTTCAGCGCAAGCACTGCTTTTTTTGAGAGAGTATCGCGTTACAGATATTAAATTCTCTCCTAAACTACATATGTCTTCATCCGCCCTCATAAATATGTGGCCAGATATCACTGTCAAGCGTTTGATATATATTTTTTCACTTATATAAGAAAGATATATAATATACAATTGCTGAAGTCCCAAGTTCATTTACAGCAATGAAACCATGGTGGGGGGCTTAGATTAAGAAAGAGATCAGGACGACTTACTGTTTTCAATAATTGTGTTTGCATATTCTTAAGCAGTCAATGCTGTCTGAATCAGTTTGGGTCAAAGGATTCACACCGTCACTTGAACCCATGAAATGGATTCTGCAATGCACGCTTAATTACACATGTCGGGGAACATTAAGCCTAATGGTAGGAAAAAGGAGTAAATGCACTCTGAAACACGTCAACTAACAGCATACTTTTGCAACTGCTAATATTAACTTCGCTCACTGAACCCTTTTTATATTCTGTGTCTGCTTCCTTCTCCAATGCACTTGCATCCTTCAACCCTCCTTTCTCTTATCATTCCTTTTTCTCCTTGTGTTCTAAAAGATGGAAAGGAAAAGAAGCAATGGTGCTTCTTTATTCGTCTTCATGCTGCTTGCTGGATTGTTGTCCCAGAACATTGTAATAATCCCTGTCATGTCCTCCACCACTCAAGACCAGAAGAACTACTCCCCAGACCACCGTGCAGGACCCACCGGGCTCTCCAACTCTCTCTGTAATTCTCTAACTCCATATTCTATTTCTTAATTTCTTCTTACTCAAACACACAAGCTGATATCATTCACGGTGCAGGCTTTTGATTGTTGGCGTTGTTCTATATTTGTCATCCTTTTTGAAAAATTTAAGTTCATGCAGTTACCCTTTTATGTGAGATAAAGTAGCATTCCTAGTTATTCCAATTTACAAAAAAAAAATCTGAATATAATAAATCAAGTTCTCCTATAGAAACTATTTTCATATTTTTCAATCGCACGTGTTTATTTTTTGTAGGTTCACACAGGAGTCCTCCATCCCGTCATGGAGGAGGACATGGCTCTCACCATGGAGGAGGCGGTGGTGGAAGTTACACTCCAACACCGTCATCACCCTCTGGTGGTGGCTGCGGATCACCTTCTACTCCATCAACCCCATCAACACCATCCAACCCTCCCTCTGGTGGAGGGTACTATAACTCACCACCACCAACTGATGGAGGCAGCCCACCGTACTCAGGCGGCGGCAGTCCACCATACTCAGGCGGCGGCAGTCCACCATACTCAGGCGGCAGCAGCCCACCATCCTCTGGAGGGAGGCCTCCATCCGACCCAGGAACACCCACTCCCTCGCCACCTGTCCTCCCTCCTCCATCGCCCTTCACCGGCACATGCAAGTAAGTTCCTTTTACCACTGCACAGTCTATAATTGCTTCAACGTTATTACCAGACGTAAGTTTAAACACATCCGTACATGTATGTTACCAAAATTGCAAAGAAGTCAACATTTTGACATTGGGAGCCATTTCATCTAATCTGCAGCTACTGGAGGAACCATCCAGGAATCATATGGGGATTGCTAGGATGGTGGGGTACTTTAGGGAGTGCATTTGGAGTGACCAGTGTTCCAGGTTTCGGAGGAGTCAGCATGACATTGCCACAAGCACTGTCCAACACAAGAAATGACGGGCTTGGAGCACTATACAGAGAAGGCACTGCATCCTTTCTCAACTCTTTAGTGAACAACAAATTCCCATACACGACCAATCAAGTGAGGGACAGATTTGTGGCATCACTGGGCTCCAACAAGGCTGCAGCAGCACAAGCCAGTCTCTTCAGGATGGCCAATGAGGGCAGAATGAAGCCTCGTGCTTGATCTACAATTTGCCTTGGTTTAGTTTGTGTGTCAGTTTATTTAGAGATATTGAGAGCAGTGTGTTTCAAGAAACTAGTTTCTGCCTTTTAGGTTACTGTCAGCTGGTCTTTTTATCAAGATGGATATTATGTTTGCGTCTTAATGTTCAATTTATGGTCTCTTTGCTTTAAATGCAGTTTAATGTGGGCTATATGATTTTTGGTTTTAAATAAACTTCATTTATTAGTTTTGATCATTCAAGTCAAGCCCTTTTTTTCAGGAATTCAGTAAAAAAACAACAACCCTAACCTTTTGACGGTTAAATCATACACTGACATGGAAAGCAACCAGATCTCAGAAACCGAAGAAAACCATCCACCAGGGATAATTTCGGGTTTTCAGCGTATATAATCTATATCGACTCATAAACGACTTAAGATATTACAAAATCAAAGAAGGTAGGGAGTGACAGAAATAAGGAAGATAATTGTTTTGCAATGAAATTAAACTCGGTTGATTTGTCACTGAAGAGGGCATGAGTCTTTAGCATTATCTTTTCCAGAGCGTAAAGCATGAATTGCATAGAAGTGTGACTTCATATAGCTGGCAGATTTTGCAGACAACTAAGAGAGAAAGGTCTACAAATTCTTTAGTGTTTACAATTTTGTTTTTTGTTTCTTAGTGCATGCAGTGAACAGGCTAGGGGCCACTCTTTTCAGTTTAAGGCCATAAATAGACAAGGGTCCCCCATGTATCTCATCAGGCTGTCAAAGAAGGCGTTCTTACATTTGTTTCAAGATACTAATGTTTAAATCTGCTCCACTGCTAAGTACACTAATATTAATATTAATATTTCTCTTCATTACTTTGTAATATTGTTGAATGTACCTAATAACTTTGAATTTGATTGCCAGTACAAATGTAACATAAGAGGAAGATTAAACATCCTCAAGGGAAAAAAAAGTAACACAGCGAGAGTGGAAATCACAAATTTGATTGCCAAGACTTCTAGTTAGCTGACATGATGCTATGGAAGTGACCTATGGCACATAAATTACTAATTGAACTATTCATTGAAACTTCTGGTTGGTTGGCTATCCTAATGTTATGAAAGTAATGTGTAGCAAATGATGTGGCAGTCGAGTGGTATGTGGATTATTGAGTAGACGCGGCTATTTGTTGACATTAAATTTTATAAACCAATGTATTTAGCCTTCTGAACCTATTCGTGATGGGAGTTCATCGAAAAAATGATAAGAGGTGGCTGAAAGGAACTCCAGTGACACAAGATTTTCTCCAATCAAGCGAGCTCCGTGTTGATTTAAGCTAAACTAGCGGGACGCAGGAAAACCTGTCCGCGATGGAAGTTCATCGAGAAAACCAGCCAAGACCTTTGCCGAATCTAAGCAGGTTCCGAACTAATTTAAGCTAAACTAGCAAGACGCAGAAAATAAGAATCAGTTGATACCAAATAGCTCAGAAGCTAAGAGAGGTAAAGGCTTTGAAGAGCTACAGGAAATAGGAAATTTCTTCAAATTCAAGTGTTTAAAGGGTAGTTTGATTTACCTCAACAATATAGAAAA
This sequence comes from Sindora glabra, assembly GCA_020226215.1. Lineage (NCBI taxonomy): Eukaryota > Viridiplantae > Streptophyta > Magnoliopsida > Fabales > Fabaceae > Sindora > Sindora glabra. The sequence continues at coordinate 1,700,935 of CM035226.1, read as the reverse complement.
TTTTATTTCTTAGAAAATAGAAAAAATGTGTTATTTAATTGATTATTATTTAACAAATTAAAAGAATAGGATTTCTTAAAAAATTCTACTTCCTATAAAATATAGAAAATTACTTTTATGGAAGTTTTATTTTTTATATTATTTATAAATATAATAATAAAATTATTTTTATTAAATTTAAATAATAAATAATGATAATTAAAATTTATTAATTTATGTTATAATAATATTAAGGATATAATAGTTATTTTATTAACATTTCTTAAAATATTCAAAATTGAATCAAAGATAAAAGTATTACTTATTATGTATCAACTAAATAATTTTAAGTACTTCTCAATAAGTTTACAAAAAAAAATTCTTATGAAAAATTCAATTTTTCATAAGAATTTTTTTTTGTAATAGTAAGAGTGACTAAACCATTAGACACATACACGCAACGAGCAAGGATCGAATTTTGAATGCAACGGAAGACAAAACCTTTAAGAGATATCGAGTGTTACTTGAGGCAAAGACTCTCAGCTCATAATTTATTTTATATGCGAATCAAATGACTCATAAAAAATGAGATATACAATTTTAAGGTAGAATTGGGAAAGGAAAATAATGCAAAATAAATACAATAACTAATTAGATGCTTCAATTGAGATGGAAAATAATGTAAAATAAATGCTCAGTAATTATTTTTTGGAATCAAATATAAATATTAAGCAATTATCAAATATAAATGGTAATTAATTATTCAAAAGAGTTAAATTGGCATATTCTAAAAATTTCTAGAAGCATATATGTCATTTAGCTATTACGTACTTTTAAATGAGTCATTGTGTATATGGGTTCGTAATTCCTAGCCATTATGCTTTATGTATATTTAAAAAATTATATAGATGTGCATTGATTATAATTTTTAAATTTTAAATAACTTTTTATCTTTTACAATATTTTCTCAAAAATATTCAGCGAAAGTATTTTTTTTAGAAATTGAAAAATTTAGTAATTTGCGTGATTTAAATTTTATTGATGGTTTTCCTATTTCTAGGAGAAGATGTAAAAGGCAATTCCCTTCATTTTTGCACTATCAAACTTCCAGAATTTAATCGTGATATTTTAAACTATACAAAACCTCCAAAATAACACCATCATTTAATTAATCATTTCTTATCATTGTGGGACTTTTTTTATGAGTTTTTTAAAACAAAAATTATAATATTATTATATGTATTACTGTATCAAATAATTATGTAAAAGGATAATTATACTTGATTTATCTATAATTTTTAAAAATTTTTACTTTATTTATTTATATTTTTAAATATTATAATTTGCTTATCTGTGCATTTTGCCATTAATACTTTATTCATTTAAATTTTTATCCATCTAATTTTTAATGAAAATTTTTATAATAAACAATTAAATGAAATCAAATGTGAGTAAAGTATAATTTTCTTATATTTATTTTAATTAATAATAAAAATTATTAATAGGACTAAATATATTAATCTTGCCTCTTTATTTTAATAATATATTTTAAATAGTAAAAAAGTTATTACAATAGATAATATGTATAAAAAAATTAAAACTCTTAATATTTATAAATAATAAAATTTGTATATTTAATTATTGATAATTTTGTAAAACATATGACAATAATGTGTAGATCTAAATTAAGGAAATGAGACCAATATAATTTTTTTAAATCTTAATTGAGGATTCTAAATATTAATTCACATAAATATAAAAAAAATTATAATTCATTCTTCTATAATTTTCTCTGATTTTACTTAACTCATTTATTATAAAATATTTTATTAAAAATTTGGCAGAAAAAATTTAGGTGGATAAAGTGTAATTATCCCTTATACAAAATTAGTTATGCACTCTGTTGATTTAATGGTTTTTTATAGTTTAAAGTTTAAATTCTCAAGGTTACAAAGAGTAAAATTTAACCACTTCAAAATTGAAGGACTTTTTTTTTGCATTTTTTCTATAAAAATAAAAAAAAACACTATCAATAAAAAAAATTAACTTTCTTGAAAAAATATTGTAAAAATTAAATTTACTCAAAAAGTACCATAAATATTTATCTATATTAATTTTTTAATACGCATAATGCATAATCAAAATTGAAATTATTGTGTTTATTAATTAAAATAGTAAGTATACTTTAAAACAATTATATATATGAAAAAAGGATGCCATAACTCCTCCATTAAAAAATTTAAAATCCTCATTTCCTAATTATTAATAAAAGAGGCATGTAGGGTCTAAATAAGATGGGTTGCAATCTCTTTCTCTCTCTCTCTCTCTCTCTCTTCTTTTTTAATATTATAATGATTAAATTATTAAACATATATATATATAAATTATCAAAAATAATAGAAGATATAAAATTTTTAAAAAATATCAAATATTACTTGAACTAAAAATTCTTAATTAGATTATAGTCCTTAACTACTATCAAAAGTCACGTATTGTCCTAACTAATTATTATAAATAGGAAATATAATTTTATATTTTTTTTGTAAAAATTTCATAATTATAATATGTAGTTCTCAAATATAAAATATCTTTTAAAAATTATAAATAACATATTTTTATTTAAATATAAATAATAATATTTTGAAAAGTAAATACAATTTAAATAATAAAATATAATTAAAATTATAAATTAAATAAATAATCCTTCAAATTTTAAAATTTATAAAAATAAAAAATGTTAAATAGCGAAAAGATTAAAAATTCTCGGTACCCTTCCCACCCCAGCTAAAACTTACGAAGGAAGGAGAGGAAATCCTTCCTATTGCCTTCATTTCCTTCCGTACAAATAGATCATGGACCTCTAGATCAGTGATCAGCCCCTTAGTTCATTGTGGACCTGAGAAGCAGGCTTATTAGTTTGTTAAGGTTGCCAAAGCCCGAACATAATATCAAACCCACTTCTTTCTTCCTGAATTTCTGAGAAATGAAGAATAATGTGAATTAAAGAAAAGAGAGGCATACATACTCTGAGAGAGTCTTTCAAATGTTAAATAAAATAAAGAAAATATTTGACAATTGTTAAAGACCTTAGGAGCGTTTTCCTTATTTACGATTCGTGACATTTTCATGCAACAGCTCCCTCCCATAGTTTCTTTCTTTCTTTTTAAAATTTTGCCCCAACAAAAATTATGATGATAACGACAATAATATACCCAGAAAAACTCATGAGAGCTACACACAATGTCTCGTGTTGTATATGTATAAAATGGCTTAATCAACAATTTATGAATCAATAGACTAGTGTTCACTCTTTCCTTCCTCAAAGGCACTACATAGTCCACAGTGCTTCGGAAATTCAAATACTCTGAATTTTTGTCAACAAATTTTATTTTATTTTTTACAAAACAAGTGGTGGACTTTCGAATTTTTTTAAAGTAAATATAAGTTACATTATTACGTGCTTGTTAGTAGCAAACTTTATGGAATCTTAACTTTTTTAAAAAAATTAATAGCCACGTGAAAAGAAGCTCACAATAATTTGAAGTATGTACTAATTAAATTTTTTAAAATAATGGTAGAGCTATTGAAGTAATAATATATTCAATGCGCATATAAAAGTTATGTGTTGGAATCTTGAATCCAATAAAAAGTAAAACAATTAAATGTCATTCAATTTGTGAAAATTTTCTCACATTCAATAAAATGTGAGAAAATAAATATTTCTCATAATAATCCAATGGAAGGCAAGTATTCAATATTCTTATAATATAAGAATATTTTGTTAACTTTTTCATTGAAGTCTTACGATCATTGACATATTATTTTATTATTATTTATTATCGTTAACTACTATCTATTGTTTGTCATAATTTATTATTAGTGACTACCGTCTATTATTATCTATTGTCATAGTGATTATTATCAACTATTATCTAATTTATATATGATTATTGATGACCACCATCTATTGACAATTACTACCTTCCATCACTATTTATCCTTAATAGCCATAATCAATTACCATCTATTATTAATGATCCTTATTAGTTATCATTTATTATGATTCTCATTTATCACTATTGATTATTGTTATTGCTACCATCTAATATGAATAATTATCGTCTATCACTATCTATCATTAATTATTACTAACTATTATATATTCTTAATAACTATTATGAATTATTATTCAGTGAACACTATTTATTACTATCTCTTACAATTGATCACTTAATATTTAATGAGAATATCTATAATATTTTAATAATATTTATAAAAATAATTAAAATATAATATTATAATATTTTATAAACATTTTCAATTGATTCAAATTTAATAATATCATATTTTTAAGAATTAAATTCCTAAAAATTAAGTTTTAGAAATATTAAAATTTTTTAGAATGTTTAATTTAACAAATCAAACATAAAATTAAGATAATATCTAAGGTCATTGCACCACTAAGTGTGCGGACCTAATTAAAATATTTACATCTTAAATATAATTATTCATGAAAAAATTAAAAATAAAGAAAGTATAGTAAATAATGTGTATCGTGTTTTTCATTTTGGAGGGAAAAACAAGAAGAGACTTTCAAGTATTTATTTGCAAGCTTTTCCAATTCCATGATTTATAGGTGGATATGTCAACTGTCAAGTCATAAACGGTGGTCCCCCTTCCCCCTTCTCATAACTCCACACAGTCCCTCTTGGATACGTCACATACGTGGCTCGATTTCAGCATTTCCCATGATATTTTTTGGTAATATATGTTTTGGATCAAATAATGTAGCAATGCAGCTGTTAAGAGAGGAAATATCCAATACAGTTTTTTTTTTTTCTTTTCCAATGAAGATTCAATATTGCTTTTTTTAACATAATTTTAATTAAATTATTCTAAAATACAAAAATATGTTGTGTATGGTTAACTTTAATGTTAAATTAAATGGGAAGGCAGGTGTTGTTGGTCGGGCGCAGCGGTGCTCTTTCATGGAAGTTGCAAACATAGCATTTAATTTGAAGGGATATCCAACAATAAATAAATTGCGCATCTGACCAACATTCTCTACTCACTTCTCAACATACTTACATTGCCTCTGTTTTCCCCGTATCCGAGAATTTCAAGACAAGTGAAGGAAAGCCTGTTTCTTCTTCAATATTGGTTACTTTTTATCCAAGTAAGGTTTCTACTTTAGTTTTCCTGATTATCTCTTTCACTGTGATTCTGGTTAAATCTAGTTATCCATAATTCTGTGTGGTTTGAAACTTCAGTCTTTTCTAAACTTCATAGAAACGCCAGGAATCAGAATCTGCTGGCTTGTTTAGTTGTTTAGCATAGAGATCGCCCTGAACATTTTTGTGATTGTTTATCTAGAAAATGGTGCTTGTGAATCAAAATAATCTCTCTTTTTACTTGACAACAAGTTCGGTTGCATTATGCAGGTATCGTCTAAATATGACTACCACCTACAAGCCAAAGAACATTCTCATCACAGGAGCAGCTGGTTTCATTGCTTCCCACGTCTGCAATCGGCTAATCCGTAATCACCCAGATTACAATATCACCGTCCTTGACAAGCTTGATTACTGCTCAAATCTAAAGAACCTCCTGCCTTCACGTTCATCACCCAATTTTAAGTTCATTAAGGGAGATATTGGCAGTGCTGATCTTGTCAACTACATTCTCCTCACGGAATCCATTGATACCATGATGCACTTTGCAGCCCAAACCCATGTTGATAATTCTTTTGGAAACAGCTTTGAGTTCACCAAAAACAATATTTATGGAACCCACGTCCTTCTAGAAGCCTGCAAAGTCACTGGTCAAATAAAGAGGTTCATCCATGTCAGCACGGATGAAGTCTATGGGGAGACAGAAGAAGATGCTGTGGTGGGAAATCATGAGGCTTCTCAACTTCTTCCTACGAATCCATATTCTGCAACAAAAGCTGGTGCTGAAATGCTTGTTATGGCTTATGGAAGATCATATGGATTGCCTGTTATAACTACTAGAGGGAACAATGTTTATGGGCCTAATCAGTTTCCTGAGAAATTGATTCCAAAGTTTCTGCTTTTGGCCATGAATGGAAAGAATCTCCCGATTCATGGGGATGGATCCAATGTTAGGAGTTATCTCTATTGTGAAGACGTAGCCGAGGCGTTTGAAGTTATTCTTCACAGAGGGGAAGTAGGCCACGTTTATAACATTGGGACAAGGAAAGAGAGGAGAGTGATTGAAGTGGCCAGAGACATTTGCAAGCTTTTCTATTTGGATCCGGAGACACATATAAAGTTTGTGGAGAATAGGCCTTTTAATGATCAGAGATACTACTTGGATGATCAAAAGCTGAAGAACTTAGGATGGTTCGAGAAAACCACGTGGGAGGAAGGCCTAAGGAGGACCATGGAATGGTATGTTGAGAACCCTGATTGGTGGGGAGATGTTTCCGGAGCATTGCTTCCTCATCCAAGAATGCTGACCATGCCAGGAGTTGAGAAGAATACTTATGGGGCGTCACAGAATGGCAATTCTGCTTCTTCTGTTGCTGCAAACAATTTTAGTCACAGCAAAATGGTTGTTCCAGCTTCAAGGCACAATGGATGCGTTAAGAAAATGGATGCATTGGAACTGAAGGATGAAGTTCCCGAGATGTTTCCTGTTAAGGATTCATTGACCATTGGATCCGATAACAAAAGGTTTGTTTAATGAGAGGCACAATCAGGCATGCATAAATATATGCATGAGGATCTACGTATTGCAGTTTTTCCTCCTGGTACTAAAGTTTGGATCGCTTTGATGTTTTTCTGCACTTTGCTTATGTTTCATTTTGTCTATGCCATAATGTCTTCCGTGAGCTCTTGTGTCTCCACAAATCCCGTCAGGTTCTTTTTTTTTTTTTTTCCCTCAGTTTATTGAAATAATTCCGGTACATCTCTGAATGCCTTATTATTCAATATTCATTTTATGCTTTACTACCCAGTAAAATGTTTCATAATTTTTTTTTTCTCTTCTCCCCTTTTGGTCTTTGTAGTATCACTTCATATTTCAGTTTGTTTTCATCTCCAAATTGTTACATTGGAAATAATAATATTTTATGTTATCCATCTCATCACTTCTTTGAATTTCTTATATATGGATTATATCTTTTAGAAGTAATAATAAAATTATTCTTTTAAATTTCTGCTAAAAAAACTGCAATTTTGTGGATGTGACTTCCCTTTTGACTTAAAAAGAAATTGGAGAGTATTCTCCCAATCATGTTCAATTCATAAATAATATTCATCACATGACCCGGATGCTTTTTGATAAAAACTAGTGAGATGTTTGCCATTATTCAAGCAAGATAAACATTATGACTGAAAGTTACAGTACTCGTGAACGATATTGAATATGAAGGACGAGGTTCGAAATTATGACATTCTGTTTCCAGTTCACAGTTTGAAAGACTTTAGTAATTGAAATCCAAAAGGCATCCATGTCCAGGAACCAAGACATGAGGGCTTGTCACAGTACTCTAGAAACCAAATGCATCACACTTATCAGCTGCATTCAAAAGAAGAAAGAAATATATGTGAGAAGCACATCTCTAAATAGGTTGAAGCAATGATAGAAAATGAACATGCTTACACAAGTTGGAGAGGTGTCTGGTCTTGAGTTGAGTATCTATTAGGGTTGGAATCGAGCTGCAGATTCACATGAAGATTGCGGTCACGGCACACAGTTGCAGTTCCCTGCATCAAGTTTGATTGCTCTTGTTGTGCTCTTTCCTGTTCAGCTATCTGCAACATGCATGCATGCATGCTCAACATTTAAACTGACTATGATGGATGCTCGTGTATGTGTGTGTGTTTTCTTTAGACAAACTATCAAGACAGAAGAAACCTTTGCTCGCAGATAATTATTATGGTTCTGCAGCTCAATCTCCTGCAATATAAACACGTTAATGGAGTTCATGATTCTCAGCAGATTATTATTACTACAAAATATCGGTAAAATTTTCAAGTGTTGATTCTATTGTGTGCTTGTGTGTGGGCTGAAATTTTTCTTTCCATCATTTCTATACATTCGAATTAATTTAGTGAATTATGTGACTTCCTGAAATGTCCAAAGAGATAAACTATGAATAAAATTATGAAACATTCAATTATTATGTTGAAATTATGAGCACACACCCGCTTCTGCATGAACTCGACTTCTGCATGTAGCGTTTCATGCTGCACAAAACGACATGAGTGTGTCAGTCCATAACCATATATTCTGAGGAATTAAGACGGCAGCGAAACAAACAATACCTTTCTAGATCTAACTCTGCTTAAACCCTTCTCCAATCTTCCCTCAAGGCTCTTTAGTTCCTTAAGACTCATTGAGCTTAGAGCTTCGCCGACAATGTGCCTGAAATAATAATTGTCAACAACGCCAGTGTCTTTGAAAATTTTGATGATCAGCTAACGACAAGTAATCAGCACCTGTTCAGATTCTGAATCTCTTGGATCTGTCTTCTTAATTTGGATGCTTCTTGCTGATAAAACTGATTTTGGCATGTGTAAGGATTGAGGACGTTAAAGAACTACAGTTTCTAAATAAGAAAGAAATTCCTGAGAATGTAAATATATCCTACCTGAAGGGGAAAAAACACCTTAATTGGATATAGCTATATATTCATTTGTCATGAATAATTTATTATTGATTGACAAAAGGATAAATCAATGATCTTGAAGTGGGTAAGGATTGTTAGCAAGAAGAAAGTGAAGGGTTTCCAACATAGATGTAGCATCTTATTAAGAAGTTATATTTCAAAGAGACTAGTAGCATTTTCTGATTTTATGAGAGCGCAACCTTTTCTATTTTCAAGTTTCTGATGACAAAAAATTACAAGTAACTAGGGATTCACCAAATGAGTTACAAATAAATTCCTTCGAGAAATATACATGATGTATAATAAGTGTTCAATGCTGAAAAAACCCAACTATATACATGTATGTAGATGTAGATTGTTATAAACATATATTTGACTTGAAATAAATTACCTGTGTGCTGGCTTCAGCTACAGATTCCGTGTTTGAGGACGCAGCGGATGCTTTCTTGTACCTTTCAATAGTTCCTCTAACGCTGCAACAAAAAATAAAATTACATTTAATTTGGGATAAGAGCCGTACATATAATGGAAAAACACCGTGAGCATGTACTAAAAACATATGCAACATATGCGCACGTGTTAAATATAAATTCAGTATTGTTATTAGATTTTAATTACAATTCAATTTGAATCAACTAAACAATCAACAATCAAGAAATTCTAATATGAAAGAAAGAGATGAAAGAGTGAGTGAGTTCTACATGGATGAAACTCATCTTATTATGAATGTCATTTTTTTTTTCTAATATTTTTCTCTTTCCTTTTGATATAACAAAGACATTGTCTCTTACGTCAGGAGTATAGTAGAACTTCTTCTGTATAGAGTGAGTCCCTGCCAACGATTTTGGTACTATGAAACTGCTTATGTTGATGCGCGCATCTCATCCCTATGTATAAAAGGAGCTAGAAATTGCACAACCTCCAACTTTCATCCCCCTCCTGTTACTCACGCTGGATTAATTTCATGATATGCAGATTCTTATATTTTTAATTTTCTTATCTTCCGGAGATACTAACGAATGCCTGTTTCGGGAAGTCTTTCAGACATGCTGACAAGCATATATATGAAAGAAAAATGCATCTCTCATGTGATCTCTCGACTCTTATAAAGCTTAAACATAAATTGGTGTAAGACTTGTCGAGCGGTTATGCACATAGGGTTTGTTTTAACACTAGACTGGATATCTTGCGTAGAGTAAACAATAAGGAAAGACACATAAAAATATATTTGCGTAGAGTAATCCACTGCAGACAATGCTCACACACAAAAATGGAAATCAATTTTAGCAAGAGGCCAGGCCAATGAAAATTTCCATATTCATGTACTCTGGAAATTTCTTTATTTCCATTTTCACCAAAAAAGAAAATTTTGAAACTCACAGTTGGGAGCAGTGGACATTAATTACGTCAAGCATGGGAAACTCTCTATTTCCACAAAGATGAAAGCTAACGATAAAGCGAAGATCTGCCTGTCAAGGCATTAGCTATTCCTAGAATCTGACGCTTTGGCGTTTCTTTTAGCTTCTCTCAAGGTAAAAAATATGGCAGATCAAAGTGAATAAAATGTTTTTATTTTTCCAATGTTTTATTTGAAAACAGTAGAGAAGGGGAAAAAAGATATGTATTTGAAGGAAAGGCGACGATGGAGTAGAAGAATGAAGACAAAAGATTCGCATTTTCTAACTTTTAGAAAAGGAACTCTTTCTTTTTATTACCAATGGAAAACTAATTAACATAAGAAAAAAGAAACTCTTCTTAATTAGCTAATCCACCCTGATCACTCTGCTAATTTGCTTCATAAATGGCACAAGTTTCAAATCCATTTTTAGCCACTTTAATTTCTTTGAGGAAAGAGTGAGTTATGGACATTGATAAATATGGGCTGGAAAACCCTAATTAACTGAATTCATGAAATTTGGAACGAAACTTAGGCAACCATGAACACCTATACCCTATTTAGAAGTGGCTATATGATATCCTAGAACTTATTACTTTCAAGAAGTCTTTTAAACCTACTTGAGGTTAGAAATCCTAATAAGATCATCATAAACTTTATTGGCTCTTTGTATAAATTAAATTCGTGCGAAATTGCAAACATATAATTGAAAGGAACCTAAATTCGAATCCGTTAATGATGATAAAGTGAAATTGTAGAAAATTATTTAAAGGTTAACTAGTATAAATAGAGGTGGTGTTGACCCTTTTAAAATTTTTAAAATTACGTAAATATAATATAATTATATAAAAAAAATTGAATATTTTTTAAATACTTAATTTCATCTTCATAAGTTTTTTTTTTTTTTTACTCTTTAATCTTTATCCTCAAAAGGCCAAAATCGACTCACCATCTAAATTAGCGAGAGCTGAGAGCTTGAAACCCTAACCTTCAATATAATTGTGTCCCACACAGCCTGAGCTGACAAGTTAGTGTATTAAGAAAGAGTCTGAAAGAGATCGAAGAGACTTATGAGTGCATGACAGCTTTGTTTGGCAGACTTTTTTAGTTTGATGGCTGACATTTGATGTGGAAGGAAAGAAAGAGAAACATGCAGTGCTTAACATAATAACAGCATCAGTGATATAAACATGGAAGGAAGGAAGCAAACTGAGATCTCTGCCTGACCACAAAATCTTATACTACATAGTAAACCCTAAGCTGCTGCTAGCTTTTTGAATTGCACCAGATGCTACTATCTGTTGCACGTTAACTTGTATTTCTTTCCATCACAACAGATCTGGGTTCTAATAAGTCAACAACTGTGAAGAATTATAAAGGAGCACAGAGATCTAAATCATAATTCATAAGGAAAAGATTTGCCTAAAAGCAAACGAAATGAAGTAACAAAGGCAAATGGTGGGGTTGAAGGAAATAATCAAAAACTCACTGAGAGCATGGTTTTTCATAGATTAGTGAACAAACTAATACTACATAATTTCAGATAAAAATAACTAAGCAGTGGAAGAGAATTCCCATTTCTGAGCATCAACTATATATATGTCTTTCAGATGTCAAAAGACTGATTATATATGTTGCAGAAATCATAGAAATAAGGAATCTTCAAGATTTGGAGTGAGAAGAGGAATTAATACATTAGAAATATAAACCTGTTGTTGGCATACTCATAAAGACGGCCACGATTTGAAAAGACGATGAGAGCAACTTCAGCATCACACAGAACAGACAACTCATACGCTTTCTTCAGCAGCCCATTGCGGCGCTTACAGAATGTCACTTGCCTGTTTGTAGTGTTCTCTATTCTCTTTATCTCAATTTTGCCTCTTCCACTCTTCTTCTGAGAAGATCCCTCTTGTGCTTCAATATTGGAATGCTCCATTGTTGATGAAAGCTTAAAAATAGATAGAAAACCGAGATCATTAGTGGAAAAAGAGGTAAAACTTCAACCAATTATGGATATTCTTCCCTTGATTTAGGCATACCAAATTGCTAACCATGAACAGATGAGTTTGAAGGAATGAAAAGGAACAAAGAAATTAGGGAAGAATTTGTCTTCGTCGTACAATACCTCTTGAGCTCACTATTTCTAGTTCTCAGTATATTTTAGCAACTGTGAGTTGAAGGACTTGCAAATATGGAAGTGGGTTAGTCTAGAGAGCTAGGCATTTATGGGCTGAAAATAAAACCTCTTTTTTGGAGAATTATTAAAGTAGATATTATGCATAATAAAGAGAGCAACTTGATGATAAGATTCTCTTTGAAAGCTCCATTAACCGTCCATTTTCTTCATGTGTGGGAAAAGGGTCTTTAAGAAAGTGAATTAATGGAGCTTGCAAGGATTCTCAATATGAAAGGAACTTGAAGGATGAATAGCTGATTTTACGGCGTAAACAAAAGGACCTGCCATCCCATTCCATGTTATATATTGGCTTCAATTCTTGGAACTTGAGTTTGGCCTTTTACTGATAAGATAACATCTCAGATTTGTTTGCTGACCAGTGACCTTTTTCCTTTTCGTGGTTGAAACTCGAAAGCCTTCAAACATTTTAACCCTCTCTATCTCTTGCTTTATTAGAATTTTTCATTGTTTTTCCCTTTTTTACTTCCTTTAAAATTTTTTACTTTGAGTTTTGTGACATAAGACATAACTGATTAGATATGCCTCCCGCGTGATGTCCTGATCATATTATACAGTCCTTCAGATATATTTAGTTTAGTTAATAGTCTCTGTGGCAAATGGAAAGCCCCTGTTTAATGTTGTGTTATTAACATTGCTGTAAGTTAGTTGAATTATATCTTTCTTCGATTTACAAATCAGACCTAAGCAGTAAATAAAGTAAATTCTTTTCACTTATATATAGTAGGCTGCTTGTAATTAGTTCATGCTTGTTAGAGCATATTATACAATTTAGTACAAGTTTTAATTAAGCAATGGTAACTGGTGGCAGAACCACCTCTTGTAAATTGAGTTCATTTCAATTTCATTGCAAATCGCCTCATTCTTGTTTCACACATATATATTCTTCGACTAAAACATAAATGGAGATGTTTTATCTTTATTGGTAATTAGAAAATTTTTTGTATACTTTAACTATACTATGTATCTTTAGTCATTAGTAATAAATGAAGGATAATTATGGTTTTATAGGATTCATGCATATTGAAAATCTAATTTAATTTGCAATTTTCAGTATGTTGGATATTGTAAAATTAATAATTATCTTTCATTTATTTACTATAATTAAGTACCACATATCTTTAATCATAAATAATAAATGAAGAACAATTATAATTTTATGGGATTCATGCACATTAAAAATCTAATTTAGTTTGCAATCTTCAAGATGTTGAAAATTGTAAAACTAATAATTATATTTTATTTATTAACTATGATTAAGGATACATGGCATAATTGGAATACAGAAGAATTTCTTAACTAATTCATGTTGACAAAGATAACAATGGCTACCAAAATAAATTATGTAATGAAGCAAATTCTTTCATTAAAGGATGCCATTGCTGGCACCCTCGTGTATGTAACTACAATATCTAAGATTCCATGTCCGAGGATAATTTGACTTATTCGAATATTAAAAAAAATATTTTTTTTCATGATTTTTGGATGTTAAATATAATTTATACATATTGTTTCTTCCAAAAATTCAAATTTTTTGGGAAGAAATGATAATATTGCCAATCACTACAAAAAAATTATTGTTTAGCAGTGGCATTTAGCAAGGGACATTAATTCCATAAGTTATTAATTGATTTAGGGAGGGATTAACAATAATATAGCAAGGGATTGTAATGCATATGAATTCCAAATATATTAGTATTTTTTGACATTTTAGTGAGGAATTAACACATCGCTATATTTAGCAATGGATAGTTCTCTCGCTAATTCTCTCACAAATGGTTAGTAGGAATTGGATCTTTTTGTAGAATAACTTGACATGACAGTATTTTTTTTTATTTTTTGAGGATTTTGCAAGAAACATTGTCTCTCATGAATTATTACTTAGCAACAAAAATAATCAATTTAGTGAGGGACAAATCCCTAACTAAGTTCTTATTTTCTTGTAGTGATTAATTGATAAGAAAAATAGTGATATTTGTTTGAACTTGATATTTTTCAAAAGTTTTATCTCCTTCCAAATCTTGGTTCAATATTACAACAACTTTGTACGTGCGTATAGTAATATAAACAGTGGTAGAGCCACGCTGAGCTTGACAATGAAAACAGCATGTATATTCAACCAAAAACTCGTAAAAGTATCATATTGTTCCGTATTCAACTCCCATTTTAAGGTAATAACTTCTTTTATTGGAACCATCATACTTAATACAATAATTCTTTTAATACACATAACAATTATCATAATATTCATGTAAAATAACAATTTTCAATTCATGTATCAAGTTCTCATGTTACTCAACAATTAATAAAAGCAAAAGTTACACATCTTGTAATCAAATTGCTTAAAATTTCATATGTTATTTGGCATGGCATAGTTGTTAGGAATGAACTCATAGAAGTAGTTGACTTTTGTGAATTATTTCATTTTAAGTTGAAATAATTATAAGTATTTTTTTAAATACTTATTTTGTATAAACATTGAAGAAAAGTCCAATTAATTGCATAATATATACTCATGTGATCATAATATGGATTCATAAAAAATATGTGTACAAGTTATTATAATTAATAAAATTATTATTTATAGTGTATTAATAAAGTGGGGAGCTTTATTAATATTATTGTAAATTTTGGATTATATGACTTATTTTGGTCATATAAAATTATTATGGATTCATAAAAAAATATGTACTTATGTGATCATAATATGGATTCATAAAAAATATATATACAAGTTATTTATAATTAATAAAATCATTATTCACAATGTATTAATAAAGTTAGGAGCTTTATTAATATTGTTGTAAATTTTGGATTATATGACTTATTTGGGTCATATAAAATTTACAAATATACCAAGTATATCAAATATAATCATAAATGAAATTTATATAATTATTGTTTAAATAAAAGCAAATATAATTAGAGTGCAGTTTCAATTCTATAATGAAAGGATAACTAAAATTAAATAATTAAAATATTTAATTATTTAGAAGCTAATTATATATGTACTTATAAAATCCCCAAACTAACTCAAGATCTTATACATAATGTTATGAGATTAAGTTAATTATAAAAAGATTATTAAATTGATATATAGAAACACATGCATGAATTGGGTCCATGCATATGACTCAATATAGTTAGATAATAGGAGTTAATTTTTGGAAACATCAATTTCTAGAATATTTTTTGAGATAATTATTTAAAAGTCAATGATATGATCTGAATAAAATTTTATTAGATATGATTTGAATTATTTAATTTATTAAATAAAATTGTATTAGAAATTTGACGGGGATAACATTTAATTTTTTAATATTTATTTGAGGTATATTTTAAATTATGAATATCCAATAAATGAATTTTGGATATATAAAATATATTTTAAATATTAATTAGAAATATAGAAATAGAAAACATCCAATTAGGAAATTTTGAAATTTGAAAATTAGGAACCTTAATAATCCATCATGAGTCTTAACCAATATTATTGGCCTTAACGAGCCTTCATAAATCTTAATGAAGCATATGTTGGGAATTCGGATTATTACATGCTACGAAATTTTAAAATTTTGATTCGAATTCTATTTAGGATCTATGCAAAAAGTATAAATCAATGATTAGGATTTTACTTATTAGGTACTCGTGTTTCTACTGATCAAAACTTGAAAGTGGATGAATCAAATGCCGGCCGGAAGGTACAGCATCTCTACAGTATCCACACGGAGTGAACAACGACCTCTCGCCCTCCATGAATTTGTTAGGATGCGTTTCTCTCTCTAGGAATTAGGATTCGATGTTTTCTGAGTGATTTAGAATTTTAGGAGGCTTATGAGTGTGTTGTAAAAAGTGCTGCCGTTAAGTCCCTTTTTATAGAATTTAGGCAAGTCACAATCCTATCCTAGTCCTACTAGGATAATGCTTCCAAAATCCTAATCACACTTAACAACTCATCTTATCCTTATCCTAGAGATAATGGGGAGAGATAGGACTTATCTATTAATTATCTAATATTAGATAATAATATTATCTCATAATATAAATATCTTAATTATTAGATAATTGCATATAATTATCAAATATTAAAATAATATTATCTCATAATATATTTATCTAATATCTGATAACATAATTATTTGATATTACTTTAATATTAAATAATATTACATAATATTATATATATATATATATTACGTGAATGACACATTATTATTCTTAATAATAATATATATGCACGAAAATAAGTTCAAATAATTGGATATTAATATAATTAAAGTCCAATTAATTATTATCTTATTCCTACTCCTTTTGTGTGACCTTGTAGGTTCTTACTACGTTGACAATGACTCATTATTAAAGCATAGATAGTGAGCGGTATCTAGCAATATATCACTGCCACTCAAGTAGTAAGAATGTCTGTGATTCAACATCTACCTAATACATGATCAACGTTTTGCATCATAATCTCTTTTGTAATAATATCCAAATTGAACTGGAGGCATAGAATGTGTCATCCTCGTCAATGTTTAATTTATATTTCTTAATACTGAGTAGACTTAAAATAAATGATTAATATCACATATTAATCTAATTGAGCATAGTCATGCATTTCTATGTCTCACTCAATCAAGAGGTTCAAGGATATTTCTCTTTTATACAAGAGTAATAAAATTCAATTTACATCACTTACTTCCCTCTGCACGATTTATGACACACTCAATCAATGCCCTATTCGTCATCTTGATTAAAGGTGATATAGGACAATATTAAAGTGAATAATTCCTCATGTAGGAAACTATAGTGACTTCAAGTTAAATATTTATGTGTATTTGTGATCATATGAGAATAACTTATGACACGTCTATCCATGCAATATTCTCATAGTGGGTCAATCCAGTACATTGTTCACTAATAATATACTCATGTAGTGACTTGATATCACATATCTATGATTCGTAATCATCAGTCATTATACATGCTAGTGTCAATGTATTATTACTATCCTTTTCGTAATAATACTTAACTAGGGGTATTTTAGGAATAGCGAAGCTATTCCAAGGATAATTATTATATTAAGTTATAAATCGCACAGAATAATAATAAAATTATAAAAATAAAATATAATAATTAAATTACCTAAAATAAAACATAATATATTGTGTATTACTTCAATCATTTATATGATTAGTTCCTAGGACACACACTAACAACATAAGCCTTAATAAAAATTATTGATTTTAATGAACTTTAATGAGACATTATTAGCTTTAATGTGACATTATGGACTTTTATGTGACATTATAAGGTTTAATTTTTCATTTTGAATGAAGATGTTTTGGAATATCAATAGACATAATTTTTTGTCCTAATTCTCTTTTATAAATAAGATCTTAAGACTTCAATTTTTAGATAGAAAATTTGGAAAGAATTTTAAATTTATCAAAACTTTAGGATTCTAGTTTTCATGAGAATATGGAATGAGTTTCATATCTATCAAATTTATAAAATTCTACTTTTCATAAAAATATGAAAAGAGTTTTAGACCTATAAAAACTCTAAAGATATAATTTTCATATTTTTAAAATTTGTAAGTATGGGTTCCTTGATTGCTATGTCTTACTGATGTCATATAAGAAGGGATAAAATTAATTTGATTTTTAAGGTTAAATAACCAAAATTATTATTTAAGAAACAAGAAAAGATCATATCAACATATTTTTACTACACAAGGATCAAAGCTACAATGAGACTTTTTTATATATTAAATCGTGGTAAAATTAACGATATTATGATAAGTATAATTTAATTTTGTTGAACCATGGTGTTGAGATCTTTGGCTCCACCATTAAATTTAATTTCTAGGTGAAGATACTATAAATATGAGGCAGCAAGAAGAATTACGATAGCAGGTATCGATGCAAGCCTATTTTCCATGCTACTAATTGCGAGCGTAATTTTTGGGGGATTTTAGAATTTATGGTCCCCTCCTGTGGCCACATTTGGTATTTTATTTTAATTCCTATTAAACACTCTCATTTTTCATCAATCGTAAAATTTACCTTAAAACTAAAGAAGCACTCGCCTCAAAACTATTTAATTAAAGTTTATTTGTGTTTTACCTCAAATAGTTACTTTTGTCTTTTTTATTTTTCAAGGTTGGAAATTAAGTTCAAATTATCAAATACTTCAGGTCGGGTAACAAAACGGAATAAAAATAATAATAATTAAAAAAAAAAAGCATGTACATCGATCTCTATAAAATACTTCTTAAGTCTTTCCTATACCGCACTACGTATTCATCCCGAGACTAGGTTTTGGCTCCATTCATCGTTTTTATATATCTATATATATATAATCAAAATTTATAAATAAATAGAGTAGCATTCGAATTTGAAAAAAAAAAAAATTTTCCCTTTTTTGGCATCTTGAATTCATCCTAAATTTCAATGTACACGAGTTCAGTGAATTACTTAAAAAAAAAAAACGGAAGGCAAACTAAATCAGGCTAAAATGGATTTTGGGTTTTGGTTGAATAACCTTTTACATTCCTATTTTCGGCTCCTTAATAGTATTACATCATTTTAACTTATTAATTACGTCATTATATTTAGTATATGAATTGAACAACCAAAAAAACAAAAGAAGCTATATATATATATATATATATATATATATATATATGCGCGCGCGCACAAATATTATTATAAAAAAAATCACATAAAATATATACGGTTTTGCTGACCACAGCCTTGAGAATTAGTAAATATTATCATTAATATTTATTGTTAACTTTTACTTCCGGTGCATGCAATCTTGTGGAATTGTATTAATTTAAAATTTTAAAAATTAACTTTAAAAATTTTATTTAATATTTTAATAAGTCATTTAAATAAATTTTTTTAATTTTTTAAAAGATTTGCTTATAAATTACATTTTTTATTTTATTGATTTTTTTAATCATAAACAATGAGAAATAATAACTTTTTTTTAGTATGGAGAAATATAAACTCTAGTACTACAATGAATTAAAAATATCTCCCACACCACAATAAACAAAATAAATCCAATTAACCATTAAAAAATCTGGTGGTAGCATGAAAGCTGCGAACATTAAATGCCTTTGCAAAATTCCAATCAATTATAAATATTCATACTCCCATATCTATTATTACATTTTGAAGAAATTTTTATTTTTATTTGTTATTTTAGAATTTTAATAAAATATTAATTTTTTATTTTACCTTTCTTTTTCATTAATAAATATTTTACTATTTTACAAATTCATCTTGAAATATCTCAATAAATTTATTCCATCATATTTCTCTATCCATTTTTAATTATTTTGAACTTTATGCATAAAATAAATTCATGTATGCATTTAACTTCAATTACAAATTTCAAGATATGGAACAAATTTTAATTTTGGATTACTAAAGGATAATTTTAAAAAAATTACTAAAAATAAATAAACTAAATTATTTTCTTAATTTTTATGAAAATAATTAAGTGTGACAAATAATAAAAAATAGAGAAAGATACTAATTAAAAATAAATATCCTTAACATATCCACATACATTAAACAACTATTAATCACAGTTATTACATAAAACATTGAAAGTTTGTAAAATATATATAAATAAATAAATAATTTTTATATTTTAGTTTAAGAATATGTATATTTCTTATTAATTGAGGGATACACTTTCATAGATATAAAGGTAATTAATATATGAACACATTTTTTGTATACTATGTAGAGGTGAAGCGTTAGTATTAACGGGTCTTTAGCCAGCTCAAAATTTTTTTGAAATGCAAATACTTTCGTTAAATTTTTTTTTAAATATACATACATACATATATATATATATCTAACCACCTTACAATTTTGTAAAAATTTCATAAATTTTTTTTAACAATTTACATTTTAGTCACTGCAATAATTTATAGCTAGCTTCAACTTTGATTTATGGTAAAAAATATTTTATATTTTCATATATCAACTGACATGTTCGATGTATAATTTTTCAAATTTTATGACATAAAATATTTCTCTTATTTTAACTTAATATACGAATTTTTTTTTATATTTCCTGTTGGATAATGCTTTTATAGACTCTCGAATTGTAAAATATTTCATATTTAATTTTATATGTTTTTATACAAATTTATATATTAATTTATTGCAAGGAATAATACATGGTTTTATGCTAAAATTAAAAAAATTAATTATTAATTATTAATTAAAGTTATTATATTAAATTCTATAACATTATAAATTTATAAAGAACAAGTCATTTGCCGTATATAAAGTAAAAAAATTGTAACTGATAAACAAACCCCTATGAAAAAAAATCATTATCTACATATAATGTGAAAAAAAATACATTTAAAAAAATTAACCAAAAAAATCTTCAAATATCATAAAAATCATCTTATTTTTTGTGTTAAATAATACTTCCTCCAATTCATTTAAGTGTTGTTTAAAGTTAATGGGCAAGGATTAAGAAAGACAATAAATAACCTTAATTTTATGAGAAATAAATTATAATTTATTAATATACCCTCTATTAAAATTAATTACTAGGTAAATTTATTAAACATTTATTTAAATAAGTGATGTAATATTTGAAATAAGACAATAAATATAATCTTGATTTCTTAAAATGGCATATAAATATTAATAATTTTTTCTCCATCACTTAAAAAATAATGGAGGGAACAATTAGAATATAAAGTTTTTAGTACACTATTTATTAGTAGAAGTAATGTTAATTATTATGTGCCTTTATTGTATTTAATTAATTTTATTTTCATGAAATTATAAGAGAATATTGATTATTGTTAAATGCTTAACCATGACCTTAAAAGCTACGGTTAACATTTACCAACTATATTATGCATAATATTCTCATCTATTATTACTAAAAAAAATACTGATTAATGATGAAAAAATCCATTGCTAATAATTCAAAATTTGTTACTAAAAAAATTAGCAACAAATTATATAGTGTTAATAAATAGTCATTGATAATTCAATTTAAGGATGAAACTTTGATTTCCATTGCTAATTTTACAATTAATGATGATAAAATATGAATAATAGATGAAATTAGCGATGCCTTCATTTATAACTAAATTTTATGTTTATTGACAAAATATCCATCATTAAACTTGAATTTAGCAAAAAAAATTATCTGTTACTAATTTTTTATTGTCACTAAACTTAAATTTAATAACAGATTATTCTGTCACTAATTTTATTTCATTGCTTATCTATGAAATTTTGAAAAGTTATTAGCATTATTATTCAAAATCCATTGTCAACCTTTTTCTTGGGCATTTTATACAATAAACAACACTACAAGAAATATAATTCAATTATTGTAATAACAAATTCAATTGACCAATTTTTAAAATTAAATTTTATAATATTAAATATCAATTGTTTGCTCATTTAACATAAAAATTGTAATATAAAATAATAAAAACTTATACATAAATAAAAAATTAAATCTAATATTTTTAACTTTTAACAAAAATGCTTAGCCCTATGTTAATAATTGTTATTCCTTATTTGAACTCATCAATGTGTTATTATTCATAATAAAGTAGTGGTTCATCATCCAAAGATAATTCCTAGATGCTCAATTTCTGAAAAGATCATAATGAAGTATCAATCATGTCACTCAATATAGGTTTACTAAAGACCTAGTAAACTATAATAAATGAAAATAATATTGAGTCAAATCATTTACATTAATTATATAAAACACATACATGTAAATCCTAAACTACATATTTCAAAGATTATCAAATCTAAGATAGTTTTTATGTCATTGATTGAATTTCTTATTCGCCTATCTTTATTGATTTCTTCTTTATCATCTTCCTCTTCATTTTTTTCATCCTCATGAACTTTTTTATTGCCTAAGTCATTTAACTCACCACGTATAATTTATTCAATACAACTATCTTTTCAAGAAATCTCAAGTTATCTTTAAATAAATGAATCTTTTCATTCTCAATGTGTATTGGCAAATTGGTAACATAGCTCATCGTTTTGAAAGGCAATTATAGCATCATTTATTGATTGAGCATCAAAGTGCTTTTTGTAATGTCTTTATCATCTTGTATGACCGATACTCTTTATTTTACAAGCAATCTGATTAAAATTTATTTCATTGAAAAATTGTCAATATTACAAATCTATTTTACCTTTTTTTGCAATATTATTTTTCTTCAACCATTAATTATAACATAATATGAATATAGACACAACCATAACCAAAACCATAACCATAAGCATGAATATACATGTTTGTACGAGAAATAAACTCAACAAATAAAATCAAGCAAGTATCTTTTAGTGAAATTTAACACTATTTTTTTATAAAAAGTTAAATTTTTCATTGAAGGATTTTCAAATTTTTATATAATATTCTTTTGCTAAATTTGTCGGCGCATGAAAATATATTTTACAACAGCTATTCCTCCATTAAATTTTTATTACTAAATTCTGTCTCTAAATATTGTAATGATTGTAGTGTATCTCTCCATCTAAATCTCTAATAACATCAATATTTTCTCTAATATGCAATTGCATAAATGATAATTTTCAAAATTAGCTGCATTCTTCGTTGTGGACTGAAAAATCCGGAGCTTAAGAAAAGCAGCTTGGTAACTGAATATAATTGTGACGGGAGATTCTCTTGCCATCCTGTTAGCACCGGCTTTGAGGCAAGACCTTAATTTTTTTATTTTTCCCAAATTTCTATTCCTTCTCGTGTTAGTCGAATTCAAGAAACGCCAAATTTATTCTGAAAAATTATAATTATCAAATCTTATATTTAATAATCAGAATTAAAATATAATTAACAATATATAATTATTTTAAAAAAATCATATAATTTTATATTTTATTTTTAATTTTTCAATAAAAAATTTTATGATCATAATTCATTCTTTTCAATTTCATATAAAAATGATGCTGCCATTTAATATGTTGGTTACGTACATTACTCGGCTAATCAATAACTAAGGTTCTATACATGATTCTAATATGCGCCATAAACAATATAGTCCATAGTTTACAAGATTAATGAGGCATTGTTTATTGCCACAGTTACGATGCACGATTTAATGCTTAAAACATATTATTTTAAGAGTGATTAAACAAATTGATATTCGCAAGGGTTACGATATAAAATTAGCTCTACGTTGGTTTTACAGCAAAAGAATATCACAATTATATTATATTTACTTACTAATCTGCTTTCTTTGAGTTTATATAAAATAATTTAGTCTATAACGGAGAATGCCACCAACTTCAAAGAATCGATTTTGTGGAACTGCATATTAGAGAACAATCAATGGCTATAACAGGTTTTCAAACGGAATAATACAACTTTTTTAATCATGTGGTAAAGAATAATTTTAACGGAGAATTTAGTTATCAACAATCATATTGTCATTAAAATTTTTAAATGGCAACGGCTGTGCCCGTAAATGATTTATGTTTTTCCTTTACATACAGCATGCAGAATCTCTATTTTTTATTAAGATTAATTTTATTTGGGACGTGAATAATAAACAATGTACCTCTCTTAATAAAAACATCTCTAAAGATTAAATTCAGAAATATTATAAAATTTAATTTATTATCACTAAATCAACTAATTATTCGTAATGTTAAGCGGACTCAAGTGGACTATATATGATCGTGCCCGACAAGAGAAAGCTTTTCTTAAAAGGAAATAATAATAAGAGGGCATTCATCTAAAAATGAAAGTATAGTATTTATAGTATTTTTTTTCCTTTTTTAAATTATGACGAGACGTTCAGATAGTCAAAGAAAACAATAGCAAAAGTTCTCATCAAAGCAGAGTCAATGGCAGAGCGTGCACTGAGTAAATGGGATAAATGTGTTTAAATACTTTAATGGGAGTAAATTTTAAAAATTAATGAGAGTATTATGAATAAAATATATAATTTTACATAAACTTTTAATAAAGTTAATCAGGACATACATTCATACTGAAGTATATGTAATTTTACTTATGAATAAGATAGAGCTGAAAAAAATATATATAAAAAAAATTTAATAGTTTTGCTAGGGAATTTGCGAGGCATCACATGTGGGACCGAGATAAAAGCAGTGTCAACAAATTATTGATTAAAAAATTAATGTAGTGTTACCCAAAAATATAAATTGGGACGGATAGAATCTCCATATTTTATATAGGAATCGAGAAATTAAATAATATATAATTTCAATTGTTGTATATTGGAAGCAACGTATTAAGAATGGATTAGTTAATTAGAATCCTTAAAATATGCAAACCCTCATAGATGACCCATGCGCAACTTCAATTTTCCTCTATTTATTCTATTTTTTATTTATGATTAATAAATGAAATTCATTCAGTATTATTTCTTTATATTATTTTACCACGACATCAATGGAACAGTGCATGTAGCAGGTAAAACGTTGGCCCAAACGTCCGCATATTGGTAAGCGACATAGAGAGGAAATTTAAGGGAAAATGATGGCAACGTGTTTGTTCAAAGAAAGGAGGGAAAGCCATCGCCATAAATTAATAATAACGATATTGTCAATGTCTCCGACCCCACCCTTTCACTAATGTAGGAAAGCAAGTACGATAAAATGATTCATCTTTTTTAAAGTTATTATACAATAAAATTGACTGAAAGAAAAATGTAGATTGTAGAGCAGAACCAGCAGATGTTTCTTTTGCTCTAAGCATCGTCAAATGCATTGAATTTCAATGTCTATAGAAGCTATGGAGAGAGAGAGAGAGAGAGAGACATTGGTGTAAAAACGACCCTACATCATAAAGGGAAATTTGAGTGGTTCAAAGTTGTGGTTTGAGGAGCACTGGAAAAGGGTGTTGAAAACAACCTCATTTGTATTGTTGACGGCATGCAATGATTCTGCTCTAATCATACTGTCTCCGATTTTTTTATTATTCCGAGAATGAGAATAGCTACAATGGCCATTTCTCCAAACAAGTAGAATTTAATTAGTTGGTATTGGGATAACGTTCCACCCCTTTGTTGGGAACCTAAATTCAATTCATCGAGGAAAAGAAAAAGTAAAATTGCGGTGCACGTCCTTCTGATCGTACGTTCAAACCATAATTAACTCAAATTATCATCTTCGTCCCATTCTAAACAATTCAGTTCTCAGGTTGAATTGTGTATATTTGTTACCTAAGAATCAATACGATCCATCCACTTCAATTGCAATAAAAATTTAATCTCCGATGTATGACAATTGTACAACTTTCTCTTTTTGTCCTATGTATATGAGAATTAAAAGGCCCCACACCCTTCACAAAATTTAATTTTTCAGCAGACGCCAAGAAACATTATGCATAATCTATCATCAGCCCTCATATATCATGTGTGGACATGTGACTAATGTTATTTAGTAGTTGATTCACTTCAACCTGTGCTTACAGTATGCTTTATTTTGTCATTTATCCTGCATTCTCAAACTACAAATTCAACTGACAGGTTTGTCTTACCAATTTACCAGGCTTCAGAGTCTGTTAATTGTTACACATATGAAAAGATGCCAATTTATATTAAGATTTTGCCTTGATACATTGGGAGAAGTGGCTTGATTTTATGAAGTTACTATTGTTCATATAAAGTATACAATTTTTTTCATAAAATCTTGCAACATAAACAATTATACTTACAACTCAAAAATATTTAGAGTATTTTATTAAAAAGAATTGTTGTGAGATCAAGATTTTACAAAACTTTTGCATCAAATCTAGTCGGTAAGCAAATCCCTTTATATTATGATCAAAGTACCTTACACAACATCAGTGTTCAGTGTTCAACCCTAGAACAAAAAAATCTCTTCACCTCTTGTCAAGCAGCAGGGATTCCTCCATGGCAATGACAATTGTAATGGAGCTTTTATTTAAGTTAAGTAGTGGTGGGGAAGGCAGGGCGATAATAAAGAGGCACTTAAGGCTGCACTCCCGATTCCTACCATACGACAGACTGGCCCCACAATTATTGAAGCAAATCTGAAATCTGGCCCCGAAGGGAATCCAATCCCACAGCTTTTGTGTCCCTATTTCATCTAAATAATTGCAAGGGAATGTGGTCTTGTGATCTATACAGATAGGAAAGAGAGCTCATTAAGTTGCACAAGGGTGGGTATAAAATCGAATCCAACATACAAAAGGGGTTATGCAGGAGAACTGGCAAGTTACAAGATAACTTACAATGGAGATAATTTTAAGGTGAGAATAAACATGTAGAGTTGAAAAGGCAGGGGAAACGCAATTCCTAACTTTCCAGTTCACTGCGTATCCAATCTTGTGAACACACCAAAGCTTGGACAGTTCGAGGGGTATGTGAGCTCCAATCACGATCAAGCACTCTTCCGCCATTACTAAATGCAAACTCTGGAAGAACTTTTGACATTGGAATTCCCAACACATTTCGAGCCATCATTGACAAGACAGGATACCTGGGAGTATGAACCTTCCACCAATTCAAAATGCTGAAATCCACATTACGTGGAAAGAGAGGTTCTTCCAAGTACTTGTCTAAATCTGATTTCACGCCTTCACTTTGAGAGGTTTCATGGAGGAATTTGTCAAATCCCATAAGCCTATCCCTAGAATCCTTTACAGAACCTGGCAAGCAGAGTTGACCAATCCCCACCTGCCAGGCCAAACCCTGATCATGGGAAGATAAAGGTGAGCAGATTGAATGTTCATTGTATAGAGCCTTAACACCCTCAAAGACGTCATTGATGCGACCTGTAGAAGTGCTACCATAGATTTGTGGATAGTAGTACTCTACCAATTTCATCTTGAATCTGGGATCTAACATGGCTGCAACTGCCAAACCTAGGCTACATTTCTCCCAATATTCATCAAACTTGCTTCTCATCCTTAGTGCCAAAGAACTTACATATTCATCTGAATTCTTGCACCATTCAATCAACTGCAACTTAACATCACATAGCTCAGGGAAATATATATTTGCAGTTAAATACTTGCTCCTTGTGAAAGCATTAGTAACCTCAACAAAAAGCTTCAAGTAACTAGTAACTGCGGTGGCTCTATCCCACTCCACTTCAGATATACTGATTGAGTAGGCAGTGTCGTTTTCTTGCAAAAGAATGAAGGCATCCCTGAATTCTATGGCAGCTTCAAGCATTGAATATGTGGAATTCCATCGCAATGGATTATCTAAAAATAAGCACTTACGACTCTGAATCCCAACTTCCTTAGCCATCTCACTGAACTTTGCTTGTACGGTTTGCGAACTTCTTATATAACGAATACTTTCTCGAATCTTACTGACTATGTCACTAACTGCTTCCAAAGCATCCTGAACCATCACAGTAAGAACATGTGCTGCACAGCGTATATCAAATAATTGGCCATTGCAAGGAAGAAATCTGTGCTGAGAAAGCCTATCACCAATTCTTCTGGCAATGTTATCACTGACAGGACAACTATCCAATATCATGGAAAACAACTTCCGATCAATATCCCAATCCATCAGACAAGTCATGATAGCTTCTGAGAGCATGTCTTCAGTATGAGAAGAATCGATCATGATAAAATTCAAAATTCTCCTTTTCAACTGCCACGACTCATCAATGTAATTTGCTGTCAAACACAAATACCGGGCATCAACAGCAGCTGTCCACATATCAGCACTAAGGCTGATTTTACCAGGCAATTTATCCAACATCTCATTCACTTTTTGTTTCTCCTTATCATAGATCTCGATACAGTCAGCCTCAACATTATGCAATGCCACAAGCTCAAAAAGTGGCTGCAGATTTTTGACAAACACCCTGAAACCAACATGCTCAACCATAGCCAGGGGATATCCATGTAGAATAATCATGCGAGCAAGATCAAATCGACTCCTCCTTTGATCAAAGTTATTGTTTGCATAGTTGACAGTGTCATCTCTCAACTGCTCCTGCTCAAATTTAATGTTCACAAGGCTAAGGGCATCCTCCTTTTTCTGATCTTGATCCAAGTTGAAATTTGCAATTGCAAAAGCCCCTTCCTTTCTCTTTTTACTCGCTGTAATGTATTGTGCTACACCGTTGTTTGATCTTCTCTGACACCTGATTAAATGGTTCCTCAAATGGGATGTTCCACTCGTACTTGATCCACTCAGCTTCTTTTTACAATGCCTACAAACAGCCACGCATGTGTCGCCTTTTTTAATCCTATCAAAATCATTCCATACCACAGATTTCAACCTGCTAGAATTAACAACCACGGCATCCGACATGTCCATTGCATGAAAACCTGGCACAGAAGAATGCCCGTTAAATTAAAGCATGAGACTGTTACAAGTGTATAACACTTGAATCTCAGTGTGCTTTAAAACAAACTCATTAGACCCGAACCTTGATATCCTAGCATACAACTTTGGCTGCTTTAAATAGAGCTCAAACTATCCTATGGAAAAATGAAAAAGAGCTGAAAGTATCATCTAACTAATGACGACCGCAAAATCTGCCATAAAATTCCAATCCAAACCAACTTATATGTAACTAAGCTCAAGCACGACTAGTGCAACAAGACAGAGGCGGGTCGACCCGTTTAGATAAAGCAACGTTATTCATACCGGAGGAAGAACCAGCCCCGACCAGTGTCGAGAAAAACGGCCATCCAAACCCGCATGGCCCAACCGATCCGGAAGGGGTGGACTTAATCGGGTCAAATGGCCGATTAGCACCCGGCGGGTCTCGGATCGGAATCAGAACTCCGAACAAACATATATAAATATAAAATAAATCCACGTGAAACTTAGAAAGAAGGACAACCAAACCCAAATAGCATCCAAAGTCGGACCCAGGACCAAATTTTAGGGTTTGGAGCAGAAAAACCCTGGTTGACAAGCAGGAGAGAACGGGGAAGAAGGGACGCATACCTGGGAATTAGAGGCTCGCCTCCGCAGATGGAAGAATGAGCGGACTCTCAACGGATCGTCGGTGGTGAAGGAGAGTGTCAATGGCGGCGTTCAGGTCTTTAAGTGAGACAAATTGGGAGAGAATGGATCGAGCGGGGAGGGAGCCTTGCCTAATCTCCTCATTGCGCACAGGGGAAAAAAAAAAAGGGACAAATTATTTAAAAAAAAAAAAGAAGTGGAGAGGCTATAAATGTTAAAAATTAAAATTTTAATTGTTATTTACACATTATTATTTTTATTATGTGAAAATATTTTCAGGTTTGACGTTATCAACGTCATGATATAAAATTTGATTTTATTTTTTTGTCGGATAATTATGGCCCTGTGTGGTCTGACGTTGATCGTTACTAAAAACATGGGCTAGTGTGGCCAGCGGCCCTTCTCTCACGTCAGACAAAAGCCCGTATGCTCTCACTCGCGTCACTTATTAATAACTTGCTAGTCGAAATTGTTCGGGGTATGTTTACCATTTTTGACTAGCAATTAAGAGAATGCTGATATATCCTCCCTCAAAGAAAATTTCACGTACAACATATCTATAAATTACATTCGAATTTCATTAAAGCGTTACATATATTGAATTATAAAAATTTTATTTCATCAAAGATATCTAAATATAACAAATTAAAAAAAAAGATTATTTCAAATAGAAAAATGAATAATTTTATTTATTTAATATATACTTCATTATATAATTTTAAATGTACGTGGAATAATCATAAGTTAACACATTGAAGCACTAAACCCTATGCCAAATCATTTTCATTAGATATATTGATACTCCATCCCATAAAGAAAATTGTAAATCAAAAGTTATTTACTACAAGTAAACATACTTTTTACCAGTTGACATAAAAAAATATTTTAAGCTCCAAATGAGATATCCATACAATTTTATACTAAAATAGAAATAAAAAGGTGATAATTATAATCGTAAATTCTTCGAATCCTTTTAAATTCTTAAGCTATGGTGAAATTATCAAAATACTCTCAAATTGTAAAAAATTGTATATACGTCAGATTATTCTCAAATTTCAAACATAAAACCCACAAACAATCTTGATTTTTCCATTAGATTGCATCCAAAACTAATCATATTTACCTATCAACTATTCGTAATAACTAATTTATAATATTTCCCTCCACTTTAAATGTCAATCCTCTTATTAACATCATAATCTAACGCAATACTATTAACAATTTTACTTATTATCTTGAATCTTCGTGTTAATCCTTAACCTGCTTCACCAACTACATCTTTGACCATTTTCGCCTATCTCTTTAAATATTATAAATATTTTTTCTCATAAAAAAGGTTATGATAACATAAAAAAGTTGCTTCATTGAGAATTCTACGTATTCTTGTTTAAGATAGTCATAATTGGTCATGTGATGAATAATAAATTAAATCTACAGAGCAATACTAACAAAATAATTCAACAACTATTTGATTATGAAAAGGTGTGTATAAGTCTGTTTGTTCTCCATTTTTAAAAGCAATTTTCTATTTTTCTATTTTTAAAAATAGAAGAACTTGTTTGATAATATGTTTTTAAAATTTATTTTTAAAAATTATTCTTTAAATGTGTAATTTAAAAATAAGAAAGTAGAAATAACTTTTAGTTATTTTTTAAATTTATTTCTTGTTTTAAATATCAATTTCATAATTAAATAAAATATTTTCTTATTTACAATATTAATCATCCTCTAATCTTAGTTTTGTTTTAATTCAAAAATAATTTTTGAAAACAAGAAAATAATTTTTAAAAATAATTTTTGAGAATAATTTTTAAAAATATAAAATAAGAATATATCCAAACACACCCTATATTTTCCCCCTCGTATATTTACAATTCAAGTCCATGCTTGTACGTATCATCATCTATCCGTTTGATTTTGCTTGCTATGTATAAACAAAATTATTGAACGCTAATTTTGTTAAAAGGTTGTATTTTTATTCTCCATGCACAAATTTTTCAGAAGATAGAAAAAAATTGGAATAAATAAGATTTTTTAATTTTTTTAATAATACAAGTACAATATGTAATTTTTAATTTTTATGAAAAGAATAAAATAAATACTTTAATTCTTCTTTTCAATTAATTTTGACAAAAAGATTTAGTGCCTACTTATTTTACACATAATATTTTAATTCTTGATAAAAAAAATTTCTAACTGACTCTAATATATAATGTAAAAAATTTTATAGACTAAATTTTAATTATTTACAAATTCTATTTTGTTCAACTAACTAATAATCATTCAAACACAGTTTACAATATTTTGATATCTTTTCCATCCCATTGATCCTTTATCACAATGAAGTTTAATTCATTTTTCAATTCTTTCCTTTATTTAGCTATATATTTTGGTGAGTTTAGGAAATATATAAATTTAAATAAGCTAAATAAATACTTTAATCTCAAATCATTCAATTCTTTCCTTTGCTTAAACACTAAACTTAGTAACAACTAATAAGGGAAAAGGTTGATCCAAAGGCACAAGGATAAATTAATGAGAGATAAAATCGGATGGGGGACAAAGAAATTCACTTGCTTTCTTTTCTTTGCTATTTTTATATAATTTATGGTGTGATCGTAATAGGGATATATGTATATTGATCAATGGCACATATGAGTGTGTCTAATTATTGATGAACATATTGACACTTATAAGAAATGTACTATGAATTATATGGCCTAAGTATTTAGGTTTACAGTAAGATAAATCCAGTTGGTAAATTTGTATTTGATTTTGTTTGAATGCTTTAATGATTGCTCACTAAACTTTAGACTTATTCCTCCATATTTTACTTCTCCAAACTCATGAGTTAAGCTACCTTTACCACCACCTCAAAGTTGAATTCCTATAAAACTCTTTACTATAGTCAAGGCAATATATGATATTTTAATGTAATTAGGTGTCTTGAGCCTTTTCTTGTATAAATCAAGAGTATGGGAATAGAAGCATATTTCTTTTGAAACTATTTAGACCAATTTATCCTTAAGCTTAGATGAATTATAAGTAAAATTTTTCCTTTCTTAATTAAATCATATTTATTAAATGAAATTACAATTTTCCCTTAATGTATAAAAATTGTTCCTCAATTTCCTTATATATCCTAATAAATTGGTATAAAGTGTAGATTAGGTTAGTGAAAATCGGATAATAGGTCCTGATTAAGATTGAATTGTGAGACTGAAAAAATAAATAGAAAATAGATCAAACAAGAAAGTCAAAAGAACATATAAATTAAATATGAGAACACTATTTACAATCTCAAAACATACAATAGAAATAAACTCAATAAAAAAGTATCAGAACATACTAAAGGTAGATGTATGCCTTCTCTATCTTTGTCACAGTGTATTAAGGGAGCCCAAAACGATATTGTGAAAAATGAAATGAGAAAGGAAGGACATGGCTATGTAAGACAAATCCTAGTTTCAAAGAAATTCGGAAGGTACGGCAAATTATAGATATAATAGAGAATCAAAATAAAAATTCTCAAAATCAAAGCCATATAGTTTTCAAAAAATAAAAACCAAACTATTTTAAAACATTATAAATCATGACAAAACCATTCTTATATAATCAAAATGAAAACTTTCAAGAAAGAACGAAATGAAAACATAGAAAACTTTATAAAGCATGGAAAAATAGGAAAATTTTGGAAACTAGGATTTGGGAAAGGAACCGAAAGGATTGAAAGGGCACAACAGGGGTGAAATGCCAAAGGAAGGAGGAACGATGTTTTTTATCCAACACCAATTGTTGTTTGCCGACTCGGATAAGATACTCAAATACCTAAGAAGCAAAATGAAAATGACGCAAAATTCTGTTGGAAAAATACAGGATTAAAGTAATATGTAACAGAGATTAAATAATTTATTTTGATCCATTTTTTTATATGTACAATAAAATAAATTATCAAAAAATAATATGAGAAAAATAAATCAAAACACTAACAATTTTTAATAGAGAAAACCTCTCAATATAAAAGTAAAAATTACAACACCTAATCCACTACCAAAAAATTCCACTAATAAATATAATGGATATAATATCTTACTTGGGATTCTTAGAAATAGTTAGTATAAAAGATTTTCACTAAAATAAGTAAAATTTTCAATAAAAATTAACATAATAATTATCACCAATTATTATAAGAATCAACTAGCATGGAAGAAGAAAAATATACACTACACTGTTTAAATTATCAAGAACAACATATTTAAATACGGTATGGATATGAGTAAATATGGTAATATGCAAAAAACCTCTTTCTTTCTTGCTTCTTGACATTATCCCACCAGCAAAAAAAAGACAAAATTCTAGCTTAAAAAAATTCACCTTCACAAGCATAGAACCCTAAACGTAAAGACATTGCCTTTTGGTCACAAAGAAAAACTTACTTTCCTACCATCCAAAGTTAACACACCCACACCCAAATCCATCTTGAAAAACGGAAGCCAAATTTGGTTTTTCATACTCAAATAGAGCTTATTTCAAATTTTGTCCGATAATTTTAGATTTTTAATATGTCTTTTTTATTTTCTCATCTTTTATAGTAAAGAATAAATATAAAAAGACTGTGGGTCCATTTAAAAGGAATCCATCTGCAACAAATCCTTGTTAACAAAATTATAGTCCGGCTATTTTGCAAAATCCTTGAAAATGAACATCATGACAAAGAATTTTGGTAACCTTAGTGATGACACTAATGCGAAATTCTTGAAAAATGAAAATCATTCAAAATAAGCAAATGGAACTTCGACGGTGATCCACGATGTGAATGAAGTTTAGTACTGAAGATTTACATCCCAATTGCAATGGAGTAAAGATCTTTGAAAACTCGTCAATTAATTGTAGCGGGGGACCGACGATGGAGTGTGCAAGAGAGCGATCACCAACACGCACAGCGTCAGGGAGCGCAATGGATTTCTACCTCCAATGGGTCACAGGCTACAAAGATGCTTTGGGAGTTATGGGGAAAACGGGTCTCAAAATTTTGCAAAAAGCATTCTTAGCCCTTCGATGGCTTTCCGATGCCTATAGCCATCATAAATGCTGACATAAAAAAATGAAAATTAAAAATTTTTGAAATATTTCAATGCCTTTCTGATGCCCAGTAGCGTTGAAAAAATCCATGTCATCTAATGATGTGGACATTTCTGATGTCCAAGGGTATTGAAACTTCACGATGTACTAGTTTACTTTCAAAAGTTGGCACATAGAGATTTTCAACATTCAAGACTTTAATATTTCCGGACATCGGAAAACCACAAATTAAAATTTTTTTATTCACATATTATCTTTCCACGAATTTGGCAATGTCTTTCCAACATCTGTGACTTACCTCCGGAGAGACGTCACGAATGGACTTTTTTTTTTTTATTTTAATCAAATATAATTTTCATTTTTATCTAAAACCAATAATTATAGGATGCTTGATGATTTAGATATTGATAATTGATGATTGATGATTGATGATTGTAACGACGGTGATGGAAATGGTAATGATAAAAGTGGTTGTGGTAGCAGCAACAATAATTTTAATGATGGTAAGGGTGAAGATGAGAATTATTGATGGGTGGAAGTAGATAGTAATTTATTATAATAAGTTTAAATAGTTTCAAATTTGTCACTATATGAAAATGAAAATACATAAAACATGTTTTTGTTTTTTTCCCTAAATATTTGGAAATAAGGGATCCATTTTCTAGAAAATAAAAATGGTAAAAGCCATCAAAGACATTTTCTTATAATTTTTTTGTTTCCAATAAAAAATAAAAATAGAAAACAGATAAAGCAAAAATTTTATATGTGGATTAAGAGTTATTAAATTATTAATAAGAAAATCTGATAAATTTACATTTATTTTTAAATGTAAGATTTGCGCCATAATAGTGTAATATATCTCACAATAAATAAAAGTGAATTATAAACATGGGAGAATGTATGAATGTAGGGGTAACATTATTCTTTTTGTTAGGGGAGGAAGGCCATATGAGATGCATAGGTTAGCTTAGGACATGCAAACGCAAATATATAGAGGGAAATGCATACATTTTAGAATCCTTTGATTTCCAGATTCTCTTCCCACGTCTGTAATACAATTTGGATATTCAGGTGATCCAGCAGCTCTGGCAAGACTAATAATTAACTCTCATTTTAATTTCTGGTGAGTTATTTTCACTTAACATATATATTCTACGCTTCTTTATCCCCCATCCCATGCATGCATTTATGATTCTTAATTACACCTGAAGCTGGTGTTTTGCATGTGAGGCAGTACGTACGTCAAGAATATTGGAAGCTCGTAGCTTCATCCAAATAACAAGGTGTCGTCCTTTGAGTTCACCATCATCATTATTGAATCACAATATTCTCCCACAACTTGCAACTGCCTGCTTTAACCTATCTGCCTCTTCCAACATTGCATCCCAATAAACGGATTAAGCGTCAAAATACCTATAATATATATATATATATATATATATATCACAAAAAGTATCTACTCCCGAATGGATGAATAAATAAATAAAAAGAAGCATATAATAGTTTATTTTATTTTTCCTTTAATCGTGTGGATGGAACTATGATGAAAATTATTCTGCATTTTCTTTATCAGTTAAAAATATAACGCAGGGTGTAGTGCTTCGGCTTATTCATGTAGCATTCTACTTGTGCATGTGGGGAAAATCCAATACCCAAAATTTCAATCAAATATTAAATTTAAGAGTTTAAATTTGATGTATTATTAGTATAGAATATTTTACATTATCAGTATATATAAAAATAATACATCACTAAAAACATAATAATAATTAAATATTTTTACTAACAATAAAAAAAATTTAATAATTTTTTAATAATATGATAGTATAATGATAGATGATAATGTAAAATTGATTTATATCGATAGTAAATCAAATTTAAATCCTTAACTTAGCAGAAAAATATTCATAAACTTTAATTCATTTAAGGTAAATTATACAGTACTCTTAGGGTTCCAAAACCATTAGATTGATATTATTTATTTACATTAGTTAAAAAATTGATAATATAATTAAATAATTTTAGTCAAATAATTTTTAAACTTACTACTATCCTGAATTTTGATGCCATAAAAAGATATATGTGATTTATTGCTTGTGATAAAATTCAGAATGAATCGTGTCACATTCTTCGATTTATGTCACTAGTTTTTGAACAACAGAATTTAATTCAGTTTGGTTGCTCTCACATATTGGGCCATGAATTTAATTATTTGACTTGTGAAGGAAATTAAGTTTTTCACAATTTTTTTGTCTTGAAAAATAAGAAAATAGTATATTATAATAATGTTACTTATAAAATCTTTGCCTCTCAGGTCCTCAAAATTGTAGAGTAATAGAATTTATATCTTACTATTTTCTTTCCCTTTCTTCTTACTTTTAAATCTGCAAGGAGTCTGTCAGCACATCTTTTACAAACAGCATATTATTTGTTATACTAGAGCATAAATTTAAGTAGATCCAAATACTTCAATTTGTAGGTATAAATAAGATTAAAACATTAAATCATATAATTTTTTAAGTGATAATATATTTTTTTAAATGATTACATAATCTTTTGTTATATTTTAGTTTTAATCATCAATATAAGATTTGATATTTATAATTCACCCATCTCTCACATGAAAATGCTCTTTTTACTTCATATACCCTCCATAGCACACAGTTTTGATTAATTAAATTATCATAAAATTCAAAAGAGAATAAATAAAAAAAAATGCCTAAATAACTTCAAAAATACTTTTATTTTATGCGTGTGCTTTCTTTTTTCATTTTTGAGTAAACCACCCATATTAATCTTCCACTAATTTAATCTGCATCAATTTATTTCTTACAAGAATTTTATGCCAATTTATTCTGTGTATTTCCAGTGTTTGGAAAGGCAGCCATGCAAGGAAGAGACAGATTCTCTGAGGGGTTAAGAAGAATTCAATTATCACCCAAATAGTTTTCAACAGAAGAATAAATCTTTTTAAGTTTAGAATTGTCCGATGCTGACAAGCTTTATGGAACCATCTTTGCTTAGTCATTTAACAGATGCCATATGGAAAATACCTGATGCAAAAACACAGATATCAAAAGCATCATCAACAACTTTCTGGAGTGGGGATGATAAAACTTGGCAATTTAGTGCTTGACGATCAAAAAGCTCCATGGAATTATATCAAATTTCAACCAGTTTCAGCAACCTGGCAATAGTCCACATAGATGATCCTGTTAATATTCACCAACAAATGGCAGTACTATGAAGCCAAGAATTCACGATACTATAGGATTATATGACGTACAACTAAATTCTGTATATTTTAGTCATTTTTTTCTGAAAATCTAGATCCCTACCGCAGTCAGTAGTAGTTGCAGCAATGGGAATAGAAGAATGGATTGGCCTTGAGTTATCCTGATCCATGTTTTGAGGGGGTTTTAAGATATGCTTAGCTCCTGGACTTAGTCTGACAGGACCTGATATTACCATGCCATCCATTTTAAAAGGATCAGTACCAGGATAACATCTAGGATTTACACTTTGAGTCTCATTTTGGTAACAACATTTATTTTTCCCACTATCCCCACGTACATCAGGTTCAACCGCCTTCTTGTTGCTTTGCAATTCACCATCTGAGTGTTCTTGCACTTCTATACCAGTAAACTTGAAAGGTTTTGAGCAATCATCAAGAATAGACGCAGGTCTCTTCCTGGAATTGTTGCATAGATGGTCTTTGCTAGTCCTATCATCTAAGTTCACTATGTCAGCAACTTTATTTTTGTTTCTACAGCCACTATTCATGGTAGTAGATGGTCTAATAGCATTTGTTACAGGACCAAGCGGAGGTTGAGAAATTGAACCTGGAAACGGAGTCTTCCACTGATAGTGAGGAGTCAGAGAATTGGGAGGACATAAAAAATCTTCCGAATGATTCATTGGTGGCATAGTAAAATTACCTCCCCAAATATTATGAGGAAAACTTTTACTACCAGATAATTGCTCTGAAGAGGTAGCCGGTGGCTTTTCTTGTGTTGAGCTTAACAACCATGGCGGCAAACTTCTACTGGGGCCTTCGAACCAAGATGTTTTTGCATGCTCTCCAATACTTGGGTGCAGGAAAGGAAACTCAATGGCAGGTTTTGCAATCAGAGGGAGTTTCTTGCCGTCATTGAACTCACCATTGCTTAAACACGGATGCTGACGAAAATTGCATGGAGTAGGTAGTACCTGTTGCTGAGGGCTGAGTCCTAGATGTTTACCTCCAGAAATAAAGTGCTCTGGCATGCAAGGTGCCCTATTAAATACTGCACTTGAAGTGGGTGCATGAGTAATAGGCTGCAAATAGGAACTAGAACTTCTGCTGACTCCAAGGCTTCCGTTTTGAGATACATGATTAGTTTGCAAATTAAGACACGGTTGAGGAACTTCACAGTTTGGACCATTCGTCAACAAGGAACTGCTTTGCAACACTTGATTGCTCCGAATTTTTGCTGACAGTGACACATTTTCAGATGCTATTGGTAATGATGATCTAGATATCCAACCCTGCTTTGAACATGATTCCAATAAAGAATTTTCAGGGACAGCATCTTCAGAATAATGGCTTCTTCTGGATTCATCCTCAGTCCAAATGTTTCCTTTGACAAATTGCTGCATCTCTTTGTTGCTTCTACCAATAGGTACATCTGTACCCATCAAACGCATCGTTTGTTGGCTGGACCGTGAGGAAATAAGACCTGAACTTTCTTTTGGTGAAATCATCCCATTTTTTTTGTGGCTCTGCACCTGATCATGTTGACTACATTCGGTTAGGTTGTTCATCAGGTTCAATTCTGAATCATGGGAACGGACATAGTGACTGAAATACCTATCAGAATTAGTCCTGTGGATATCAGCTCTCTCACTGCCTTGTAGTTCTGTGACACCTAACCTGGCTGGATAATGAGGAAAAGGATTTGCATCTTTGGGAAGTGTCTTCTGAACAAACTGCCTCTCTGTAATGCTTAAATATTCCGGGCCATTCTGATAGACAAAATTATTACCAGGCAGGCCACTTGAAGAACCTCTAAATATACTTGACGTCTCTGTCTGGTTTGTCCCTCCTTTTCCACTTGAATTGAAATTAATTAACTCACCATGTGAATTGAGAGGCAAGCCAAAAAAGTTATCACGCATGATGCTATTCCTTACGCTTCCTTTCCCCAATCCTGGAAAGGGTAATGTGGTATCCACCATTTCTGAAGAGAACACGGGCGGCAATGGCATATAACCCAAAGCCTTGCCATTATTATCATTATCTTCGTAAGAGTGAGACGAGAATAGAGATCTCCCACCTTCCTTATCATATGAAGCAGAAAATGATGATGAAGGCTGAAGAAATGTCCGCATGTTTGAATTGCGGTCCATTGCAGAAACCTGATAAGCTGAATCCTCCAAATGATCGAGGAACTTTCCAGTGTCACCCACTGGAGTCTTTACAATGGAAATGTTCCCTTCTTGGAGTGCTGAAAGAGTTTCAGTAATACCACCGTATGGAGAAAATTGCCGTGCAGTTGTGTCCCCTCTATCAAATTGCAGTAAATACTTATTATCACAAAGTGCCTCCTCACTTAATAACATTGACTCCTCTACTAATTGATTTGATTTCTCTTGGTTGGTACATGGCCTCAAATAATTCTGTACAGTAACTTGTTCGGGAGTATTAGAAAACTGTTTACTTTCAACCATAGGACAAACTTCATCACTCTTTTCTATATTAATGGCAACGTTGCCATCACTCCTGTTTGGGTCCAAAGCAGCAGCTTCTTCATCACTTACAGAAGACCGCTCCTTCTCTCCTACCAAAGCAGTCGGTGCAGCTGAATCAAAGATAGTTTCTTCATATAAATCTCTCTTTTCTGGACCAAGTACGTCATCCCTATCAGAGAATCTGACATGTATGTCTGATGTCTGCACTTGAACGTCACAATGGCTAGCATCACTTCCATCTTCAGTATAATTACTGCTTGATGTCTTTCCAGAAACATGTTTCGAATTATTCTTGCGCAGGTCACAACGTGGAAGCACTATTTTTTGTTGCTTTTCTTCTGAATCAGAGGAGTCTTTAACCTTTTGCTTCTTTTCTTCAGATAAACACTTCAAACTTGATTTCTTTTTATGGACCGAAGCATTAATGTCATCAAGCACAATCCTTTTATTACAAATTGTACCTTTAAATTTTCTGGTATTTACTGGAGTTTGCACTTTGCGCTTACAAGCATCTTCCTGAGAAAGACAAAATTACCAAAATTAGACTATGAAAAAATAGTGGATGCTTAAAGAAAAATTAATAAATGTCTCTCTGGTCCAAAACTTGCAATAACAACTAAAGGAGGATCTATCCTCGGAATTTTCAGCTATATGTAATCATGTCAAATAGAATGAAAAAAATAAAAAGATGGTAGCTAAAAATGAAAGCATGAGATTTGAACAAATCTTTTGTAATTTTAATATCTATAATTCTAAGCCAATTCTGTTCCATTTCTAAGATGGTGGCAATGGCATGCATATAACTTGTCATGCAATAAGTAATTGTGAACAATAAATTCTTTTTTGTATTTTAAAAAAGAAAAAATCTTGATTTAGTACCCCTGGTATTCTTCTAAATGAGCAACAGTGATCTATATATTAAAACTTAAAAGCACAGATGCGTAAGATTCACTTAAATAGAACTATCCTTTATTTCTCCTTTTTATTACTTTATACTCAAATGGAATTCTAAATATAAAAGTTCCCCAACGCATACCAAGAAATTTTCAACAAGCTAAACTTTCTCATGCCGACATGTATTAAGCATCATTTTTTTAAGTTGCTTAGCTATTGTGAGGCGAGTGAAAGCAACTCTTTGAGAAGTAATTTTTTGAATTTTGACAGTGACTCACTGATTCCTGTCAAAGTGAGGGCCCAAGGGCAGGCGCATGGAAAATAATGCTAAAAAAAATCTCTTATATCAGGAAATGAAACTAAAGCTTCCACGCACTGCATACTATTATAATCTATACATAAGCCACCGTATGCCATAAAATTTCAATCTATTTTGCCCGGAAAGAAAACCTCATTACCATAAAATCAGAGTAAGAAGTCATTTTGCAATATAGCGTATTATCAACTGAGATAAGTGTGGAACGTCAACATTCGAAGCAATCTAAACAGTAAGGCTGAACTGGTTTAAAATTTCACTCCATATATTTACGTAATTCAGATGCATCCGGCTGCATGTTATACCCACAGAAACGGTTAACAGCAACATCATCCCAAATCATCATTGGAACTTGATGGTTAGCCCTAAAAATCTCACAAATATAAACGGATGCTAGTTTTTTAAGTTTTCACTTTCCTGCGGCACAATCTTCTCCGCACACATTTTACCACTAACACCATGAATGATCTTACTGAGGTGTTCGTTTTTGATCGGGATCCTAAAACTCACTGATTAAGATTTGATTTTCTTATAACTATCTGCTTGTAAAAATGTAAAACAATCAGTTCCTTGCCTTCTGACTCGGTCAAATGTAAGTGAGTTTCACTATTGTTAGTGATATAATCAAGTAATGATCAACTAACTTCGGCGGCCAAGTACGTGTTCCTAAATTAAGAGAAAGTGGCACAAAATAAATTAAAACCGATAACGTGTCAACTTCACCATGCAGCTAGGTAATTATGAAGGCTGTCATTACCAACACGTTTCAGAATAAAATCAAAAAGGCCTTTAGCTCATAACTCGCTTTCTCTGACATGATTCCAAATATCTTTATACGACACATTGCCAATCCAATTAGCCCATCGCGCTTCATGACGATATCATAACACTATTTTGCCGATCACGCTCATGCGATAATAATCTTACGACTAAAACATTCCAAGTCAGAGTATATATTTCGATCAGACGTCAATATATCGATTTGATATATTGCATATCCAGACTTTCATCTACTGATTCACGGATTAACCATAAAAAACGGCGAGAGTCGAAATTAACCTTATATGCAAAGGATCCTTATCAACTTCAGAACTTTCACCACATAAACTAGCCAGGTCCTCTATGATGAGAAATAAACTAGCCAGGTCCTCTATG
This sequence comes from Sindora glabra, assembly GCA_020226215.1. Taxonomy (NCBI): domain Eukaryota; kingdom Viridiplantae; phylum Streptophyta; class Magnoliopsida; order Fabales; family Fabaceae; genus Sindora; species Sindora glabra. Next base: position 1,658,573 of record CM035226.1, on the reverse strand, counting down.
ATGAGAAATAATCTGTTGATCTACCCATGGCCCATATGCTAATTCCCTCTAAATTATTAGTCAACAGTGAGAGGATGGCAAAACCACCATCATTAGGCTTCCGCTATCTCCCACCTCGTAAAACATCAGTGGCCCCTTTCTGGGCAAAACCCGTACTAAGTATATAGCTTACAGCTGGAGCAACATTCTTGTAGCCAACTTCATTATCTGCTGAAACCCTTGTAAGCTTGAAGCTAGGGCCCTTTGCCTTAATTCTCTCTCTCTCTCTATTTTACCAACTTTTACTTGGCATAGCCTTAGTGCCGCGCCTGTTTCGCACAAGTAATAGAACAAAAACCACTCACTTTCGTCCACGAATGTGTAGCTGTCTCTCTAACCAGCTTTATCAGCAGTAATTTTATGCAGAAAAAGTAACACGTAGTTAGAAAATCTATGATCCTACGGCATAATCAACCAAATCAACTATTCAAAGATCACAAGATTAACATTTTATGGCAGAGAATTGATGATTTATGCCCTTGCTTCTCATGAATCTGCTGGAAATCATGAAACTAGCATGAATATGGCACAAATTGACTATATTTTATGGCACATAAGAACATACCTTCTTCACAGTCACCTCATTGTTGAACAAATTCTTCTTTTTCTTCTTCTTCCTCGTCATTTTCTTCTCATTGTTCACACTCATGGAGCCACCAAACTTTTCCACCTTGCTTTTCTTCTTGAGCTTCTTCATCTTTTTCTTTTTCCTAATCTTGCTCGTATTCTTCTTACCCTTGACTGCTGAGCCCACAGCACCGGCATCAACCTTACTGAAACCGCCACCATAGTCTGATTTCACTTCTTTTCTTTCCTCTTCCTCTTTTTCAGTCATAATCACCTTGTTATTCCTCGCTTCGATCTGCGGCGCCACCGTAAGAATCTCAGCAATGGACCTTTTTTTCGGCGCTTTTGGTTTGGGCTTCAGACTCATCCTCATCTTGCTTCGTTCCTCCCTCATCGCCTGCGCAAGACAACCATCGATGTGTGCATTCACTGCCGTCACTGTAGCCGCGTTAAAATCTCTACAAACAGGACAAACCATCTCCAATTTCTCATCTTGTTCATCCGATTTTCCCAATTCGCTCTCATGTTTTGAATTTTCACCAGTTACCTTCCTAGATCTCAGCGCTTCAAGCCGCCTAGACAACCATCGAAATTTGGTAACCGTAATCGAAACCTCATCGGGCTCATCCTTGCTGAAGGGCCAGAATTTCAAAACCGTCTCAATCTGCGGTTGGTCCTCGACTTCAAAAATCTCAGCTATGGAACGTTTCTTGGGCGCCTTAGATTTGGACTTGAAATTCATGATCCTCATCTGGCGGCGCTCCTCCCTCATGGTCTGCGCAAGACAACCGTCGATATGAGCGTTGACGGCCGTCAGCGTAGCGGCGTTGAAAACCCGGCACACCGGGCAAACCATCTCCAATTTCTCATCCTCCGCAGCAACGGACTTGTCAGATTTGACAGATTCGGAGTCACTGGTGGAAATTTCTTCATCCTCGTTCATAGTTTGTTGTTGTTCAGGATTCTGGTTAGATCTGGAAGCTTGGAGGTCGAGCTCTTTAGACCAACAGCGGAACTTGGGAATCGTCATGGGAGGAAGCCACGATTCAACATCCTTAGGAGTAACCTCATCGGAGTTAATAGTGAACGGCCAACATTTCATGACGTCGAAGGACCTCATCCTGGATGTGTACTCCCTAGAACGGCGAATTGAAGCCACAAAAATTGAGAGTGAATGAAAGTAAAGCGTGATGGAAGAAAGCAAAGATAGAGATAAGAGTGAATATAGGTACCTTATGGAGAATCCATCGAATGAAGAGGCCATAATCAGTAGTAACACACATAGATGGAGAGAATGAAGACGAAGATTGAAGAACAATGAAGAGAGAGAGAGAGAGAGAGCAATAATGTTTCCCGCTCGAGGGGAGTGAGTGTATGCGTTGCTTTTCCCTAATTTATGACTGAAAGGGACGTATGAGAGAGAGAGCGAGCAAGAGGAGGTTCAAAAGGTGACTACTGTTATCAGACGCCCAGCGAGCAAAGAGGGAAGCTCAAGCTTAAGCTGTGCTGCGCTGCGCTGTGCTGTGCCAGTCATTCATTTTTTTTTTTAATTACTTAATTAATTACCTCTTTCTGTAATGCAATTGTAATGTAAATACAATAATATATAATAATGAAATAAAATAATGAGCTGTATTATAGTGTATTGTTGCTGCTCCTCCATGCCCACACTCGTGTACTCATAAGAAACAAAGATTCTGCTGTAAGAAGACCGAGCCCCCTTCTTACGCGCTCGGAGTCGGCCACTGTTGTCACGCGTTTCCACTTTGTCCTCTTGTTAAAATAGGATACAACACACTAAGATGGATGTTTTTCTTTGTATCTAGATTTTTTATTATTTTAAAGAAATAAAAATATAATTCTTATATTAAAAATTATTATTTTTATTTGACTAAAAATTTTATATTTATTTTCTTAAATTCGATCCGTATATATTTTTTTAATCCAAATCCTTCCCTTTTTAATAAATTCAAGTATGTCTAGAAATTTAAACTTGGATTTCGCAGAGACAGAAGCATATTTTACGAGCTAATTTTTATCAACATTGATCAATAAATCGCGTTGAATTTAAATGCTTTGTTTTTTTAAAAAAAAAGAAATATAATTAATTAAGTAGAGTAGCTCTAGCCTGTATTACACCAAAGGAAGACATCCTGCGTAGGGAGTATCTTGTTAATGTAAGTGGTATTTTCTTCAACGAAGTTTATGAATTACAATTTATAAATACCATTTTTCCCATATTGAACAAAAGAGTAGAATAGATTGCAATCATCATCATCATAACCTTAATTAATTTATTTACATCGACTGGGAGTGAGTAATTCATACATAGAAAATTATGGGTAGAATCATATATTATGTACTAGGTTTTAATTTTAATATACAATCGAGACCAAATCAAGCATATCCTTATTTAAACGATGAAAGGGATTTAATTACAAGCAATTTTCTATTTTGTCTTCCTCTTAAGTCTTTAGTTGTATTGCAGTCTTACATTCATACCTCGTTAACTACCACTTTTCCGTTCAAACGTTTTTTCTCTAATTATTTCAATAAAAATTATAATAATACCACGTAGTCTTTGGCATATCACTCAATAATTTTAATGATTTTAAAACTTATTAAAAAATTATTATTAAATTCAATCAGATTAAAAGACAGTGATTTAATTAACTTATAAATGTTCAAATATTTATCTAAAAAGAATTACTTATGAAATAGAATAACTAATGTTAAAAGAGAATTTCAATCATATATAATTTTAGACAAAATTATTATGCATTTTTCTATGAGCCATATATACCCCGTAAAAATTGTGCATTCACATCTTTCTGATAAAGTCGCATCATATAATTATACGGGAAATGCTATTAATATTCTCCGGTATTTATTCTCTTTTCAAATACCAAATGATAATGAAACAAAACATTACATATAATATAATATTATATATATAATCTAATACAAAATATATAATTATATAACTATTGCTATATATTAATACTTTGGCAACATTCACTTTCCTTTTTTAATATTAATAGTGACAAAATAAAACTTTAACAGCAGACATATGCAAGATTTAAAATCGAATGGTAATTTATCGAATAAATTATCATCAAACTTACTATTACTGTTGACTTTTAGGTTTATTCATTAACTCAACCTTACATATTGAAGTTTCATTTTGTTACTGCTTATATATATATATATATATATATATATATATATATATATATATATATATATATATATATATATATATATATATATATATATATATATATATATAAAGAGAAAGAAGCAGAATAGGAGTAAGTGTTGAAGAGTGTTAATAATATCAATTCCATTATAAATCCTTTTTATTAGTAGCAGATCCAAAATGGTAACAGATGTTAAGGGACTGATTGTGCAGTTGGGTGGATAAAATAGAATAAAAGGGAATAGAAATGTTAAAAAAGTTATTTAAAGGTGTGTTTAGTAGGGATTATGGAATGAAAATTTTTGTTTTCTAGCAAACGAGTTACTCTATTAAATAATAAAATATTTATGTCATAATAAAAAAATAATAAAATGGCTCATTCCTTTATTTTAAATTGAACTTATTTGTATTAAATTTTTAAAACTTTAAAATTGTCCTTTTTATACGAAAATTTAGTTGAAGTCTTACACATTTTTTTAATTTTTTTGTTAATTTTATTATAAGTGTGAAAATATTTCAAACTAAAAAATATTTCAAATTTTTTGTCAAAAATATTATATTTAATTTTTTAATAAAATACAATATTAATCACTATAAAATAAACCTTAAGTCATTCACATTTTCTTTTACCAATTTATAATTTTTTAACAACGTTACAATTACATTATAAATGAATATAATATACTCATTAATATTTTTAATTATAATCTTAAATTAAATTTATTTTAATAATTTAATATATATATATATATAAATTAATCAATTTAATGTTAATTATCTATATATTTAAACATAAAAATTATAAATAAATAAAAATATTATTATTTTTCATATAAAAAAGTACTAAGTTTTATGCTTTCTTTTATTTTTAATTTAAGGATATTATTATCATTGATAACTTTTTTTCCATTTCATTCCATCAAAATTTTATTATATTAAATATAAAAATAAAATGAAATATTTATTTCATTCCTTACCATAGTAAATATAATTATAAGATGGCCATTCTTTTTCATTTTCTTTTTCATTCCATCCAATCAAATATATTATGATAAATATTGAATAGGATAATATTATAGAAGACCAAAGTTTTACTTTTTAAAAAGTTGAATGATTTTATTTTTAAATTATACTTAATATATTAATATTTATATTTTTAATTCCTCGTAATATTACAATATTATTCACAAAAGTATCGCTTTTGGGGATGATAAATTCATGTAAAATTTTTGAAATAAGGGTTTGTTTTCCACATCACATCATGATCCCAGTTGTTCAAGTTGTATGGGGTATCAAAAGTGGTAACGGTGAACTCTGAAAGAAGAAACTATAATTGCAAGAGAAGAAGGGGCAGCAATTATTTAGGTAGTAAAATATGGACCACTTATTATTTAATAGATAGACTATAGACCACATTATCTGGCCCCCCCTACTACCTCTTTGCTTTTCAACAATCCCACACCAGTTTTCTTTCTTTCGAATTATAGGCTACTGCTGCATACAATCAATTAAATGCTTTCTTCATCCCTAATATAATAATACCCGATTCGTATTTCCATTTATTTTTTATTTTTTTAAATAAGGGCTAATTTTTATTCATTATGTTAAGAGATTACATGTTTTGCTAGAAGACCTCATGACAAATTTATATACTATTGTTGTACCCATAAAATCATCTTTTATTATTATTAAGAAATTTATGATAGAAACACAGCTTGAAGAATAAGCAGTGACAGAATTCTTCTTCTTGTTGAATTTCAAATCTCTTCGACTAGGATTTGTTAAATTTTTGGAACATCTAAAACAATTTGTTAAAGAAGATTTTATTTGCAGAAACATCCGGTTACGAACCGGTAATAATAGAAAATAGATTCTCCCTTTTTCTTTATAAAAAAGTAAATTTAGAAGAAAAATAAATGTAAATTTTTTTATTTAAAATTATAAATTCTAATAAAATAATGAATTTTAAAATGAAAAAAAATATTTTTATCTCTTTAAAAATAATAAAAAACCAAAAGAAAAATAGGAGATGAGGTTTGGTAATGTCTTGCTTTCAGTTTCAATGGCTTGGCTCGGTTAGAAAATTTTCTGCATGCGGTGCCTAGTTTTGCCACAGGAGATAAAGGGAGAATTTTCTGTAATTTTATTAAATTTCATTAAAAGTGAAAACATTTTTCCTCTTTTAAATGTTTATAGATATCAAATTCGTAGTTTAAGTATTCTTAACGGGCACATAACGATTAGTCTACCAATTATTATGTTTTTTAAAATTCATAATCAGTATTATTACATTATTTTTATTATAATTATTTATTTTTATCTTTATTTATAACATTAAATATTTATTTAAAATTATTAAGATAAAATTTAATAATTAATTTTAATATTTTTTATTTATTTTAACATTGTACGTTAATGAAAGGATAAAATATAAATACAATAAAAATAGAAATAAGGAATTAAAAAAGCTATTATGAAATTTAAAAAATACAATAGTCATCACAATTACAAATAAGTATTTAATTCTTGTGTTTTATAACTCTATGCACAATTCTAATTTAATTATAATTTATTGCAAAAATAAACTTTATCAATTCTTTATCAATTTGCAGTACAACTTTATTTGCAATATGCACACCTATAGTTTAAAATATTAAAAAGAGATTACTTGTAATTTGCACCATTGATACTTTAATCATATGTGCTTGTTTTTCCTCTAAATTATCTATTTTAATCACTACTACAAAATTATAAATAAACTTCAAGTATTTAATAGATTACACGTTGATTGTGAATACACATCTAGTTAAGCATATGATGTCAATCGAATCAATGTCTATGGATTAGCCCACATCCATTACAGATTTTAACGAGTTTAAACCTTTCAAAATTGGATTTATTTTAGATATGCGTAATATAGATTGGTTTGTTACAAATCAATATGTATTCATACAAACCAACGCCTTTAACTACCCTAGTCAAGCATCATTATATACAAGTTCTAACATGGATTATATAGCCAATATATAATAAAAAAAGGTTATCGCATTAATTTTTTGCTAAAAAAAGGCCAACATTTTTTCTTACATTTTATGTCCATTTTTTACAAATCACATGAGTTTTTAACAAAAAAAAATCAACAATTTTCTTTTAAGAATATTTTTTATATTTTACATCATTTTTACTAAAAATTAATATAAAATATTTACATAACATTTTTATTGATGTTTTTAGCTTTCACATCAAAACATTTATTATAAAAAATTGAATAAATTTAGCATCTTATAAAAATGTGTATTTTGTGTTGAAAATTTTGAAAAGTCATAATTTTATACTAGATTATTCATTTAGGATAATTTTTAATTTATATATAAATTTTTAAGATTTATCTATTTGCAAACAGACAAAAGTAGTTCAACTTCTTAGAATAGTAAAAAAAAGCCATTTTATAAAATTTTTCATTTTTTCTCTATTTTTCATTGTTGTTTAGTCAACTTTAAACTTTACTACAAATCAAACACATAATAAACATTTGAAACTTAGCACAGCCTAAAAAATTATAAAAAAAACACAAACAAATTTTTAAAAAAAATCTACAAAAAAATTGGTAAATAGAAGAGGCAAAAATCTAAGAAACAAATGTAAAAGATTTACCTCTTATATTTTGAACCATGGTCAAGAATAAGGTATTACTTCATACTCGATATTAGTTAAAGGAATATTAATAACTTATTGATGTATGGTAGAGGATAAAGTGAGATCTTAAGCTTTGCAAGAGAAATTGGATGGAGTCAAAAATTGAGTTTAAAAATGAATAAGAGAGAGAAAAAGTGATAATAAAAAAATAAAGTATACTTTATTTATAATACAAAAATATCATCATTTTCATTACTTTAAACATTGATTATTTTAGAAACCAATATCTAAAGTCTAATATAGAGAAAACATGTCATTTTTTCATATTTAACTTTTATGTTTGATGCTTTCTATGTTAACTCCATGGGTGGGTATGTGGCAAAATACAAGTCATTGGATGAATAAAATAATTGGATTAGTCAACTCAACTCCTTCAATAACTTAAATTTAGCCACATCCTCATGAGTTCCAAACTCATAGGGGTAACATAGAATTCTCCAAAAAAAGATATTATTGATATAAAAGTTAATAAGAGTATTGATAACTATAAAATCAACAATAATATTACAAAAATAAAATATTATAAAATTAAATAACAATTATAAAAATATATGTAGATAACGTTGAAGAGTTTTACCAATGAACTTTTTATAAAGTGAGGAATTAAACAATTTTTAACTTCATGCACTACTTTTAAATTTTTGTTAAGTTGGAAACAGATATTTGTAGATAAAAATTTTACAAAACATAAGGGATTGAAAAATGAAAATTTGCTATATGAATTTAATTTAACTAGAAGAAGTATTTATAAAAAAATGGATATATTAGAAAAAGAGAGTAACCCTTGCACTTGCTATAGTAGTGTAATGTGCAAATGGGTAGCTGTTGCAAGTATAATGACTAATTAAAATTGGGAGAGACCACTCCATTAACACAAAGCAAGGTTATAAATGGTCAAATCGGTCTCATCTCATCGTTAAATATGCATATTAAAACTTAATTAGGGAAATTCATGGTAAATACATCAAAGATTTTGCTTTGTTTGGGCATTCAAACTAACGGCGACCACCTCTTATGATATGAAGAAAAATAATACACGCCATAAACTATATCATGGAAATAAACCGTTAAACGCTTGAAGAAGCAAAAGGAGGCTTGTTTGTTTGTTTTTCCCTTTTTAAATCCTAAGTGATTTGACATAGAGAAGGTAATTTTTTTATTTTCTCAAATAAATAATAATTTTTTGTAATATATATTGACAATATTAAATATATAAATTTATTAAATTTAATATTAAAAATTATTTAATATTATTTTAATATATATAATTTTAATATATTTATATATATTAATATATAATTTATATTTATAACATATATATACATACTAAATAATTAATTCTATATTATTTATTATATATTACTAATTTAATATGATAATCTAATAACCTAACATACTAATATTTTAGCAACCTCAAATTTTATCAAATCGAATTAATCAATCTCAATTCTTTATTAAATTATGCCATTATTATCATTTTCATACCAATCTCAATTTTATGTCAAACACAATTATGCCAACTTCAAATTAATTCACTAAATTCGGTTTGTTTTGAAGTTTCTTTAACTAATCATATTTAATATTAAAATATCTTATTGATATTTTCTGAAATTGGAGACCGACCATGCCAAAACCTACCAATTAATATGCAATACTCCAAATAATACAATAATCCATACGATGCACGTATGATTTTCCTGATTTTGTTAGTTTCATCTATTGCCTTCTTTCATTTTTCCTTTTACGTATGGGAGAGTGATATCCAATAGTGTTTTTGCCTAGACTACCCCCTCTCTCTCTCCACACCCTTCCCACTCTTATATTTAGATATCGTTATTCATTCTTTAAAAATTAAATTCAGACCTCTTACTAAATTTAAAATATTTTAATACTCTGTCTACTTCCTCAAAACAAATCAATTATTAGTTATTAACTCGATTATAAAGATATATATAATGACAAATGATGTCAAAGTTTGAATTTAAGATCCTTTATACAATGGTGGAATCAAAAAATTCAGTTTGGGGTCAAGCTAATGGTAAGTGAATAAAATTTTGTTTAGATGTATATAAAAATTTTATAATTATATAAAATAATTATTTTTTGATAATTTTAATTTAAGATATTTTAAATTTATTTTTGAAATTAAATATAAAAATTATGGATAATTAAAAACAAAAAAATTATAGAAGTTTATTCATAATGGTTGTAACATAAAAATCATTCAAATTGTTACAAAAAATTATATAAAAATTTACAAAATTTGTGCAAATATAATTAATTTAATAAAGTTTATATGTATGTATTTTTCAAAGGTGTGCAAATATTTTATTATAAAAAATTTAGATGATAAAATCAAAATAGATAATAAGAAAGTGAAAATTATATTAAAATTATATTACGTGTATACTATAAATAAAAATATAAAATTAAACTTACAAAAGTTGAACTCATAAGTTATTTAGATTTTTATAAAAAATAAAATAAAAAATTATAATATTTATAAACTGATAATTAATTTAGTAAAAATTCACATGTACATATATTTTTTATACATGCATAAAGCTAAAAAAATAATATATTTAGCAAGAAAAGGAAAAGTAAAATATCAATATACAAATTATTTACAACTTTTAGTTATTGAATAATTATGATCTTATACTTTGTATCTCTATCTATATTTTTTTATAAAATTTATTATTATCACATAGATAAATAATTTATTTATCATAACTATATGTATTTTAAATTTTTAATAGGCCAAAATTTATAATAATACACACATGTATGTAAGAGAAAATATTAAACTTTAAGAGGGTAAGGGTCAACCCAAATTTCCTTCCTTCAGCCATTGACTCTATTTTACATAAATAATTAATAAATTAACTGATAGTTAATAATTTATAATTTATTTATAGCTAATATTTAATAAGTTAACTGATTATATAAAAAATATTTTATAAAATTAACTATTAAATCAGTTAAAATTATAAAATAATATAAAAATAGATATATAGTTAAAATAACTCACATTTATCTAAAAATTAAATTATATTAACATAATTAATATGTTCTAAAATAAAAATATATATCTTATATTTAACTGTATTTTATAAATTTATACATTTATTAAATTATATAATTTTTATTTTATTATTTATAATTAAATTATAATTAATTATAATATAATTGCTTGTGATTATAATTACTTAATTATATTTTATAATATTACATATTTATTTACATGCATATTCTAATAAATTTATATTTTAAAATTAGAATATAATTATATTAAAATTAAATTAATTATATTTTATAAGAAACAACAATTAAATTTATGTCATGAAAAGTATGGGTTGTAAATTAATAAAAAAATAAGAATAAATCTAAAAGAAATAAAAGATATAGTAAATTATAAGTTATAAGTTATTTAAAATAACTTATTAAATTAAAAATTATTATTTTAATAAACTAACACGTGAAATACTTCTAAAAATTAATTTATAATTTATTAATTAAATTAATAAATTATAAATAAATTTATTTATTATGCGAAATAAAACCTTTATAAAAGATTAATAACTTTATAGTCTAGCTTTTATCAAGCTAGACTTATAAAAGATGCCTATAAAAATTAAATTTAAATTTTTTACTCAGCTTAAAACATTTTAAGATTAAATTAATTTTTGCTAAATCAACTAATTATTAATTATTACCACGACCATAAAAATATGCATAATGACAAATAGTGTTATATGATGGAATTTACGATTCTATATAAAAGGTTAACGGCTTTAAACGCCAATTAATTGCCTTGCTAAACTATTGGACTAGCAATAGGTATTTCGAAATTTCCATCACACAAATATATATATTTTGATTTTATAAAATTAATAGATTTAGGAAAAAAATCAAAGAAAGTTTTATTGTTGAAAGAATATGTGAAGATTGGGTGATAAGAAAATAATAACCAGAGATAAAATAAAAAAGAAATAGTATTCAAGCATGTTTTATATTTTCTTTAAAATTTTTATGCTTTTAAAATGCAACAAAACTTAAATTCTTCCAATCTCAAGCGGTGAAAATAATTTAATAAAAATATTATTTATAGTTATTGAATAAATATAATTTTTAATCAAAAAATTATACTTTTTTTAAAAATAATTTCTCACTAAATAACTATTATAAACTCATTGGTAAATACAATAAAATTTAAGACTCTTCGATGATAGTCTGACAAAAAAATCCTAAATTCTATTTATAATTACTGAATAAACATGGCTTTTTACTAAATAATTATTATGATTCTTTATTATATAAGATTACTATTGAAAAAACCCATTTAGGATGATATACTCTTTAGAACCAGTTTCTCAAAGCTTTCTAGGGTTTCAAAAGTCACTAACATTTTAAATTACCAATAAATTTTGTATTACAACTTTTGTTCATGAAGTTGCTACATCAAAATATTATACAAAGTGTAAACTTTTTTTACATAAGTTACATATGTTTTGTAAAATATAAAAAAATGTCGTTAAAAAAAGAATGAAGATATAAATAATTTTATAATTAATTGACTGTTAAGTTGAAAAGAAAATTTCGCATTGTTAAGAGATAAGAGATCAAAGAATCTTCCAAGTGCAAAAAAAAATGCAAAAATCTTCCCCACTACGTTCAAATTCAAATTTTCGACCACAGGTACGAAGATTCCCACAAATATTGTTGCGAAAATTACAGGAGAATCAAACCTTTATATCCCTTTTCTCAAACCTTTCTTTCTCTTGTTTTTTTCTATTTAACTTTTCTTCCTTTTGCTTAGTGTCTGAGGTGGAAATTGAGGGTGTAAACGGGGAAATTATTTCTAAGCAATTTAAAAACGGTTGGAAAGATATTCGATTTGAATTCACCTTTAAGTCAGTTAATCCAATTTAAATCAATATAAGTTAAGAATGATTAACATAAGGAGTGAATTTAATGATTAACATAAGGAGTGAATTTAAGTTTTATATTCACTGCAAGAAAAACAGTATAATATTTCTCGATCGTTACTATAAAACAATAAATTGTATGGTGGGAAGACAAGGCATCCAAAAATTATTTGGCAACTATGTACTAATAACGAATTTGACAGCATAAAATAAAAAACAATACGAATATTTTATTAATGATATTGTTGTTGGTATGATACTTTTTTTGAAAAAATAAAAATAAAATATATAAATATGACGATGATAATGTTATCAATTAAAGAGTGAACTAATAATTTTGCAAATTGACATTTGGACCAATGCATTGTAAGCATATATTTCTATGATTATGTCATTATTACAAGCCTCCTTAGAAACTAAGAAGTCACTAGTTGAAGCTAAATATTAATTGAATTTATCTTAATGACGACGTTGTTGGTATTAAATTTTTTAAAAAATAAAAATTTAAATTTTAAACTTATATTGATGATATTATCGTCACAATAGGATTCTTAGAAAATTGAAAAGCCAAATGCTAGTGCTAATGTTTTAGTCAACCTATATTGATGATTGAGAAAAGGTTATACCAATAATCAAGAAAAATATTGCCCACATAGATCTTGAACTTTTGTGAGTTATTTTTTTTCTCAAAAAACTTGCAAAACACCATTTTTGCCATTTCATGCGATGAAACTCAATTTTTCATAAGTTTCTTTGAGTTTTAGGTATCAATTTTTTATATTCTCTTTATCATTTTTATTCTTTTTTTATTATTTCTTAGATTTTTCTACATTTGCTTTGTAAAATGATCCAATTGTGTTATTGTTACTATCTTGTCATTGCATTTTTTTCTATTCATTCTTGCATTAAGGTAAAATCAAATTTCTTAAATACTCTCCTTTTGCTATTGAGATTGTTTGCTATAATATTTGAGTAAAATATTGCATTATTGTGAATATAATGGTAATCTATTATTGTAGGTTTATTATATGAAAGAGTTAGTTGTAATATATCTATTGAATTTGTAAAAATATGTGGTATGCTATTGGTGTAAAGTTTTGTTTCTTTGGTGAAATTAGTTATGGTAAAAGTATATTGCTCCGGATATTTTTGTTATGCTGTTATATTTAAACATATTATGTAACTCTAATTTATTAATAGATATATTATATTTATATTCATATGTAAAAATATCGAATATATTATATATATGATAATTAGACTTAAAGGTAAACTTAACAATCAATAGAAGTATAAGGTAAATTTAACAATAAATAGAAGTATGAAATACATAAAAGAATTAATAATTTATTAAAGAATCACGTGTTAACTAAAGTTACATTAATTTTTTTTAAAATTAATTATAATCGAAAACGAGAGTGAGAATATTAAGATATTAGTATCAGTCAAATTAGACTATAATAGTAAATAAGTATTAAAATTATGCTCCTGTAATGAAAAAAATATTAAATAATGAAAAGACATAAATTTTAAAAATTATAGTAAAGAAAATATAAAAATTTAAATAATAAAAATATTAAATAATTAAAATTTGAACATAAATTAAAAAATAAAGTAATTAATAATAGGGATTTGGGTTTAATTTTAAGTAAATTAGAAAAATAAAATAAATCTAATGAAAAGAAATTAACTTGAAAATTGTAAAAATAGCAAAGGTATTAAAATTGAAATGAAGAAAATATTAAATAATAAAAAGATGTAAAGTTTAAAAATTAAACTAATGAAAATATAAAAATGTTAAATAATGAAATTAATCAATAATTAAAACTTGAACATGAATTAAAAAATTAAAATGATTAATAAGAGTTAATTTTACATAAATTTGGAAAATAAAATATCTTTAATGAAGAAGAAGATATTGCACAATGGAAATAAATAAAGTTTAAAATTATAAAAGATATTAGGTATTAAATTTAAAATCAAGAAATTAATTAATGAAAAGATATGAATTTAAGAAATTAAACTAATGAAGATATAAAAAAATTAAATAATAGAATTAATTAATAGTCAAAATTTAAACATAAATTAAAAAATAAAATAATTAATAATAGAGGTTTGGATTTAATTTAGCTTAAATTAGGAAAATAAAATAATTTTAATGAAAAATATGATACTATACAATGAAAAGAAATAAGCTTCAATGTTATGAAATATCAAAGGTATCACAATTTAAACAATGAAAATATTAAATAATGAAAAAATATAAACTTTAAAAATTAAACTAATGAGGATATAAAAATATTACATAATGAAATTAATTAACAATTAAAAATTAAACATAAATTAAAATTTTAAATAATTAATAATAAAAATTTGAGTTAATTTTACGTAAATTCAAAAAATAAATGTCAAGATAAAATAGTTAAAATTATTAAAACTATAAAATTATAATAATTTTAACTTTAATGCCATTACACTATAATTTTAAACCTGTTCGAGAGGTAGTCGACCATTATAAACTAATCAACTCTTAAATTGTTTTACAAATTTAGACAATCTATGATAGTTCATTTAGTTATTATTGTCAACTTATTTATTCAACGTTTCATATTGTTGAAATTTCACATATCTTCCTTGTTCTTTGGATATGTGCAATATTGGAATACAATTTGCACATTTGAAAAATTATAAGGAGATACTGCCAAAAATTTTACATTTAAGAAATAATAGAATAATAAGTTGATATAATAATTAAATGAGTATCTTGAATGGTGTAAAATCCTACCTTTTAGAGTTAAAGTGATAAGTTAAATCATAAAAGATTAAATTTTATAATAATATGTCACATTAACTAGTGATAACATGTTTATTGACAAAAATTGGATAACTTTGCAAAATCACTTATCTAATAAATACTAGAATGGTGTTATGACATTTGTCAAGAGAATTAAAAACTTTATTGATCAGACAGGGCTATTAAGATGTCCATGTAGGAGGTGTAAAAATGTGTTCTTTTAAATATTGGAGATTATAAAAGCACATATTATAAATAATAGATTTAATTTATTTTACATGAATTAGGTGCATCATGGTAAAAAAGATGCATCAATTGTCAATACTATGCAAAGGCACTTCCTAATAATGTAGATGAGATAGTTAATGTTATATATTACTTTATCATCCTTTGTACTATTGATCAAATAATTGAAAACAATAGAGATAAAGATAGGGATGTCTTAGAGGGGACACGTTATGACCAAAACCTTAATAAATTATTCAATGAAGTCGAATAGAATTATATCCTAATTGCATAAACTTTTCATTATTGATTTTTTTTTGTCAAAGTTATGTATCTAAAAATGTTATATAAGCAAACTAATAAGTTGTTCAATTCTTTTTTGAAGTCATTAAATGAAGAACTTTCTAAAAAGAAGAAAAATGGCTCAATAAATTAAGGTTAAGGTATAAGTCAATTTATGTTTGCAAGGATGGCTATGCATTTTTGTAGAAAAAAAGCATACTAAAATGGAGAACTATCTAATATGTAAGGGAAGTCATTAGGTTGATGAAACACAAAAAGAAAAAATGTACTTCACAAAATGTTGAGGTATTTTTTATTGAACCTTAAGTTGAAATAATTCTACAAATCGGGACATACGATGAAAGATATAAAGTGGCATCATACAACATGATCAAAGGAGGATAAGGTCATATAATATCCTACTAATGGAGAAGCTTATAAGATTTCAATAAAAGCCATTATAATTTTTTTATGGATTTAAGGAATGTCCAACTAGATCTGAGTACAAACAAATTCAATCCTTTTGATAATATGAGTTTGTCTTACAACATATGACCAATAATGATGATGGCTTATAATTTTCCACCATGACTTTGTCTGAAAGAGTGTTTTTTTATGTTGACTTTCTCAATCTATGGATTACAATATCTGGAAAAAAATATAGATGTTTTCCTAAGATCGCTAGTAGAAGAGTTAAGATAGTTATGGGAGATAAGAGTCAAAACTTGAGATGCTGTTAATAATAGCATGTTTAAGATATGAGCGACATTATTATGGACTATTAGCGATTTTTGTACATAAATTAGTCTTTCATAATTGAGTGGATAAAAGTATAAAGCATATCAACTTGCAATAAAGATACTTTAATAATACGAGTTAAAGAAAAAATGACATATGTTGATCGTTGTTATTTTCTTTTGATAAGTCACAAATTTCAAAAAATAAATAAATAAATATTTTAATGATAAAATTGAAGAAAAAAAACCCTCATGAGAAATGTGTAGTTGATGGAGTTTTGTTTGTAACTTATTATTAAGATTTTAGGCATAAGACACAAAATAATAGGATTTTTATACTTTGGATTGCTAAAAATGTATTTTACAATTTTCTAGAAGACATCGTAGTGTTAACGTATTTGAATAATTACTTTGTGACCCTATTCAAATATGAATGGTTTAACATCGATTGTAGAAAAAAGAAAATTGTCATTGCTAAGAATATAATAAGCATCTCTATCAATACTTAATAATACAAATATGATTTATACATACATGCCTCTCAAGCAAAACAAATTTTTTACATCAATTATCTTCTTAATAGACCCAACTAGAGAGTCATTGCTTATATGATGCATCATGATATATGAGATTGTTTGAATGATGATGGTAATGATCATGGATTCTCAATATTACAGGACACCAATTCTATAAACTTTAACTTCATAGTCAACCTTTGAAATTAAGGCCGCATTACCTTAATGGATATGAATAACAATCATCGATTTGCTTCATTTTCTACATATATTCATGCTAATATGCAAAGATTTCAATTACATGTTACAAAACGAAATGCTTAATGATTTCATAAAGAGCAATTACAATATGATGATGTTATTAAAACTAATGAAGAATAAGATAAGCATATTACTTTTAGTAATAATGTTTTAGATTAAGGTTTAAAGAGTTTTACTTTTTGCATGTAAAGATTATGTAATGACTAAGTTTGTTATATTGTAATAAATATTATTTATGTCATGTCTTTATAATTGTTTCTCTCACATGTTTTGTGTAATGATAATTTTGGTGGTACATTAAACTTTAATATATTATAATAAATATTATTTATATCGTGTCCTTATAATTTTTTCTCTTACAAGTTTTATATAATGGTACGGTTGGTGATACATTTAATTTTAATATGCTATAAAAAATATTGTTTATGTTGTATCTTTATATTGCTTTATAATTATAGCTACTTTATGCCTTTCTATCATGGAGGAGATAGAGGAGCTAACCCACATCAAAGCTTAACTCACATTCCTGAGGAGTACAGTTAGGTAAAATTACTCAAATTATACTACTAATTTAATTTTTTCCTATGCATATATTTTATTAACATGGTAAATATTTTTTGAAACATACATTACCTCAAGGATGCCTAGCAAAATGAGGAACCTGCTCTTTCAATAATTAATTTAGAAGAACAATAATAATCCATTGCCTATCCACTTTGATAAAAGTACATGATGCTTGATAAGGGAGAAGCAAAAACACTTCCCACAACTAATATGAGCACTTTTGAGACAATACTACAAGCCATTCCATAAATCTTAGGTGGCAGTACTTAAGGAACAAAGATCGCGTATTTTTCAGAGAGTCTATATGAGAATCATCTAATTTTCTTTATTAATTTATTGACATTGTCACTAGCTTAGACCAATATCGATGAGTTTTGTATTTACACCAACGAGAAATATCATTGTTGTAACCTTTATTCCTTGTAGTAATCACCAAACACACTATTTAAGAAAATAATAAAAATTAAAATATATATTTATTCTTAAATTATTTATAAGTAACATAGTATATAAAAATTTAGTTATATTAATAATTATCGAAGTAGAACAAAGAAACATGATGCTTTGATTGAAATTAATAATTAGCAATGTAATATTTATTACTTTTATTAAATATGATTATTAGTATTATATGATAGTTTTGTAAATATTTTAGATGAATGCAATGATTATAGAAATACTATAATTATAAGTAAAATGAGATCAAAAACAAGAATTTTAATCATATTAATAATTATTAAAAATGCACAAATAAACATGATGCTTTAGATGAAATTAATAATTAGCAATCTAATATTTGTCAGTCTTGTTAAATATAATTATCGGTATTATATAATGGTTGTATAGATTTGTTTTTTTTTCTAGATGTAATGATTGCATAAAATTTTATAATGATATGTAAAATAAAATAAAAAAAAATTGTGATCGGTTTGGTTGTAAAGATAATTTTTTATGTGTTCAAACTATCCATATAAAATTATATAAATTTATTTAAATTTATATTTATTACACATTTCAATTTAAATATTTTAAATTTGATAAAAAATTTAATTAAATAACATATTGCTGAAATAAATTCATCATATAAATTAATGATACAAACAAGTTAAATCCCTAATAATTGACTCACAAAAATTTTAATTCGAATTCAACTTTAAGCGAAGTAAGTTTAAATAAGTCAAACTCAATTAATATAAGAATTGACCTTAAATTTTATGTTACTTATCTTAAAAGTTTGAATTATTCACAAATCTAAATAAACCTAATAATAAAAAATATATTTTTATTTTTATACTATATAAATAATATAAGTCTTAAAATATTCAATCATATTAGTAATCACTTATATTTAATTCACTATCAATATAAATCAGATTCATAGCATCCTTCACATATACTTTAACATATCAATAAAAAAATTGTTAAAAACTATTTATCACTATTAAATTTTTTTAATTACTATTACCTTGTTAACATTATATCTTATTCTAATTGATAGTATAATATGTTTTACATTAATAATAGATAATTTACACTATATTAGTAATTTTTGAAGTTATATGATGTTTTGGTTAAATTAATTAATTTTCTAATATATTTTAATTTTTGCTAAGAGTATTTGTTGGTATTATACAATAATTGTATATATATTTTGAATAAATCTGATTTTTATATAAAAATTTATATTTATAGGTAAAATAACATTAAAAAATTTGTAATATAATTTTTTAAAAGATAAAATTTGATATTCTCATGAAATAATAAATTATTTAAATAGGATGATATGAATTTACTTATATTTATGTTTATTAGAAGTTCAAATTGAATTTAAAGATTTCAAAGTTCTATGAGGAATTGAAATATATTAAGATATCACTCGAATAAATTCATTTAAAATTATTTATATTTATATTTAAATTGGGTTCAAAAGCAAATTTAAATTATTTTAATTTAATAATTTTTAATCAAAATTCAAATTTATATTTTTTTCAAAGTAAAATTTAAGTATTTAAATATTTAATTTGATTCGATTAATTTGTATTCTTATCGTAAACTCATTTATATTTGTATTTAATTCATACTCAGATTTGAATTTAGATGATTTAAACTCGATGTGTTTGCGGTGTCAAGTATGAGCATATAAATACAAATAAAATGGTCAGCATTGATCGACGATCGTAAGGGAAGTAGAGGAGGGCGTGTGGTAGACGAACAGAGATGAAGAAGCGCGTGAGAGAAAGAAGTGTGATAAGACGGGATGCCCCATTAACAAAAGGGTGTACTTACATGAGACCGCACACATGATTTTGACTTGGGAAAATTGAAATTAACCCATGGCATTGATGACGACCCTTGATTTTATTATATTATATATACCTGGCACACGCGCCGCTTGCCTTTCCCATTTTAACTTCTTCCGCTTTTAACACCTTCCAACTTGAGAAAATTAGGGAACATGTTTATTCCTAATAGACTTTTTACATTTCTTAATAATTTTTTAGCCGAGTAATTTACACGAAATTCAAAATGGATTAATCTGAACTGAATTTTAAAAAAATTCAGATCATATCAACTCAGTATATCTTATATATTTAGAATTAAGTTCAAAGCTAATACGCTGGAGACACGATTAAATAATTATTTGTCTCAAAATTATAATTAAACTAGAGGGGAAAATAAATCACAAACCTCTTATCAGAAACCATCTGCCATTTTTCTTTCCATTTCTCTCTTAAATTCACTTGAATCTCACAAATATGAAATATGATTTATGACATGATTTGCAGAATAATTATTTTATATGCTATTATATTTGTGAATGATGGGACAAGAGCTTTCCACTTTTAACAGTTTATAAAATCTTGAAAAGTTAATCTCTCATTTGTTGGATGAGAATATCTAGAGTCAGATCAAAAGAAAAATATGAAAAGTAATATGTTGAAGTATAATTTTATAGAATATTTATTATTTATTCATCAAATATTGAATGAAAACAACACGAAATTTAATTATCTATTCAGTTCACCAAACATAAAATCCATTGTTAATTAAGATTTAAGTCACAATCAGTTTAGAGTGGAGGATCCTGTTGATGATATTACAGAATCAAATCAAAATGGAAATAAAAAACTAAGAAGGTACTGTTTAGATGTTATTTTAGGGTTAATTAAATTAAATTTAATAGGCTACTCTGGAGTTATGATGGGCATGTCCATCTAAAAACAGATACGAAGTGCATGCATGTGGCCGCAGAAAACGACAAAGGCCTTCCACTGGGGAGCAGCCACGGGTCCCACCCACTATAACCATCTGTCCACTTGACAACTACTCATTTCTCTAATTTCGCAATATCTGCTCCTCAAAGTATAGCTGGGTTCTCGCGGTTAAAATTTAAGAGGACCAAATTAAAAAAAAAAATCTAAAATTCTCAAATAATGCAAAATTATAAAATTAATATTTATAATTTATTTAATTATTCCTTTCATAAAAATAAATTTATTTTTAATGTATTTCTAAATAAAAATTATAATTTTATTACATTTTGATTTGTTACATTATTTTTTGCACATAATTTTAAACTTATTTTTATATATTTAATTAAAATTTATATAATAAATTTCATTTTTATTGATTATATAACATGAAAAATTATGAAAAGAATGGCTTCAGATATTAATATAAAACAACAATATAATTCATGTTTACATAAGCTCATGAAAAATTATATAATTTGATAAAAAGATTAATTAAGTTAATAATGATATTTTATTTTATATAAATTATTCTAAAGTCGAACTGGGAAGTTTCGAAACCACCCTAAAATTAATGTTTTTCATATGTTTCCATTAGTCTTTATTTTTATTTATTTTAATTTTAATTCACTTTATTCAGGAATAAATTTATATAATAAACATAGCAAAAAAATATAAAAAAGGTTTAATGCTAATTTTTTGTGAATGTAAATCAGTTTTATATTTTTACTTATTTATTTTTATTCAACCCTGTTACCGCTAATACAAATTTTTAATAACAATATAATAATTGCAAAAAAATTTTGTACTTGCATAGAAAATCAATTTTAAAATTTTATATAATATAAACAAATATATAATTATTTTTTCTTAGCATCAAATATTGTACCTGTAGCCAATTATAAAATAAATAAAAAAACTGATAAAGGGTGCTTAAATTTTCCATTAATTTATGTATTTATAATTATTGAAACTAATTGATTCAAAAATAGGAATAGTATTATACAAGTGTTTTTCCCTTTTTTTGGTCTATTGTGTGAGTAGAATTTGATGATAGGAATCACAGTGTGCATGTATTTTTTATAAAAAATAATGATTATTATATTCTTTAAATTTTATAAATAATATTTTTTATTTTTTATTTTTTAATATGACTATTCATTTATCTATTATTTTCAATAGTAAAATAAATAATAATTTCTAATATAATTAATATATGAATATGTATTTAATATTATTAAAATAAAATTTAATAATCCATTATAATATTTTTTATTTATTTTACCATTGTAAATGAAAGGAAGGATTGATAATTATAATAAAAGTAAAAATAAAAAATTAATAATACTAATTATAAATATATATATAAACGACCTTGGTTCTCGTTATTATCTTCTGTACAAATATGGGGATCTCTCATGTCTGAAATCCAGCCACATCTCTATAAATAAGTAATGTTAAATTTCAATCACTACACCTTGAGATTAGTAAAGCACTTGTTTTCATGAAATTAAAAAAAATGGTGATTTTATTTCAACTACAATGCTATTATATAATATTAGATTTGTTTGATATAACAATAAAAATAATAAATTATTAAAATAATTAATTATACATGATTTTTCATATATTTGATAATATTAATTAATAATTGATTATACATAATTTGTTTTTACGTTGATGATAGATAAAATAATCACTTTTTAATATTAAATTATTAAAAAAGATAATAAGATACAAAATATTATATTAAAATTACTAATTTTTTAATATTTTTGATTTATTATTTATAAAATATATATATTAATTAATATATATTTTTAGTTCAAATAAATAATATATATTATTTAGTTTATATATTTTTTATTTAATATATATTCTCATTTATTTAAATTATTTTTATTAAATAAAATTTTAACATTTTATAATTAATATAGGATTTAAACTTAGTATGATATTACTAAATTAAAAACAATAACTAATTAAATTATAAAATATTTAAAGTTACTTATAAATTTAGAATAAAAAATAAGGACAAAATGAATATGAAATTAAAACTTTAGTGTTAGAAAAAGGGTACTGGAATAAGAGAATAACAAAAAATGATATTAATATGAATACAAATTTTAAAAATTTCTCTTTTTACAATCATTATTAACAAATAATTTACTTGAAATAGCTTATTTCTAATAAAAATTATTACCTATATTTAATTATTAAAAAATTTCAAAAATGCAACCAAATATCTTCAAAAAAAAAAAATCAATTATTTGAATTATAATTTCTAACCATAGTTTCCTATTACTATACCAAACAAAAACATTATAAATATTTCTAGCTACTAAGAATAAGCACGTAGTAAATATTTCTAACAATTCAGAATTTTAATAATATTCGTAGGGTTGTGTTTTGAATGTGCTAAAAACCATACTTAATTTTATAAGTAATAAAAATAAAGGTTCTGTATATTTTCTATTCTTAAAAATAATTTTTTATTTTTAATTTTTAAAAATAGAAGAATTTGTTTGACAATATATTTTTCAAAATTATTCTCTAAATTTATAAATTAAAAATAGAAAAACAAAAATAATATTTAGTTATTTTCTAAACTTATTTATTAATTTTATAATGAAATAAAATATTTTTTAGTTACAATATTAACTGCCCTTTAATTTTAATTTTTTTAATTCGAAAATATTTTTTAAAAATAAAAAATAATGTTAAAAAATTTATAAATATAAAAATAAAAATATATTCAAACACAACCAAAATTATCTATGCTTTTCCAGTTTTCCTCCGATACTCCTCTTTCGTTATTCTTTCCGATTCGAAAGATAAGTCTTTTGAATTTTGAAATGAACGGACGAGGTTAACCTCCTTGAAGGGAATGAAATATAACATTAGTCAAATTAGTAAATATTAATTTATAGTTAATTATCATAACTTTTAAGTTTTCATTAAAAATATAATCATATAATCTTATATAATTTTGCACTGTATTTTACATATCTCACGACAGACTTAATCAATAGACATACCGTTTATAAGCAGACTAAATATTCCAGTATGCAGCAAATTCTGATTAGATTATAAATATTCTTGACTAAATTATATGGATGGGTTGACATGGGATGAGACCCATATAAAGATTTTAACTTTCTTAATTTCTTAAACAAAATTAAAAAATTTCTGCTTTATAATCTGTTTCATCTACTAAAATCAAACGTTAATTTTCTCCATTTTTAGTTCAGTTTACGCAAAGATTTTTAATTAAACTTGATAACTTTCACGTCAATTATTTGGATATATCACTTACATGAACACAAACATAAATAAATTCCTAGAAAGAGAAAGCTTCACAATTTTATTCACATTTTTGGAAACTAATAATTAAGACTAGCTAGAAACTTGTTAAATATCTCTAGTTTCTTCCTGTAAAAATCAATCGGTGATAATCCCGGGTGCCCTCCGCTGAAAGTGGACATGTTCAGTTTGGAATTTTCTTTTATATATAATTAATTATAAATATTACAAAAATAAATTTATCCTCTGATTTTTTTAGTGATAATGAGAATAATAATTCATTAAATATGTATATACACAATATTTTAGATCCAAAATCTAAACATTAAAAAATAAAAATTAAAAAATAATATCAGATATTACTTCCATTATAATGGGAGAACTAAGAAAAGGGGAAAAAATAAAATACTTAAAAATAAAAATAAAAAATAATTTAAATTTTTTAATTTGTGATTATATTAATAATCACAATTTTTATCTTTTAATTTTTTTTCTTTCTCATTTCTCTTAAATAAATTAAATGAAAATTTTAAATATAATTTTTTCTCCCTCTTTTTCATTGCACCAAGCACAAGGTTGCGATATTCTTGATGGGAAAAAGTGGAAAGAAAAGAATGATAAATTTAAAATTTAATTAAAATAAAAATAAAAATATTGTTATGTAAAGAAATAAAAATCATAAATTATATCTTTTTATTTTTTCATTTTCTCCATTGTTTCCACTGTACCAACCATGAGGTTCAATTTTGTACTCCGACGCCGATACACTGAATTAGAATGGAATTGTACCCTATGATTGAGTTTGTTACTTTTCATAATTAATTAATATAAAAAATATTAATTAAAGAGTTTTGTGATTTACACTTTCGGCCTTCATGTTCAGTGTGCAGCTTTTTCGTATTCTTAAATTGTTGCTGGGAACTTTTCGTGTTAAGTCCTCCATCCGGTGCGCGCGCTTCTTCGCGGGAGGCAACCGCAATCGGTCTTGGATTCTTGCTAGATGTTGTTTTTTCCCCCGCTTAATATTTAATTTGCTAATAAACCGGTTTCCTGTGCCAATTGTCTGTTTTGAGATTTATTATATTTGTTAAAAGCCTATTATATTTTTTTTACACATTGTTCCTTGCCTAATATATTAAATTTATTTCATTTAATACTAATTTAAACTAGAGTAATAATCTAGTTAACTTTTTGTACATAATCACGTGGTTGAAAATTTTTCGTGGTTTAGGCTATGTACGATATATTTTTATTTTTAGATATTATTTTTAAAAATCATTTGTAAAAAGTAATTCCAAATTCAAGAAAAATAGAGAAATCATTAGTGGAGCAAATAAAAATTATTTTATTTAATTATAAAATTATCATCAAGAAAAAATAAATTAAAAATTTTAAAAATTATCATCAAGAAAAAAATAATCATTTAAAAATTATTTCTATTTTTTATTTTTTAGTTACAAATTTATGATTATAATTTTTAAAAATAAATTATATAAATACTTACACAAATAAGCACTCCTGTTTTAAAAAAATAGAAAAATAGAAAAATATTTTTAGAAACAGCAAATAAACATATCCTTAATCTTTTAATCCTACTATATTTTTTTTAGATAAACAACAAGAATCACTCTTAAAAAATTTATTTATTTCATTGAAAAATATTTTTCATAAAAAATATCATATATATATTAAAAGAAATGATATATAATGTGTGAAAAAATTTCATTGGATGATAACTATGACGATATGGAAGCATGTTGCTATAAATCAAGATCAAATAACTAATAAAACCAGCAAACATATATTACAAAAAAAAAATAACAAATGCATACATTTAATGTGGTTACCCTATGAGTAATGATGATAAAGAAAATATTCTTAAAGGGGGAAATCAAAGAGAGAAATTATAAAGTATTTAACTACTATTAAACTCACAACTCAAATAAACTTAAAATATCTTGTAAATTTTCTTTAATTGGCAATATATATTTTCACAAAACTATGTACACACTCCTCACTCTCAATATAAATAATTTCACAAAAAGGTAAAAACAAAAAAAAATCCTAATTTCAACAAGACAATAATTAAAAATAGAAAGTAACAATAAATTGATAACAATAATAATTTTAATAGAAAAATAATTCAAAATAAAAAATAATTGCCAACCAAAAATTAATAAAATTTGGATAAAATCCTAACACTCTTAACTTTGACAAAAATTCCATCATGATACGTCTTTAAGTTCAAAATCTTGAATTATCTTCTTTGAAGACCCAAGCATCTTCAAAATTTCTCCTTTAATAGAGCACTAGCAATTTACATATAGATCAAATTTATTTCATTTTCTTTGCAAAGAATTTTCTAGATGAATCACTAGAAATGTAAAATAAAGATGTTGCCAAAATTAATTTTGAAATTGATAAATTCCAATACACATGCGCATCAAAAACTTCTTTAATCAAACTCAACAAAATATGAAATCATCAAAATTAGCCAAATTTGAAAAGGATAAAAAACCTAATAGAATTGAATTCTAATACTACTCGTTGGGAAAATTCTTTAGATGGTGGTTATGATGGTGTAGAAGTTTGTTGGCATAACCCAAGATCAAAGAAATAATAAAATTAATAGGTACATATATTTAATGTGGTTCGACTTTTAATTATTTTATAGGTAAAAATGATAGAGAAAATTTACTGAGATGTGAAATTAAAGAGAAAAATTATAAATTATTTGAGCACTCTCAAACCCACGTTGTACATCTAAAATATCTTATAAATTTCCTTTATGGCAAAATGTATTCTAACAAATTATATACACACTTTTCGCTCTCAATATGAATAAATTCACAACAAAGGGTAAGAGCAAATTTATTAATTTTTTTAAAAAGATATAGAAATTGTCAGTATAATTATAATAAATTTCAAGTATGTAAAAATAATTTATCTTATTTTTTATAATAAATATGATTAAATTGAATATTTTATGATAAAAATGCTTTCATAATACATCATGCATAAAAAAATAATAAAACTGATAGTTAGAATTTTTTTAAAAAAATTATTAATTAATTATTCATAATTTATTTTATTAATATCATATTTTGGCACGTTATTGAAGATCGGTGGGCTGGAGGAGTACCCTACGGTGTTTTAAGTGAAATACAAGGAATATATCAGAAATTAATAATTATGATTTTATAGGAGGTTTGATGGGTAGAAAGTTATATATGGGAAATGTAATTTTTTTTTAAAAAAATAAATGATTAGTGAACTGTTTTATCGACTATTAGTCGCAAAATAAAGGAAATAGTTAGTGGAAGTTTTATGTCTCACAAAAGAGTTATTTGGCCTACATAAAATAAAGGAAATAGTTGTCGGAAGTTTTATTTCTTACAAAAGAGTTCTTTGATTTATATAAAAAGAAAGTTTATGCAAAAAGTTAAATTTTTTAAGAAATGAATTTTTTTATACTTTTTAAAATGTATTCAAATTTATTTAGTTCATACAAAGAAAGTAATAATTTTATCTCTAAAATTATAAGATGTTAATAAAATAATTTTTGAATTATATCAAATTATAATTTTATTTTTAAATAATGATTCATACAAATTATTTCATCCTTTTGTATAGATATATACAGATAATTTTATTTCTAAATTACTATACACAAGCCAATATTATATGCACAGATCAATATTTAAGGATGAAATTCTAATTTTATATAATTTATGAAATATTTTATCAATATTTTATAATTTTAGAGATAAAATTGTTAATTTTATCCTTCTTAAAAATATTATCAAAATAGCTTATATATAAATTATTATATATATAATAAGAAATATTAATAAATTTTAATCATCTTTACTAACCCTTTTTTAAAATTATATTTATAATTTCTCTTTCAATTGTAATTTTTCTAAAATTTTGATTTACTATAAAAATTAAAACAAATTTATATAAAAAATTAGATTTCTTTCATATTTATATACATATCTTAATTACCTTAATATAATTAAAATAAGATATAATTTAAATGAAGAGGAATTATTGGCTAAATAATTAATCCTATCAAATTTTTAATTTATATAGAGTAGACAAGCGATATGTCATTTTTTAATTTTATAGTTTAATATTAAAATAATAAATATATTAAATAAAAATAACATAGTAGATGTATAATAAATATAATTATATTTAAAATTAAATTTTCATTATAATTATATGTTTGATTATATTTATAATTTATATTTATGATATAATATTTAATATCTATTTTATATAATAATTATTTTATTTATTATATAATTAATAAAATAATTACATTTAATATCATCAATTTATTATAATTATATTTATATTTTATAATTACTAAACTATATTGATTATAATTTTCATATGTTAAGGATAAAAAGTTAAAATGATCATTGATTAAATTAAGTAAGGGTAGTTTCATGTTATTAATTATAAATGACATGGGAAGTTATTCTTTTTAAAGGGGCATGAGTAAACATTTTTCTATATTTTGTGAAAAATTTTACTTCCTCAATTTTGATAATTAGTGATCAATTAAATAACTTAAAGATTTCTTACTTCATAAGAAGTTGCATTTCCAACATTAGAATTTAAATGACCTCAAAGTTTACAAAGTGATTTGTCATGAAATTCTTATATGCTCAAATTATAACATTTATTTTTAGTTATATCAAATAAATAAAAGATAATTATTAATTTCTTATAATTTTTAATATATTAAAAATAAAAAATAAGATTTTTAATGCACATTAATCTTTAAAAATCAATAAATGAATAACAAAATTAATGTTGCATCTAAGGTTGGATTTCCAATTTTTACATTTGTGTGTCTACTAATTTAATTACTCCTACTATTATAAAAAAATTAACAATTATTTTTTTCATTGGATATGATTATATATTAGTATTATAAACTAGAGCATAAAATTTTTTTTCGCACCATAAGTAAAAAGAATTTTCTATAAAAATTTACTTTTCATTGTTGATTGAATAATTTTAAGCACTTTTTAAAAAAATTTTAAAATATTTTACTTTCTTACAAAGTGAATTTTTTAGGGAATTTACTATAGTGTGAATAGAACCAAACGATTTTTGTGGCTTAAACTTCACTAAGATATAAGATATACTTTAATAAGTAAAATGACAAAATGACAACTCTTGGTCAAAAAATTAAGAGAGTAGATATTTATAAATTAAAAATTATTTTTTAATTAATTATTATTTAAATGAAATTATGTTTAGCGATTTTTTAATCCCAATTCAAATTTTTTGGAATTTGGGATATATTAGACAGAGTTTTAATCGTTTAAGCCCTTGCCAAATTACAAAAGAAAATAATTCATTTGAATTTTAAATGAATTCAGTTCTAATGTTTTGTTTTCATAAGGTCATGGATTACCGTATGGGAAAAAATTGAGGGTCATTTTCCCCGCTTCTCCCCATTTTAATGCAGTTTTTTTTTTTTTAAGTTACAATTTTTTCATAAAATGTTATAATATTTTATAAGATTTTGTAGTTTTTCTCTAAAACTCTTAAAAATTTCCTGCTATAATCATCAGTATTCATAAAAAAAATTATAAGATCTTATAAAAAATTACAAGATGTATATAGATAATTACATTTCATGAGAAAATTACAAATTCTACATAAAATATTATGTATTTTATGTGAAAGTCTTATGAATTTCCCACTCATATGTAAAGATATTTGAAGCAGCCGAAGAAATATCCAAAATTTAACAGTGAAGTTTCTCTTTTCATTTTTAAGAGTCTCAATCTCAATTTTCTGTACATATGCTCAATCCCTTAATTAACAAATACAGTGATTGTTTGCGCGACTGGAATCTTCAATAATGAATTGTCGGTGACATAATTGGTCGTAATACCTTTAAAAATATTTGACTGCTATTTAAATTTTTTTAATAATTAATTATAGTTAATAATCACAATGTAATAAAAAACATTTAAAATAATTATTATTTTAACTGAGGTTATGAAAAAAACATTAAAATTTATACTCATATTAATGTTATTTTTTTTGTCCTTGTTCCAGTTATAATTATAAGAATTTCCTATTTTATTTTTATTTATTATTATTTCTAATAATTTAATACTAAAAAATAATTTTTCCATATATCATCTGAGTAAAAATATATTATCCGAAAGTAATTTACTAAAGAAACATCCGAAAATAAGTAGTTTACATGGATATGAATTATATATTAAAGTTTTTATTATTCTGGAAACGTTAGTGAAGATTAGTTTTGTGTTTTCGCCAATTAATTAAAATGTTGGGACAACCGTTACCTTAATTTTGAGAGTAATTATTATTAGCTCACAGCAAGTTAATTGCCTTGAAGAGCTAAATGACAATGATTGGTTGGTTGGTAAATGTCCTGAAGCCTTCTCCTTTGGGATTTTATGTGTAGAGATAAAAAATGAAGTATGAAGGCAAAGCTGCTAAAGTGCATAATTGAAGAGCAAAATTACATGTAAATAGGAAAAAGGGTCCATACAGACCACTGTCCCTCCTCTTTTGCTATTGTCGTAGTTGTTTTGTTGCTTTCTCTTCGAACTGATAATATAAAGCAGACGATGACTGATACGCAGCAATTAAATCCGGAGAGCAAGTTATCAATTTGAATGCTTCAACTTGTCTTGTGGCCTTATGATTTGCTAGGTTTCACTTTTCTTGCCATAGCTATACCTTAATGTACTTTTAAAAATATTTTTAATAAAAATTAAAAAAAATGGATATTAAAAATTATTTTATTTTATTATATTTATTAAGTTTTAAATTATTAATTTTAATATTAATATTTGTGATGTTACACTTTACTTTTATTTATTTATTTTTTTTGGAGTACAATCTGGCTTTTTAGAGGAGCCCGGTTCTTTTCCTTGCTGCATTTCGTTTTTTCTTATACAGTGTTAATGTTGCTTGCAGGCAAGTCATAAAATTGGGTGCTCAATTCATCACAATATATTTGGTTGGATGGAAATAGAATAGGAATGAAAGAAGGAAAGATGTAAAAGTGTTTGATATGTATTACAAAATAAAAATTTTTATTTTTTAAGAAATGATCTTTACATCAAATAAAAAATATATATATTCTATAGTAAAATTGATAGAATGACTTGTTCTATCATTATTGAATTTATAACTGTATAATTTTTATTAAATTTTTCAAATTTTAAAAACTGTCATTTTTAATTATAAATCCTATTTGATTTTTCTTTTTCATTATAAGTGTGAAAATAGTTAAAATTAAAAATATTTCAAACTTGTCAAATATATTAGATTTGACTATTTCAAACAATATACAATACCAATGAATATATCATACATTTCAAAATATCTATATTTTCCTTTAATAGAGCATTTTTTTTTTACAGTATACAATACAAATGAGTATAAAATGCCCATTAAAATTATTTTTAAATTAAAAGTATATATTTCAAATTAAATTACTATAAAAACTTGTTATTATGCATTCATTTATGATATATTTTTTGATTGAATATAATATAATATAATATCTCTTTTAATCATTTAATATATTTAAATTAATCAATTTAACACAAATTTTCTATATATTCAAATGAACCAAAAAGTTATAAATAGATAAAAAATAATGTTATTATTTTTCATATAAAAATATAATAATTTCTAGAATTCTTTTATTTTTAAAAGTATTATTATTAATAATTTTTTATTCCATTCTAATAAAATTTTATTATTTTAAATATAATTATAAAATAAAATATTCATTTTATATCTTACTATACTAAATATAATTATGAAACAAACATCTTATTCCATTTCCACCGTAAAAGTCAAAGTTCCATGGCATTCAAGACCAGTACTTGACCAATAGGCTATATATATATATATATATATATATCTAAAATTCAATCAATAAATCAATCCTAATAATGCAAAATCATACCTTTACTGCTTTGTCTTCCCGACGAGGAGGCAGTCCCATCCACTGCTTTACGTTGTAACTAAATATTTGAAGCTGACGCATAATTTTATTAGAATATTGTTATTAAGTATGTTAGAATCTCTAAAGAACCTGAAAATTTAGAGAAAGGAGGAGTGTGAATTTCGATAAAGAATCAACAGGATTCATTACTTTAAAATTGGATTTCAATAACTGGTGCCTTTTGTCCGTTTTCTAGTCATGAAAAGAAGAGGGGGAGCAAAGAAACAGAAAAAGGTCTAAGAAAGCAACCGAAGCCCGACTGCTCCTTTAACCTCATATTCAACTTTTTAGGCCCAATCTTAATTTTATGGGCCTAGGCCATTAATTAATGTGATATTTGGGGGGACTACATTGATGTAAAATCCATGGGTTTTTTGGACAAAAAAATACGTCCATGACGTAAGCCACGAATAAGAAAGAATAAAAATCCTGCAACAAAACCAACAAATTGTTACAGAAATGCAAAGGAAAACTTGCAAAACCTGTCCGCTAGAAAATGTTATCAGCTTACAGCATCCACCGGGATCGAAACTTCTCTAAATGGCCAAATTTTTGTTCTACTTTTTTTATTTTTTTTTAATGATAGAAACAGTAACTGATATACGAAATGTTTTAAGTTCAGATTTCAAGCATGCCCCAAGTAACACGAAATGATCTTGGGAATTTGAGATTGTTGATGCTTTTTTTCCTTTCTAATCATAAGCATTGAACAAGACAAAATTACCACTCGTCCCTACCCATTCTTTGATACCTCTATTGTCTGCGGTGATGTTGCCGGATCCATATCCTATGTAGTATCTCTCCCTCCCCAACTGGTAACCCCCTCGGATCAGTCGGTTAGCATTTCTTCTATTATCTTCCTTTCTAGCTGTTTTATGTATGAAAATAAAATATTTCTACAACTAAAAAAGAATATAGATCCGCCATCATTGATCAAATCCTTAAATTTCTAACCTCTTATCTATATGTCTGGCTCGCTTTTAGATATAAATTATCGGTTCACATACTTATGCGATGATTGCATTTTAACGTGCCACGCACAAAAAATGACCATATAATTAAAAAGACCGCAATTCTTATTTCTCAAGCTTTAGAACACTGATGGGAAATCAAGTATATTTTTATTAGTGGCATATTCCTTGATTTTATTCAACTATAAGTAATCGATTTGATTAATATTGTGATTTACAGCAAGGAGCAATGTATCAACTCCCGCGTGGCTAAATTACTTGCTTGTTGCCTAGTTGAAATGCTTTCCAAAGCAGGCAAGTGAGGCAATGCACCAAAGTTCCACCTTCAAATAAAATCGGGTTTTATGCAAATGCTTATGAGGTCATTTAGTGAAGAAGACTGGAATAAGAAGCACCAGACTTTTTGAGTACCACTTAATCTGTTCACAGTAGGGAGAACTAAAACACTCTGATGCAGATGCACGCAGATCTTTCTTGAATTTGAGGTTTTTCGCTCTCCCATTTTTTTTTAAAATGTATTTCGCTCCCATTCTTAATAAAAAGGATACTGGATCATGAAGCATGCGAAGAGTTGTGTGGCATGAAGTTGTAATTAATCTTTTATCTAGAAGCTTGAATACCTCACTAAATATTGAGTAGAAAGTTTCCGTGTTTACGGTCATGAGGTGAAAATCTTACCGCAGTGAAGAAACAAGAGGAATTAAAATTCTACGATATCCCTAAATTTTAAAAACTGTTAGATTAAAATTATTTAATCACATCCAAAAAAAAAAAAAACAATTATAATTGAATAAATTTAGTCCAATGATTTTAAAACTAGTCAAATTATCCTAAATTTTGCAAACCAAGGGATACCATGGTAATCATCATCCATAGAAGTCATAGTACATATGATATCACCTCCGCTTCTTTCATATCTTTCAACATGCTTGCCATCATGTCCTGCAGTTCATCCAGCCTATTGCCCGAAAGACAAACATTTCTGTAAATGTTTCCACTTCCAAACAACCTAAACCTATAAACAGGTAATAATAATAAAACTAAAAGACGGAGACCCGATCGCGAACAAATAAATTAGAATTTTTTATTCAGAATGCCAAAAATTAGAATAACCCAATTTCCATGTCTGTCTATATATTGTTTTTGGTACCAAAAGCAATAAAATTCACACTAATATCATCTGATAGCGACCATCTTCCTGTCAAAGGGTTGTACGCAAATCCTGCCATCTCCTTCACCTGCACAAAGCCATTAGGGAGACAAGAAAGGTTAACAAGCAAAAACATTAGTGATTGTACCATGAGTACAAACAAGCCACCAAAATTTGCGAGGACCATAAATGCTTCAGGCTTACACATATATTTGCACGTTGCAGGATCAGGATTAGTTCCTCCGGAGTAAGAAAACTAGACCATTGATGTGTGCCCATGGGAAGCTGCAAAGTATCCAGTACAAGTAAAACCCAACAATATGCAAACAAGGAAAATCTATCACACTAAACATGCCACAGGTCTCACAATCATCTGGGATGGTAAAGATTAAGGGAAACTTCGTATGTTCATTTTCCTATAATTTGATTACAAACATTTGTATGAAAACGTTTCTGCAATTTGAAGATAGTTAAACTGAGGAAGAAAAATCTCTTTGCCTTGGCACAAGGCACCCGTGTGGAAGAGGTATGCTTGTGCAATAGAAGGTACTCATATTCAAGCTTAAAGATTGCTCAATGTGAAATCTCGTAAGTAGCAAGCGGCAGTAACAGATGAAACTTGACAAAGTTGAAAGGGCTAAAGAATAGTACCCAGCGGAGAATGTATTCAGCAGCAACAATTGCAGTTGCATAAGATCTCATAGAGCGGTTAATTGTTGATATTACAGTAGCTCCTCCTGCAGCACTTAATGCTGCCAGAGACTTACAGAATTCTGCTGGTTCTGCAACATGCTCAATCACCTGAAAAATTCAAAGCAACATGCATAGTGGATTTAAGTCCCAGCCCCCCAAATAACACAACATACTCAATGGGAACACTAAATGACATATTAAAAGAGACTAATCTTAATAACGCTAGATAATGTACAAAAGATATTCATCCTTAATCACATGGACCAGACAGACTTCAACACGTTCTCTCTTAAAATAGAAAAATTGTGAATTAAAGTTTGGTAATCCGGGCACACCAATGAAGTCAGATTTGAACCTATCCATGCATCCAGTGATCAAGAAAACATTAAGCCAATTCATGTCAAACTCCAGTATAATCTGGATTCTTTTTATAACAATCATCTGTATACTTCTTAGCCATTAAATTGAAGGCATCAATGACAAAAAAATGGATGCATGTATGCATAAAAACATCTATAAATGCAAATGTGTACATGCTCTCTCTCTCTCTCTCTCTCTCACACACACACACACACACAGAAAAGTACCTCCAAGGCCATCACGGCATCAAACCTTCTCCCTTCTTCAACAAGTTTCTCTGATCAGAAGTTTGTTTTAATCAGCATTGTAAATATAATAATTTATGGATTAAAAAATCCAACAATTGTAAGTTACTTGAACAATATAATATCATTCCAACTACTGTGCCTGTTTCAGAACATCTGGGAACCAACTTGGTCTGGTGTGCATAACCCATGGACTAAACCAACTGGACCCAAAAAGTATTCATTTGTTAAATCAGACTGTGATATCATTCCAACCACTGTCCATGTTTCAGAACATCTGGTAACCAAGTTGGTCTGGTGTGCATAACCAGTGGACTAAACCAACTGGACACAAAATTTCCATTTGTTAAATCAGACTGTGTTATCGAAGTCCTAACCCAACCTATTAAGGAGACTAAATGGGCCAGTCTGCAGACCTGAGCCCATTTTGATAGCTTTAATAAGAATGCTTGACCTACAGAGGAAATAAACAGGAATTGCATCAAGTACCGGCTGTTGTGCAGCAATACTCAATAGTTGAAGTCATGGGATCCAAATCCTGCGGACAAGCAATGGTAAGGTCAACCAGCCAGAAGTGAAGCTTTAAATGAAATGAATTTACTTTATCATCAAGGCATGTTTCCAGGAATAAATGGTTATTTGAATCACATTGAGAGGACCATAAGCAACTTCAGATTGAAAAAAAGAAAGCATATATATCCCAGAAAAGTAGGTTGAGAGTGTTGATACACAAAACTACTAAAAATAAATAAATAAATAAAACAGTAGATTGAATAACCCAAAACATATGTTAAACATGGTACAATGAGATCATTCATAACTTCTATTAAAAAAAAAAAAAAAGCCACTCCCCCAAAGAAATTAAACACCTTGACATATGTGTCAAAGGAATGTGCAGATCATCACATCCCAAAAGAATAAGCAGGTAACAGTAGTTTGTTATCTTATATTAAAGTTGAACATTATGTACCATTGGCCCAGTTCCAACTACCTTATAATGAAGTCAAACAGTAGGCGTGATTCACCAAGTTGCTACTACTCGACTAGATGTTTAGTAGGCATAAATCATATAATATAACACAATGTCAAAATAATAAGGAAACTGCATCAGTACAGTATAACTGGCACAAAAATGCAACGTAAAATATCAAATGCCAAGAATATAAAATAGGCATACAGCATGAAGGCGAGCAATCTTGATATTCTTCTCTACAGCATCAACGCCCGTCACAGTTGCTCCCATTCGAGCTAATGGCTAAAGAGCAAATTAAAAGTACAAATAAAACACAAAAAATTGTATCAAAGAAAACCATCAGCAGTTAAAACCTAACAAGAATCCTAATGTTATATTAAAATAAAAAAAGAAAAAAAAATGAGAAAACATGTGATTACAAAAGAAACCTCCTAGCAAATCTGACTGAGATGCCAAGAGATCAACTCTATGTCACAGGAGATGCAGAGAATGCGACCACTGATTAAAAACTCTAGCATTTTGATTGGAAGATATATTCTTCACAATCTCACAGGCAAAACACAATTAATAAAGCCTTGAGTTAAAATCTATGAGATAAACAACAAAGCACACCTTAGGAAAGCATACTTTTCATCCATTTGGATGCAAAAGGTAAAAAGACATACCTCAGAAAGAACTCCCCCTCCACAACCTACATCAACAATTCTAAGTCCTTCAAAAGGCCGAAAACTGTAAGGGTCCTTCCTGAGACAAGAAAAACCTCATGATTCAAGCAGGAGAAGAAATGAAGAAATTCTCTGTTGTCATCAAAATTATGTCATTTTACTTTTTGGCTTTAGTTACTTCTTGTTGGATGCAGGATTGTGAACAAAATAGTCAACCACTCAAGTTGATATTTTTTCACCAACAAATATATTGTTATAGTCATATCAAAAGTTTGGATGAGATAAGTACATCCATCGGTCCCCTATAATGCATTGTACAACTCCTTCACTTTTTTCCCATGATAAATAAGTGAATCGAGAATGTAAATAAAAAGAATACAAAAATGGTAGCTCACTTACTTAAAATGTTGACATAGAGTAGACCGGATGAAAGCAAGTCTTGTTGGATTCATGGCATGCAATGGCTTAAAAGGACCTTCCGAATCCCACCTAGTTTACACAATTAGAAGAATTCAAGTATGTGTCATCTGTATACTCATATCAAGACACACACATTGCTATACATTTCAAATGTGGTGTTACACAAACTCATGCCCTTCACAAAATGAAACTGCCACAAAACCTTTAAAGAACCAAAAATGGAAAAAGCAGCACACGTTGCAGAAAATTCTACAGATACTTAAGTCACAGGTTAAAAGAAAAAGGATTTTTTTTGGCAGCTTGTACCAACGTCAACAATCTAGAATGTTCCCTTCTTCCCGACCTTTAAATGGCTATAATCCCCCGAATTCAGCCCAGTGGATTGAAAGCATGTTGAGAAATATTGGTTTAGTGTAAAATGTGTGCCCAGAAAAAAAAAAGCATGAAAGGCAAACATAAGAATGTGCATTCCCTAGTTATAAAAGGTTGAAACCCAAAATTGCCACCAAACCACTTGAACTGTAATTTCATGTGGATTTACAGCTTTTGCAACCGGCGACTAGAAAGCTTACCAACAGACGATTCAATATGCACGTTTATCCCTAATAGCAAAACAATGTAATTTATTCTTCTTTTTACAACAAATCTTTCGAAGCAATCCTCCAAACCATCCTATAAAAGTTGATACAGATACAGCTCACCAGGTTTCAGCAGTAGATAAGCAACAAATGAAAGTTTCCACTCCCCAAATGCAAAACTAGCACAAAATTTCTAACCTATGCAAATTCTAATTTATATTTTAGCAGAAGCACTCAAAAACACCATACAAATTTGAAGTGAAAGCTCACCAGCTTTCCGCAATAGCAGCAAACTTGGCGAGCTCGAGCTCCTTCAGAGATGAAGACGCGGAATTCTCTTTAACTTTTTCCCTAATTGGGGATTGAGACACTTCGTGGTGCGGTGAAGCAGAGGGCTCGACCGGTGGTGCTGGTTGAGAAGAGACATCTGAAAAGCACCTCAGGTTGAGAAGGAAATGGGTTGTGCTTGCAGAATTGGGAATTCGATGATAGAGAATGCCATAAATTGCAGTGGGACTCGTGCTTCGGAGATGATTGGAGAGCTTAGAAGCCATAGTTAGAGGCATAAAACTCTCGGCTTGGGTGGCAAAGAGTAGTAAATCTTCACAGCAGTGTTCAGGCAGTATTCCCAGGTTCGACCCGAAAGAAATGGAATAAATTTGTAACAAAAGGGTGGAAGAATATTTATTCTATCTACATATTAAAATAAGTTAATTTTAAATTTAAACTTTCTATTATATAGATTTATATTTTTTAATTTTATTTCAAGTTCATAATTTTTTCATAAAATTCATATATGTATGTGTAAGTTTAGTTGAGAGTGTTGAACTTTTTAATTTTTTTTATACAATAGATGAAGTTACAATTTTTTTATATGCTCCTTACAAGAGAATTTCATACGAAGCTGACATTTTAGGAAAAATTACAAACTTTTGTATGCAACAAAGTAACAATTTTCATTAAAAATAAATAAATAACTTGAAATACATAATGAAGCATTATCCATCAAATAAAATTACTATCTCCGTAATTCTAACTTTACTTGAAGGAATCTAAGATACATGTTTAAAAATAATCAAATATCTTGATAAGCTTATAAATCTAAAAGATTAAATAATCAAAAGAATAAATAATTATATATTTAAACTAAATGTACCTAATTTTGCTCCATTATAAGCTTTCACCTTCTATAACAACAATATAATCATCTATCTATGCAACATCCTTTTATGTTTTTTAGAGAAGAATATTCAGCGATATCAATTGCTACTTTATTAGATGATAGCTCAATCTTATTGTCAAGCTAACAAAGTTATGAATTATTGCCATCATTAGTTGCATCGCTTTGTCATGAATTGGCTACACTAAAGTCACCAACTTGCATGTGATTGACCTGTAAAGTGGCATAAAAAAGCAATAAGTTGTTGATCTTGTGGGTTGCATCAACATCTTGAGAAGGTTGTACATCATGAACATTATGAGCAACATCCTTTGCCTTAACATTTTCATTGCCATTCCCAAGATTTAGCTCTTCCTTACTTTCCTCACCATCTGCATGCATTAGTACTTCATTGTTAATTACAACATCTAAACGGTCTATATCCACATTATTTTCCATGCCAACTACATAGCCTAGCTTTGATTGATCCAATTCAATATTTGCCTCACATAGTTGAAGATTCTCACCATCAATATATATATGCATTAAATGAATAGGATTGACATTCCCATCTATATGACGTAATTGTACCACATCTCTATCTACATAACTTAGTTGTTATTGATCAACATCCATAGCAGTGCCATAGATTTGAGGTTGCTTATCCTCAATAGTTACATTAGAATGAATTGCATGATTTTTTTAGATTCGTTTACCACTGTCCTTTCTTTAGACCTTTTCTTTTCTTCTAACCTTTTTTCCAAGTTTAACTTGCTCGTGGCTGTCATTATGACTAGAGCATTGACTTAGTCCCTCAAACATTTATACATAATATATCTTATCCTAGAAATTGATTTAGTTTGTTACAAATCTAACTTTTTTGTTAAAAAGTTATCTATTATATGCACAATATCCCTCAAATTAATATTCTACAAAAATTATATTTTTTTAAAAGAATTTCAAACTCAATTTATAATTACAATATATTATAAAACTAAATTCATATAAGTAGTTCTAAATTTTCTTTGAAACTCAGATGAGAGAGAAATGAACCTCCTATACACTAGTGAGTAATATTTAAATATCACTACATGTAATCATTTTCATCTACACTTTCATCACCATCAACAATTTGGAGTTAATGGTTTATCCACTTATTGAATTCTGATTCCATTTTCCTTGACAAATCAATCCTATCATTAACTTCTTAACTCTTTCTTTCCCAATGCTTTGCATCATTTGAAATTGATTGGAGCATGCCATATTGCCTTAGGCATCGATAAAGATGTCTTTTTGCCTTGTTAAAACATATTAACATTGTTTTTGACCTAGCAAGAATTAAAGTACTTTTGATATGTTTTGAAATTACCATACTGTCAATATTTTTGTAAGGGAGCCATTCTGCTTGTATATTACTAACAATAAAATGAAGTTTTTTTTCTAAGACAATTCATTACTAAATCAATAGAATAAAGCTTACATCATATGGTTGCAAAGAATCTAAAGCCTTTTGATGAAAAACTACATCACTATTTATTGCTAGACTATTTTGTTTTCCTTTCCATCAAAGCACAAATGGAAATTGATCATGCATTGGATCATGATTAAGCTTTGGTCGCCTAATATTTAAGTGAGAATAACTCTAACACAAAAAAATCATAATAATCTAATCAAAAGTTTAGCATTTTAATGAAAGTAAAAAGGAAGTTAGAGAAAGAGATAAGAGCATATCTTAATCATTTATAGTAATATTAAATAGCCACTAATGGTGCTTTAAGTCTTCAAAAAGGCATTGCTCAATGCTCTACACAAGAATGCTAATGTTATTGCCCCCTTAGGTATATTGTCCATATTGATCAAAATTCTTAAACAATGGCAAGTACATTAAAAGGACTTTATTCCTTATAGTGGTAGAAAAATGATGCCACCTATAAGATAAAGTAGATAAGATGGGTATATTGCCCTATCACTTCCATTGGTGTATTTTTAGGATAGTGAAAAAGGAAATTTTTTCAACAAACTTAGCTTTACTGTCTTACCATTTTTGTAATCAGATTTTGGTGCTCTGCTAAGATAATTTTCACAAATTGAATTGCATGTGATGTATGTGATGCTTATAATAGGATCTTCATTAATAGCCAGACTAAGTAACAGAGAAAAATCTTTGAGTATTATTGTTATTTCTCTAACATTTAAGTGAAAAGTATTTGTTTCTCTTCTTTATCTCTTAACCAATGCATAGATAAGTGGACCATCTAAATTAATAGTTAGAATGAATCTTAAACATCCAAATCTAACTTTTTCTAACAATTCAATTTGCTTAGTAGTAAAAGGCCACTACTCAAGCTTCGAAGTGTGTTCATGACACCTAAGAGCACCATGTTCTTGCTAATGCATTAATAAGAACAATTATATGCAAATATCAAGCCATTGAAAATATTTCATAGAAGAATATTGGAAAGAAAATATGAAGTTAATGCATAGCAAACTATACCTGTCCATCCCAATTTATAGTAGAGACATGCCTATCTTAATCATAAAGAACTAAACCATCAATATATCTTAGATTAGTTGCATAAAGATTTGCAATTGCCACTTTCATTAACATAACTAATGATAAACAAGACAAAAGCAATTTAAGAAATAACAATACAAAAGTATGAACTTCTCTTTATTTATTTATTTATTTTTATGCTATAATAAACTTCCTATCTTTTACTGAAAAGGAAATATGACTTACATTGCTAATTCTAAGAACGAATCCTTCTGTCATTTAGATGAAATGATTGATACAAATAAGAGAAGCCTTGATGTTGATTGCTATTTATACACGCTCATCAAGTTACAAAGTTCATTGCTTTGCATAGAGAGTATCTTGAGGCAAGTTGCCACAGTACAAAACCTAGAAGAACGTAGGACCATTATAGTTAGTTCAATACGAATATGCTAACAAGTAACAATAAATTAATGAATCGCCACCATTTATCACATTGCCTAAAAGAGGCAAAGGCTATAAAAATTTTAATAATCTTATTAATTTATTTGCTAATTCAAATGCTTTTTACATTTTAAACAAATTGAGCTAAAAATGTATTAAGCAAATTTTAGCTTAGAGCAAATAGATGAATTAAAACTAATATTTGAACTAAATTCTATTTTTCTTTCTTTACTATTGATTAAGTGCTAATTTTGATCCTTTTAAATGGTTGAACCTTCCTTTTAAATGGTTAAACCTTAACATTATACTATATTTTTCATTCCAATGTTGGAAAGCTAAGCATTTCAATTTTATGATTAAACCTAACTTTTTGAAATGTTTGATTTCATTTTTATTATGGTTTCAAAACATTGTCTTCATCTCTATTATCATAAGAGTCGATAAGTAATAACTATGAAAGCATTTTCAATTACTTATGAGCAAACCCTAGAATTAATAGTTAAAATCAAAGAAAATAAATCTAGCTTGAACTTAAGTTGCTATAGTAAGTAGGTGTTATTAAAAAGTTCAAAGAAGACATAACTACCTTGTAAAAGAAGAAGGAGAAAAGTATGTGGATGTCGACGCCATCCATCAGAAGAAAAAATTTACATGGGATTGGTATTGGAATTAGGAATGGAAATCTTTAACTACTATTATTTATTTAAAATTAATAAGAAAAAGTAAAAAAATTAGGAAAGAAATAGAAAAAAAAAGGTACAAGGTGAATTGTTTCCCCTTTACAATGAATGGAAAAAGGTAAACATGATATGACTTTCACTAGCATCATTGCTTAGCTTATAACTTACTACTTGAGGGCAGCTAAGAAAAGATATCATCATGGCAGAGGGAAAACTATATTAAGGGTGTCAAATAAATTGACTGGACTAAATATGAACTGGTCTGCATTACTTGTGAAGGACTAAGTGTTAAGGAGTCTACATCCTTAAGTTTATGGACTGGTCCACAAATTTTAATTGTAAGTCTATGGATCGGTCCGTATTAGCAACAAACAATAATAACAATAAAGTTTCATCCCACCAAATGAGATTAGCTACATAAATCGCACGATGTCATTAGGCTTTATCTGAATCTAGATTTTCAAGAATGTCATTTATTAAAAGATCCTTTTTTATAATTTCTTCCAATAATTTTTTTGGTATCTTTTTACACCTTTTCATAGGACTAAAGATCATGTGATCGACTCTTCTTACTGATATCTCCAGTGGCCTTCTTTGTATATATTCAAATTATTTTAACTAATTTTATATCATCTTCTCTTCAACTAAAGATTATATGATCGACTCTTCTCACTGATACCTCTAGAAGCCTTCTTTGTACATATTCAAACTACTTTAACTAATTTTATATCATCTTCTTTTTAATAAGTGCTACTTTAATATTCTTATATACATTTATTCCATAGCTTGTCCTTTTTTATGTGACCACATATCCATCTTAATATTCTTATTTCTACTACCTCCATTTTGTGTTCTTATTATTCCTTCA
The DNA here is from genome assembly GCA_020226215.1 of Sindora glabra. NCBI lineage: Eukaryota > Viridiplantae > Streptophyta > Magnoliopsida > Fabales > Fabaceae > Sindora > Sindora glabra. The sequence goes on along the minus strand of CM035226.1, from coordinate 1,614,486 downwards.
AAGCCTAATATTCACTATTATAAACTATAGTTGATCGTATAACAGTCTGATAAAACTTTCTTTTAAGTTTAGTAGGTACTTTACGGTCACAAATAACCCTTAATATCTTTCTCTATTTTAACCATCTAGCTTATATCATATGTATGACATTTTCATTAATTTCTCCATCACCTTGTAATATTGATCCTAGATATTTAAAATTAGACACTTATGATATAACATGCTCTTTAATTCTTACATATAAATTATTTATGTCTTGTTTCTACTCAAATAAAAACTCTTGGATTCTAAAGTCTGTCTCCAAAGTTTAAATTTATAGTTAACTTCTTCCCTTGATTCCTCAATCAAGATTATATCATCCATAAATAATATATATTTAGGGGTAATCTCTTACATGTCCTTAGTAAGAACATATAAGACTAGATTAAATAAGTAAGGACTTAAAACTAAACCTTGATATAGACCTATCCTTTTAGGAGAGTCTTTTATCTCACATTCGAGAGTTCTTATACTTATAGTTACCCCATTATCCATGTCTTATATGTCCTATATTAACCGTAAAAAAAGACTAAATTTTATGTGATCTAAGTTCGTTAAAACCCATAAAGTCTACTGACAAGTTTATGGATTTTAATTTGTTTTACACCCTTGAACTATACGTGGTCTTTTAACCCATTACTATATAGCTTAAAAATAATGGGGGCTTATTATTATAGTTCTCTTCCTTTGAGTTTAAAATATTAGTTTGAATTTGAGTATGTTTATAGTTCAAAAGAATTGAATAGGTTTATCGCAGAAAAAGATAAATAGGTTGGTCTTTGGGAGCTAAAAAAGTGAATGTAAATTATGTGCAAATTTATAAGTAGTATTATTAATATCCGCATTAAATATTTTGATTTATGGATAATTTTGTAAATTAATCATATTCGTATTGCATAATTAATAGCATGTACTTAGAATAAAAAAAAGTAATTTATTTTAGTATATAAGAAAACCAAAATCTATTGGAAAAATACACTAAAATCATAACTAATATCACTTAATAAATATTTATATATAGGCAAAAAAAATTAATATATTACCTATACTAATTAGATTCCAATCAAGCAAGCAACTTATATCTCATTAAATTTAGGTAATTTGATAGAAAAAATAACAATATATGAATGCTAGTTTTAAAACTCATGTTTAAAGTGAGAAAGCTTCAAAAAATGCATATGATGATCTCACTTTTTCAAAAAATGATAGATATTTTTTCATCAAATCTACATACAATGATCTCACTTTTTCAAAAAATGTATTATTATCTTCTTGTGGAATATGGAAATAGCGAAGGTTTGAAAGGATTAGAAATTTTCATTAGCTAATTAGGAGAGCACAAGTTCAAACTAATAATCAGATAAAAGTTTGTAAAATGACTACCTTAAATAACTCCTTCATTATAATAACAACAACAAATCTATCATGTATATTTTGAGAGATTACATAGAAGTGAGGAATTTCTTTCTATCTTTAATGAAATTAGAATAGTGGTATGAATTCTTTGAGTTTAATATATATGATTGGATAAAGTGGAATTTCTTATAGAACTTAGGAAGGTGGAAATTGGATTAAAGTTTCCTTTAGTTAATTAAATTACATGCAACCAAAATAGATTGATTAAAAACTTTAATTTTGTTAATTATGATTGTGTTTTTAAGGATGCAACAAGAACCTAGCTTTATTAATTTAATAGGACATGCTTTACTGTTGATGGCTAATTAGTGGAAAAACTTTAATTTTGTTAATTATTGTAGTGTTTTTAAAACTTAGCTTTATAGGTTTAATAGGGTATGCTTTAGTGTTAATGGTTGGATTTTAGGCATTTATTTGAGTAGGAAATTTGCCTAGGAAGATGGATAAAGAAAGATGATTTTTGACACGAATTTGGAAGTTGCAGTTAGTTTAGTAAAGAAAATTACAAGAATTATCATCCTTGTCAAGCACTAATAAGGTCTATTCATATGATAATGAGTTATAATTGTATTTGAGATTAAACATAGTTAACAAAAAGCAAACCAAATGGTAGATCATGCAATGAGATCTCTTTATGAATGGCTTTAAATATATGATCCCTATGTAATATACTTGACATGCTATATAGATAGGTTCCTAAAAGATATAAAGGTTGCTACTCTCCTTTATCTACTAGCTATTTAGTTTTGTTTTGTGTTTTCTTGCTTCCTCATTAACCAAAACATAAAAAAAAAGTGAAAAGCCTTTTGTAATGAAGTCTCTTCCTAAATTGTTATATTTTATATTGCAATATAAAAGCTCTCTTTTTGGTTAATTGATGAAAAGTGCACTATATGTTACTTTAAGATTGTTATTGTCAAATAAAGGATATTTTAAAAGGTTTAGTATATCAAGAAGTCCCACATAGCCTGAATCAAACTTCTTAAAAAGGTTTAAATTTAAATCCCATACATAAGATAATTAAGAAGTAAACAAGTATGCTAATGTACATAAGTTCTAATAATCCTTGAGAACTATAAATCTATATGTGCATTATTATCATATTAGTTTTTTACATAAAAGGATGTGTAATATTATACATTCCTAAGGTTAAAAGATAATTAAAAGTAAGAATGAGTATTTTTATCCACTATTTCTTTTAGTATTTATTATTATTTATCACCACCAATGTTGTTGCTTACCATTTGTGTAGAATAATTGATAAACCAATAAGTGAAAATGTTTTAAGGTCAATTGTAATTAAGTGTAAGTATATAAGAGAGGAAGTGACCTTAGAAGTCTTTTTCCTATTTTTCCTCTTAAGTTTTCCCTTTTATATTCCCCTATTTTAGCTTACCAATTTATTTCCCATAAATCCATTTTACTTTAAGAAAATGTGTAAGTTTTTAAAATTTAAGAGGGTAATTTGACACTCAGTGAAACTCTAAAGATGTAAGATGTTATATAAAAAAGCACAATATAAGACTATTGACATATCATTTATGTTCTTTTGATTCAAGTGATAATAAATGTTTCTTTTATATTTTTTTAATCTTGAGTTTGATCTTAAATCTTAACGCATTTAATAGTTTAATCACTCTATATCACAAAGAAATTATAATAAGTATAAATCACATTCAAGCCAAACAAATCAAGAATTAAGTAAAATTATGCATATAGTTAGTAGTTTCTTTGCTTGTTTTATTTCTCTTTTAGTTAAAAAATTAGAAATCAAGTATAATTTAAGGGAAAAATACAAATAAGTCATTTAAATTATGGTTTAGTGTCATATAGCCTTTGGAAGTTTCACAACCTTATAACCTTTCTTAAGTTTTCAAAATACTGAAATTATTAGGGTGTATTTGCTTTAGTTATTTTTTATTTCCATTTTTGCTAAAAATAGAAAACTTGTAAGAAAATATGTTTAAATGACTTTTATCATTTTCATTTTCTAGAAAATGGGATTTTTATTTCAAAAGTTAGAAAATAATGAAATAATATCTTAGGTATTTTCATTTTTAATGACTATTTAGAATTATTTAAATATATGTCATAATAAATTATTATCAACTTCCACCCACCAATAACTTTTTCATTTGCATCTACTACTATTGCTACCTTCATTTTTGCTACCATTATAGTTGTCATTTGCTTCCTTCATCTTTATTGTTGCTGCTGTCACCATTACTTTTAACATTTCCACCTTCATAACCTTTATTATCATTATTATTATTGTCACCTTCGCGAGCATTACCTCCTTCATCTACACCTTTGTTATAGCCATAACTATCTATCATTAACCATTACTATCTAAATTTCTAATTATTTTATAATTATTATATAATTTTAAGATAAAAATAAAAATTATATTTAAATAAACACCAATTATATTTTCAAAAAAAATAAAAGTTAAAAATGAAAATCATTTTAAAAAAATTAAGAAATGAAAAAAGAAAATATTTTCACAAACTAAATGCAACTTTGGCAATTTAGCTTAAGAAAAATAGAAGAAAGACATATGTAAGTTACACATAACTATTTAAGAAAAATATAATGACCTCCTTTTTAATTTATCAAAATTATATAGACTTCTTTTTTAATTTTAAAATGTACACATTACTCTATTTAATAAATTTTTGGCTAGAATATTCCCTTAAAGTGGTAAGATTTTCTCAAAAAATAATCTTTTAATATAATTAAGATCCAAAAGACTAAAATACCCAAAATTTAACTTTAAACAAAAAAACATTTCTCATTTTTCCCCTTTCAACCATGTAGTATCTTTAATCTTATAATCGGCATAACCTCTAGTTGCATCTACCTTAACGTTTCACTGTACATTCTCCCATTGGTTTGCACCAACTTTAATAATTTATTTTTTTACTTGGAGCGATGGTTTTTATACTTACTTTTTTTCTTCTTCTTATGAATGTTATACTTATGTCGAAGGAAATAATGATAAAGCACTTGTTATAGGAAATACCAACTTGTAGTAAGATGAGAATGCAAAGGACTAATCATAGCCTTTTTTTCAATTTTGATTAATTAATTTAGGGTAGTTTATTGTTTAAGATTTTTTAGGAATTACATTTGGAGATATTGAAATAAATTGAAGAAGAATTTTTCCATCAAAAAAATAACTAACAAAATATTTTCTTTAATGTAGAAAAGCAAAATCAGTAAAATCACTTCAAGGGAAAGAGATCTAACAATGCAAATAAAATGCATTCAAGAAATGAAACAATCAATTCAAAGGTGATTTTGACATTGTATAGCCAATTTTAGCATTTAATAAAAAGACAAATGTTAACTTTATGGAAAATATTGAAATGGATTTAAGTGTGGCAAATTTTAAAGTTTAAAGGAGGTTTATGTAGATTTTAAAGTTAGAAAGAAAATTCATGTAATTTTTACAAACCATAATTAAGGGTAGGAATCAGTCAGGTAGGATCGATTCCAACCAATCGCTCCTAACTGTTCATATCCAAATCTTAACTAAAATTAACCGCTGAAAGTGCTTAATCTAATAATAACTGACCAAATTGATTTGGAGTAATTTCAAATGGGTTCGATTGGTTTAAATTGATGACAAAAACTAGCCTTTTCTTCATAAACTAAAATGTAAATTTACTTACGTAAACAATGTCTATTATTCAATGAAATAAAATTATGCAAGCATCAAAATATTAAGAATTGGTACCTAAATACAAATTAACCTAGAGTAAAAAGGATCATAGACTAATAAGTTTAATAACAATAGCTTTCAATATGATTTATATCCAAGACATACGTATTGTATCAACAACTGCCTTAGCAGGAATGAAAATGTGCTCTACTGTTGATGTAATAAAACCAACGTTAGACTGTAAAATAAACATAATAGAAGAATCAATTATAATATAAAATAATGACTAGTAGCTAAGTCCTTTATAATTATGATGTCCTAAGAGCACACACCATATAAAATCCTTACTATGCATATCTCCTACAAAATTGAAAGACTATTTTAGAGAGCTACTAGTAGTCTTCCCATCAAAGGATCAAAAAATGGAAGAATTTTCTCACCTATGTTCTCATAAAATGCAGCCAAAGCATAGTATGATTTTTCCTACATCATTTATGCATATTTACTCAATATAGCTAGAATATATTATTTTTATAAACAAAATCTATAATATACAATAGTCACATTAGGAATTTCTATGTCTTTCCCATCAATTTGTAGCCATACTTGCCAAAGCAAGTCAACACATACTTTGTCTATTATATCCTTAGCTTCTTCTTTTGCATATCATAATTTATTCAAAAATTATTAACGAAATTGTAATCAAGAAACCCTAACTTACATAATAATTTACTAATGAACAAGAATGCTTAGCATAAAGTGCATAACTTAAATAACCTATGCAAGAGAACAAACCATAAAGAAAGGAATTTTACCATGGTCACTCTTCATAATAGCTAAGGTGTAGAGGAAAAGCTTCAAGAAGATCACTCCTATGAGAACACAATTCCAATAAGGCCATTTGTAATAATAATAGGATTAAAGCATGTACTACAAGTAGTAAGGTTGTCAAATAATGTACTACCATCAAAATTTTGATTTGAACAAAGTAGACACTTAACATGAGCAGATAGTCTACACTTTAGAATAATCAAATATCTTACAAGATTAAAATATTAAGAAAAGAACATCTACTTGGTCACTAAACTTCTCAAGATTGATTTCTTGAGTAACATGAATTCATATACAACCTTCATACCACATCCAATGCCTATAAAAGAAATTTAAGAATGTCAATTAGTCAATAGTAAGGAAATAACTCTCTAACAAAATACTACGTCACATAAAATAAAAAATATAGACACACACATTAATCATTATTCATTATTGAATACTAAGAATAATTACTTTAAACGTTTTGATAAGTCTAAACTACAATCCCTTGTTATGTCCCTAAAATCTAACACCCAAAACAATCCATTCAGAGCTAATCAAACATAAAAATCAGTTAATTCAACCAAAATAATCCTTTGAAGTAAATAGGAAAAAAATTAAAGAACTTATGTGAGTTACCTCGAGTAAGGATTCTTCACTGCTAATCATTCACAACTTTTGAACAGAGCTTTAACAAACTTTCACGCATGTTATATTTGCTGATCAAAGGACTAGTTCAGAGAATTTATTGGGGGTCAGTGTAGATAATGGCGACAAATGGCCGAAGTTGAAAGTTGCTCTGTAGGGCACTAGATCTAAATAATTGGGATAAGTGTGTTCGAAACTGTGAATGGCTTGAGTGTCTACAATGAAGCTAATTATGATGGAAATTGCAAGCCAAACGATGTCGTTTTTAGGCATGAATTGGTTAGGTCTGATCTGCATCAAGTGCAATACTGAAAACTCGAATCCAACCAATAGCATTTTCTTGCCTTATTTTACTATTTGTATCTGCTTGAATTTCCAAACTCACCTATACTCGCTCACCAATTTTTGATTCGAGTCGATTAGGTTAAGGCGGCTTGATTTTTTTTTTCGAACCCTAACCATAATAAAGGTTAATGTATTTTTCTTTGCTATTTTTAATGTGAATGCAATCAATTTTTTAATGAAGTTTCTTCTAAAATAAATTATTATCAATATAATTAATTTTATAATGTATTTATAATATGACCAAAGATAAGCATTTTAAGTAAATTATTATTGAAATTTTATTAAACTACATTTGTGAATGCAAGATATGTGTTTTTTTCCCTATAACTTTGTTAGCTTTATTGTTCACAAAAATTAGTTTAAAAAGTCATAAATGGCTTATCCATATCTTTTTTCTTTATTTTTTATTAAAATTTTAATATTTTCTTTACAAATACTTTAGGAGATTATTTATAGATTTTAAAACTTCAGAAAAATTATTTTATGATGTTATTTGTATTTTGCCAAAGAAAAATCTTATTCATTCATTAATTTGTTATATATTAAGTTTGACCCTAAACTTTAATTTGATTTCAAATTCCATAAGAATTGAATTTTTTTTTATTTCAAGTTTTGAGTAAATCTACTTAAATAAAGCTAATATTATATTAGCATAATCAAGCTAAGTTAAATGGAAAATATTTCATGTTAAATTAAAATTTGACTAAAAGCTTACATAATTTAAAATTTAAGGAAACTCAAATACTCTTATTTCTTAACTAAGCATGAAACCATTTTTCCTATCCATTAAGCAAAAATGAATATGATGTCATTTATTTATTTCCCCTTTTCTCATTGTTATGTTAAAAAGTGCATAGGAAAATTATTATATTTGTTAAAAAAGAGTAATTTCTAAAGTCATACTTCAACTAGAGGCTAACATATCTATTTATAAAATATACAGTAAATTGTATTATAATGCTGCTTCTTGAACTTCCTTTCAAAGAGGTGCTAGTATTGATTTTTATTTCAAATAGGTGTCAGTTTTATGAATTATTACTATTATATTCTAAAAATACTCTTTTTTAACTATGAGAATGCGATTATGAATCAGGAACTTTATAAAGGTATAACTTCATGATTAGTTAATTAATTTTTGCATATGACCACTTATTTTTATTTATCTTCCCATAATTTTTTAATAGAAAATAAGAAAAATTGAGTTTGGCGGGATTTATTTAGCCAAAAATGTGTAAATTGAGTTCAAAACTTTGAATGACTATAATTTTGTGCTCGATTATTCGTTTTAGGTGAAATTTTTTTTATTCCATGTAACTTTTTGATATTTACATGCTTGCAAAATGATTTTACTCTGGTTAGCAAAAAAAAGCCTTTTTCAATGACTTTTCTTAATTTTTCTTTACTTTCTTATTATTTTTTCAACTTTAATCACATTTTTGTCAATTCAAATTCATTCCAATCTCACATTAAACTTTTGCTCCTCAACGCTTTTGGTGTTTAGTAGTATCAAAATAACTTTCTTAACAAGCAAAATTATCAAAAATAATATCTTACTATTTGCAGATCAAATAGTAATGTATTACTGTTTCATCTTTAAACAATAACATTGACTAGAAACTTAAAATAAATGAATAAATTAAGTCTAATTAATAATAAAATTGTCAAATAATAATATATTACTATTTAATTTCTAAATAATAATATTAACTAAAAATTTAAAATAAATAGATAAATCAACTCTTATTAACAATCAAACTGCCAAATAGAAACATTGACTAAAAATTTAAAATAAATAAATAAACTAACTCTTATTAACAATTAAACTATTAAAGAAAAGTATGTTACTATTTACTTTCTAGGTAGTAACATTAACAAAAAGTTCAAAATAAATGAATAAATCAAGTCTCATTAATGACTAAATGTCAAATAATAATATATTACTGTTTGATCTTTAGATAGTAATATATTACTGTTTGGTATTCAAAATAGTGACATCGATAAAAAAAACTTAAAATAAGTAGATAAATCAAATCTCATTAATAACTAAACTGTGAAAGAAGAGAATGTTATTGTTTCGTCTTTAAACAGTAACATCGATAAAAAAATTAAAATAAATAGATAAATCAAGCCTCATTAATAATCAAATTATCAAAGAAGAGGGTGTTACTAATTGGTTTCAAAATAGTAACATCAATCAAAAATTTAAAATAAATAGATAAACTAAGTTTTATTGACAACTAAAATGCCAAAAGAAAAAGATATTAATGTTTTATTTATAAATAGTAACACTAACTAAAAACTCAAAATAAGTGGATAAATTAAATCTCATTAAGAACCAAACTGCCAAAAGAAAAAAGTGTTATTATTTTATCTCTAGATAATAACATGTTACTGTTTAATTTTGAAATAATAATATTAATAAAAAATTAAAATAAATAAATAAATTAAATTTTATAAATAATCAAATTACCGAAAGAAAATGGTGTTACTATTTTATATCTAAACAGTAAAATAGTAATATCGAACAAAAACTCAAAATAAATGGATAAATCAAGTCTTATTAATAACTAAATTGTCAAAATAAGAGGGTGTTACTGTTTTATCTCCAAACAATAACATGTTTCTATTTAGTTTAAAAATAGTAACATTGACTAAAATTTTAAAATAAATGGATAAATCAAGTCTTATTAATAATTAAACTGCCCAAAAAAAAAGGTGTTATTGTTTCATCTCTAAATAGTAACAATAACAAAAAATTTAGAATAAATGGATAAATCAAGTCTTATTTATAACAAAACTATTAAGTAAGAGGGTGTTACTATTTTATTTCTAGACAGTAACATATTATTATTTTATCTTCAAATAGTGACATTAATAAAAAATTTAAAATAAATAAATCAGGTCTTATTAGTAATTAAACTACTAAAAGAAGAGGACGTCACTATTTTATCTCCAAATAGTAATATTAACTAAAAATCTAAAATAAATAGATAAATGAAATCTCATTAACAACAAAACTGCTAAATAAGAGGGTGTTATTATTTTGTCTCCAGACGGTAACATATTACTGTTTAATTTTAAAAATAATAATATTGACTAAAAATTTAAAATAAATGGATAAACTAAGTCTTATTAAAAACTAAATTGCCAAAAGAAGAGGGTGTTATTATTTCTTCTTCAAATAATAACACCAAGTAACACCAATCAAAAATCTAAAATAAATAGATAAATCAAGCTTCATTAATAACTAAACTACTAAAAGAAGAGGGTATTAATGTTTCGTCTCAAAATAATAACATGTTAGTGTTTAGTTTCAAAATAGTAACACCGATAAAAAATTTAAAATAAATGAATAAATTAAGTCTAATTAACAATAAACTACTAAAAGAAAAAGGTGTTACTCTTTCATCTTTATATAATAATATATTACTGTTTAATTTCAAATAGTAACATATTTCTGTTTAGTTTTAAAATAATAATATCGATAAAAAACTTAAAATAAATGGATAAATTAAACTTTATTAACAACTAAACTGTTAAAAAAATAGGGCATTACTGTTTCATCTTTAAAACTCAAAATAAATAAATTAATTAAGTTTTCTTAATAACAAAACTACTAAACAAGGGGATCTTACTGTTTCATTTTTAGATGATAATATGTTACTATTTAGTTTCAAAACAGTAATTCATATATGATAATTATTTCAAAAAAAGTTAAAAGAAAGAGACTATTTTAGACACTAAACAGTAATTCATATATGATAATTATTTTTATCCTATTTAAAAATTTATTTTAATCTCTGAAAATTAAATTTTTATAAATTTTATTTATAATTAAAATTTTATATTAATTTAATTTTTATAAAGTTAAAAAATCTCTAATTTTAATTCTTATAAGTTTTTAGCCTTTTATTTTTTTATTTTTATGAAATTAAAAATTTTCTAATTTTAATATGTGATAAAAGTGATTTTTGTTCCAGTGCTTTTAATCTTCTCAAAACATACTGTAAGTATTTCATTTTATCTTTTGGACATTATAATAAATTTTTATACACGGGTGCACTTAAATGAAAGAAAGTGGGCATGTAGTACCTTACTGCAATAAATTGTAATAAATGATACTAACTTGATTTTTTTCCTATAATATATAGAAGAAATAGGGTCACAATAAGCCTAAAACATATCTAGGCCCATAAGCCCATAATAATCATCTAATTATTTGCTAACATTCCTTTTCAAATTGAAGCTTAAATATCAAGCATGCTTAGTTTGTTACAAATATTATCAGCTTATTTTCCTAAAAGAGCTTTAGTATGTTAGTTAGCAAATTATTATCCAATTATAATATGTTTAAAACTAATAGTCCTTTCATGAAGTTTCTTTCTAATAAAATAACAATTAACTTCTACATATTTTATTTGTTTATGAAAAACTGGACTTGTAATAATATATGTAGCAACCTAATTATTGCTCCATAATTGCATGGTTTCAAAAGACCCAATTCTAAATTGATGAACAAGGTAAAAACTTTACATAAGTTCAAACGTAACATGAATCATGTCTTAATACTTGGACTCTACACTTAAATGTGACACCACTACTTGTTTCTTACTCTTCCAAGACATAAGATTTCCACCAACAAACATATAGTATCTAGAGGTGGATCTTCTATCTATAGGAAATCTTGCCTAATCTACATAACAAAAAACCTTTGATTCTATAATGATAATAATTTTTATACAAGATCCTATATCTCGATGCTTTCTTGAGATACCTAAATTGCATCCTAATGTGATGTTTTTAGAGATTTCATAAAGTAGTTCAGTTTACCCACTATCCATCTATATTGCTTCAAATTCTCTAAACCAAGTACAACATTTAGAATCATAAGAGTATTGCAAAGTTTAAATCTAAGCATTTCTATTTCATTTAAAAGATTAAGAACAAATTTCCATTAAACCAAAAGGATTCCCTTCCTTCCTTAAGCCATTTTAATTCCTAAGAAATACTAAAGTGTTCCAAGGTTTTTAGATTTGAAACTTGGTTTGAAGAATATTTTTCAACTTTAAAATGCCTAATTTATTACTACCAATAATCTTAATACCATTTATATATATAACCAAAAGAATACAATTAGAATTTGATTGTTTTAAAATATTGAATAGTCATGGTCATTTTTTTCATTCCAACTTTGTCATTATCTTGTTAACTTTCCTAAATCAAGCTTAAAGAGATTACTTCAAACCATACAAAGATTTCTTTAGTCGATAAACCTTGTTATGTTCCTTCTAAGTAATAAACCTAAATGATTGCTCCATATATATCTCTTTAAAGAATTCATTATTTAAAAAGGCATTTTTAATATCAAGTTAATAGAAAGGTCAGCTATGAGAGGTGTTAAGTGAAATAAACAACTAAACAGAAATAATTTTAGCAACAAGTGAGAAAGTTTCTAAATAGTTCACACTATAAGTTTATATATACTTATTTGTCACTAAATAGGCTTTCAATCAAGCAACAATACCATCAAGCTAGCTTTTGCACTATACACCTATTTGCACTTAATAAATCTTTTCCCATCTGGTAATGGACAATATCTTATGTTTAATTTGCAATAAGATCTTGCATTTCTACTTCTACAGCAATACACTACCTAAAATGAGAGAATAACTCTCTATTAAACTTAGAAATAGTAATAAAATTAAGTGAAATAATAAATGATTAGGATGACATAGGTAAAAAGGTGTAGGATATATAGTTGAAAATAGGATAGGGGTGATTAGATTACCTTACTAAGTACAACTACGAGTACCTTACTAGTGGGTAATAAGGATATCAAGATTTGATAGCAATGAAAGAGGATTTAATGAGGAAAAAGCTGGTAAATGAGATGAAGTTGTTGGTGCATTAATGATTGGTGTAGCTTTTGGCTGATCAACATTGTCAGGTGGAAGAAATGCTATTACTAGTACTTGCACTTTGTGGGAATAAACATGTTTAATAGAAAGATAAACCTAATTATTTTATGGGAGGACCAAATATTCTTAAGGAGCAGAATATATAAGAAAATATTCATCAAGAGAAATAGAATCATATATGAAGAAAAAAAGGTTAGATGAGCTAAAAAAAAGAATGAATTCAAAGAATGTAACATCAGACTATACAATATAATCATGCAAATTAGGAAAGTAACATCAATACCTTTTTTATACGAAAATAGCCCAGAAATATACACTTTAAAGACCATCAATTGAGTTTGAATACATGATTATAATGATTTTAAACAAAATAAGTACACCTAAAAATAGATAGAGATAAAGGAAATAAAGATTGAGAAGGAAATTAAATAGAGTAAGGTACTTGGCCATCAAAAATTGAATAAGACATCCAATTAATTAACAAATAGATTGTGGAAATTGCATCTACTAAAAAATCTTAGGCATTTTCATCTAAAATAAGAAAATATGTGAGACTTCCATTAAGTGATAATTTTTTTTCAGCTAACCTATTTTATTATGGAGTAATTACATAAAAAAATTGATGAATTATTCTATATTAGGTTAAATAAGATACAACTTAAGTAGAAAAATATTCTTTAATATTATCACTATATAAACGATGAATAAAATGTTAAATTGATTTAAAACTTTAGTATGAAAAGCATGAAAGATCTCAAACAACTTTGAACAATTTTTTATTAAATAAAGTTAAGTAATTCTTGAATATTTATCCACAAAAGTAACAAAATAATGGAAATCAAACTTTGAAACAATTGGATAAAAGCATTAAATATTTAAATATATTAAATTGAATAGGGATGTAACTCATTTATTGACTCTAGAAATATAAGATTAGAAATGTTATTTAACAAATTAACATGACTCATAATTCAAATTAGATAAAGAACTCAAACTAGAAAATAATTTTTACAAAATTAACAAGGATGATAACCCAAATGATAATAAACTATGTGAAATGATGCTAGCAATAGCAATAATTAGCCAAGGGATTTTCACCTCAAGAATATACAAACCACCATATTCATACTCCTTATTAAAAATCTTCATTGTTGAAAGATTTTGAAAAATATAATAACTAAAGAAAAAGAAGACATCGCAATTATAGGCATATGTTATTTAACTAACCAAAAATTAAATAGAAAGTTTGGAGGATATAGCATATTAAACAAGAATATATTAAAAGTAACATTTACCACAATATGACCAATCATAGAAGTTTTAGACTCATTAACTAAAGTAACATGAAATGAGAAAGAGGGTTGAAAATATGATAGAATACCTATCTGAATCATCATATAATTAGTAGCACTAGAATTAATGATTTATTTAGAATTGGTATGGGAAAAATATACAATGGTATTACCTGTCTATGCTAATATAAAAGTAGATTAAGTAGGTGGTTGCTATTAGAAGGCTTAAAATTGTAAATACTCAATATATTCACTTTTTTACAAACTTATAATGTCATTATCATCAATATCTTGTATTTAATTAATTATAGGAACATGTGTAAACCAAGCTAGTAGTGTATTTTTTCCAAGTAATTTGAGGTAAAGCCTCTTGATATATTTAGGCTTTTTACAATAATAATAAGAAATAGTATCACCCTCACTAAAATCACTGTGTCCTTTACTTCCTTTCCCTTACCATCTCTAATGCCATTACAACCACTACAAATACCAGAGCTAACCAAGGCAAATGACTTATTTATATATGTAGAAGAAGATGATGGGTCATTGTATGCTTGTTAAATAAAATAAAAGGCAAACTTCATGGCGAGGGATTCAATACTAGACAAAATTTTTTGATAAGTAGTACTAAGTTTAGAAGGCAATGCTATAAGAAAATACATAACTCAAGATTGTTCTTGTTGAGAATTCATTGCATCAACATCAGTAATAAATGTAAAAGAGAACATAATTATTGAAAAACATGATAAAGATCAGTATAAGTCTAAGACAAAATCTTACTATTCATCTATTCATATCAAGATGAATTAATGACCTAGTTAAATCATATATTTGATGCATGTTGTCATTTGCTGAATAAAGTAATATAAAAGTTTTATATAATTCCTTAAATGTATGGTAATGTATTGTACTGCCATTAACCTAAGCAGTCTAAGTATTACATATTAATCTAAGCAACCATCAATCTTTTATAATTCACTTTTCTTTCATACACTGCTCATGGGTGTTTTTTAGTAAGATGATTAACCATGCAAAACTTATCAAGAGAGCATTCAATAACTTTTTTCCATCCAATATACTATCTATCTTTTAAATCTAACTTTTGTTTAATTATTCATCTCCAACCAAAATAAATTTGGAAGAGCCAAACTTGAAATATGATTTTTCATCATCATTATTGTTTCTTAGAGTACTATGTGCATCAAAATCAAAACCTCCACTAATGCCTAGGAAATTATCTAAAATTAGAAAACCACAATAAAGTCTTTAAATCATAGAAATAACTACCTAGAATGATTTAAATAAAAAGATCTAAAATGGTTTCGGTCAAAAGTCCATCACTAGAGAGTGTGCCATGCGTTGTCAGGATCCTTTACATGTGGGCTTAACGTGCCTTCATATATCTTAAAGTGATTGCCGATTGTTGATCTACCACCATAGCAATGTAGATTGTCCACCCACGACCTAAAATGCTATAAATCATGTAAAATAGTACCTTCAAACACACAAAAAAGCACCTTTAATATTTCAACATTATTAAATAGCACTTCTACTATTTCATGATCCAAATCTTTTAATTTCTTTGTTAAACTAGTGACTTTAAGTCATTGCTATCATTATCATGACTTAGCAATGCATAAAAGAACTAAAAAAGAAAGGAAAGAAAAGGAGAAAATGCTAGTTTTTTTTTTACTTGGATAAAAGAAAGATATTTTGATAGCAGCTCTAATACCATGTTAATACAAAGTAATTTCTTAAGCCATATTCCAATTAGAGGCTATCTGTTTATATTATAATATATGCAAGAAATAAAGTTAGAATGAGCTTAAAACTTATCTAGGCTCATAAATCCATAATAATCATCTAATTATTTACTAACAATTTTGAAGTCAACTGCTCATTCAATAATCAATTGACAAGTGAATCATAAAAAAATTCCAGCAATTTTTTTTTTTTATTTTGGGAAAAATTAGCATTGAACAACATCTAAATCAAGATGATGAATAGAACTACAATTCAAGATAATAAGCGTAAAATGCAATGCACCCTCCTAAATTAGAACATATGCAGAAAAATCCTCATTTCAAACTATGGACAATTTAACACCTAAACTAATGTTAGTAAGTAATTAACTTCATTAACTAACATCCAAATTGATAAGCAGAGTAGTTCTAACTATCATCTATAAATAATTGACACAATAAATAGCCAAATCACTCCTGCCCAAAACAAAGTAGAAAGGATGAAAGATAAATCTAAAAGTTAGAAAAATCAAAAGCCTAACATAAAACCATGACTTTGAAATGAGAAGGATAAAAAATATCTTCACGTTACTCCCTAAAACTAAAACAAAAATTGGTGGTAATATTTTAAGGAGCAAATGTGTGATCGTCGCGGGGGGAACATCTAAAAGATGCTTCCCTAAGAAGATAATATTCATTTCTTTGTAGTTAGTTGTGGATTGTTGATATTTATTTGTCGTCAGCAAAGAATAATGAGAAGAGATTGGATCTAATACCATCCGGGAAGTGGGCTGTCTGTTGAACAGTACCATGTGTGATCTTTGTTGTATAAGAATGTCAATGCAAGTCAGAGATGTTTCGGCCATCTCCTAAATTTCTACATATTCAAAATTATATTTAGTTGTGGTTAATGATTATGTGACATTGATGATTGAATTTCTTCCGCTTGGGTAATGCATGACCCTTTGCTTGTCATTTGCTACAGATCTAGTAGAGTGGTGAGATGACCATGATCCCTCCTTTGCCTGCCATCCCCTTGCTCCCTACCAAACACAATGAAATATTCGAATTGGGATCCCAATTTTTCTTAGCCGTAACTAATAGAAAGCTAGTTAAAATAATAGGCAACTATAGGAGTAAGGAATAAGGTTTTTTTTTTTTGTGTGCGCACAATTATTTGAGAACAAAGGGACTACTTAATACTTAACTAACCATAGGCGATGATGTAAGGTAAAATTTAATACTTAACTAATCACAAGCGATGATATGAAGTAAGGAATTAGTAGCTAGAGAAAGTGAATAAAGAATCATCATCTGTAATGGGATGAAAATCAGTGATGAAACATCTACAATGAGAGATTGATGCTAGCAGTGAGAAAAGAAAACAAAGACAACAGGACGGAGATTGATACTTTCCCCATCAATTTGGATGTCAAATAACACCAAAGAGGTTAACTGCCCAATAATGTTAGTTAAGGTACCAAAATTGTTCCTAATTTCAAATGAGACTTTTTTTGCACATACATTATAGTTTCTCGAAATTAGTTTAGGAGGGTAACCTCTAATAATGGCACGCACTATATTTCAACATAGGGTAACTTTCTTAAAGCCTCTTCATAACTTCTGTAAAATTGAATAATAACAAATATCTTGTGAAAGTAACTTTCTAAATAAAGTAAAGGGTGTGTATAATAACATACATAGTGGTGTGTAGCTATGACTAATCTTTCATTCACACGGCATGTAAATGGCAGTAAATTCTTCATAACCAGAGTTCCATAGTTATTTTCCCAAGCAGACGACTTCAGTTTCAAGAAGCGAATGAACATTACCTCAGATTGCCTACATTGTTCAGTAAAAGACAAAAGTGTAAAACAAAAGGGCAACATATGGAAATAAATAAATTTTAATAAACGTTAAACCAAAAAAAAGAAAAAAAATCATATATCACAACAGTTGTAAACATGCATCAGATCTTCTCTAGCCAACGCATGAATTTTGCACTTGCGCAGCAGAGAGATTGCAAAGAGAAATGCATGCACCACCAGTGGTTCTAGTCAGCTGTATAAATTATGAGAACATCCGGAGGAAGTTGTTTGCATAAGCCATTGGCTTCACATCAGGGTGCGGCTGAAATTCAACAAAACAAAACAATCCATAAGAAACATGAACGCCATGCTAATATCAGTTTGCCTCATCAACTCAAGGCAAGCATATAGACACGATGAATGAGAATTTTCCCCTTTTATGGGAAAAATATGGTGACAAGATTTACCTCGGATGAAGGGAGTACCTCTACAACTTCATGCAAGTTTTTACAAAATACTTAAAACTTTTCCTTAAGATCCTGTAACCTTTTCATAGAATCCCTAAATATTGTCGTGTTGCAAGAATGAGTGTTCATATTACAACATTTATGAAAAAGCTGCATCCCCATATTCTAACACTTGCAAAAAAATTTCACCAAAAAAAATTGCAAAATTTTATGAAAAAGTTACAATGTTTATGATAAAATTTGCAAGTCACAACTTTTTCCGAGGTTGTACTGTGTAGGATTAATATAGATTTATGAACATAGAACAATAAAACAAAGAAGACTCGAATGTACAAAGAAAAAAACTGACCACTGCAGAAAATGTAACAATGTCAGGCTTCAAACCAGATGCTTCAAAACGAATAAAGGCGCCTTTATTGCCCATCTGCAGCACACATAGAAAAGATCAACGTTTCTTAGCTTCTATCACCAACATCCAAGCATCGTTTGGTCATATGGAAATAGTTATTCCAAAAATAATTTTAACACATATCCTTCCATATCATGCTCTAAAATGAATATTTGACATGAACCTGATGTGGAATTCACTTTATAAATCCACAAGGGAGAAATTTTCATTCTGTGACTATGCACAATAAGCAGAATCTTAAGAGACAATCAAGCAAGTACAAGGCAAGCTTTGTACCGCGTGCAAAGAGCCAGGTTTGATTCCCAGCTGGTGCATTTAATTATCATCTCCCTTGGGGGGGGGGGGGAGTGTTCCTATCACACGCAAGTAGAAAATAGAAAGACACATATCTGTGACATAAATTAGAATTTAATTACCTGGTCACAGTAATTTGGTGCAGAAAATACAGTTATGAGTTTACCATCATGTTCAATCTCATAACCCTCATCCTTTACTTCATGAGACCGCACTACTAAATCTGTAAATAGATTGTTTGTGTGAAAGCACTGATTTATGGATGGCACTGATTTATGGACAGCCAAGTATCAAACAAATAGAAGACATACCTAAATTATTTTCCTGCAAAAACCTTTTTGTCACATCGGCACCAAAAGAGAGACCTACACCACGCTTACTTGGGCCTCTTCCAGGGAGAGGCTGCGGATCACTCCATAACATTTCACACATCAACCCTACTCAAACCAAAAATGGATAGATAAAAATCATCATACTGAAATGGAAATAAGAAGGGGGATCAAGGCATAGGGACTACGTATATCAATAATTTTCTTCATATATATAGAAAATTGTATTGAAAGAGCAATTGAAGACCAAAAAATAAATAAATAAAAAGGATGCATCTAACCTTCCTCTGGAGGCTCACAAAACCGATTAATTGCTCTAATGTCAGAGAGTTTGACTCCATCAACACTAAAAAGACCTCCATGAACTACGAAAACCTTTTCATTTATCACATGTGCTAAAGGTAAATAGCAGAATACTTCTGCAAATAGTTCCACAAAGGTGTCACTCAACTTTGATCGAACTTCACCCTCAAAACCATATATCTTGTTCATGCTCTTGCTCTCATGATTTCCTCTTGCTAGATATACCGCTGAAAGTTAAACAAAAAGTAAATAAGATATGATACTATGAAAATGAAAATAATAAATACACAAGGTCAATTTGGAAAAAGGAATTACAGCGAGAATATAATTAAGCAGCTAGTCTAGTTCTTTACATGTGATCATTAATGAATCCAAAATAATAACAAAACTTACAGACTAATAAAGATTTAAGGTTCACCTGATGGAGACATGCACTTAAATGCAAACAAAGTGAGGATAACTTCTACTGAAAAGGATCCTCTATCCACAAAGTCACCATTAAACAGGTATGGATTGTCCTCTGAAGGAAGTCCATTAAGCTCAAAAATATTTAAGAGATCATAGTACTGCAGGAATTATGAAAGAAGTCAAGAAAAAAATGTTCCAAAATTAAGCCTGCTACCCAAAAACCATTCCAAGCACCTCGAACAATATGAATGAAGTAATCACCTGACCATGCACATCACCACAAACAGTAAAACGTTTTCCATCAGGAATATATATATCAACAAGAGAAGGCAGGTCTCGCAAAATCTCTCTTGTTTGCAATACAATCTGGAATGCATACCTACGAAGTTAAAGTGTGGCACAAGTGACTATGCTAGAACTATAGTGCTTCACCAAACTAATAAATACATAATGGACCACTTTTCCTTTAATACCGTTTATGTAAGCACTTCTGATTCTTGAAGTCATCCATCATTTTCTTTACAAAATCCAGGGTGACAACATCCCCCTCTATTCTTGCTCCGGAGTATTGTGGCCCCACCTCTGGCATTGAAAAAAAAAATTCATTCAAAATATGAATAAAGGAAATTAAACATTAGCATAAAACTCAAAATTATTATAAGATTCGAATTTAACAATTGAAAAAAAAAAGGGGGGGATTCTGATTAGGGAAATATATGATCTCCATCATTATGGGAATCATTTCTTTACACACATACAAGAATAAGGAATTATAGACTATGGATGCTATACTGATACGAGCATATAGTAGAACAAGCATACATTGTTTGAACAAGAATGTAAGCATATAAAGCATGTAGGTTTGTCTGCACACAGCAGAAATCTACATAATCCAGGCTCATCCCTCATCTAAATATGTGATTATAGCATTTACATGCCAGTTCAAGTAGAAATCGAATGGTAACAAAAGTACATAAAAGAAACAGTCAAACAAAGCCACAACAGCTGATCTTCCAAATTTACATAGCACAGCCATTGTTTTTTGTTAAACTCTACAGGAGGACGCCGTCATCCTTTCTTGCACTCCTTCTCTCTCTATTTATATATATCTTATTTTTTTATGCTCTGAAGAATAGCAACAACTGACATCCTTATCAGTCAACAAACCATATTAAATCCTGCTTTATGGCAATCATCCACAGGACTGATGACCTAGCTTGCGTTGCTCTCAGAAGGCCTGAGAATGGTTAACATCATATTCAAGTCAAACAGTTTCCTGGGTACTTAGTTTTGGTTCTGTGGGCAAATTAGAGAGTGATGAGTTAGACAGAACAGCCTATATAATACACATAAATTTCATTGATTTGTCTCATTCTTTGCAGCTGAAGTTCATTCATGAAAACAAAAAATGACATCAAGGAAATATTTTCCTGCTATTAGCCTCTTAAATAAACCAAAAAACAGAATTTTCACCAGATTAGCATCCAATACATTAAGTAGTTCTTCATCATGATTAGATTATAGATTTTATTTGCTCAATTACTTGATCATAAAAAGGCAAAAGAAGTTTAAAAAACCTTGCACTACAATATCAACCAATTGTCTTCCATCAAAGAGATACTTAAATGAATCGTTTTGCATCATAAAAAATGAAAAATACAATAAATGTTACAAATGATTTATTAAAAGAAATCCCATTGAATAGTACTAAAGTTCTTTCAACTTTATCAAGTTTAAGAACTGACTCATGATAATATTATAATGACTATGAACCATTTTTGGATATTAATTTACTTTAAGCTCAGACCTAACTCATGTAAATGACTCCTGCTAAATATACCAGCATTAAGGCCACTCCACCACCATGCCCCAAAGATCAACAGCAAACCCACCACAATTGCAGATGCTATTGTGGTCACTGATGTCCTGAACAACATCATCACCGCTGCAATAACTGCTACTGTCACTGATGCTATGGCCACTTCGGTTGGAACCGAAGAATTGCGGCCCTTTCCTATAATGATACAATACATACAAAGAGTGATAATATATGGGAAACATATAAATTTTTCCTGGAATTGATGAATCATGATAATGGGAATTTGCAGGAGAGGACAGACTGAAGAAAGTATGTGACAAAAATATTTAACTATTGACCTAGGAAAAATCCCAATGAACAACAACTGTTGAGGTGAAGGAAGGATGGGTCCTCAATTAATTTCTTTCTTCTTACAGAAAATAAATACATAGCTAATCACAGCAACGGGAGAGTTGCTTCAGTGTTCAGATTAGAAGCACCGAAAAGGAAGTGGTAACCCAATACCCAAACATATTTCCATCAAAATGCATGCCTATTTGTAAGTTGCAATAATGCCTGGCTCAAGGTCAAAAAATAATCATGACAAAGGAGATATTCAAACTTTCAAAGAATCAAAACTCAGCTAAATTTACAAACTATCCACAATAAACACAACGTAACATAGATAGCATGGAAATCTCTAACATAAAAGAAATATAATAGCATAGAAAAGGTGATGAAGTAAAGATGCTAGCATAAAGAAGCCACAATTAAAAAATTGTTATAGTACCAATAGTGTGAAAGTCTATGGATTCAGCTATTGAACGCCTTTCAGACTCCGGCACAGCAATTGCTTCTTCAAATTTAAGTTTCATCACTGCTTTTTCACATTCTTTCAATTTCTTTGCTGCATCAGGATCATTGGGGCACATTTTCTTGACCTATTAATGCATGCAAAATATATGTTACATGATAATAGTGTGAGGGCATCATACTTCTTTGTGGAATAAACAAAAGAATTGTCTGGCTTAAATGGTTTCGGAGCAAGATCCCATTGAATTCGAGGGAAAGACAACATATGACAGCCAGGGTGATGAATTGTCTGCTTCAGTACAGAAAAAGTGACAATCCATGAAAGAGCATTTCAAGAAGGTTGATGGCCAGGAAAGAGTTTCAAACCCCCAATTTCTATCTTCCTCAAGATATCTCATTATTGGTTACTTTTATCTTCAAATGAGCTTGCACCTTTTTCCTGGCAATAATGAAGTGGGAATTTATAATAACAATTAACTACCTGTTGAAAATCCTTCAGTGCTTCTTTGAATTTGCCCATAGCAAGATGAGCAGCACCTCGCCTGTAATAACCCTATAATAACAAACCGTAATTAGCATTCCACTGATTAGATTCCTGCAGACCTTTGGACTCTTGTAGCAATTAAGATGCAGACCTTTGAATATTTAGGGTCAACTTCGGTAGCTTTTGTAGCATCTTGTATAGCACTACCATATTCCTCAAGCCTAAGATGGGCAAAGGCACGGTTAGCCCAATATACAGCATTTCTATTGTTTATCTCAATTGCTTGTGTATATAGATCAATAGCTTGGGCATATTTGCGAGCTGAAAAGGAAAACTCAGAGAATCAGCAGGAACGTTAAAGCAGTGAATAGTCCTGATCAACACATTTAGCAATTATGTCAATGGAAAAGACAGCAACATTAGATGTCAATCTGAAATTTACTGCTAATTCTGCTGAACCGTCAAAAGAAATAAAAAGGATCACATCATACAATGAAAAGAAAAGAAAAATAGTCTGAGTTGCAATTACCATTGAATGCTTCATTAGCATGAAGTTTGAGTTCTTCGGCTCTTGAAACATTAGAATTTGCAGTTTCCATATAGGCAAAACTATGACATGTAAGATGACAAACTTCAGATTTCAAAATATAAAATCTGTATTACAAAGCTTCACCTGCTGAATTTAAACAGTAATCAGCTGCATAATTTGTAATCATCATAGTAAGTACTTATACTATTCTCATCGGCACATTCTAATTCAAAAGTTTAAGCACGTGATATTTGTCTCCTACTTGTAACGTATACGTCAAAAAGTGCATAATTGCTCATAATTATTATCATCATCTTTATTTCCTATTAATAATTCAGCTTTTTCATGACATTTCCCGATCTTATTTTCAAAATTAAGTACAAAAGAACAATTTACTCTCATAGAACCAGGCAAGCAGTTACACGCGCAATATGTTCAACAAAAATAATATGAATCCAACCAGATTGGGTTTACATTGAAATCTAGGATTGGTAACAACTAACAAGTAAAATATGTAAAAATGTCAGCTCAAATTTATTACGTAAGTGAAGATTAAACACTAGCATCCTCAGTTTCAGGATATAATTATCAACTACGCTGAACAACATGCGGAAAAAAATCGAATACTGAAGCCGTGATGATGACGGTGATGAATGAGAGAGTAGCTAAGTTGGTAGCTGGAGAGAGAAAGGGGAGAGAGAAGCAGATGCCATGTGGGTGAGAGGAGGAAGAAAGAAGAAGCAGCGAAAGACACGTAGACTCACGGTAGATAGGGAACGAACCAACAATGATGGAGGCGCCGCCGACACACTGCACACGACTTTCACCGGCGTCGTTGCGGGAGAACTCGGGAAAAACCATTATATTCAAACAGGCCTTTCTTACCTCCGTAGCCCACTAACACTTTGTTGCGCTCTGTGAGAAATGGGCCAAATGGCAAAAGGAAAAAAAAAAAAAAAAAGAGGCCTTTCTTCCCTGTTGCTTTCCCGTGCTACGTGATTTTGCCCATTTGAATTCCACTTTTCGAGTAAATTATCCTCTCCTCGTCACTCTTCCTTCAAATGAATATCCTCAATGAACAGCAGCGGAGCAAAACAACCTCGGTTTTTAAATTTATGTATTTAATTTTTAAATTCAGGATTATACATTGATACTAAATCAAAATTTTATACTACTATATGCTTTTGTAATTTTTGGATTTTTTTATATCTTTTACAATTTTTTAATCAAACGTATTAATTTTTATAAAAGAATTTAGAAAATATTTTATACAACTTTGATTAATGGAATTGTAACCTTTTTATGCAATTATTATATATAAAGTCCAAATGAAAATGTAATTTTTTGTGAAAAGTTAAAAATTGTTATATACACAATTTTAAGTTTTACATTAAACCTTCATTGAACATGTAAATAGTCTAACACGTACAAAAGTATTATTCTTAAATTTCAATTATAAAAATATCAATTTATTAATCTTTATTAAAGAATAAAAATATAGGATAAAATTCTAATATTAACCTATTCTTTTATAAATGTTAATTGACTAATATTGAACGCAAAGTTATAACTTTCAAGACTAACTTATTACTAAAGAGTAAGTGTAGTTCATCATTTTATAATATTTCAATGAATTCAAATTCTAAGATTTAATATTTAATATATTCATATATAATATCATCTAATTTATTTTATAAGAAATTTGAAAATTTAATGTTTTTACTTACACACACTCGAACTAATGTAGTTCTAAATATAAAAGAAATAAATATAAATTTTTATATTTAAATTTAAGTTTAAATTTAATTAATTATAGTATTTTACATTATTAGTAAATGAGAATAATTACCAAGAACAAGACATATTATTAAAAGAATTTATATTTGATTTATCATTATGTAAAATATAAACATTTTATACTATTAATAAATGAAAAAAAAGATATATTATTAAAAAGGTATAAATAATTAAAAAATTTTGATCGCAGTAAATTTTTTTTTATAAATTTTTATTAATATAGTAATACATATATAAGTAATAGTATAAAGTTAATCTATATTAAATACTAACAATGAATTAAATTTAAAATTTATTAAAAATAATAATTAAAAATCTTTAATAATAAATTATTTTTAAAAATTTGTGTTAATATAATAACACATAAATAAATAATAATGTAAAATTGATTTACATTGAATCAAAATTAAATCTTTAGAATTTAGAATAAACCTTTTCTCCTTTTAAATATTTTTGTTCAATTTTATCCTTGAAGAAATGAAAATAGATAAATTAATCCTTCTCTAAGTTCATACGTAATGATAAGATTAGATAAATTAATATTTATGGAAATAAAATTTGTATAAAATATTTTATAGAGGAGAAAATGTCAATTTAAAAAAAATTGGCGAAATTTAAATTGATAGATAAGATCACAATAAAAGGGAATTATGAAATAATGAGAAGAGTTGCTATTTGCTTAATTGATTGTACTCTCCTTGGCCCAAGAAAATTATCGTAGTCGTTAAGGGAAAAAATACGGAATAGACAGACGAGTTAGACGACTAAATCATGACTGAGACCGAGACTGCGATTGCACTCTAACCTCATTTCGATTTACTTTCACGACAATCACATACCTGCCTCCACAGATCCCATTCTCTTCGCTTCACATTTGTTGCAGCCAAGAGAAATGGCGGCCATTGCAGTTCATCAATTCGCGCAGTGCATCACTTGCCACGCATGGAGCCCTGATCAATCCAGTAATTCAACTTTCTATCTCCTTTCGTTTTTAATTTTCTGTTTGTTTGCTGAGAAAATTAACCAGGGTGGTGTTTGTGACAAGATTTGGGTTTAATTGTTTCTATGGTTTTGAGGAAATGGAATATGTATGTAGTAGTTGTCGCGGGTTTAGTTTTCACAACATTGTGTCAAGTTTCATAGACGTGGAATTGATTTGATCTGGTTCTTAGATCATGCGAAGCATACAATTAGGACAGCCTTCTGCTTGAACCGTTTCCTTTGTTGTCTAGCTCTAATTCCGCCGCTAACTTCAGCATTTCCTTTTAGTCTATCATCGATGATGGCTTTTGCTCTTATGTACGGTTTGGAGTCCTAAAACATAGGGGATGCTTAAGAGTGATTCTACCTATTCGCTGAAATGGAGGGAAGGAGGGAGATATATATGTCCCAATTAATAAAATGATCGGTTGAGTATGTCCTGATATCTTATTGCCTATGTCTCAGTACTATTTGTCTCCTTTTGTAGTGGTTGCACTGTGTCCGAACAATAATGAAGTCCACATCTATAGAGTGTTTCAAGAAAAATGGGAAAAGGTGCACGTTCTTCAAAAGGTACTTTTCCAGTCACTATATCTTAGCTAAATTAATATTATGGTATTGCTTATATAATATTTTGTATCTTCTAGATGTGAACACAGACCAAAAAATCTACAACTGATGATTTTGGGGTGCGTAGTAAGCTTCTGAAAATGGTGATTAAGTGCAGTAGTATGTAATCCTTAGGCCATTAGACTCTGCAGCATTCAACCACTTAGTCTGCAAAGATTGCTATTAGCAACTTGATGAGCATATCCGTGCTTTATTTGTTTTTTGTTGTTGTATGTAAAATTTAAATATGATATACTGAAAGGAACTGCATGATGCTTGTGTTGGATTGAGCAAATTTCTTTTATAAAGACAAAAAGGGAGGGAGATAACATAGTACATGTGTCCTCTGAATATCATGTCTCCAGAATCATGCTTGATACATTTCTTTTTATTCCAATTCATTTCTGTTTATATTGGAAAGTCGAAATGACTAATCTTGCAACAGCCTTTGCCAATAATGTCTAAATATGCAATTTCTTGGCTTTCACAGCACGACCAAGTAGTTTCTGGAATAGACTGGAGTGCTAGAGCTAACAGAATAGTTACAGCATCCCATGATCGGAATTCGTGAGTCCATTGGTCAATCTTTTTTTCTCTTTTAAATGACAAGGCTTAGTAATGACAAGGCTTAGTCCCAGTGTTGGTGGTAGTGATCTTTTTTTCACTTGTACTTGATGAGGCACATTATTTTTTAAAAACTTTGAGCTTTGTGTAGGTATGTCTGGAACCTTGAAGGGTCAGAATGGGTGCCAACTCTTGTCATCCTTCGGCTAAACCGTGCTGCTCTTTGTGTTCAGTGGAGCCCTAAAGGTTGGAAGCATTTTCTTCATATGCTTATCTATGTATCTTCTGCAATTTTATAATTTAATAAATACCTTTGAAGCAAATATTATTCAACTTACTTCTAAATATTTTATAAAAATTAGTTACTATTTATCATGAAGTTTGTTTCATATTGGATGATGATATCTTTCTGATGCTTGTTTCTAATTGTTTGCTAGCAGAAAACAAGTTTGCAGTTGGAAGTGGGGCAAAAACTGTTTGTATATGCTACTATGAACAAGAGAACAACTGGTAAGTTATTTGTTATGTGCAATTTATCATGTCTCATATTCTTATTAGCTGCATAATTTGGTTAGTAAAATTGAATTTCTTGCCATAACTTGATTATCTGCTTCCCTCGCTCTTAGTTTTATATAATGGGGAACTCAACTTTTCAAGAACCTGCATTACTCTTTAGTTAGTATTGGATGCTCATAATAGTATCTCCTTTGTAGGTGGGTGAGTAAACTTATCAGGAAAAGGCACAATTCTTCTGTGACAAGTGTTTCTTGGCATCCCAATAATGTAAGCACTCTGATCTTATCTTACTTATATACATCTCTTAGTGTGGTCATATATTTTCTGCATGTGAGTATCCATTTGATTCAGTCATTGACTTCTTATCCATGGAATTTTTTACTTGAGGAGGCCAAGTATCAAAACTTTTTAGAACATATAATATTTTTAAATTTTTCTGGGGACTAATCTAAAATTACTATATATAAAATTGAAGACATTAATTTTTATTTTTTTTTTTGAGGAGGGGAGTGAGTGAAGCCCCTGCTCACCCTGTGGCTTTACCCCTGGTTGTTATTGGAGCTAAATGCTTGTTTTTTCTTATGGGAAATTCCTGTCTTTAGACCTACCATGTGATCTTATTGTTTGGCCTCTATTTGGTGTTCAGCGCATGGTTTTTCCAGGATTCTTTTAGTTCAACTGCTCTTTTAAAAGGGACATCTGTCATGTGATTTAGAAATACTTTGCACTGCATCTTAGTGTTATCTTTTGACTGCAGATTCTCCTTGCTACAACATCCACAGATGGGAAATGCCGGGTTTTTTCCACCTTTATAAAAGGTGTAGATACAAAGCATGAAAATAAGAAGTAAGGGCTACACATTTAACCTTTTCTTTCTCTTATCATGTTTGTGTTAAATTATTCAAGGTTGCTTTATGAATTGCCGTAGGGAATCAAAGACGGGAACTTCTTCAGATTTAAAATTTGGAGAGGTTCTACTCTGACTCTTCTTCCTCATTTGGATATTTTACAGTGCTTCTCTGCTTGCATTAAATTCATGTGCACCTATTTGTGGATATTCAACTGTAATATACTAACCTCACTCTCTATTTTAGAGAGAGAAAAATAAAAATAAAGGGAAAAGTACTGTCATAGCTGTGCTGCTTGTGCTCACATGGTTATTTTTGGGTGTAACAGTTGATCATTCAGCTTGATCTCTCATTGTCTTGGGCATTTGGCGTTAAGTGGTCACCAAGTGGCAATACTCTAGCTTATGTAGGTTAGAAAATTCTCTCTTGTGAAACTTTGGCTGGGCAGAAGTTAAAACTACCAGCTATGTTTCTTTTCTAGTTTTCATGTCTTCTTGCTATAGTGTCAACTGAGGTTTAGTTAGTATCTTTATGTTTAATATAAGAAGGAAAGTTGGATAGAATTTCCTTATCTTCTATGTTGCTTGCTGTGGAGCAAAAAAATAATAATAATAATAATTAAAAACTATTTTTACTCCCTATTCTTTACGATCTACTTGTGATAATCTCTTGTTATTTATCATTTGTACTTATAAGTACATTGCTATACAGGTCATAATTCCATGATATATTTTGTTGATGATGTTGGCCCTTCTCCTTTGGCACAAAATGTTGCTTTTCGTGATTTGCCGCTCCGTGATGTGGGTCAGCATCCATTCTTTCTAATATCTTTGTCGCACAGTTTCCTTCTCTTACAATCTGCTGACATTTTGAGAAAATGGTGGATCATTATATGCCATGCTTGCAGGTGTTATTTGTTTCTGAGAAGATGGTAATAGGTGTGGGATTTGATTGTTGTCCAATGGTGTTTGCTGCTGATGAAAGAGGCATATGGTATGTGAAATTTGCAGACATGTGTTTCTAAGAATAGGATCATAGTAATGGGTTTGTTGATGGGGTGGGCCTACCTTGTACATGATCTTCCTACATGGAGTGGACATTATTGTGGCTTATAATCTGTAAATGATGGTTCCAACTTCTCTTTCTTGGCAAAAAAGTCTGTGTGTTTAATTGACATTTTATTCCCTTTTCTTCTTGTTTTTTAGGAGTTTTGTCAGGTATCTGGGGGAAAGAAAAGAAATATCTTCTGGATCAAAATATGGCTCACAGGTAGGTATCTTAAAAGGAATATTTCTTACATGCTGCTGTTCCATTAGAAAACTGAATCTCTAATTGAAAATTTTATTTTTCATTTATTCTAATATGGATGACAAGGTTAGATACTGGGTTGTGAAGATCTTGTTTCGTTTGTGTTTGCAGATTAGAGGTAGTGGATAGAAGAATGTAGTTTCCAGTTTTGTGCTTACTCTGTTAATAACTCTGTGAACACTTGTATATCACCTTGCTAATTGTTTAAAATTCATTTTCTGTAATCTGTGTTTTGTCTGCTTTATACTTTTACGTGACAATTTTGTCTTAAATAAAACTTATTGGCTTTTTCATTTTCCATTTTTTCTGGATTCTGTCTTTTATCAGTTTTCTGAAGCATTTGGCAAGTTTTATGGTCAATCCAAGCATGGAGTGGGCAATGATGCAGTTGAAACTTCAAAAACACGTGGAGGCATTCATGAGAACTGCATTAAGTATCTATTTCCTTCATAACTTCTTTTCCCTCTCTCAAAACGTGGTTGGTTATACCGTAATTTTTCTTTTAAATTGCTCGGCATATATCAAGTCTACCTTGTGGTAGCTATCCTTTTCCTTGGTTAAACACAGTAGCTTGATTTTCGGTTTTCTATGTATATACATTTGGATGGCTCCTGACACACAAGAATTTTGGCAGCTTATATTCATATTAATCGTATACAGTTTTTATACGCATGAAATAGTATTATAAATGGATGACTATAGGCTTTTTCGGACTGTAGCTGTATCATCCCTCTTGGAGCTCGTGGGGCACGGAGAAGGCGTTTCAGCACATCAGGTTAGTGCAAAAGGTGGAGAATTTATTTGAAGGGTCATCGCAAGTTGTTACTTTTCTGATGTAAATCCTCCTCCGTTCTATGGCATATACATTAGCACCTCCTTTTTAATGCTTTTGCTGCTTGAAACTGTAGGACTGGATGGAAGAGTCGTCATATGGGATTTGGAGAATGAGCAAGACCTATCTGAATACTTGTAAGCCCTTATTATACGGATGTGGGCAATTGGCGTTGTACTTAATCAAGGCCTAACAAAGATCGTTTTCTAGAATTAAACGTTTGTGAATCTGTATCTTGTACTGTATGATAAAGTGATAAAGTGATTTTATTTCCTCGTATTTTGGTGGTTGTATTTCATTTCATCTAACAATTCACATTTAAAAGGCGTGCCTATGCTGTGTTGGTAAACAAATTTGTGTTGTATTCTTATTCATCTTCGTAGAAGACATTAATGAACGTTAGCGCATCATAGCTTTGGGTTTGGGGATAGTTTCTGACTTCTTATGCTGTATGCACTTTATTTCTAGAAATACCATGTTTATGGTGTGCAAATCAGGATAAAGTTATTGTTTTTGCTTAGCATCTTGTAGTAATACTACTACCACCAGGGTTGGAGGCTGAGAAATGTGGGAGGTGAGAAACGTTTTAGGGGCCAAAATCACTGTTGCATTTTTTTTTTGGGTACGATATGAAAGAAGAATTATAAACAAGCTGTGGGAAATTAAATATTTACTTGTTTAACAAAAATAAATGAGTTTGGATTCAAAGTTGTTGAGCCTACAAAATTCAAATTCAACCTTGACATTGCATGAGCCTAAACGAAACTTGATATAATTAATGGTTATTTTTAATAAATAATCATAAGAAAACATGACAGAAAACTCTACTTTCACTTTAGATATCTCTTTTCTATTTTTTTAGTTGATTTTTTTTCTCTTTTCTTCAAGGAAGAATACACAATAATATTAATTAGGATGTGTTTAACAATGCTAAAATATTTGGTACTAAATTTTTAAGTGTTAAATTTTCAATGTTTGAATAGTTTCTTATTTTAAATAATGAATTCAGTTAATAATTTGAAATTTTATTACAAAACATTAAAATTGCACAAAATTCAAAAATTATCTCTGATTATGATTTTAAAAATTTTATGTACTTATTGCTTAAAAATGATGTAAATGGATTATATGTTCAACTATTATTCTAAAAATAGATATAATTTTGGATATATTTATCTAGAAATGGAGGATGAAATTAAATTGAGTTGAGTCAAACTTTAATATATTTATCCAAAAATGGAGAATGAAATTAAATTGAGTTGAGTCAAACTTTACCCTTATCAAGTATGGCTCCTTTGAAATAAAGTGAGTTTGAAATAATAAATTAGATCTTCAAATATATATTATATTATATATAAAAATATGATAAAAAATTATATACAAATTAAACAAATTGAGTAAGAAACTAATCGAATCAAGCCGAATAAATAGTCAAGTTACTCAACTTATGTGCCACTCTTAAGAAAATCCCATCAAAATAAGAGCAAATGTTAAATATATTCAATAAATAAAGAGATTCAAAATATTTTTAGTTAATTTAATAATTAGTTTTAACTAATCAAATAAATACAATATAATTTTAATATAATTTTAATCCTAAATCTATTCGATCAAGTATTGAATTAACATTTTAAATATATTTTTACTTATTATACTATCTTTCACATTTAACTTATTTCTTAGATGGAGCTAAATTATTAATTTTTATTCACAAAAAATTATATATATAATTTAATCATTTTAGAAGTTTAGGGGGACCATGGCTACCCTACGTTACTAGGCTCCACCCCTGACTACACCAAAATGCATATGCCACCTAGTTGCATTTGGAATGTTAAAGACCGACAAATTATACATAGCTTAGACTTTCATTGAAAGCCCACATTTATTTGAAAAAATTGCATTATTAAAATATTTTATTTTTGATTGGTAAGTTCAGAAACTATGAAAAAATTAGAAACAAATATCAAGCATGAACTTGCGAAAAATTTGTAAAAGAGATTATATTTACCCGCTTTAGTTCACCACCTCAGTTATAATTTCCTTCTAATAATAGTTATGGTATATTTTACTATGTTGCATACAAATCTAAGTATTGATTTCCAACCATTCAAAACTTAGATGTGAATGAAGTTAGACAAAGTATAATGTAGTAATTACATGCCTTGATGCTTTTTAAATTATAAGTATTGCATCCATATTCACAAATTTTGAATCTAACATAGCTAAGCATGAGCATTGACGCTAGGGTAGCATTGGTTGCCGATTTTTTTTTTCATTTTTTTGAGAATATTTTAAAAGAATATGAGGTTTTTATATTTAGTTCAAATTTTAAGAAAATATTTTCAAGAATATTCATATTTTCAAGAATATTTTTAACTTAATATTCCCTCAAAATATTCTATTTTAGCTACTCCACCACTTATCGCAATTAATTATTACCTACCACCACCTACAACCAATAATTACCACCCATTATTATCGATCATTGGCAACTACTGGTGATCACTATCCATTTCTGATAAGAATTATTGACCACTGCTATCATTTACCGTCATTTATCACTATCTATCACCGATGACTATTGCAAATTATTATCTATTATCAGTTATTAACATCAGCCATAATCCACTATTGATTATCATTGTTCATTACCACCTACCACTGATAATTACCACCAATCACTATCCATTACTGATAATTATTTTTCACTATTATTTATTATTGGCCAATACACATCATTAGTGACCATTGTCATCTACTATCCATTATCAGTAATCACTACTGGTCATAACCAATCATTAATGATCACTATTGACTACCACTTATCGTTGGTAATTATCATCAACCACCACCTATAATTAATGATCATTATTCATCACTAATCATTATCGGTAACCACTATTATTCACCATCCATTACTGGTGATCATCATTAGCTACCATCCATTATTTGCAATCACTATCAAGCACCACCAACCATCAGTGATTACTATTCATTACTACTTACTACTAATGACCACTATCTGCTTTATTAATCCTTAATAATAACCATTAACCATCATCGATTGCCAGTAACTACCGCTAACCATTACTCATCATCAATAATCATCATCTTTCACCATTATCGTTGCCATCTTTTGTCAAGAAAAATTGTTAATCACTGCTCATTAACAATAACTATTCAATTTTTTAATAATGCTATTTATTGTAACCAAATAATATTTTTTAAGTATTTAAAATAATTAAAATAAAATATTATAATATCTTTATAAATATTTCTAATTGAATCAAATATAGCAATATCATATTCCTAAGAATTACATTTGTAAAAATATTAGGATTTCTGAGAATGTTTAATTTTGTAAATCAAAGGCCCCTAGCTAGAAGTTTTGTTTTACAACAAAAATTGAAGTGAAATCACTTTCAATTTTAAGATTAGGCTTATAAATATTAACTTTTTTTCATCAAGATAAAATTGAAAAATTTTAATTTTTACTTTTTAACTTTATTAGAATTTAAATTATATCCATTAACCTTTATTTGAAATCATCGTATTATCTAATTTTCAAAATAAAATTTAATGTTTTCATTTACCAAAATAAAATAAAATAAAATACAATGCTAAGCATATTAAAAATAAGAGAAAAATTACATTGACTTCCTTAAAATTTCAATGAAATTATATGAAGCTTCCTTTTAATTTCAAAATCTACACAAACCTTTCTTAAAATATAAATAATGTCATACTTAAATTCAAATTTGAGATTTTCTGTAATAAAATAATAAAAAATTATTAGACATTCAAATCAAATAATATATACTAATATAAGATATCCTAAATATTTTATAATAAAAATATACTTAAATTAAATTCAAATAATTAAAATGTGACTAATAAAAAGTCAAATTTTGATTTAAGTATCATAAATTTTAACCACTTGAGTTTAATCAAAATATATATTTAATGATAAAATACTAAAATTATCATATATTATTTGATTTTAATATATAATCATCTTTTTTATTATTTTATTGACATAAATTTTAGATTTAAATTTAAATGTAGCACAATTTTATATTATAAGGAAGATTTGTGTAACTTTTAAAATTAAAAAAGATATTCTTATAATTTCACTAAGAGTTCGTTGGATTCGCAAAGAAGCATAGAAAATAAAACTTTCTGAAAAAATTGAATTGTTTAAGTGGCCACTAATTGCTAAAATAGCAAAAATAAAACTTCTTATTGGCCACTAATTATTAAAACAAAGGAAGCAGAAATTTCCTAAAAGTTCTACTTTTTCCAAATCATGAAAAGTTGCTTACCGATGCCCTTTTAGCAAGAAGAATTCTTTACGTTTTTCATAGATAAAAGTATAAAATTATCCTTATTTAATTAAATTAATAATCACTTTAATATTTTATCTCTTGTTATTTAAAAATTATGATATATATATTTATTAATAATAAATATAATTTACTAATTATAAAATATAAAAATATTTATTAAATATAATTATTAATTATGTAAAATAAAATTATTTTAATAATATAATAAATAAAATTTGTATTGTATGGAATATATATTAAATATTATATTAGAAATATAAATTGTAAATATAATCATAAATGTTACTATAATAAAAATTTAATTCTAAATATAATTATATTATATTTATTATATACCTATTATATTAGTTTATATTTATTATTTATTATTTTGATATTCAATCATAAATGTAAAAAAAATTATGTATTTATCTACTTTATATAAATTTGATAGAATTAATTATTCAACTAATATTTTTCTTCATTTAAATTACATTTCATTTTAATTATATTAAGATAATTTTAACAAAATTGCTACTATACCTTAATATTATTTTAATACATATCAATAAATTTTAATTGCATTAGTTATTTTTTATATATTATATTTTTAATCTCTTTTTCTATTGTAATTTTTTAAAATTAGTAATTTCTTATTTTTTCAATATGCTAAAGTAAAATAGGTTTGTGTAACTTTTAAAAATAGAGGAGATATTCTTATAATTTTACTAAGAATTCATTAGATTCATGATAATAACATAGGAAATAAAACTTCTCAATAAGTAGGAAATAATTGAGTCATTTAACTGGCTACTAATTGCTAAAATAGCAAAAAACAGAACTCCTTATTGGCCACTAATTATAAAACAAAGGAAGCAAAAGTTCTTTAAAAATTCTATTTTTTACAAATTATAAGAAATTGTTTACTAATGCCCTTTTAGCAAGAAGAATTTTTTAAATTTTTTATGTTTTTCATAGATAAAAATATAAAGTTATCTTTATTTAATTAAATTAATAATCACTTTAATATTTTATCCTTGTTACTTAAAAATTATGATATGTATTTATTAATAATAAATTTAATTTACTAATTATAAAATATAAAAATATTTTAATAATATAATAAATAAAATGAGTATTGTATAGAATATATATTAAATATTATATTAGAAATATATTTAGTAAATATAATCATAAATGTTACTATAATAAAAATTTAATTCTAAATATAATTATATTATATTATATTTATTATATACCTATTATATTAGTTTATATTTAGTATTTATTATTTTGATATTCAATCATAAAAGTAAAAATTATGTATTTTTCTACTTTATATAAATTTGATAGAATTAATTATTCAACTAACATTTTCTTCATTTAAATTATATTTCATTTTAATTATATTAAGATAATTCAAGATATATATATATATATATATATATATATATATATATATATATATATATATAAATCTTAATTTTTTACATAAATCTATTTTACTTTAGCATATTGAAAAATAAGAAATTACTAATTTAAAAAAATATAATAGAAAGAGAGATTAAAAATATAATATATAAAAAATAAGTAATGTGATTAAAATTTATTGATATGTATTAAAATAATATTAAAGATATAGTAATCATTTTATTAATATTTCTCAAGAAGTTTAAAGTTGAACAAAATAAAATATAAGAAATTTCATAGAAAGTATCAATTCCTTAGTATCAACTAAATAATGTTTAGTACTTCTCAAAAAGTTTACATAGAAAGTTACTTTTTGAAAAGTTCAACTTCTAATAGAAACTTATTTTTTGTATAAATCAAATGACTCCTAAAATTCAAAAGAGGCCAATGTATATTTCTTTAAAATTAATTATTTTTTAGATGGTAAAATTCTACCAAATTAAATAAAATGTCAACTATATTATAAAAGTTTACTAAATGAATTAAAAGGAAAAATTCAACTATTTTATTTAATAAAACTCAATAATTTTTTTCATAGTTAAAACTTATGAAATGAAAAATAGAAACCTTTTGTATAGAAAGCATAAATGAGCAAGAATGAACCAAGTTAGCATGTTTTTGCTAATGACAACATCAGATCCAGAGATTGTTATTCCATATTATTTTGCAAGAATAATTTATTTTAATTCATATTTTCCAAATTTTAATTTTTAAATTATAGCATAGAAACCTATAAATTAATTACTATTAAATGGTATTATAAGTTGACATACTTGATTCATTTAAGTCCATTATATGGTCTTTGACACAATCTTTTTTGTCCAAAAATCAAGAGTTCAAATCTCTTAATATTACAAAGCAAGGTTACAAAAGATAACCTCCCTTAGTTAGAACTCTTTTTGTCGTAGTCACAATTATGAGAGATATATAGTATTACCAATGGAATAAATACTGGCTAATAATTTCTAATAAGTTAGGGATTTCTTTGTAAATATAAAACCAGATTATAGATCCTATCCATTATAAAATTCATACCCATTATTTTGAATAATACGAACGAGCTTAATACCTTGTGGCCTATTAATTGAAATATCACATTTAAGCTTTCTTGATATCAACACTAATCATTAATAGATTATATTGGTCCAAAAAAATAATAACAATCTCCTACTTGGACTCATATAATTTATTAATGACGATCACTACAGTAGCAATGTAAACTGAAATTATATTATTTCATCCATGAGGTTAAAATGAGATCATAAGTATTTAATAACATATAATGCTAAATTTGAAAAGATATTAATATTTAACATACTAAATACTCACATCTCACTGACCAATATAAACAATAATTTTAAAGTGTTCATTGTAAAATTTAAATGATTTTAATGTAATTATGTGTAAATTTTGGCATAACAATTCTTAACATCTATTCAAAATAGTTAATGAGAATAAAATTCTTAGTAATAATGAGACAGAGTCTAAATGTATGTAATCATACATCATACCTCAAAATGTGCATAAAATATATAACGATAATGCTAATATCTCATTATAAGTATTTTGTTTAAACATATCATAACCTTATATCATAAAAAACATAGAAAAAGCTTAGGCAAATTTCATATTATTTAGATGATCATGCTTAATATTTACCCTTAAGATTTAGGCTAGTAGATCCATGTGCATATAATCTATGGAAAATAAATAACATACTTGTATATTTTCTTTCTCAAATAGATACTTTAATTCAAAATCCTTTACACGGGCAAAATTTTCATTATTGAGAAAGAATCCTACGGTAGTAGTATTATCGTGACATAAATCATAAATTTGGTTAAGGTTAGAAAACTTCATAATTTGTCAACTTAGTAAGGAAACATGTGACATGTCTTTCTATTTAATGGAAGTCGCTACAATTAATTGCACAATAATTTTTATGACGAAGCTCTTCTTATCACATGCCCAATCATATATTTACGATTACTTAGATAAGTGATAGAATGAATTTAAGTAACCTATACATATGAGATCTCTCAATTTTCTATAGGTCAATGTATAATTAATTGTACTACATAGATATAATACTATTTGTAGTATAAAACCACTTAACCTAAATTAACAATAGGGTACTTATAACAAATGCATATGGGATAAGTTTTATCACTTAAAAAATACTAGAGCCTAATAAATTTAATCTTTTTAGATTAATAGATATGGAAGTATATTGACTTATTGGACTCCTTTAGTACCAAAAATAAGATAAGCCAAACTTCCCTAGGACCTTTAGTTTATAGGCCTACATATATTTTTACTCCCTAACCTTGTAATTAAGTTTAATTTAGTGTTGCTTTGTCTCAATCAACACACTCATGCTATGATTAACTGAATTAGTAAAATATTCTTAT
The DNA here is from genome assembly GCA_020226215.1 of Sindora glabra. Taxonomy (NCBI): domain Eukaryota; kingdom Viridiplantae; phylum Streptophyta; class Magnoliopsida; order Fabales; family Fabaceae; genus Sindora; species Sindora glabra. Next base: position 1,575,303 of record CM035226.1, on the reverse strand, counting down.
ATACTAGTTTTCTTTGCTTTCTTAATTTTCAAGAAAAATAATATCTTTTATCAAGTCATAAGATTAAACTAAATACAAAATATTGGACATCTTCATTTTCCCTTTTGGGTAACAACTTAGCTATGTAGTCCTTGACTATTACTGAGCAAGAACATATAATTCATTTTAACATCCCCTTGTGTGGTAAAAGATATATATACATTTTACACAAAATCAAACCATGAGAAATAACAAATGAATTTTTTAGTAATGTAGTTGAATCACATTGTCTTTAACTCTTATTATCTGGGCATTTTAATGGATATCACTATTTAAATATATCTTTTAAAGTTAATTTGAAATTTAGAGATAGTTTTAAAAAACTTTAACAAATTTAACAATAACTTTCAAATAGTTATGAAAATAGTTAAGCAATGTACTAAACAAATACTTTATTTGAAATAAATTTAATTTCATAAAACTAAATGAAATGTCAATCAAACATAAATAAAATGAGTTCTTAATGGAAAAATAAGAAGATGTTTTAAATATAAGCTTAACTAAAACAATTATCCCTAATTAATGGGCTTCGTCTTCAATTTTTTCTAACTTTTTCTTTTCATTCTTTGCTTACTTCTTAAATTCAAAGCACTTTACTTTCTTATGGCTAAATTTCTTGCAAAATCGATACTTCTCTTTGAATTAAGCCTTTTTAAGTTTAAAATGGTCATCATTTTGCTCTTTTTTCCTATTATTTGAAAACTTTCCATGATTGTCCTTAAAATATTCTCTAGCTCTTTGTGCAAAAGTAGAACCATGAGTTACCAAACTAACTGTGTGAGCCTTCTCTTTTTTTATGTCTCTTTCTACTTTACTAAGAATGGTCATCACATCATTTATTATCTATTCGCTCTTTTAAGCTTGATAAGTAGGCTTTTGAATATTAAATTGTGAGGGTAATAATTCTAATACTTTCCAAACAAAAAAAAATTATCATCTAATTAAAGTCTTGGCATTTTTAATTTGTTACAATAATTATTAAGCTTTAAAATGTGCTTGTAAACTGCATCGAGCCCATCATATGAGGTTTTTTTCAAGTAGTGAGAGATAATATTCCTTTTTATGCTTTATCAAGTTTCTTAAACTTTTCTACTACAAGTTCCAGAAAAGTCTTTACATTTGTGGTCTTAATTACAAGAATGTCTTTAATGGTCAAGTCTATTAAATAATTTAGGATCATTAAATAAACCCTATTTAATTCCTTCCACTTTTCATGCTTCACCTTTAGATTTGCATGTGAATTTGGTTCAATTTTAGATTTTGGTTTTATTTATTGTCATGTCCAATTTAGTGATTGCTAAGTACAACTTCATGAATTAAGCCCATTATTTGTAATTTGTCCTATGCAACATTTTTATAAAGGCTTATTGCATGTGTAAAGTAACTGAGAGAAATGGATCAAACCATTAATGCATGTATATAATTAATCATGCTCACATTTTTCTCTCAATCACACAATTTTATACAATATTATACTATAAAATCCAATACTAAAAGGTATTCTAAAACTTTATAACATAATACAAGAGTCAAATATCATATTCTTAAAACTTAACATTGAAGGGTGTTTAAGATTCTAAAAATATAATTCTCAACTCTATACTCTTATTATAGCTAACTTGTTATATTAATAATACAATACTAAAGTATATTTAATATTATTAATATAGTCTTCCCTTTATACATTTTAAAATAATTTTTCCTTTTAACATTTTGTATAAAAAACTATGCAACTAGTCCCATAAAAGTCGGTACACAATTACATTAAATTTTTGTGGTATAATATGAGTATACATGAATTCCTATTTAATGTAATAATCTTCCAAAAATTATCACATTATGCAAATAGCCTTAGAATTTGCTACAAAAATTACATTAGAAGCTAAAAATATAGGAACTACTTAGGAAAAATTTTAGTAAAAAATAATTGTTAAATAAATATCTAAATAAATTTGGCAAAATTAGCATAAATATTTTTATTCTAAAAAATTTGAAAAAATATCCAACAGAGAGTGCTTAAAGAGTGGAGCATGACAATACAATCATTGCCTTTAGTTGCTGCTAGTAAGGTGACACATGGCCCTCGTGCATTGGTTATGCAATTGGCTTTAATGCATCATGCACTAGGGGATCTGCTTCAATTGCTAACCTTTTGCGTAGGTTGCTTGACTTAGATGTAACTCGAAATTTAACCTGGTTATTCCAACACCGTTTTTGCATGAATTTTGCATACATTAATGCCTATATTTGTTTCTCTCGTGATTTTTAAATTGACCTAACATTTTTTTATCTCAAATGGTTGGGCAATGATGTTTTTCAAAATTTTCAAAAAAGCATTAAAAAAATCAATCATGGCAACTTCTAGAATTCTAACTCTACTACCATAACTATTTTTTTTACAAATAAACCTAAATTTCTACCAAGTTTGAAATTTAACAACCTTTTGCTAATTAAACATCCCATAATGTTTTGAAAATTCAAGTTTCAAAATCTTTGAAAAACTTAAAAAAAGGGTTATAAAGGATTTCAATTATTTTGATAATTTAAGAGCATTATCTCTTATGTTTTCTCACTTTAAAAATCCCTAGCATCCATCCTTTTCAACTGCTATGTGCTATGGCTACCTAAGTCATAGTTTGATAAACTTAAAAGACTTACCCCTTTTTTTAAATAAAACTTGGGCACTATTGTGTTTTGTAAAAAAGGTTTTATCAATGGTAAGAATTATTACATATACATGAATTTCTATAAAGACATATACCCAGTATAGGATCTTATACACACACACACACACACACATGCACTATAACTTGCTTCACACAACTGGTTTAATGATTAAAGCTTATTTATCCAATTTTGTTTCGATGTGTAGACATATACACTCCTATTCCTAGTAATACCCAAAACTCATGGCATACAAGCATGAAACATGTTATGAAAATTGCATTATCATTCACATGAGAAACATATGTTATGTATTTATATCATAGTGAACATACATAAATAATGCAACCAAAATTGAAGTGAAACATGTTGTAATCAAAACAATGAAGCATCTTGTGGAAGAATTTGTTCTAGAGCCAACAATTAATCATTCAATTATATATCCAAAATGCATACAAGCACATGATAATGGAAACCAACAATTAAACATATTGAAGCAAACTAACTAATATATCACGAATGCACATAGTTAAGATATATATCCATAGTTAAACACATTGGATACAAAATACAACCCTAAATTGAAGGAACACATGCTAGAGAACCATTAGAAAATACAATTCCTTAATTTGTATAAGAAATACTTAGCTATAATTAAAAAAAAAGGTCAAACTAGACTCTGATACCAATTGCAAGAATTATTTGATTCTATTCATATTTTCTTGATCTTAGCTTTTAAATCATAGCATGAGAAATCCACAAATTAATTGTTGTCAAATGATAATATAGGTTAACATACCTAATTCACCTAAGTCTATTATATGCTTTTTGATGCAATCTTTGTGCCAAAAAATCAATAGTTGAAATCTTCTAATATCGTAAAGAAAGATTACAGGCAATTGCCTCCCTTAATTAAAACTCTCTTTCTCTTTATTACAATTATAAGAAACATACATTATTACCAATAGAATGGATATTGACGAACAAATTCTAATAAGGTAGAGATTCCTTTATAAACATAGTATTAGATTATGAATTTTATTCATTATAAGATTTATACTTGTTAGTTTGAATAATGTGAATGAACTTAATGCTTTGTGTCCTATTAATTGAAATGCCACACTTAAGCCTTCTTGATATCAACATTATTTATTAATAAATTATCTTGGTTCAAAATGAAAAATACTAACATGTTGCACTAAGTAATTCATATTAAACTAAAAATAAAGACTTTGCGACCAAAAACCCCAATGGCCGCTAAGTTATTTATAAGGGGAAAAAAATGCATTAGGCAAAAACAAATCAGGTATCCTTCGCCAGAACCGGGAGATGGAACTCCCGGACCTGAGGGACAGTATTATAAAAATCTCACCGTATTTTTCAATTGGAAAAAAAAAAAAAAAACTTCAAAACCATGAAACAATAGCGATTAGGGTCCATCTACTATGAGTAGTACGAATCCTAAATTTCCTACAACCCTAAGGTGGCTTCTCCTTCGCTCGTCATCTTGTCTCTGTGGAGGATGCTATCCACGCTTCAAACTCCACGTTCCCTCTCCGGCTGTCGCCTCCCTCTCTTTCTTTCTTTAAAAGCCTCTCTTCTTCGTCATAGCTCCACCGCTTCCCACTTCTCCTCACAGCCTCTTACCTATGCTTCTATTACTCAACAATCAAATCCAACAACCACTTCGACCTCACAGCCTCTTACCTATGCTTCTATTACTCAACAATCAAATCCAACAACCACTTCGACCTCACATCCACAATCCCAAATCCTCACCATTCGCCATTCCCTTCTTTCCCGCCAAATCACCGCCTCAGAGCTCGCCGAGTCATACTTGACTCGACTTCGACTCACCGAGCCGCAGCTTAAATCCTTCCTTCATATTTCGGATTCGGTTCTTAGAGAGGCACAGGAAATTGACAAAAAAATCCGGGCCAATGAGGAACTTGGGCCCTTGGCTGGTGTTCTCGTTGGTGTTAAAGATAATATTTGTACGGCGGATATGCCATCTACTGGTGGGTCCCGCATTTTGGAGGACTACCGGCCGCCTTTTGATGCGACGGCGGTGAAGAAAGTGAAGGACTTGGGTGGGATTGTTATTGGCAAGACCAACATGGATGAATTTGGTATGGGAAGTACCACTGAAGGTTCTGCTTTTCAGGTTTTCTGGTTTATTCGAAGTCCAGTATATTATCTTTTTCAGCTTGAATTATCATTCACGGAGGACTATGTTAAAGAATAGGTTGTTTTCTCAGGTTTCTTTTTTTTTTTCCTTTTTTATGTTAAAGTTCACTAAGTTGTTGTGCCGACTGTGTGCTAGTGCATGTATGAGGAGGAGAGATTTGTATGGTTGCGTGATCCAGCTCTGATTGGTTTAGAATGTCAAATTGTTGAATGCACTGCTATTCTTTCCTCACTTTGTTGAAGCTCTCTAATTTCCAAAGGCGGGTTTGCATCAGTTAGATGAATGCGAGGAAAGGAGAGTTAAGTGGTTGTTTCTTTCTGTCATAATGGGTTTAATCTTTTGAAATTGTCCATTGTGTTTCTTATTCGAATTAAGTTTTTAATATGGATCAGATTGAACTAACTTTTTTACAGCTGGAGTTTTCGAATTTCAAAAGCATGGTAATTCTTTAGTAGATAAACATGAAGAGGGTGTGCTTACGCAGTTGCTTGTTTCAGTCATGATTATAATGAGTATAGATAGTGGAATTGTTGATTGCTACGTCTTTATTAAAATGAAGAATTTTATGGATTGATATTGCCCCAGTTATCACTTATCAGGGTGTATATTTGCCCAAATTATTTCTTTATTTAGATGATAGCATCTGATTATCCATCGTTTGTAACTGGGATCAGTTTACTAAGGCGGTGCATCTGTGCATTCTATAGGTGACTGCGAACCCATGGGATGTTTCTAGAGTGCCAGGAGGATCATCAGGAGGCTCAGCTGCTGCTGTTTCTGCCAGGCAGTGTGTGGTAGCACTCGGAAGTGATACTGGTGGAAGTGTGAGGCAGCCAGCATCATTTTGTGGTGTAGTTGGATTGAAGCCAACATATGGGCGTGTCTCTAGATTTGGACTCATGGCATATGCATCGTCACTTGATGTCATCGGATGCTTTGGTTCATCGGTTGCTGATACTGGAATCCTCCTTCATGCTATTGCTGGTCATGATAGATTCGATGCCACTACAAGTAAGCAAGTAAGGACTATTCACTATGAATGGTCGTAAACAATTAATCTTGTAAGATATCAATACCAGTGAGTAATCTTCATCCTGTTTTCTCTAATCTTGCTAGGATCTGAATGATTACTCATGAGACATCAATGCATTTTCATGATAAGTCAGGAAGGCATTTTTTGACATGAATGATTTCATCTCAGGATGTACCCAACGTTTTATCTCATTTTTTCTCTACAACACCCCTGGAAAGTAAGCCCTTGAAGGGACTGAGGATTGGTCTGATCCGTGAAACTCTTGAAGATGGTGTTGATCCTGGAGTAATTTCTGCAATTCGTGCTGCAGCTTTGCACTTTGAGGAGTTAGGATGTTCTGTGAATGAGGTCATTCCTTTTCTGTTTTATATTTTCGAGTTTTTGTTTCAATAATTCAGATCTGCAATCTATTTATTTATTCACTTGTAAGTTTTTGCCCATGAACCTGCAGGTCTCTTTGCCATCCTTTTCCCTGGGTTTGCCAGCCTACTATATTCTTGCTTCATCTGAATCATCTTCCAACCTGTCTCGTTATGATGGTGTCAGGTGAGCCGCTCAACTCTCTCTTTCTCTCTCTCTCTCTCTCTATATATATATATATATATATTTTGAGGAACATTATCTCCCTACTGTCGGGGTGATATTGGAAAGCCATTTTAACTGCATTATGAACTATTGTTATTCTATGTGCAGGTATGGAAACCAATCTTGTGCTAATGAGCTAAACTCTCTTTATGGAGATTCTCGAGCTAAGGGATTTGGTTCCGAGGTACACACATTTTAGTACTCTGTAGCAGGTTTTCTCTTCCTCTTTATGGCATTCCTGTTTCCAAATGTGGCTAAAGTCAGTATTTGGGGCAACTTATTATATCTTTGAAAGAAATGATCCACATTTCTCCTCAATTGTCGTTTTAAGCTAGCTTGCTGACATATATCAGGTCAAAATGAGAATTTTGATAGGCACATATGCTCTCTCAGCTGGTTACTATGATCAATATTACAAGCGTGCACAGCAGGTACTACTAACTTTATTTAATCAGTTCCTTGCGAGTGAAATTTTTATCTCAACCTGATGATTATGATTTTGGTTTCATATAACTGACACAAATCCATGTTTCATGAATCTTGACTATCCGCTTTAGGGATTCCTGATACCAATATTCCAATATTTAAATTGTAATTATATCTAGTTCTGTACCTGCTGTGCCATCCAGGTTCTGAAGTATGAAAATATGTATACTGCTGTGATAGTGCTCCTCTCTCTCTTCCACCCTTCTCATATCAGTCTGAAGAATTTTTCCTTCATCCAGGAGGGACTTGGGTTCTTAATGTAGATATTTATACTTGATGTACTGTTCAGGTGAGGACCATTATCCGGAATAGCTTTAAGGAGGCACTGAATCAAAATGACATTTTAATTTCACCTGTGGCCCCTTCACCTGCGTATAAGATTGGTTAGCATCTAACACCCATTGCTTTAACAAAAGTATAGTTCAATTCCTGCAGTGTTGATATTCCTATTGCCTTTGGCCTTTATAATTTGCAGGTGAAAAGAAACATGATCCTTTGGCAATGTTTGCAGGTGACATCATGACCGTAAGCAATTTCATTCTTTTCGAGCTAGGTTTCTGTCTCATACTTGGATCATATGTGAACCAGATAAAATCAAGTGTAATTAGAAAGCCTTGGCCAGCACAACACTAGTGCAGAAAAAGTGGTTGGCATGAAAACGTGACCGATCCACCCTCTTTTGGATGCTGCTTCATATGACCATTAGAGTTTTGGGTTACATAATTAAAAAAAAAAATGTTGCATTTAACTTAATTGATTTGTGATGATTACTGCGATTTTCTCATATCACTTTTTATATTCTTTCCTCTGCCACCAACCTTAAAAGCGTAGAGCAAATTTAATCCAATTCCAAGTTGAATTCAAGCCACCATGGAGCCAAACTAGTGAACTGATGAGATGAGGAACTTTTTTGTGCTGTGCAGCTATAATTATTTGAAGTTTAATTAACAACAACTTAATATTCATTGCACATGGATAGTCTTTTTTCCCTCCTACATTGATGGTATCTTTGTGCTACAGGTTAATGTTAATTTAGCTGGATTACCTGCCTTGGTTTTGCCATGTGGATTTGTTGAGGGAGGACCAAAAGGCCTTCCTGTTGGTCTGCAAATGATTGGTGCAGCATTTGACGAGGTATTCACTTCTTCTGTCCACCATATTCAATTCCTTGTTGAAGGAACTGTTTGATATTGCTGCCAGTTTGACATTGTTCTTAAATTTTACTTTATTAAAATGATGTTGAAGATGATTAAATAGGATGAGTGGAAGAAAAATTACGAGAAAACGTGTAAATGAATATATATCTTTGACGTTGAATAAGAGATGTGTCATTTTTGTAACTTTATTAAAGTAATTTGCAGGGCGAATTGTTGAGGGTGGGACATATCTTCGAGCAGACGCTTGAAAACTGCAGATTTGTTCCTCCAGTGGTACCTGAAGACATTACATGTTGAGTTTGAATTGTCATTACATAAGCAACCTGCTAGCCATATATCAAATCATTGATTTATTCTTATTTTAGCAGATTAAATTAATATTACCCCTTGATGTTGGATTATTAATAATTAATCACGACATTTTATATTTTATTTCCTGTGAAGTGAGGTCTTTTCTTACTCAGATTTTTGTCCTTGATCGCTTCGTCAATTCTTTTCATGTTAAGAATTGGGATTTGGATTTTCTCAATTTTTTAGGAAATTGATTCCTTCCGGAGAGGGCGTAAAGAAATATAGACACAATTTTTTATAATGTGAATGTGACTTTTTTTTAAATTAAAATGAGGGGTTTCTATATTAATCGTTTTAATTAAAAAAGTTACATTTTTATTTTTCTCTTTTATCTTTAATCATTTTTGTGGAAAGCACATGAAGGATGCGGATTTTGAATTAGAAGTAAAAGAAGGGAAAAGATTGGTACTATAAGCTTATCAGAAACTGTGAAGGTAGTGAGAGTGCATGACTATGATCAGGGATTGACTACTTGTGTTTTTATTTTTATTTTTTTTTATTTTTTGGGGTTTGGGGTTGGAGGGAACAGGGTTTTACTATGAATTTGTGTGTATGTTGTATATTTTATCTCCTGACTTTGAATTTTAATGTTGGCCTCCTCAATTCAAATTTAAATTAAACTCTCTCTTTTGAATTCATAGAATGTTGAATGTTAATTACTTATATATTTATCATATTAAATAATATTATGTGATGAGAGTGATTGTCAAATCACTTAGTTATATTATATCATTGATAATATGAAAATTATAATTAAAAATTGTTATATGTGAATTTTAATTTAATTTGAATATATAATTTTTTTATACATTAAATATTTATCTTGATTCAAGATTGTTCTAATTTTCTGAAATTATATGTACTTATGCTTTATAATTTTTATTTAAAGTATTCTAAATTTTTGCTAAATTATTCAGAATAATCTATTTTTCTTACATTTTATATTTTAGGTTACTTTTTGAATATAAAATTTTAAGAATAGTTATTTTTATGGAATAAAAAAAATTATAAATTCATTATAAATTTATAATCTCTATATTTACTTTTATCCATTTAATCTCTTTATGAGGTACAATAATGATTATTTAATTCAAAATATTAAATTTGTTAATACATAAATTTTAAAATAATTATAATTTTTTAATTTATCCAATAATATTTTTTAATAATACTATAAATGTATGTAAAGATTTTTCGTAGAAGAAAAAAATTCTTTTTGAATCCGTACCTAGTTGTGATCCCATTTTAAGATGCATGGAGAATGTGATTTGAACCTCGTGGGGTTAAACGGTGTCATTAACATGTAATCACAATCAACTCTTAATATGTTTCTCTGAATACATGATACTGATAGCGTGTATATAGGGACATCATGTACCCAAAGAAGAAATAATTGATTTGTGCATTCCCCCCCCCCCCCCCCCGGGTCCTCTTTTTTTTTTTTATAAGTAATCCACTCTAACACACAAAAATTCTGGATTTGAACCACAAACATGGCATTAACTTTCAATGAAAATTGCTTACAATTGATTACTATTAATTACGAGTATGATTTTTGCTGCTGCTCAAAGTTTAGGAATTACAATCTGCAGAAATCCATCCCTGAAATCGAAGAAAAGAAAAGGTAATCATTATACTCGAATTCAGATGTAAAGTAGAAAGGCACAGCATAATATATAAAGAAACAAGGGAAGAAATGGACTTACAAAAATTCAGCTGATATGGTGTCCTTGTTGACACCCCCAGGAAGCGGCCACACCACCTCATATGGCCCGTATAATATCTCTCTCTTGTGATACGACGAGTTCCAACAATTGCGGGAACGCCTCCCTCTCACCGACAATCTTATTTTTTCACAAAACATATTACGTCAGTTGCCAAAATACTTCATGCCAACCAAGCATCGCCATAAATGAGTTTAACAGATAACTTACTTTTGATCATCAACTTCCACTCTCATGTCACTGACTGTAACACCAGGAACTTCTACCGTCATTACATATTTGCCTTCCGATTCTGCAACATCTATTCTCGGGGACCATTCAATCCCTGCTGCTGATGCTTACATAACATCAAATATACACTCTTCATCATTTTTTTTCCCCAAGCAAAAAAGAAACTCAACAAACTGAGATTTAAGGCACTGACCGACAACTTCAGAATTGGTGATTTTCTTGTGAAAATGCAAGTGGTCTCCTCTTGAGCCTGTCTGTCTGCTTGGCCTAGCAAAGATAGGAGCCTCAGGTGCAACCAAAGTACACACCTGGGCCACAGGTTGGACGGCAGAAACATCTGAGAGGTTTCTTTCCATTATTGCAGGTCTAGCATAACATGCTGCTCTTGCATTACCAATATTTTCTGCAACACCACGGGGTTTGGGAGCCACACTTGAACTTGATTTATCCTGTAAATTTTTGTTATTTAAAATAAATTAATGACAAATGTTTAATGTCCTGAAGAGGACATAGAAGAACATGTTTGGATTGATACAACCTTTTTTTTTTTAAATAAATAAAAAAAGCTGTAAGCACCTCTAGAGCAGAAGTTGGTTTCATGAAAAAACCAAGAGAATCAGACGCTTGCCGTGCGAAATACATCTTATTGTTACACCTTCGGAGCACGGAGTTGGGAGTGCAACTGCAGTTCTGGGGTGAGCAGAAAAGCAGAAGCATCAAATCGACAACGGATGAGTACCAAATATAAATAACATTAAAATGCAGTTCTGTTAGCAGTCTGAGAATGATATTATTAGCAAGCGAGTAATCACTGTAATTCTTATCCACAACGACTCTGAGAATCCAAAAGGACCTACTCAGCTTTAAGCATGGCCAGATTTAATGTAATAATAATTAATCCAAAAGTGGAAGGAGAGGATGTAACAACAAAGAGAAAGAAAGACGCAAAACTCTTGTAAGAGATGATTATGATTAGGCCAAAGTCTGGGTTTCTATAAAACAGAGGAAAATTGACATGAATTACAAAAAACAATGATTTTGTTTGACAGAACTTCCTTCACTCTCCTGCATCATCGGGAAAACCAGACACAGTAATAATAATAATAATTAAAAGATAAAAACTAGAAATTACCATCGGAAGGACATGGGTAGCTGCGATTTCATCGTTAGATGCAAAATGGGAGGCAAGCATGTTGATTCTGCGTCGTACCACATCACCCTCCATATCTACTAATACCAAAGCACCAAACTTTGTAGCAAAATAGCTTAAACTGAGGGCAAGCAATGGCTTTGCAGAAACAGGGGATAAAGAATATAAGCGGTAATAATGGTGCGAGCAAGTAAGAGATATTTTTGACGAAGAAGAACAGCATATGGGGTCCGCTGAGTCTAAATATCTTTGGGAAGATATATAGATGAATTGGTTGCCAACTGAAATAGGAAGTAAAATATCAGTTTTAGGACTCTTCTCCAGATAGTACCAGTATTCTTCATGATCTACTGATTTTTTGCCGGAATGTGATGGGCCCCCTTGACAGCGAGTTCTTGGGTCGACAATTTCTACAAAGTATCCAAATCATCCTATGGATTATTTGAAAGTTTATCATGTGATCACCAATGTGCCATAATTTCATTCCTATGGATTATACAACTTTCGATGGATTCTTCTGTGCTCGATCTCTCCTTCCTCATCAGTCAGGTTGCTTTCAGTCTCCTTCCTCTTTTCATTCAGCGAATTGCTGTTTCGGTCAAGGAAGGAGAGATTGAGCACAATCCATTGACAGTTGGGAGGATAAGAAGTAGAATGTAAAGATGGAATTTACTTTCTGAAAGTTGAATGTCTGGAATAAAGAAATCTTACATGAAATTTAAGGATGTTAGTTAGTTCCTACCAGTGAGCCACGGTTGCTGGCTCTGACGATCTTGCTTGACTGTGAAAAGAGAATCGAGATTGGAGGGTTCCAAACCCTAATAATACTGGGTTGAGAAGAAGAAAAATGTAAATACAACATAATTAAAGAAGGCATTTGTTTTGGCTGTGTTTTAGTAATGCTTTGTTCAAGAAGGGCATCCTAACTTCCATTGCAGATTGAATTAGTAAAGCAAGTTCCTGCAACATGAATCTTTACGTATTGAATTATTGTTAAAAAAAATGATATTAGAGATGTTTGGCGAATAGCTGATCAGTTAGTTTGACTCAATTTAGTTGATTGACTCGTAGAATAAATTGATTTAGTTATTTGGTGAGCAGCTGTTTCAAATAATTTTTAGACTTCAATCAGTCAAAAATGAAGATGCTGCCAGTAGCAGCATTTTGCTTCAACTGCTGTCTGATAGATATGTAAAATAATTGAATTACTCTCAATAAAATTTTATATTTTCTAAATTGTCCTCTCTAAAAATACTTTACGAATTTTTTATTTTTCCTTGTTTCTTTCTTTGACTTTTATTTTTAGGTTTCATGGAGCAGCTGCCCATAGGTGAAATTGGTAAAATATTTTTAAGCTTTTCACTATACTACACTTATAAGATTTTCCTTTTTTTTTATTATTTAGTATTCCTTTGGATTTTTTTTTAGGTAATTTTAACAGAAGGCTGCTGCGTATTGATATTGTAAAGGGAGAATAAGTTCTTTTTATTCTATCTTGAATTTGTTCAGTCTTGAATGATTCAAAGTAAGAACTTGAAGCAAATAAGTTTTTCTAAGAAAGTTTTTGTATCATGTGCAGACTTTTAGGCCGTCTTGCTCTTCTTTGTGATTGTTTGATAAAATCATTTTCATAGGGGAATGCTTGGACGGACATTGGAGCTAATAATAACCTAAAGTTCAGAGTTGGGAAAAGCATTTTCCGATAACTCAGTGTGCAACAATAACATCCACAAAATTAGCCTAATCCAGGTATGGATGGTCGAATGACATTCATGCATGTTAGTTAGGTTTGGTCGATTTGTTGAAAATTGTGTTATATGGTGTAATGAAATCCCTTAGTGTGTGTGTGTGTGTGTGTGTGTGTGTGTGTGTGTGTGTATTCCATAGCACTATTCACTTGATACAAAAATACATGAGTCCTTTTGTTTGGTTTAATTCGTTATACATATATATAAAGAGAAACATAGTTTGTGATGATAGTTTTAGCAATGTTGAAATAATTTTATGCTGGCTTGGTTTTTATTCTTTAAGATGCTAAGTCTGATTAGGGCAAACTTAATTTTGGTGGAGTCTATCTAGTCGAAAATCTATAGATTAAGCTCAAAATTTTAAATGATCATAATTTTGCGCTCAGTTGTCCAATTTAGGTAAATTATGTGTCGATTTCATGTAACTTTTCGAGATCTGCATGTTTGCAAAATGCCAAACCCCTTTTGATTTGTGAAAAAAGGTCTTTTTCAATGACTTTTCTTAATTTTTTCTTATTTTTTTGTCATTTTATCAACTTTAACCTTATTTTTCTCAATTTAAATTCATTTGAATCCCGTGTCAAACTTTTACTCCCTAATTCTTTTGATCTATAAATAATATGTTATTTTTTAGTAGTTTTGTTGTTAATAAGATTTGATTTGTTTGATTACTTTAAATTTTTTGTTGATGTTATTATTTGAAAATATATTGTTATTTGATAGTTTGATTATTAATAAAACTTGATTTATCTATTTATTTTAGGTATTTGATTGATATTATTATCTAAATATCAAGCAACAATGTATTACTATTTAATATCTAAATAATAAAATGTTACTCTTTGATAATTTTTTTGTTAATAAGGCTTGATTGGTTTACTTATTTTGAGTTTTAGTTAGTGTTACTATTTAAAGACTAAATAGTAATACATTGCTTTTTAGTAGCTTAGTTATTAATGAGACTTAATTTATTTATTTATTTATGATTTTAGGTTGATATTATTATCTGGATACCAAACAATAGCATGTTACTATTTACTCTCTAAATAGTAATACTAGCTAAAAACTTAAAATAAATAGATAAATCAGGTCTTATTAACAAGAAAATTACCAAAGATGTTGATGTTATTGTTTATAGATCAAATAGTAATATGTTGCTTATTGGTATCTAGACAATAGCACAAGCCCAAAACTTAAAGTGAATGGACAAATCAGATCTAATTAACAAGAAAACTGTCAAAGATGTTGGTGTTATTGTTTGTAGGCTAGATAGTAACGTGGTATTCAGATAGTAACACTAACTAAAAATCTAAAATAAATGGACAAATTAAGTTTAATTAACAAGAAAACTGCTAAAGATGTTGGTATTATTGTTTGCAGGTTAAATAGTAATACGTTGCTTTTTAATATCCGGACAATAACACTAATAAAAAACTTGAAGTAAATGGACAAATTAGGTCTAATTAATAAAAAAACTGCCAAAGATGTTGGTATTACTATTTGCAAGTTAAATAGTAACACATTGCTGTTTGGTATTTGGACAGTAACACCAGTAAAAAATCTGAAGTAAATGGATAAATTAGGTCTAATTAACAAGAAAACTACTAAAAATGTTAGTGTTACTATTTGTAGGCCAAACAATAACACATTGCTGTTTGGTATCCAGGCAATAACACTAGTTAAAAACCTAAAATAAATAGATAAATGAATTAGTTTACTCTTTTAGGCTATGAAACCAGATAGAAGGATATAGTTATTTAATTTGATGCTACAGTAACTCCTTGTGATAGAAATTTTGTAATAACATATCCTTTGCATTTTAAATTTTTCATAATGTTTAGATGGCTTCGATCCAATAAGGGAGTGGAGATGACATAGGAAGAGTTAGTTGGTTGAAAGAAATATTATGTATTTTTGTAGACATATGTAATCATTAATGGAAAGAAGCAAAGGAAAAAGTAGTGTAACAATCTCTCAAAGGTTACCATAGAAGAAGGTAGAGATGGAGTTCCAAAAAAGGATCAAATTATCATGGGAAAAAGTTAAACTAAAAAACGAGTATGATTGGATGAGATCTAGATGGAGTCCATGAAAGCAATTGAAATGGAAAGAGACTGGATTAGTATGAGTTCATGAAAAATGAGCAATTAGTGCTAGCGATGAGTGGTGAAATGTAAAAATTTAGGTTAGTTTTTTTTTTTTAGTTTTCCTTACTTTAATGCTAAAAAATTAGATAAATAAGCTTACTTTAATTACTTATGTCTTGTTTTATAGGAAAATAACAAATTTGAAACATTTCGAAATGAAGGGATTGATCTTGAACTTGAGTATAAAATAGATCAGCTTTTTGGATGTTCATCAGCAGGAGAAGGATTTAAGTATACTCCTATAGGTGATCAACCATAAGAGCAAGAAATAGATAATTCATATGTTCTTTCTCCACTTCATATTAATAATGCTCATGACATACTATTAGGCTACGAAGATGATATGGATAAGACAAGTGATCTTAACAATTGCTATGTAGAAAGTGCATAGGAAGAAATATGGAGAGATTTTACTCCTACACCAAGAGCTAAAGAAGAAGAAGAAACAAAAGAGCCTTAGAGAGTGATGGTTCAGAAAGTAACAAGAGTGCAAAAACCACTTCTACTAAAAAATGAGGAGCTACTATAATAATGTGTGAAAAGTTTAGTGCTTTATTTGTAACCATTAAGGACAGAAATACTGCTATGATGAGCTTTATGAATCTTATTGAAACATCTTATTGAAACATCTAAGCTAAGTGTCATGGATGATTCAAAGCCTAGTCTTATTGATGCTTTGGCAAAGATTTGTGCTTTGCTTGAATTGGAGTCGGTACCCCTGAATTTAACTTTGCTTGCATAGTGATTGAAGATCCCTAAAAAAGGATAATTCTATTTTGTTTGCCAAGCAACATAGCCATAGTTGAATGGATAAAGTTTATGTACAAGGAGCGGAATAAGCATTAGAAATTCATCCTAGGCATCTCCATGTTTAGTTGTTATTGTAGACAATTAAAAATATATGCACTTAAACTGTTTAAGTTATTGTTTTAAATATTTATGGATACTCAGAAGTCACCATTATTGCTTAAACTTTATAGTTTTCTAGACCTTTGCAGGTGAACTTTACTATTTATCAAATTTTTATATTTACAATGGTAGTTTCAAAATTTCTTTTAAGTTAAATTCTAATTAGAAGGAATTGAGGTATTTTATGATTTGTTATTAAGTTGAATTCTAATTACTTGCTTTGATCAGTTGGAAATTCTATTTAAACTTATTAATTTACACTTTCATGCATATATTTTAAACATTTCAGGTGAGTGCTAAAGCTTATGGGAAGGTATGATACTTATTATTAAGTAATACCAATTACATAATATTTACTTTATTATCTTTATTTTATATATCTTAAAGCTTGGACTTTACAGATTGTGAAATTTTCATAGCAAGATAAGATTACTTTATCTGAAAATAATATTTTACTAGTTAATTTATAGGAATGGATAATCATAATATGCAAATTATGCAACTTCTACAAAAAAAAGGAACTTCTTTCTTAAATTCTTGAAAATGACAATGAGTTTTGGAACTTAGTAGTATATACAGCGGGATATTTATGTGTTCATTGTTTAAATCATATCCATAAGGAGCCATGCTACACTTCTTATCTAATAGGAAAAATATGAATAAATGAGTTATGAACTGGTTATGAAAAATAGTGTTTTAATACATTTACAATAAACTAAGATACATTTTGGAAATTCTGCATGGATTTAGAAAATAAATATAGTTTGAGATTTTCAAATATGATATCAATTTAGAAAATAAATATACATAAGAACGCTTTCAACGTTCTGGTGAAATTATGAGTAGAGTTTTTAAAGAAGTTTTAAATGTCATGGATGGACTTTCAAGAGATATAATTAGGCCAAAGGATTTTCAATTCAAGGAAATTCCCCTGTAAATTGCTCGTGATGTTAGATACACGCCACACTTAAGGCAACAAAGTATGCATTTATCTCTTTTTACTTTTGCATAAAAACATAAGTTTAGCATTTTATAAATATAATTTCATATTAGGATTGCATTGGAGTGATTGATGGAACACACATAGTAGTAACTGTTCCTAAGGAAGATTAACTATGATATAGAGGAAGAAAAGGGATAACGACCACAAATGTATTGGTAGCAAGTGATTTTGATTTACTATTTACTATGTTTTAACTTGATGAGAAAGATCAGCACATGATGCAAATATTTTTCTTGATATAATTAGTAATCCAAGTCTACATTTTCAAAAACTACCATCAGGTAATTTTTTTATGTTTTTAATGATTTAATTATTTTATGACTATAAATTTAGTAAACATTTCTTTCTAATTATATGACCTTTATGTATACTTAGAAAAATATTACCTGGTAGACAAAGGCTACCAAAATAGAAGAGGATATTTAACATCTTACCCAAAGATAAGATATCATTAATTAGAATTTTGTAATGCAAATTTAAAAGGATCTTGAGAAGTTTTTAATCGAACTTATCCATCTTTAAAAAGTTGTATTGAAAGGGCTTTTAGTGTTCTTAAAGCTTGATGGAGGATACTACAAAAAATGCCCAAATATTTAATAATGGATCAAAATAGAATTATTTGTGTAACTTTGGCATTACATAATTATATTAGAAGAAATAAACTTGGTGACTTAACTTTTAGAATTATAGATCAAGATCTTGATTTTATACCTCTTGAAATATTTCTAGATGTTATGACTAATTCTTTACGAGGTGTTGGGGAGATAAGAATTAGAGAGATGGCAATTATTCGAGACACAATTGCTTTTAGTTTGATGGCAAATAGACTAACTAGATAATAATTTTATGGTGTTATAAGTATTTGTGTTACATGGTGTTATCAATTTTTAATTTGAATTGGATTTATTGTTAAATTTTTATTTTAATTCGTTCTTTCTAATGTTGTAATATATTTGTTAGGATTGTTGTCCAAACTTTATTTTAATTGATACTTTTAATGAAGCAATATATTTATGATTAATAAATTATTTTCTAATTGATTTAAATGTATGAAGAATATTAATTTATCAAACTTCCAATTTCTTCCACTAGTAACATATAAAAAATAATATTTATTTTTGCATAAAATTTAAATAATTATAATTATTAATTTTTATTAGTAAATTTATCTATTATAAAAATTATATGTGACGACCTAAATCTAATCGTGACTGGTATGGATCCCAATACCCGATATCCGCCAATCTTACTAATAATTCCACTAGTTCTACTTGATGGAAATCTACTTATATCTATAGGGACTCAAATCATACTACAAATTTTGATCAAAAAATGGACAAAGTTTCCCCTATTTTTTAGACCTTTCTAAGGCCACTTGCCCTAAATCACAAGACTTATACAATCTCAGATACAATAGTACATTTAACATACACAGTATTACTCAACCTCACTATATATATATACACAGATAAATGATTTAACACATCAAGTGTTGAATAAACATGATCTCTACATGTATACCCTAATTCTATTCTTAATCCAACTATCAGAATCTTGTATTAGGCCATTTTTTATCCTCCATGGATTTAATAAGGCTTAAGCAATCTTATCTTAATTTCAAAATATTGAAAAACAAATGGAATGAGTTATGAGAACTTAGTAAGCATATATCTGCCACTTTTAAATCTCATTTGAATTATATAAACTGGTCACAAGCTAATTAAATAATTGGTTAAAGGAGTAGATGCAATCTAGACTTCCTGAATCTTTAGGACACTTGAAATTGAGCCTCAATATGAGTATTCACCTGCATATAGCTTAGATTTCACAATACATATCACAACTTATAATGATTTCAATTATTTATCGGCACACACTATCATTCTCATGCCACATATGCTCCCATTCCGGGTAATTATCACATTCATAAATAGTCATAATGGCTTAATCACAATCACATCATCACGATCTCATCGATCAAAGATATTCAATTATAAACAAGTTTTCATGTCACATCATAAAGCATATCAATCATAGTAAAATTACATGCATCCACTTTTTACCTCCTAGAACATTCTTATACCTTCTACAAGCAATCCATCCTTATTCCTCCTAAACTAACTTTATACCCTACTTGCCTTTTACGGGGAATAACCATTTGATTTTCATATCATTGCTTCTATCACATTTCTCATTTCAATTGCCACTCATGGCATATTTCATATCATAATAATGTACAATAGAGCTCAGGTCTATGGATCATAAGATTCAACGTAATGTCAACACAAAGTAATCATTCCATTCTCACAAGTTAAATTAGAATACACAACACAATATATATATAAGCACCATCATGCTCTTTTCTATGGCCACAAGAATCAATCTATATTCAATTAATATCATACACTTTCATAATCTACTATTTTAGTAAGCATTAATAGGTAACAATATAAATCCAGTTACAATACAAATCTTACTTGTCATCACACGTCAAAGCATTACCAATTGGTAGTCAGTAACATTATTACAATGCCATACTAGTCTATCATTCTCTACAATAGATAATTACTAATTCGTCATAAGCATTATTTTTTAATTTCTTATACTTTACCACACGACCAATTTCATTATATTTTATAATTCCATCTTACCTCATTTAAGATTCATTGGTGAACAGATATGTGATATTTAACTTTCACAAGAAGGATCATAATTCATGATATTTAAATTCTTTAATATTTAAAACATTAAATTAGAGTGGAATATATACTCACCTGTAAGGTCCATCTATTTTGTTTACTTTGAAGCATCCGTAATCAACGTTCTCTCATCTTCTTATTTGTGATTCACAAGAAAAAGTTATAAATGAAGAGCATTCTTCATTGTCTTTCCCATCATCTCAATTTTAGTCTCATGTCATGATATACTAACAACCCATGTTATTAGCTTTAAAGTCAACCGCACTATAATTTAGGGGACTTTCAAGTTAAAGCCATATAGGTAAAATTTTAACTTAAAACTCTTATTAATCCACTTTGTCTCATTTAAGAATTCATGATTATTAATTTTCCTTATTTTCAATTACTTGGCCCTAAAAGTAGATATATGTCCAAAGGAGTAATTTCTTATATCCATGCAATTTAAACATAATATTAAGACTTGATGACTCATAACATGATGTCTTTAAGTTATTGTCAAGTTCCTTAGAGAATACACACACACATATATACCTCTTTTAATTCAACTTGAAATCACTCAAGAATATTAGAGTTGATAGCATAAAAGATCTTTATTATGTTATTCAATCCTCTTACAGCATAGAGCTCCCCTTTTTCTAGAATCTATTCAAAATCTATATTACTTGAAAGGTAAGTTTTACTTAGATCAAGTCGGAATATTGCAAAATATTTTAATCTAATACTATATATTTACTTTAACTATTTTGCTCTAGCAATCCATATCATAAAACTTCTATTTTTCTTAAACTATCATCATATTTTCAAAATACTCATAAATGGATTTTATTTTAAATGGGCATGATTCTTTCAAAATAATAGCATATAAGGCTTCTTATATATCTTAATTATCTCATTCTACCATTCTATAATATAAAGATCATATTTTTTAACTATATTATAGTATTTATCAAAATACCCAAATGGGTCTTTCTTGAATCAACTAATAAAATGATATAAACATTAAAACTTTATGATATAGAAATATTCACAGCATCCAAAAAAGGCTACCGTTAACTTGTTGGCGGTAAACTCTTGCTGGATTGCTAGCATGAGGAAAGGCCAAATGGCCTTGCAATTATGCTTCTTTTATAATTCTCCCACAACATGATCAGCACCGAGGCTCAATGTTACAAGCCCAGTTTATCGGAGATGGAAGCCATATCGAATAGACTCGTTAACCATAACTCATCGTTTCTCCTTGGACACTTTCAATGAACTCTATGCTTGATGAAATGGCAAAAGGCAGCAAGGACTAGTTGCCACATTGGCATCGCTAGCACTAGTGGTGAATGACGTTAGGCACGGTGATGGTGGCAACTTGAAAGGGCAGGAGCAAAGAAGGGAGGGGGAGGGAGGAAACCTATAATAAGAGATAGAGAGAGTAAAAAACAAGATAGACAAGATAGAAAAAATATATAAAAAAAGATAATAAAAGAAATTTAAGGAAGCCTTGGGTTACAATTTGGTACTTTTTGCACCACATAGACTCACCCCCCAAAATCAATTAAGTTAATCTCAACCATTCATTCTTTAATCTTAAGTCAATCCTAATTATTCATTTAATTAAAACCTCATTCTCTTAAAAATCCTTTCAAATCTTATTTAAAATTCTTATTTCACATATCAAATAAATATTAGAAAAAAATTCATTTTCCTTAAATCAAGAATACACATGTTTATACAAATATCCTTCCTCAATAAGCATATTTAGATTTTTGAATCACAAAAATCTACATAACACCTTTATCGAATAGAATCTTAATAATATTTATTTAATCAATATTCAGATAATCCTATCTCATCTTAACATAAATAAATATAATTTAACCATGTTCTCTAATAAAATAGCTATTTCAAGTTATTTAAAATAATAAACTTTAAAATTATCTCAGGTACATCACATTATATTAATTTAATATTAAAGAAATATTTAATTTATAATAAATTAAAATAATATATTATTTACAATAATTTTAATCTATTAAATAATATATAATTTAAAATATTAAAATAAGATAATATTTAAATAATTCATAAAATATATTTATATTCTTATTTATCATTTTACATACAAATATCTAATTATAAATAGCTGATTGTACTAAATATTTTTATTCAAATTATTAATTAAATTAACTAATATAATTAGTCATTAACTAACAGTTAATTAAATTAGCTAACCGCAACAGATATCAACTAATTATCAAATAAGGCCATCGAATTATTACAATTACTTTTAAAAGAAGGAAGTTTGAAAATGATGACTTCAAAAAGGACTCAGGCTTTGAATGCAGAAATATATTTCGATGAAATACAATTATAAATTATTGAGATAATAAAAAATATTTTATTTTAAATATAAGAAATTTATTTTTTATTATTATAATTATAAATTTTTTAATAATAAAATATAAAAATAATATATAAATTTTTCATTTGAAGTATTTTTTTAATAATATAAAATATATAAAAAAAATTTAAAAAGAAATATCCTCTAAAAATTAAACAAATCATCCTCGAAAGATTTTTTTTTTGGTGAAAACTAGCAAAAAGGGTAACTTGAATGCAAATCACATGAATTATCCTAAAATAATTACAATGTCTTCTTTTTGTGAATTTACTCTATTAAGTAATAACAAGAGCAATTATTATAAAAAAAAAGAGCAATAATATACTCAAACTTAATAAATATATTGATATTGATGATTCTTTTGTTAAGTAGATTGCTTTATCCTTTTGGGAATTGGTGTTAGGGGTGGAAATCAGTTGGGTTGGACCAGTTAGCAGATCCAATCCCAACCGACTGCCCCTAACTGTTTCTGTCCAAATCTCAATCGAAATCGACTGCTTGAAATTCCCAATTCGACATTAACCGATCGAGTCGGTTTGGAGCTGTTCCAAACGAGTTCGATTAGTTTAAAAGGCAAATCCAGTGAGTTAAGAACTAAAGTAACACTAGTCCTGGAAATTTGCAAAAAAATACCAATGGACATGTTTTTGTCAAATAATAAGATTTTTATCTTCAAGGGTGACAGTAATTGAAGTGACTTAGTTTTTATTATCATTACATGAGGGTACTGTCATCAATTAATCATAAATTTTTTTTTGTGCTATTCTTTTTAAAACTCTATCTTTAGACAGTTTGCATGTGGCCTATTTGTGAAAGACTCAATAGACATGCTAACTAAAGTAAACATTCAGCAACAATCAGTTAACAAAAAGTCAGAAAAGCTCCACCTAAAAGACTTCCAATATACAAAGTTGTTGTCTAAGAATATTGTGCAATGCCACATCATGAATTTGAACTGATATCAAGGGTCAAATTTAATGCAGTATAAAACATACCAACCAACAAAAATCAAGCACATAATTCCACATGTTGTAGTACAGTTTTTAACAAACTTGAAAGCAGCCAGCATACAAGGCTTAGGAATTTAGCGGAATATATTAATAATAAAAGGAAAGAGTACCAAAACAAACACGTTAGATTTGAAGGCTAGCAACATTAGCACTAATAATTAGTACCTCAGCTTTCCTCTACAACTGCTTCACCTTTAGCCTTAATACTATCAAGTTTCAACAATTGCCTCATAAGTAACTTTGATGAGACCAGAAACTCTTTTTCAAAAACCTTGGTGCCACCGTTCACAACCACTTCTAGGGTAGCACCCTGCAAACAAAAGTCAGATGATCATTTTTTAGCAAATATGCTTCTACAACAAAGAGTTATGTAGAAAGTATTGGCTTACCCTTACTAAGAGCTTGTCCACCTCTATTCTCACTCCAGCAACGACTTCAAAAGCTTTTAGCATCTCATTGTTCTTTCTAATCTCCTCAAGTTTCCTCTATTTGCTGGCTTGGTTCTCCAAAGCAAAATCTTAGACTTATCCTTTGCACTTTCCAGGTGCAAATGCTTTTCATTGCCTTTTTCCTTGCCTCTAAAGAAAAGTCATTGATCCTCAGGCTCCAAACCAATTTTGTGAGCAAGCAATTTCTTAACATCCCCTGGCATTGAGGATCACATAAGAGAAACAAATATAGTAATAAGAACATAATATATTCCAAACTATTTCTTAAGAATTTATTACTGTTACAGTCTAGATAGGACGAGACTTTTAGACTTCAATTTGATCGAGACGTAAATAGATTTGCAAAGAAGATATGTTTCCCTTCCCCTCTCACACCTACAAGTGCCTCAACCCTCTTTCCTTATCCCTCTTTCTACTTCGATTAAAGTTTTCTCCCAAAATTAGTGTATACAGCATAGTGCATAGTTTACATCATATGATCACCAAACAACACTAAATCCAATCCCCAAAAGTTCCCATATTTACCCTTTAGCTTTAAACCAAGCACAGCTTAGAGACTAATTTGTACAATAACTCCCCCTATTCCCCAAGTAGCAAAAAATGAAAACCCACTACTCAAAATTATATGATCACCATCTGGAGCTAATTGAACATTTCAACCTGTCAAATCAACCAAAACAATCCAATGGGTTACCTAGGGTAGGGATTCTCCATTGCTAAACCTTCACAACCTTCAAACGGAGCTTCAACGAACCGAAATAGATGTTGTATTTGTTGACGAAGGGACAAACTTGGAGAATTTGCTGGTGGGGCAACACAAATGGTGGCAACGAACAGCTAGAGTCGAGAGTTGCTTTGCTAGGGCGCTGCTTTTGAAGATTTGGAGAAAATGCGCGTGTGCGTGTGGCTAGCTTCGTTTGTGTGTATGAGAATGAAGCTACGATGGTATTAACCCTCGCAAAAATGACGTTGTTTTGACATCTGAAGCGGTTGGGCCTGATCTCCATCGAATAGGATATTAGAGATTTGTATCCGACCAAAAATTTTATTTTAACTAATTTATCGATCCATGTTTAACCGAAATTTTCATCTAATCCGCACCCGTCTGATAATTTTTGGATCGGGTCAGTCGGATTTGTTCGGGTTGGATATTTTTTCCCACCCCTAATTGGTGTCGTCTATTACGCTCCTAGCCTTTTCATTATATAATAAATATTAAATAATATTATTTTAAACATAGTGCAAAATTAGTTGTAAAACTGTTTTATTTTTAGCTAGATAACACTTGGATATAAATGTAAACTCTGTTAATTATATCAATAAAAATAATTTATTATATTAAATTATTTTGAGTAACTTATTTTTTTATCAACATTTCTATTTATAATTGATTATTGAAAAATGTAAAAATATAATTAAATATCCCTAAAATGATAATAATTAATTATTACAAATTTTGATCATTGTATGAAATAATCACTACTGAAATACTATCAAAGTGGTTCGTCTCTATTAATACTGAATTATTATTTTATGTTAAAAATCATAAATACATTAATTTGTTTAGGATCACCAATAAAAACGTGGAGGGCCCTGAACTCGTTAGCCGATTAACAAGAGATAAGATCCATTTCCTTTCCTGAGATACGTTTCTTTCGGCCTGCCTCGCCTTATAGGAATATACCAGCAAAACACCCGTGAGTTACACGGGATATTTTTCACATAAATTATATTATAATATATATATATATATATATATATATATATATATATATATATATATATATATATATATATATATATATACGTAAATTAAAAAGTTATAGGAATCAAAATAAATAAATAATAAATATAAATACAATCCATACATTATTAAATACATTTTTATAAAATAAACTAATAATTGTATTGTAATTCTTATTCTAAATTTGAAATTATTGTTGTATATATATATATATGTTCCGAGCGTCCGCACGTATTAGTTGCTGTAATTAGAGTATTAAAAAAAATAATACAAAAAGATAATGTATTTGAAAGTGTTAGAATGAATTCGTAATATTTGTATTTTATTATGTATGTAAATAGAAAAATAATAAATTTACAAAATTAATGTTAGCATATTAGTAAACATAGCAAGTGACTTCAACTTCATACATTTGCAAATGGACCTTCTACTTCATGAGATACCTTATCTCACTGGAAATTATTCTGCATTTTTGTAATTACAAATTCTTTTTTATACCATTTCTTCTGATTAAGTATATAGACAATAGAACTGTAAACAAATAATTAGAAAACTTCTCAAAAATTTATTTTATACTATAATATTGTAAATAAAAAATATATTTCATTACAACAAATATATTTTTATCATAAATTATATTATTAAATATCAATATTAATGATAATAATTATCTTGATAAATAGTATCTAATTAATGTGATGTTTAAGTTTAAAATTAGTTTTTTATTAAAATAAATTCAAAATCAATTATCTATTTGAATATTAAGCAAACTAAGTGGAGAGACAACTTTTTCCCCCTTTAATTTTTTAATTTTTATTTTATTAGATACATTTCTTTCAAATATCTTAAAATTGAAAAGATGACTTTTTTTAAAATTTTTTGACTATATATTAATTAATTTCTCATCTAATTCTCTTAATAAATAATTAATATATAATTATAATATTATACTATTAAAATAAATATTCATCTGTGATATAAAATTATTATTTTTAAAAATTTATTTTTTAGTTTAATATAGTGAATAAATAATATAATTTTTTATTTTGTTAAAGTTGTTCACTATATATTAATTAATTTCTCATCTAATTATCTTCATAAGTAATGCATATAATACAAGTATTTTGAATTTCCCAAATCCATTGCAACAAGTGCGCAAATCATGTGAGATTGATTCAATCCACATTAAGATAAAGTTTGATACATATATTCACTGATTGCGGCAAAGAAAAATAATATTGGAGGCATTGATTTTGTTAAAGTGTTGAATTGTATTTCGTAATTTAGAACCAAAAACAAAAGAGGCGCCTAATTAACTCCTGCTACATGGGTGAGCGAGTGAAATTCACCGCTCTTGCAAATAGCCATGCTTTGACAACGCGCACGGACAACAAACTGAAGGAAAAGGGGTTGGCCACAGCTAATATAATATACAATAAGTAGATATGGGAAGGGATCAATTCACACCGGTGTAAGTCTAAAAAATTTATACCAAATTTTTACCATTCATTTTAATTTGATATAATGATTATAATGAATACATATTAATTATTAAGATTAACTTAAATAATGAAAGAGAATTAATATCTGATTTATTTAATCTCTCTCTCTACATTTTTATTTTTCTAATTTTAAAACTATAATTTATTTTATAATGCAAATTATTGTAAACTTTTTTTAACAAATAACAATCCATTTATTTATGTTTTTACAAATAACCATAATGGGTTTATGCCTTTATTTTGGTAGGAAAGGAGAATTTTTTTTTCACAATAAAACAATTGCAAATCATAATTTCTTATTATATTGCAATTATTATAGCTTTGTTACCGTTCACATTATCACCACAAATAAGTATAATTTTTACTTATTGCAATATTATAATATAATAAATTTAATATGCTATAAATGTATATCTATTTATAAACTTAAATAGAAAAAAGAAAATATTATAAAAGAGTGATATATCTCTCTCCCCATTAAAAATTAAGTGCAATAAATATTAATTCTTTCTCATCATTAGAATTAAAAAAATTGAGTTTATAATATTTTTTTCCTATTTGAGTTTATAATTTAAAAAATTGCCACACAATATATAATATATATCTTTAAAATTTAATTTACTGCATTGCAGCTTAGTAAATATTTCTAAATAGATATACATTTATAGCATACTAAATTTATTATATTATAATGTTACAATAATAAAATATCATATTAATTTGTGATGATAACAAAAATAGTCACAAAGCTATAATAATTGCAATATAATAATGATCTACAATTTGCGGTTGTTTTATATTAAAAAAATCGTTTCCTACCAAAATAAAAAAAAAAAACCATTATGGCTATTTGTAAGAAGATAGGTAGATTGTAATTTGTAAAAAAATAAAAAATAAAAAATTTACAATAATCTCCATTACAAGATAAATTAGAAATTTAAAATTAAAAAAATGAAATTATTAAGAGAGAGATAGAAATTAAATGAGTTAGACATTAATTTTCTCTCATTATTTTAGTAATTAATATGCATTTATTGTAATTATTAGATTAAATTAAAATAAATAGTAGAGATTTGGTGTAAGTTTTTTAAATTTACATTAGTATTAATTGATCCCTCAGCATAAATATATGTATATAAGTGTCTCTATTTCTAAACCTTGATTTTAAGTTTGAAAGATACACCTAACATGGAAAAAGGAATGTCCTTAATAATTACTTATAAGCATTCTAAAATATAAAGCTATAAAACTGATTAAAACGATCAATTAATTCTATTATTAACCAATCAAATAAAAATAGTGTCCTTAGCAATCAATTATTTATGACAAATTATTTAATTTTGATTTATGATATCCGTTAAATAATTCATTAATTCTACTACTGACCTATTAAATAGAAGTCCCCATTCTTAATGATATAATAAAGCGTAAATTTTGAAATAATGTCTTAATATTCATAAAAAAATTCATAACACAAATCAAATAAAAGAAAATTTGTAAAACTTTTTTATAATGAAAAATCATCACTCCATTTATTAAGTTTAGTATTAAGTTAGATAGGTTGATTTTGAATTAAATATCCTATTGATTACATAACCTTTGTAAAAATAATTCACTAATCTGATATATGACAACGTGATTTATTATGTCTCTTAAATTGGCCACCCGTGCTTTACTGGGTACAATATTTAAGGAATATTTTTTATTAGCTTATTTAGTGAAAATGTTTTATTAAATTAATAAAAATTATGAGATGTATAAAATTCAATTTATGAAACTTAGAAATCTATTCATTAAATAGATTGATTTTACACTAGAAACATAATTTAGATATATAAAATACGTTTCATTACAATTTTATAAATTAATCACATTTCATTTCTTTAAATCTAATATTCATTCTATTCCTTATTAGTTATCGCACTTAACTAATATTATATAAATTAAAAAAAGTTTAGTTTATTTATTTTTAATAGACTTTTCAAAACTATCTTTTAATTTAAAATTAAAATTTACTCCATTTTTATTTTTTTACTTGAAATTTGTGATCAAACTTAAATACATATATAAGTTTCTCTCTCTCTTATTTCATGCAAAAATCCTAATATGATTGAAAATGAAGAGAGAAAAATGAAATAGATTTGTTAAGATATTACAAGATGAAAGTATAAAATAATGCAATATTTATCAATAAAAAAGGATAAATTTGGTAAAAATATATTTAATGCTTATTTGGATTTCTAAAATGACAAATAAAAATAAAAAAAATTTAGAGAAATACGATAGATTATAAGGGATGGGGGGAATATTTTATTTTAATCCCTTTATTATACAAATTTAATTAAAGATAGCACTTTCATGTCTGGACAATTTTTTTGTGCATGTGTGTCCAGGAAAAACAATTTATAAGATTGTGACATGGGCATGAGTTTATCTATTTAATTGGTTAAAATAAATTTACAACTTCATCAGTGCCTGGTATAATATCTTTTATGACTTTTACTCCAAAAAAAGACAATAAATCCTAATCAATGTTGGTTACAAAATTTTATTAATCAAAATGATGGGACAATAAAATATAATATTTTCATCTTCATAATATAATTTTATGAAAATAATTAATTATATCATCCTATGTTTAAAATATTTTCGTTAAAATAAGAGCTTAAATGTTGTATCATATCTATAATTTATTATAAAAAATTATATCTTAATTGATGGGCCACTTCTTATTCTATTATTTTTATTACCTTAATTATGATTTTATTTTAAATTTATTTTTATCAATTAAATAGATAAATTTATAAAATAAACTTATTTTATTTAAATTAATAATAAATTTGTAGTTAAGATTTGTGAAGTGGTAAGTTTATAAAATCCTTTTCATTCATTTAAGTAAATTAATAATGGTCTAACCATTTTATTTCTAGGCATTCATATCCCAAAAAAAATTGATTAGATGTTGAAGTATTATCCTTAAATTATATGAGAGGCATGAAGTGGTTATCCCTGTCAAATTGATGTCAAAGGACTTCTATTTAGCAAATACTTTAGGATGAGGGAATTATTGAAACTCACCTTACCACATTGCAAAACATACAAATCGCGTAACCTATGTTAGATGCAAAAAATCTCTAATTTAATATGTAGTATCATATTACACATTAATCAACTTAATAATCACCAAACTAAAATGAACTAAATTTGGATTGTAATTGTTAGGTGATTTAAAATTCATAAAATAAATTTAGAAATTTGAAACAAAATAGTAATTAATACACTAATTTTCCAATCAATTTTAATTATTATCAAATTTTGCATTGTAATTATGATTAACTTTGCTTTAGATTATTACATTGTTAGATAATTTGACGTGAGCTTTATTATAATTCCTTCCTTTTTTATTTACCTGCTTTAAATTATTATTTTTAATTTTTTTTATTATTTATAATGATGTTTAATTATTCCCTCCAACTTAAGTGAAAGAATTAAATTGAAGAAAGATTTACAAAATTGGGAAAAAAGTTATTAAAAAATAATCTAAGAGTCTGAACTAAAGAATTAAAATTTCTTGTAGCAAATTAAGAAATGAAATATCAAATAACCTATGATCTATAAAAAAATGAATATATCAAAATAAAAACATTGCAATCAAATTGATGTACACATAAAGCCATTCGTTAGTTAATTAAAAGAACATAAGATTTGTAACAACCCACTTAAACATACGATAGATAGTTAAAAGCATATATTCTAGATTAAATTTTGCAATAAAAAAGCAAGTAGAAAGTCACTGTTTCAAGGCATATATCTATGGACAATTTGAGAATAATGCTTACTTTTTTAGATTCAGTGGTTAGTGAAATTAGATTGATCATTGTTATATCTAGCTTATGATAAATGTTACCCATAAAATAATTAAGAATTTACAAAAAGTAATTTAAGGTTTACAAAATCAGGAAAAAAATTAATGTATAGAAATATCTAAGAATTCAAATCTTCAATAGAAGATTATAAAAATGAAATACTTGACAACTCATCTAAAACATTGAAGATAAAAATATTGTAATCGTTTACTGTTTCTACCCCGAACAAGATTAGTCTTATACCTAAGGAAAAAAGGTGTGAGTACATTTAGATGTAAATAAAAAAAAATTGCAATCTTAAGTTTCATGTAAATAAAAATATCAAATAAAAACACAACAATATCACAATAAAAATATAAAAAATGAATAGAAAATTAAAAACATAATTAATTAGTTTGATATATGCCTTAAGTTTCAATGGGTATTTTCCTAATTACAAAATTGATATATTATAATAAGAAAATAGAGGAATAATCATCAAATTTTTATATAATATAAGGAGATATAACTTATGTTCGAATAAGTCTCATAATTTTTTCGTAGTTAATCTCTTTTTTTTTTTTTTTTCCTTTTGTGTGTGTTTATGGAAGGGGAATCAAAGACCACTAGGGACCAATGTTGATTAATAGTCAATACACTTATATCACAATTTCTTTCTTCCGAAGTCTTCAACATTTTGGAAGATAATACCATCTTCATTTCAAAGCCTTAAGTGACATTTGGCAAGTGATTTAAAATCCATAAAGAATAAAATAAAATTAAAAAATTAAAACCAAACAATAATCAATACATTTATATCACAAGTAATTGTAATTAAGATTAAATTTTATATTCTAATTAGGTGATTTAAAATATGTAAAGAATAAAATTACAAATTTAAAACAATAAATTGTAAATTGCCATAATTTAATTATCGGATGATTTAAAATTTAATTATTTTTTTTTAAAAATAATTATTAATGCATTAATCTCCTAATCAATTGTAATTATTATTAAATTTTATATTATAATTATCATTAATTCTATAAGTTGTTGAGTCAAATTTTTTTTGTCAAATGAATTTGAGATTTTTTTTGTTTTAACCAAAGAATTTTTCTCTGAGAGTTTAACATATATCCAAGAACCTTAGAGAAGAGTTTTATATTATAGTATTTATTATGTTTAGATAGATAGATTATTGTATAGGCATTAGATAAAATTAAAATGAATGATAGAAAATTTGTTTGTTTTTGGCCAAAATTAAAATAACCATAGCAAGCCACGTGTCCAGGTAATAGTATATAATATATGATAATGGTTTGATGATGTTTTTTATGAGAGAAAAATATATGTGATCAAATAATAAGTTATCTTTTATATTTTATTTAAAAATTTTTAATTATATTACTAAAATAGTCAATAATTATAATTATAAAATTTTAAAGTTACTTAATTATTAATTTATATTTTGTTATACATGAGATTAGACAAATGTTCTTTTGTTAATTTAGGATGAGTTATTTGAAAATATAATAATTAGGAGTTGTTATTAGTAGATGTTAGTACATTTTATATTTAAATGAGTAAAAAAATAAATGTTATGAAATGGAAAATAATTTCATAACCAAAAGTAAATTATTTTTTATAAAATAAGATAGTCATTAACATGCAACAAAAGTTACAAAATTTGAAAAATAAAGTATTGATATTTAAACATAAATTCACATGTTTGAATAAACAACACAAAATTGAAAATAAGGAACTAACATTTAAATGTAAATCTATAAAAAAAGACTATATAATATAAAGATATAATCACGTGCTTAAATAATTTAATCTTCATCCTCCAACTTTGGCATCTTTATTTTTTTGGTGAAAAATTCAACAGATGTATTATTAATCAAAACTTTTGAAATATCTTCTTAACTAGTATTAGTTTATAAAGCTTGGTGACATCGTTGGAGCTACCCATAACTTCAAAAGAGCAATCCTATAATATGTAAATAATTTATATTAAGTAGCAATCCTATAATATGTAAATAATTTATATTAAGTATTTCAAGTGATTTACATAGAGAAAATAAAAAAATATGGAACAAAAATATATATCTTATAAGTTTAAAAGACCTTTTCATTCTTTCTATCCACAATAGTGTTTTCAATTAATTGTTGAAAAGCACCATAACATGCATCATCTTGAGATGTGATATAAGAATTAATCATAAATTGAAATAAAACACTTACCAAACTTTCTCATCAATCAAAACTAACTCTAATCTTCCCAGATTCCTTTTGCATATTCAAATTCTAGCCAAAATCATATCATGAAAATATATTTGTTGAAAAGTTAAAATGATTATTATTTTTAGTTTTTGGTTAGTAACCAATTGTGGAAAAATGTTAAAGAATTTTAATACAAATAAAATAAATTTTATCTAGAAATGTAAAAACTTAAAGATTAAAGATTTAATTCTTTTTTTTTTCATTGGAATAATTCTACCATTTCCATTTGCTCACCTATAATGTTATCCAATAATAAATTCTTAAGGTCATAAACTATTAGGATGCACAACCCACTTAAGATGTGTTGTGATTGATATAGAAGTCATTTTTCGATTTTCACTAAGTTAATCTAACCCTAAACTTGGTATCATCATATAGTAGCTAGCAACACACTTAATTTATAAGTATAATTAAAATTATATACAAACAACATTTATATTGTCATAAATTTACAACTATTTGTGAGGCTCAAAACATTTTTATTTACATGCTACCATTATCTATAACTATCTTAATAACTGTACATTAGAGAAGTTCATTCCTATTGTGTTAGAGGTGGGAGGGAAACTTCTATTGGTACATCTAAAAACAAGAATAACTAAGATAGTGAGTCAAGGATTTGATAAGTATATAATTTACTTAAAAGGAATGAAATAAGGATATTTATAATTAAATACCATTATAATCATAACAATTCAAACTTATATCAATAATTTTAATCACAATCACTTTGATTTCAAATATAATTAAGTAAAATAGAAAGTAATTAAATCTATTAATAACTTTTGATCATCCATATACTTTCTCAAACCTAATCTTATTCCTTTGATACTGACATTATACTTTTACAAATATTTTCTTGGATCCAATACTATTTTGTAATATCATTATTATTGGTGTGTGTCCTAGTAGCCAATCATAGAGATAATTGTAATATTACATAATATATTACATTTTATTTTAGTAATATAATTATTTTATTTTATGTTGCTCAAATTATAACTTAAATATAATAATTATCTTTGGAATAGCTTTGCTATTCTTAAAATATCCCTAGTCAAGTATTATTACAAAAAGGATAGTAATAATACATCGAGATTAACATGTATAGTGACTGATGATTATGAATCATGGATGTATGATATCAAGTCAATACATGAGTACAATATTAGTGAATAATGTACTAGAGTGACCAACTGTGAGAATACTACATAGATAAATATATCATTAGTTATTTTCATATGATTACAAATGTGTATAATCCTTTGACCTAAAGTCACTACGGTTCCCTACATGATGAGTTACTCACTTTGATGTCGTCCTATGTCACCTTTAATCAGGATGACGAGTAAGACGTTGATTGGGTATGTCACAAATCATGCAGAGGGAAGTAAGTAATGTAGATGAGATTTTATTACTCTTATATAAAAGAGAAATATCCTTAGGTCCCTTGATTGAGTAAGACTTAGAAATGCATAGTCATGCTCAATTGGATCAATATGTGATATTGATCATTTGTTTTAAGTCTAATCAGTATCAAGAAATATAAATTGAATATTGACGAGAATGGCACACTCCATGCCTCTAGTTTGATTTGGATATTGTTACAAAAAAAATTATAATGCAAAATGTTGATCATATATTAGGTAGATATCGAATCATAGACATTCTTACTACTTGAGTAGCAGTGATGTATTGCTAGATACCGCTCATTGTTTATAGTCCAAAATGAGTTATTATTAACGTAGTAAGAACCTACAGGGTCACACAAAAGGAATAAGAATAAGATAATAATTAATTAAATTTTAGTTAGACTAAAATTTAATTAATTAAACTTATTTTTGTGCATATATATATTATTAAAATAATATATATTTATTCACGTAATATATATATATATATTATATTATGTGATATTATTTGATATTAAAGTAATATCAGATAATTACGTTATTAGATATTAGATAATTAATAGATAAGTCATATCTCTCCTCACTCTCTCTAGGATAAGGATAAGGAAAAGGATAAGGTGATAGTTATTTAGTGTGATTAGGATTTTTAAAGTATTATCCTAGTGGGACTAGGATTGTGATATGCCTTAACTCTATAAAAGAACTTGAAGGCAGCACATTATACAATACACATTAGCTTCAATCAAACCCTAAATCACTCTAGAAAACGTCCAAACCCAATCCTAGTGAGAGAAACGAATCCTAGCAACTTCGTGGATGAGAGAAGTCGTTGTTCATTCCGTGTGGATACCGTAGAGATGTTGTACCTTCCGACCGGCATTTGATTCATCTTAGTCTCTCAAGGATTCGTTCAGAAAGAACACGAACACAAATAAGGTAAAACTTTAATACTGGTTTATGACTTTTGCATGAATCCTAAGAAGGTTTTGAATCAAAATTTTAAAATTTCACTACATATATTGTTTCAAATCCTAACAATTATATCACCCTTAATCACATTTTTACACAATATTACATCCTCATTTGGGATTTCAACATATTAGCCATAAATAAGTTTATTCACAAGTTTAATTGTATTAATATATAGCTATACAACTCATTACTAACACAAAACACCATTGCAAATGTAAAGTAAGGTGTTAAACAAGGATACTCGACTATAATAATTGAATACAAAACTCTAGAAGCAAACCATGAAGACTATATTCAACTATAATGCTTAAATATTTTCATTGAAAGAAAATAGTTTCCATGATATTTAGTTATGCTAGTTAATTATGGGACCCTAATGAATAATTATTATATCTTAATCGATTACCATAATTGAATACTGACTTTTAAAGATGAGCCCTTCTATGGGTATTCAATTACAATAATCAAATATAGCATATTGAGAATAATTCCCAAGGCTATATTTAATTACCATATTCGAATACAAATTAGGTTTTCCAACTCCTTCCTAAAGGTTATTATGGAAATGGTCACTGTTATTAAGTATATCATCAATTTCATTAACAAAACCAATAATTCGATCATAAGTTATTATCCACACACATATCTGAACTCCTTATAACAATTATTTTATTTCAATAGCAAATTTTCATATTATAATCATTAAATTCCCTAGATTTCACTATTTACTAATTAAAATACAAAACCATGTAAATTGAAATAGTTTAAGCAGATTATCTACTTGCTTGTGTATAGAAAATTTAAGGAAGAGTTGGAAAGGTGATTATCTTGGTAATACAATTTCAGAAAGTTAAATGAATTATTCAAAAACTTAAGTTTTGCTTCATCCAAGCTAAAACCTATAAAAATCACTAGCTCAAACCAAGAAATAGAATAAGGATTACCTTATTCTTGAAGAGAAGTTACTAGTTATTACTTGAAGATGACAACTTGAAATCTTATTAAGCTTGAGGAGAAGAAATTAAAAAGGAGGAATGAGGTTCAGTTGGTTTATTAAAGGAAAATGGGAAAAATGATAAGGAAAAGGAGTTTTAATGCTATTAATGGTAATTTAGTAATTAAAAGCTTAAGTAGGAGTAAAACAAAAAAAAAAGGTCCTAAACTTTCTTCATACATACCCTTTCAAAAATTTAATTTCACATTATCCTTTACTTAACTTAATTCTACCTATTTTTATTATAAAAGCCTATTTTCATTAAACTAATTCTCATCCTAAACATATTCGTAACAACTAGTTAATTATTGGTACAAAAAATAAAAAAAAAAACATATATTCAAATTTTCTCAAGGCTGCAATAGTTATTTCTTTTTTTAGAGAATTTATCCCTAAATTCCAAAGAACCTAGTTATCATATTAACATATCTATAATTTAAAGACTTACCAATAAATACGAGTAGTTTTACTACATTTCCATATTGGATTCCTAAGTTAGTTCTTTTACAATAACAATATTGGATGCTTGTAATTCCTACTTGGTTAAAGCAAAAACTCTAGCTTCATTTCATAGTGCATTCTTTCCTTAATTACTTCCATTGTTACTCAATTTTGAAGTTGTTTGAGGTCTTACTGAAGCTACTAGTTATATTATTGGTGCACTCTATTTGGGTATTGGGTAATTCATACTATAATTAGGAAGGTTTCCTAGGTAATATTTTCTTTTGTAGCTTAGTTATCCACATTGATAACATATAACATTGATTAATTTACACTATCCCTAATGTTCATTTCCATATTATACATATCCAAGTGGTCACTATTGAAAACCACATCTACCTTAGGATTATCCATTTCCAAAGCTTATAAGACTATTAGGATAAAATTATTTATTCTCTTGATTTTTCTCTCATAGAGGTTCATTGAAAGTGTTTCTAGAATATGTAAGGCTTGAAAAAGATTAGTTTCCTTCATTACAAAAGATATCAGGAGAAAGCATTCCCTTTACATTGGTTAATTGAAAATTAGATCTTTTTCACCTACTTTTCTTTCTTCCTCTAAATTATGCTTTCTTTTTTTTTTTTATCTATTCTTTACTTTGAATTTCACATAAAGTGCTTGATTAATTATTTCTTGAAATCTAGTGTTTTAAATGACATTGGTAATTTTGAAGTAATGGTTTTAAAGTCTATACATAAATCTCTATACCTTGGCTTATTCATTTGGAATTAAGTATCTTGTATAGCAAGATAAATAGGTAAATTATGCAACATACTCATTAATAGACATGGACCCTTACTTTAGATACTTAAACTCTTTGATTTTGGTGTCCTTCATATTTAAGGGTAAGAAACGGTCTGTGAAAAGTTTCTAGATTGCTATCCAATCCAAAGGTGGTAAGTTAGTTCCCTTATTCTTTACAATATTAGAGAACTAATAATATGTATCATCCTCCAGCCTCTATTTTACTAATTTAATGATCATTTAGTCTGTGCAGGAGAGCATTCTTTTGTATCTTTTAATTTGAGCAAAAAATTGATGTGGATTTGCATATGGATCTAAGCCAGTGAAATAAAGTGGTTTAAGTTTGTTAAATTCATCGATTAATTGGCTAAATTCTCCGTAGGAAAGGTTTAATCTCTCACCCTTTCTTTCTTATGGTTGAAAGCTTGAGCCTCATGATTTTTATGTTATTCCTACTTTTTTTTCCTTTGTCATTATCTATTGTCAAAAAGTAATAACTCACGAAAGGATATTTTGATCATTATCTCGTTTATGCTAACCACTTGGAGCTTAAAAACCCTTAGATAACTCTTCATCATTAACATCACTAGCTTGATAATTACCAGATTATGCTATATTTCCTAATTCATAAAATTTTCAACCATTTTAGATATAACACAAATCAATAATAACTATTTCTATAAAACAGCTCCACCACCATATTTTTAAACAATTTAAGGTCAAAATAATATTATTGATATATGATCTTGAGTATACACATACCATTAATATAGTTTTAACTAACTCCTAATTAAATAGCTATAATCATACCTTATTCATCCAATACTAAGGCTTTTTTTTCCTATTAAAACTTTAGACCATACTTTGATATTAGCTTTATCATGACTAAATATAAGTATCATCATAAAGATACTAGTAACACATTTAATTTATAAGCATTATTAAAAGTATATATAAATAGTATTTACATTGTCATAATTTTACAATTGCCTATAAGATCCAAAATATTTCTATTTACATGCTACCATTAACTATAGTTGCCCTAATAATTATACACTAGAGAAATTCATTATTATTATACTAGTGGTGGAAGGGAAGCTTTTACTAGTACATCTGGAAAAAAAAACAACTAAGACAATGAATTGAGGATTTAGTAAGTAAATAATATACTTAAAAAGATTGAAATAGGAAAATTTATAATTAAATACCACAAGATTTTTCCCAATCATTACAACTCAAACTCAAATCAACAATTTTAATCATAACCACATTAATTTCAAATACAATTAAGTAAAATGAAAAGCAATTAAATCTCCTTGTAACTTTTGATTATCTTTAATCTTATATAAATCCAACTTTGTTCCTTCAGAGCCAATTTTATCCCTTCACAAACATTCTTTTGGATGCAGTACTATTTTATATTATCATCTATTATCATCATATAATCTCCTCTAATTACATTTCCACATTATTACATCCTTATCTAGGATTTCAACATATTGACCATAAGTAAGTTTATCCATAAGCTTAATTGTATCAATATATAGCTATACAAGTAATTACTAACTTATAACACCCTTACAAATGCAAGATTAGGTGTTAAATAAGGATACTCGACTACAATAGTTGAATATAAGGCTCTAGAAACAAATCCTGGAGCCTATATTTGACTATAATACTAGAATATTTCCACTTAAAAAAGATAGTTTCCATTATATTCAAATATCCTAGTCAATTATAGGACTTTGGTAAGGTCGTGATAGGTATTATTGAAGACAGCATGATTGAGGTGCCATTGCCAACTGATAAAATGAATATGGTAGTCCAAGTAGTTGATACCTATTGAGCTTAGTTAAAGGCCTTCATTTCTTTATTTACAAAAAGGAAGTTTTCTATCACTTTAAGTTCTTTATTTATGGTTAAATAAAATATCACATGATATGACTAATTCTTTTTTTTATCCATTTTAAGTATCTTTATAAAAAAAAAAGTAAAAAGTTGCTAGAATAGGACATGGATGGGGAGGATAAGTTTAAAGATTTAAAGATTTTAATAGCTCATCATCAATAAAAAATAGAAGTTAGTAAATCTTAATAATAATTCTAATTTATTACAAAGGAGATATCAAATTGTGATCTTATTGTGCTATATATGAGATTCGATGTCATTGGACATAAATATAATATGCTTCTATCTAAGGATCTTATCTTGTATCTTCTAAGTATAGAGAAGATAAATATGACCATTATGGAAACTCAGATTAAGTGTATTCATTTTTACCTTTCAAGTTTCTCCTATTTTTATGTTCATATTAAACATTAGGAAGTTAAGTTCATATGTTTTGAAAATTATAGGCACTTGCACCATGTCATTGAGGATAGAAAATTAAATGCATAATTTGGATTCCTAAATCCACAATTTACTCAAGAGCTAGAGACCTCATTGGAGTTTTGAAAGAATTACATAAACTTAACCATGTCAGTATATAGGATGCGACATTACTACTTAGTACCATACTACAAAGGGTATATTGGTGTGTAGACGATTACTTCATCTTTAATTATATTTTCTCCTTAGTTGTCTTATTTCGATATTGATAATGTTGTAAGTACTATTGGATAGTGATTGTCATCTATCTCAAAGATAAGATGATTTATTGGCTTAAACCATTGAGGCACAAATTGTGTTCAAGTTAGAAGGCAGTACTTAGTGAGGCTATATATGCATATTACATGATGGAATATACCAGTAAGACGTGTAACACCTATTAAATAGAAATGAAGGTAACATTTTTTTACATAGTTTGGTATCTAATATAATAGTTAATCATAATTACATAAAATTGACATTGTTTTAAGGTAGTATATTATAGTGCCCCAGACAATAAAGCAACATTGAGTATGGTTACTTTGTGATGAGATATTTAGCAAACATGGTCGTGCATATCAAAAGGAATGAAAGGCTTGATAAAGGAATTTGTTTAGATTTCATTTAGGTAACACTTATGGAAAATATATAATTCTATCTTTTTATCAAATTTTGTATATAAACATGTAGTTTTTTTAAGAAAATATAACCTTTTATACTAAAGAAGATATAAGAGCATTATAAGAGAAATGGACTACATATGTTTTGAGAGAAGAATTAACATTGGTTTAAGGGGAATGCCAAATATATAACTTATTACATTCAATTGTAAATAAAAATGTATGCTTATCCTTGTTAGACTTAGTGAAATTTCTTATAGATATATATATATATATATATATATATATATATTGTATGCATTATTAATGTTATTTATAAGTATTATTGTATGATTTAATATTTTTAAAAGAATGGTTCTTTTTTGCATTAACAAGTTTTGGTGTTTAGTTTTCAACAATAACAATAGTATTTTCTTTAAAAAAATTAAGATATCACATTAGTTGTTTATTAAAAATTAATATAGATATTGTATAATGCCATGTTTATAAAATTAAGCAATGTGAAAAATTAAAATTATGTTTTAATCAAAATTAGGTAATAATAGCAATAATTCGATAAAAAATAAAAAATAATATTAGTTGTTTATTTATAACTAACATTAATATGGTACAATGTCAATGTTCTAAATAATTGATATTTTATTTTTTATCATTAAATATTTTAAAAATAATATTAGAAGTTAGTTTTAACGTATAATTAATGTGAAAGACTTAAACGACGCTATTTTTCTTTTCTCCAAACTTGCAAAATGAAAATGAGAGTTGAAATACAAGGCAAGTCATCCAGCGCTAAATTACATATTGCAAAGTGAGATCATATTCATTACAAAATTTTTAATACCCTATGAAGAGCAAAAGATCACTATAACTTTAATTCAACTAATTGTTTGCCCCATTCTATTAGCATCTTCATCTTAACATTAAAATCCATTTAAATGCCATATTTTTTCTTTAAACCTAATGAAGAACATCTAGTTATGTATTATGTTAATTTGTTTGGATTTTGTATTTCTAATTCGACTTTTTTTAAGATTTTAGTTGGTATAGGAGTTAATATATTTCTTCCAAAGTATATAGATTATACAAACATGAATCTCTTCTAAATCATTTTACTAATGTTATCTGAAGTTAAAAGGAAGTTTGTTTGGGAGATAAGTTCCTAGATTTTATTATTATTAGATTAAGTTATGAATACTAATGTTGTAAATAACATCAATAAATGATTTGAATACAATTCTTATTTGGATTTGAAGAAAAGGCAATAGAAAAGTTTAATAGCATAATAAAAATAACAAATTTCTTTTTAATAGAAATATATAATATTAATGTTGCATCTAAAAAATTAATTTTGATGTGCTTGTGCAATTTTTTATCACAATGAATTTAATAAGAATTTCTATCAATGATCATATCATTAAAAAATAATGTAACTTCTTTTCATGCATTTAAAGGTATTATTTCTAATTTTTATACTATGTATATATTATATATCTTATATTATTTAGACTCAATTAAATGTATGAAATTATTTCGATTGAGTGTTTATTGTATTTAAGATGTTATTTTTTACAATGAAAATATTGAAATAGGGCTCGAATAATACTATTTATATAATAATATAATTATTAGATTCTGTAATCATACCGCTTTGGGAATAATAAAGTTTAGGAAAATTCTACTAGATTAAAAAAAACTAGTAAATCATGTTAATTATTCTAGAAAACCATCATCCTGTATTTACATTACATATCAATTGTTTAATAGAAACTAAAATATTGCATAAAATTTAAAATATGAAAGAAAGTTAATTTTCAATAGGAAATTATGAATTAATGTCTAATATAAATAATGACATCAATTATTAAACCAAAAAACTAATGTCTTATTTCAATAATTCAATAATATAAGAACTAAACATGTTAATTTTTATATAAAAAAATTGACATCATTACATGCATTAAACATCGATTTAAGAACTTATATTTAATATACTAGACATACAATAATACCTATATATACATTAGTGAATAACTAATATGAAATGGACTAAACAACTAATGTTTTATGGCAATTATGTAGTAGTAGCTCTTTTTATGAAGGTGTTATTAGAGATTGATTAGACCAATAGATCCTAAGGTTATACCACCAAGTTGGTGCTAATAATTATTTTTTGGCAAAACTTTGGATTACATGGATAAGATTGTTATTAGCTTAAAATATTGGTTACAAGAAAGTTTAGCTTTAAGTGAACTCAATAGAAGCCCTATCATTCATCAAACAAAGGATACCTTTATATCACGAACTAGTAACTCTTTAGTCAAAATCATGTAGTATATACTTGACATTTTTAACAAATATGTTTTCCTTCTTATTAAACTTTTTAGTTACAACAGACTGAAAAAGAAATAATTTTGGATAAGGAAAGGGATAACTTTGTTTGATTGATATATGTTTCATTTCATTATTTTAAGTGTGGAGAAGATAGTCACGACTTAACAAAATTAAGTCCCAAGCTCAACATCAAGCTACCTAGTCAAACCTACTAACATTCCACCATTAAAATGCATTTTGGAACTATAGGTCATTTGCCATAAATATGCTTTTTGCAAATTGACATAAGACCTTTTCTTCATGCCCTCAAATAAGATATTGGTGTCATTTTTTATCAAAATGAAGTTAAAAATGTGAAGATCACAACCATACACTTTTTGAATCCTTTTAATTTCTCAAATCTTGTTAAAATTATCAAAATACCTCTAAATTTGAAAAAAATAAAAAATGTACTCCTAAATTTGCACCATAGAACCTTCAAATTATGCTTGATTTTTTCATTAAGTTTCATTTAAAATCAACCATATTTGCTTATCAAAATTATTATAATTGTCGGCTTGTAATACTTAAAAGCATTCTAGCCTTGATATTATTGAAGTTGTTGCAAGGCAAAAATATGGTTCTTTTGCACTAATAGAGATTATAATATGTTAACAAATCATTTTGTTAGGCTTACCTTGAAGGCCTTTCTTTGGTTGAAGATGTTCAAAATGATTTCATAGCCTTGCAACTCCCTTAAGTTCAACCTCTATTTTTTTTTTAAAATGAACTAAAACAAAGGTTTGAATCCTTTTTTTTCTAATAGAAGGAGTAGATTTAATACATTTTGTTGGAAGATATTTAATTTAAGAGTGTTAGAGACATTATTCTTGAAGATTATTTTTACAATTCAAAATGTGCATACTCATGATCAAAGAGTAGGAACAACAGAGATATTATAAATATCTTACTAAAAAAATTGAAGGAAAAATATGAAAGTTCAAAATTTTCCATTATCAAATAACTTTAAGAAAAGCAAGCATTTTTAAAAAGAAAAAATAGTTTAATAATAATAATCAACTAAGAATATACAATTATTATGATAATTAGATTTTTTTAAAACTGTTGAAATGGGCCAAAATCTGTGAGTTTCAAAGGACTTAAGCCTTTATTTTAGAGGCCCTAAAAGTTGTGGATTGCAGTTAGCCTAACTCGTGAAAGCTCACAATTTGCAAGAGCCAATTTGCTTGCAAATTTATTTTTATATTTCTAAATTTTATATAGGCGTATATTTTTAATTTATAAAAAATTATACTCCTATTTTTTATTTTTAATTATATAAGATTGTGTTATAAATAATTTATAGATAATATTTTTATTTTGTAAGTATTTTATTATTTATATTTTATATATAAATTTTTTTATGATTATATATAAATTTAAAGTATATGATGACTAACTTATGAATGAATATGTAGTATTTTTGGATAATTTTAATTTTTTATTATTTAAAAATTAAATATTTTTTAAAAATTAAAAATTAAAAAAATCCAAATTAGCCCAAGTCCACAAAGATCAGA
Source organism: Sindora glabra (assembly GCA_020226215.1). NCBI lineage: Eukaryota > Viridiplantae > Streptophyta > Magnoliopsida > Fabales > Fabaceae > Sindora > Sindora glabra. Next base: position 1,530,467 of record CM035226.1, on the reverse strand, counting down.
CTAAGACCTTCACATTAGAGGCTCATAAAAAAATCATACAAATTTGAGTTAACTCATTTAACAAACGGATCATTAACATTAGTTCAATTCATTCATTTTCCATCTATGAGTCTTATAGATATAATAATAAAATAATATCATAATTATCTAAAATAAATTTAAAATAGTAGATAATTGAAAATTTTTAAAGAAATTTTTTAATAATTAATATTAATAATTATAAATAAAATAAAATGGTAATCGAATATATCAGTGAAATCTTTTGAAATATTTCCAACACTTTTCAAGGCAAAAGAGAAAGGCACGTGAGAATTTGAACTGAGATCTCAAGGTGTCCATATGCATATAGATTTGAAAGCCATCACAGAAAGTCGCACTTCTATTTTTGGAATTGTTTTGGCTTGATTTTCTTCGAGAGGCCCAAAACCCAAACTCCAAATCTTAAAAAAGGGAAAAAAAATCTTTTTTTATTTTTATTTTTTGGGGTGTTGTTTAACAATAATTTCCGTTATAAAAGTCCTTCAAGGATTACGGAGGCATTAGGTAGGAAGCCAGATCACAGCGAAATTCTTATAATACTGTCTCTCAGGTCCGTGAGTTCCATCTCACGGTTCTGACAAAGGATACCTGATTTGTTTTTGCCTATTGCATTTTTTTCTTTATAAATAACTTAGCAGTCATCAAGGTTTTTGGTCGCAAAGTTTTTATTTTTAGTATAAAGTCACAATGAATTGCTTAGTGCAACAATCTGGAATAGGAATCGGTAGCTCTGATGCTGCCATTAGGAAAAAACATGTTAACTTGGTGCATTCTTGTTCAGTTGTGCCTTGTCTGCAAAAAGAAAGGACACAGAAATCACTTATTTCAGTGCAAAAACCTCTGCATCTTGTGAACTTTGGATCTGTGAAAAGACAATGGAATTTGATCACCTGCGAAGCGTACGAAGCTGATCGATCAAAACCCATTGAATCAAATATTGAACTGCCATCAGAGATTAAATCAGAGGCGGTTAACAAGGTGAAAATTGGGATATATTTCGCAAGCTGGTGGGCTCTGAATGTGGTGTTCAATATTTATAACAAGAAGGTTCTGAACGCATATCCATACCCATGGCTTACTTCAACTCTGTCACTTGCATGTGGATCTCTGATGATGCTGATCTCTTGGGCTACAAGGATAGCCGAAGCACCTAAGACTGATTTTGAGTTTTGGAAGACTTTGTTTCCGGTAAGTATATATTACTTTAGTTTGTTACCTTAGAAAATATGAGGGGAGAAAGGGAAAGCAATGTTTTTGTTCATATGTTCCAAAAATGTAGTTTTAGTCGATTTTGGACATATTTGATCTTTTATAAGCTAAGTAGTTTAACTAAGTGTAATTTAGTTGAGATCTCTTTTGTGTATCAATGATCAAATTTTAATTTTCGCAGACTAATTCACTTTAGCTGGACAACCAATAGATTTTTTTCCCTCCGTTTTCTTTCATCTCTTTTTTGGCATGTTTATGTGATAAAAAAATTGATGGTAAAGTCTTTGGCTCTCTTCTCTATCTTTTGAAAGGAGAGTGACCTCCGTTTTTGCTGTTTTTTCCGATAGGTTTCTGTTGCACATAACCTTCGCTTTTGCTGTTTTTTCCGATAGGTTGCTGTCGCACATACAATAGGACATGTAGCGGCGACAGTCAGTATGTCAAAAGTAGCAGTTTCCTTCACCCACATCATCAAAAGTGGTGAGCCAGCGTTCAGTGTACTGGTTTCGAGATTTCTCTTGGGTGAGACGTTCCCGGTGCCAGTCTATCTGTCCTTGATTCCAATCATTGGTGGATGTGCTCTTGCTGCTGTGACTGAGCTCAATTTCAATATGACTGGTAAAGAAGCTTTTCTTTTGAAGAACATTTTGCTAATTCACTTTTATTCTTCTTAATTTCGCTGCTAAAAACTGCCAGAGAAGATGGCGATAGCATGATTAGTGAATTGAACTTGGGATGTGGAGTTCGAGTTGATTCAGGTTGAGACATTATTGCATTTTTTCCCTTTTATCGGCAAACTGGGATTTTGGTAGGTTGGCTCTGGTAACTGTTAAGTTTAACCACCGAAGTTCAAGAGTGATTTGCTATAATTTTATTGGCAAAATGGGCTTTGGTGGGTTAGCTATGATAATTCACTAATAGGTTATTTGAGGTGGAGTTTGTATTTCATTATTTTACCGTAAAGATTTCATTTTACCTTACTGACTTTGATCTCTTGATTGTTTGCTGTAGGCTTTATGGGTGCCATGATATCAAATTTGGCATTTGTTTTTCGGAATATCTTTTCAAAAAGGGGCATGAAGGGAAAATCAGTCAGTGGAATGAACTACTATGCTTGTTTGTCTATGTTGTCCCTTTTAATTCTTTCACCATTTGCAATTGCTGTGGAGGGACCCCAAATGTGGGCAGCTGGATATAAAACAGCTCTCTCTCAAATTGGACCTCAATTTATATGGTAATTACAACCTGGCTATTGACTCTAGTGTCTTCCCTTGTGTGCTCTTCTTGATCTGGATGCATCTCTTTTCCTGGCAGAGATAGGGTGATGTCTCCAGAATTACATTATATTGATCTAAATATACTACATAATTATTTTATATCCCCTGAATTTTTGGTTTTGTAATTAGAAATTTCTAGTCTCATTAGGTCCAGTTTATCGAGAATTCTTTGAAAATAATGACTGAGGTTTTCATCCTTTATTATGCTTCTGTACTGTTCCATTTATCACTAAACTAATGGCTGTTTATTGTACACAACAGGTGGGTGGTGGCTCAGAGTGTGTTCTATCATTTGTATAACCAAGTGTCTTACATGTCTCTTGACGAGATTTCTCCCTTGACATTTAGCATTGGCAACACCATGAAACGCATATCAGTAATAGTATCTTCAATTATCATCTTCCACACACCAGTTCAGCCAGTCAATGCTCTTGGAGCTGCTATCGCTATCCTCGGAACCTTCTTGTATTCTCAGGTATTTTCTAGTCAAGCCTGTTCTTTTAGTGTTATTATAGATAAGTTTCACTCTTTTGTGCTCTATGGCAGACAAAATTTGGCCATACGTTGTGTACTGATTAAAGGAAAGAGAATGCGATAGAGGAGCTAATTTAAGTTTGAAACATTCCAATTAACTGCACAATTTTTCCTTGTATTAAGTGGAGGATCCTCTTGCTGAAGTTGTGTTAAGGTGGGCGGGCATATTTTTAGTGATTTTATTGATAATTTTATTTGAAATTTATATCTTTTAACCCGAAACATCAGTGCAATGGATTTTTTTTTTTTCCTCAATTAAAAACTGCTAGTGGAAAATCTTGATTTAGTAAGTTTGCAAACGGGAAAGAAATCCGAGGCATATAGGTGGAGTTGGGTGTCAGTTACTGCTACCTATGTGATAGCGCTGTTCCCAGGTTAAGTGATCCGATGTTTGGGTAGGAGGTGGTTGGATTTTGAATTCCTACCTAACTCTTGTTGGTTTGAACCAACCATTTTGGTTCCTTTTCCTTTTCGTACTCGATTTCAACATAGGTCAGCTTAACTTTTGGAGCTTCCAAAGTTGACCACGCCTAAGTCATTTGAGAATATGCCTCGTTTCATACTGCCCATGAACGGTGGTTGTTATATGGAGGGAAAGAACGGTTTGGGGGTGAAAAATAAAAAGGAATATCGAAGGATTCTAAATATGGGTTTCTTCTAGAAGGAGTAATCTTGATTGGCCATAATACTCTGGGTTCTAATATTGGACTCATGTTTGCAGGGAAAGCAGTAGAATTGAGGAGGAATTGAGGTTGCTCAGCCAGAAAAAGGAAGTTGCTCCACCGGCATCTGGTTGGTTGTGTTAACTTGTGGATAGTAATAAGATGGTGATTACACTGCTCATTGATACGCACGATCAGTTAGTGTTTTTTGAGTTTTGAATAATTAGTATTAAGGGAACAGACAAATGTTTTTATTTGTGTAGTCCGAAGGAAAATTTCTCAACACTTTTGTTCCGAGTTTAAATAATGCAAGGACTATGAGCTATTGGATTTTCTAGTTACCATTGACATAAATATGCCACAAAAAAATAAATTACTCTTTTGGATGGGTTTCTTAAAAATTCATACAATTCTAAACTAAGTAAAAGCTTTCAAGATTATCGCTTATTAAGATTATTTTGAGTTCAATCTGTTTTGTTTAACCAAGATGACGGCTTTGAAAGACTGAAGTAAAATAAGCTCGAGCGTCAGGGCTTATGTTAATGGTGAAATGCGTTTAAGTATTTCTGCATAGAAAGGCCAAGTAATATTACTCAAAAGTCTAAATCCGTTACCTCCACTCGATGGAATAAGAAGAAAAGAAAAATGTCCCAACATTTTTGCCAAGTCTGGAGGGAGAGAGAGAATTTGTTGCTGAGTGTATGCAAATGAAAAAGCTTGAAGGTTAGGGGATTTATTGGGCTCAGCCTTTAGCCCAATTCATGACATTGGGTGATGATTTTGAGTTGTAATTTTTAAAATCGGATCAAATATTAAATCTATAGAAGATTGATTTAATGGTTCACGATTTTAACCGTCGATTCATTGATTGAATTAATTTGAATTATATATATATATATATATAATTAGAAAACTGAATTTCAGTTGAACTCTCGGTCTCTCTCCTTGTATCTTCGCCACACTCCCTTAAAGATTTTCATATCCCTGTCTTTCTCAAATTGACCACAGCTAGAGCACAAATTTCATTTCTTGGCATATATAACAGGAAATGGAGGCAAAGAAAGTCACCAGAAAATAAAAAAAGGATAAAGAAGGGAAGCACGCATCGAAGAAAAAAAGAGATAAAACAGGGAAAAAAATAGTAGGACGAAGAATTAAAAAAAAATTGAAATGCAATTAGAGAAGTGAAAAAATGGAAGATAATCTGACCTAAAATCTTCAGATTTGGTTTGCAAAATCTTCAGATTCATTGATACATGAGACAAAAATGGAGAACCTTAGTTCTGTCATTTTAAATGAAGAGAGAGTTAAAGTCTGTTGCATAGGAAATGTTTCTGACTCTGTTTGAGACATCAAGTGTTTTGTTTTCAATTTGGTTTCTATTCTATATTATATAATTATATAGTTTGAACTTTGGATTACTTAATTACTTCACTTTGACTGAATAAATTTTAGTAATGGAACGATTAAGTCATAATTATATAATTATGTAACATAGAATATATATTTTTCTTTGAAAGGAAATCTATAGATATCTTTTTATATCTCTGGCATGAATGTTTAACTTTTTCTCCGTTGGTTGGTTGGTTCAATTCTCACAATCCACCCCCTTTGTTTTCTATTTTTTATTTTAATGAAAATTTTATTTAATATAATTTTTATTTTTAATTAATAATATTATTAATATATAATACATTAATAATAATATTATTATTAATATAATAATATTAATTAATAATAATATTTAATATATTTATTATTATATACTAATTTATTTATAAATTTCATAATAATAAAAATAGAACTATCTTTTTTATATACTCTTCATTTATTTTTTTTAAGTAATGGACTGGTGCAAATTAAATTAGCTGGTCCACATTAGTCTAAGTTTAACCATAGTTCAAATTAGTTTATAATGGTTTAATAGTAACTTTGATCTATAACCCTTACCCAATCTAATTACTTAGTCAGTTTACTAGTCCAATCAACTAATTTAGTCAAATTTTAAAAATTATGGTTTAAGCTCATTAAATAGGACAAGTAAGTAAATTCTATTGGATTGCAACCAGTTCAGGTGATATTTCATCAAGTTCAATTTCCTTTGAATACAACGTCAACAAATGCTTAACGAAGCATTATTGTCAAATACTCTTCTCTAAAACCTAACATAATTCAAAAAAGGTATAAAATTCAAATTTCTCCACACAAATTTAAGAAAGCTCTATCTCCTTAAAAGGTTAAATGCAAAATATCATTCAAAAGGGTGAGACTTAAAAGGATCATGACTTTAGCTTGTTTCAATACTTTTTGCTTGATTTGTGACAAGGTAGTGTATCACAGTTTCTAATTAACAAAGAAAACAAGTATAAGGATGACTTCTTAGACCATATCCAACCATTAGGAAATAATTTGCTTACTTTGTTTGTTTGTTTGTTTGTTGTAACTTACTTTTGTTTTAGTTTGTTTGTTATAGGTTTATCCTTTTACATTAGAAATATAAAATGGGTCTCTTGCTTGCGGGCAAGTATAAAAAAATGAAACTTGTTTTTAATGTAGGCTTATGTGGACAAACACATCAAACTTGCTTATGAGATTAATTATCTTTTTGTTTTTAATTTTTTTAGTAGTTTTTCATATATTTGAAGATTTTTTTAATTCAATCTAATATATAATGGTCTAAGAAAATTGTTAAAACTTATTTAACTAACTCATTACATGAAATAAAAAAATCTAATTAGTTACTTATAATTTATAAAAAATATTTTTTTAATCTAACTTAATTTAGTATCCCATTGAAGGTACTTTCCTCAACTTTTAAGGTTAAATTTTCAAGAGTAAAAAAAGAAGAAGAAGAAGACAACCCATAAGGCCCTATAGTCCTAATAAATTTCTCGCCCGCCCCATTTTACGTATATATTTCAGATATAGTTCTATGTAAATTTGTTTTAACCCTATCTTTGTAATTTTATGTGATGGAAAAAAATACTAATAACCTCTTAATTACATATGTAAATAAATATGTAAAAATTAAAATTACAGAAAATGGAGAGATTAAAAAATAGTAACATTAAAAATTTTTATTATCTGTCATGCAAACATATATAAAAACATTTAAACGTGAAGAAAACTAACATTTAGTTAAAAGCATGCTAAGAAACAAGAAGAAAACAAAATCAAAATTACAAAAAATTATAAGACTAAAAAAACCCCAAAATTACAAAAAATAGAGAACAAGGCAATAAGGTAAAAGATAAGTTTTAATTTTACTTTAAAATTCATGTCCATAACTATAGTATTACATAATATTATTGTTTTGAGCAATCGTTATTTTTTGTAATATTTGTTCCTTAGTGTGTGTATGTGTTTTTTATTTGCGACTACTTGTTATTCTTTGTTTATTGCAATATATAAATTAGTTTATGTATACTTTGATTATTATAATTGAAAATTCACAGCAAAATTTCTTACTTATTATTGCCAATATGCAAATGCAGAGCCAATACATAATGATTAATTTTAATATTCCAGAAACATATATTATATAAAATGAAAGTCAATTTATTTCTAAATCCACTTTTATGTTAAAGTTTTAAAATTTAAAATCTAGCATAATAAAATTTCAATAAGATTTATTTCTTATAACATATAACCAATATTGTACCGATAAATTTATCATTATATTATTATTTTAATAATAGGCTTATAGGCTAAGCCTAGGTTAAACTTCAACTTAATCTATAGTTAATAATTAAGTTAATTTTTTTATTATTTTAAAGTTGGACCAAAGCTCACATTCCATGTATTTGTCTAGGCTTTGACTTAACTTAATCCTAAAAAGACATGAATAGGTCTACATTAAAGCTTCAAATTGCATACTTTTTACTTTGTTGTAAAAAAAGAGAATTTTTAGTTACAACATGTAATACATGTTGCTATTATAGCCCTAAAAAATGTTGCTATTTAAAATAATATACATACATACATATATATATATATATATATATATATATATATATATATATATATATATATATGTATGTATATATTGATAAATAAATGGAACCAAAGGCTCAAAAAAGAAAAACTACAAATGAATTATATGAGGAATAGAAACACTAATAATATCAACAAAAAGTAAACTATGTAAACTAGTAAAAAGGTGATCAAAGATATGTAATCTAAGTTCATGTTGAAAACTAAAAAACACCAAACAATTTACACAAGAATTCTTTTCCCAATATGTATATTTGTTTATAACTTGCTAATCTTGTTTAATCAAAATGCAACACTGATTCAATGAAGCCCAATGTTTAGTTAAAAGGCTACACTCATTTTTAAGAAAGTTAACTAATTGTTTTAAGTCTGATTCTAAGATAATCAATCTGAAATCGAGATCCCAAGTTAATGATAGTTCATGAAAAGCTCCTTAAAGCTCAGCTACAGAGGAAGAACAAATATTTAAGTTCCTAATAAAACCACTAAACCAATCTCTTTCATTATTGCAAATAATACCACCCCACCTTGTTATCCCCAAATTAAGTTTTGATACACCAATATTAACCTTGCACCAATTCTTTGAAAGAACTTTCCATCTAACTTGCAGTTGCATGTTTTCGTATCTAACCTTATTATGCACATTCTACTTTAACGTTTGTTTAGCAGAGTTAATAACTTTCATTATAAAGATTATAGGATCTTGTTGCCTTTACTCCTTAGGATTAAAGATAACCTTATTTCTCCACTTCCAACATCACCAACAAATAATACTCTAAATAACTAAATAGCCTTTTTCCATCTCAACCTTTAAGTTTTTTCTCAAGTTCAATATACATTAGTCCAAACCATTGACCCTAAAAATGCAAGCATGATTCATTTTATTGAGAAGCTTCAACCACCCCTCCTTCATAGCCCTACAATCCCTTAGAGCATGGAACTTGTCGTCTATAACAAATTAATAATGAGCAGAAGCAATTGACCCCAACCTTCATATGTTTCTCAACTGGTTGGTCATGAAACCATTGTAACACATTTGCTAAGTAAATAAATGCCCTCTTTAATGAACCTTAAGATGTCACATATCGCACTAAAGGCTCCTCGCTAGTTCCCATGTTGAACTATACAAAGTCAAATAAATGGATTTGAAAAAAAAGTCCCTATCCATACTCTTACTTCAAATGATATTATTATCACTCATATCATGTATTAATGTAAGCATTACAACAATTTAAAGCACTTTATTCTAAGGAAGCCATTACTTCATTACATCCAAATTCTAAGCTTTAAATGTAACTAAATTTGCCATTTGAGCCTTTAAAAAGCTCTAGAATAGCATCAGCCACAAACATTCCAAAGGCCTTATTACTAACCTAAATTTCCTTCTAAAAATAAGTATTTCTACCATTATTAACTATGTGAGGAAAGTTCTTAAGAACTTGATCCTAAACTTTACCCAAATTTCACCAAGGATGAGAATATAAAAATTGAACTTATATACTAACTTTCCAAACATGGTTTCTCAGGTACTTCCCTTTCAAAACTAAAACCTACAAACCCTTTTCTCATGAAATGAGTTTCCAAGCCAATTTAATTAGGCAAGGTGAATTTATTAGTTTAAGATTTTGAAAACTTAAGCCACCCTGATCCTTTAGCATACATAATATATCCTAAAAGATAGTATACAACATTTTATCATCTATATTATGATTTTAAATAAAGGATCTTTGCAATCTTTCTATTTCCTCCAAGTTCACAATAAGAATAATCATAGATTGTATCGTATAGGTAGGAGTAGCCTTTATGACTAACTGAGCTAAAACTGCTCTTCTTGCCATGAAAAGGCACTTTCTTTTCCAACTTGCCAATTTATCCTAAATTTTATTAACCAAATAAGAATAAGTATGCTTAGTTACTCTTTTATGAATAAAAGGCACATCTAGATAAGTTCCAAGGTCATTAGACACAGAAAAGCCATATATGGATAGAATTATTTCTTTAGCATCCTTTTTAACATTTTTAAAAGAAAAAAATCTTGACTTTGCTTGGTTGACTTTTTAACTTAGCATTCTTGAAAAACTATACAAATACTTCAAAATTATATTAATCTGATTAACCATTGCTTCTCCAAATAATAGGAGATCATTTGCAAACATTAGGTGGAATTTAGCAACCCCACTCTTATCAACTTTTAAAGGTTTAGCAAACATTAGGAAGTATAGGTATAAGCTCATAAACTATAACTATCATGACACATTTGTAAACAACATTATATAAAGAGATTAGTCCAAACTAATTTATGAATTTCAGCTTCTCCTCTTTAGGGAATAGGTACAAAAATATCTTGTTAACATCATTAAGTTCCCCTCCCTTAAATACTTTTTTAACAAGATAAAAAAAAACTTTCCCTATAATATGCCAATTTTTTGAAAAAAATAGCTAGGTAATCATCTTATCTTAAGGTTTTCAACCCACCAATAGCAAACATTTCCCTCTTAACCTTTTCAATAGTCACATTCTTAGAAAAATACCTATTATAAGTAATCAAAAGAGCAAGATATGAAATAACTGTATTAGTAGAAAAGTGCTTGTTCAAGTTATAAGGATATAATTTTGTATGGTAGTACTCAATGTTCTAGTCTCTTTGCAAAATCCAGTTCGCTCTTAACTCTTCTTGCTATAGAATTTCTTCTTGATTAAGAATTTGGTCAAGTTTTTCTCATAAACAATAATCCAAGCCATGTAAATAAGGAGAGTAATTTTTCCCATGGCTTTTTGAATGCTTACTATTCTTTCCAATATACCCCTTTTATGATTCCTTATATGGCCAAATACATTCTTATTCCAATCCTACAAACCCAGAATTAGATGTTTTATGTCATCAATATTATTAAAACACGAGATCCACTTAAACAATAAGAAATATTGGAAACCTCCATGAGCAAGCTAATCTGTTTCAAATTTAAAAGGATGTCGATCACTATCTCCTTAGCTTTCAAAAAGATTAAAAAGAATTGGATGATGATTAGAATTAACTCTTGGAAGAGTCTTCACAAAAGTGTCACTAAATTGATCTGTTATTCTATATTACACAAAACTTAATCTATTTTTTTAGAAAATTAAGGATGATTAGGATATTTTAAGCCCTTTCACATGGACCAACTCCCTTGCAATTTCACATCTAGTAAATTACATCTATTTATTCGATCATTGAAAACATTAGCCCCATGCTAGTTAGAAGAAACACCTCTTTTCTTCTTCATTAGATCTTTAATATAATTCAAATTGCCTATAATCAACTAAATAAGATCTACTATACTAAATCTACTCAAATCTTCCTAAAGTAAAGTTTTCATCTCTGTATTAGGATTTGCACAGACAAAAGTAATAATTAGCTCTCACCTGAGTTAGGACTTATCTTATAATGAATGTACTAAAAATTGTCTACCACTATCTCTAGCAACAAAAATAATATTTTAAATATTAAATTACCTATGGATTTTACTCTAGTAAAGTTAATTATTATTACAATTAATTGTTCAAATGAACAAGTCCTAGCATAGTAGACTAAAATCAGCATAAGACATATGAAAGTGTAAGAAATCCATTCATTTAAATAACAAGATATATTTAATTATATTAATGGTTACTACATTAAATTAAAACTCATAAGTAATTTAATATTTAAAAATTATTTTAAGCAATTTTATATAATACATATCATATCAATTTGTCATAAAAAAAAAAGAGGAATATAAAAGGTGGACAAAAGTTATAATTAGATTAGACGAGCCTAAGACCCATTTTGTTAAGAGAAGAAGCAGGTCAACTTCAACTCAAAAGCAACTACGCCACTCCTTACCTCTTGTCCTTTTCTAGTGCTCTATGCATGTATTAATTTCTCAAGATCATTTCTTTTCTCCAAGTTTGCATATGAAAGGGACTAGCAACTTACAACTACAAATATTGCACTACTTGTTACCCTTTTTCAAGGAGAAGCCTCTAGGTCCATTTTCAAATTATTCAAGAAGAAGGAAAAGAAATGACCAAAATAATTATGCATATTGTTAAGAGAGAATAATTGTTAAAGTCATAATTTCAATTGAGTTAGGTAGTCACTATAAATAATGTAATACAAAATATATATCGTATGAAATAAATGATGTGCGATATAAAACTACTTACCTACTACACATTTATTTATGAAAGAAATATATTAAAGGGAATAAATGATGACATAAAAAGAGGAGCATATCTCACCCACTATGTTAGTTCATATGGTTAAAAAGTTTGCTTCTTTGTTTCTGAAAGAAATATTATTAAAGTTGCACTCTTAATTGACTAAAAACAGTAATAAAAAAACTTATGTTACAAATACTAGTCTAGAATTACAAAACATTCTATCATCTAAAAAGTCTGAACTAGAACACAGTTACACACTACAATAACAAAAATTTGTCTTGAGTATGAAAAGAAGGGCATTCAACAATCAAGCTACCAGGCTGCACTGGAGGAAGCCATAGCAGATCAAGACACCACCTTCAAACCTTCAAGTACTTGATGGCAGTTTGAACATCCTTGTCGCCTCGGCCGCTGAAGTTAACCACAACCTTGGTTCCATTGGGAAGAGTTGGACAGAGTTTCTCAAGATAAGCCAAAGCATGAGAGGTCTCTAAAGCAGGAATGATGCCTTCCAGTCTCGATACTCGCTTAAAAGCTGCATATACGAACCCGTGAAAATAAGACAAGGAATCAAAATATGATATAAGAGCAATTTCAGCCCCCAACCACCAGAAATTAAGGTCCCAACCCAACATAAATCAACTTGATTTTAAAATTTTAACACCTAAAAATAATCAGGTGTTGTTTGATTTTGAACAAACAACTTCATGTTACAATCAAAAGCAATAGAATAATTAAGTAAACATAGTTAGATATAGCAATCTTCACCGACTACCACAAAACAGTGGGTTCAATAAAGCCAAAAACTTAGGTTAGTCCTACCTTCCAATGCTTCTTCATCTGTGATGCTATAATATTCAGCACGTCCTAAATCCTTCAAATAACTATGCTCAGGTCCAACGCCAGGGTAGTCCAAGCTGAGCATTAGAAAATTGATAAAGAATTAGCATCAGAATATGCAGTGTGTGGAAGGACACAAAAAAAATTAAAAAGAAAATAACAATAAGATGAAATACCCTGCACTTATAGAGTGAGGCTCAATAATTTGCCCATCATCATCCTGCAATAAATAGCTCATGGCTCCATGCAAAACCCCAACTTCTCCTTTTGTTAAAGTAGCAGCATGCTTGCCACTGTGCAGCCCAAATCCAGCAGCCTCCACGCCAATCAGCCTAACATCTTTGTCATTAATAAATTCATGGAAAAGTCCCATGGCATTCGAACCTCCACCAACACATGCAACCAATACATCGGGTTTTCCTCCCCATTTTTCTAAAGCTTGCTTTCTAGTTTCCTTCCCAATCACAGCATGAAAATCTCTTACCATCATAGGATATGGGTGTGGCCCGGCAACAGAACCCAAAATATAATGAGTTGTTTCCACATTAGTCACCCAATCCCTAATAGATTCTGATGTAGCATCCTTCAGCGTAGCAGTCCCTGAATGAACAGCTCTCACCTACATCACAGAATCACCCTCTAAGCAAGACTGGAGCTTAATGAATAGATCACATGTTCACAATTGTTAAACAAGAACGATTAACAGTTGATATATAATAACTGGGTTTTAGATAAACCTAGCAACCACACAACCGCACCACATGGTGATTTAAGCCACCACAGACAAATGCACACATGCTTGTATGACAGAAAAACTGAAAACTGAGTCTTGAAAAATACAATTGCAATTAGCTCGTGTCAATTTGGTGCTGTAACGTTTTCTTGGCTTATATGACTGCCTTGAAGGATTCATGCTTGACTAATATTTGACACAATTTAACCACTGCAAGTTGATCATTTGTGAGTTGTGGCTTAAAAAACATGGGCATTTTATTTGTTTTATTTTATTTTTTCATACATAGAATGAATAATGACCTAGATAGAGGGAGTAACAACTGCAATAGACATACCTCAGCACCAAGGAGACGCATCCTGAAGACATTGAGTGCCTGTCTTTCCATATCTTGGGCACCCATATAGATGATGCACTGTAACCCAAATCGAGCACATACAGTAGCAGTGGCAACTCCATGCTGACCAGCTCCAGTTTCTGCAATAATGCGTTTCTTACCCAATCTCTTGGCAAGCAAAGCTTGGGCAACAGCATTATTAATTTTGTGAGCCCCAGTGTGGTTAAGATCCTCCCTCTTCAGATAAATGAGTGGCCCTTCACCATTGGAGCGCTTGCAATGCTCAGTCAACCTCTCAGCAAAATAAAGAGGACTCTCCCTACCAACATAGTCTTTCAGAATCTCATCCAGTTCTTTCTGCAAATCAAACTATCCAACTCAGTAGATTTCCAATTTTTTTCTCAGACAACTACATGATTATGGATATTGATATATTACACAGATCGGACAATAATTTCAGTGGAGCTCTAAATTTTATCATCCAGTTTGGACATGAAAAACTAAAGACCATAGGTGTACCAAGAATAAAATGCTACACATTCAATTTTTTAGGAAAAGTAGATTTCTCTATTAATAGAATAAAAGAACATTTCATTTTCACTGAAATTATTTTAGGGAAAAATTTTCAAAGGTTGACGCTTGCATCCTATTAATAAAAATCTACATTGAAATCCATGACACACAACTATAATAGCGTATCTTTCAGCTTTAGAAACAAATAAATTATCACATCCACTACAAGTGTCAGAAATCGAACAAATAACAGAGGCCAGCAGAAAAACAAACATACTTCACAATGGCAAGTTGGATTGCAACTATTGATTCAGACCGCAGAAAGCTATCCTAAGCATAAGCACTGGCTAGGCTCCACAGTCATCGCGCAAGACAAACAGAACTTAACATACATGACCACGCCAAACGCATGCATCAAAATAGTCGCCACCAGTGCAATTCAACAATCAATTCATGTGCCACATTCAAAATATCGTGTAAGATAGAAAATTCAGCTTATTATATGAAAAAAATTTCGAACTCCGCCGATTAATTTATCGAAGCTCCATGAAATTTCTTTTGGTTCTTCCAAAATATCAAACCCAACAAACGGGTTTCTTTTTTATTTCTCATAAGTAAGAAACCAAGCGCATGCTCATTAAATGACATGACGAAAGAATATTGAGTTCAGCAAATAAAAAAAAAATCATTTGACTAACTCAAGAATCAATCAAACAAGAATTAAATTACTACCTGGAACTCTTCATCACTGGCAAGGGAATAAAATGCAGATTCAAGCTCGGTTAGAGCATACATTAAAGTTTCAGGAACATACTTGCCACCAAATTTCCCAAACCGACCGAACGAATCGGGTCGTTCAAATGGCAGCGACCCATTACCAGTTTCAGCCTTCTTACGTTCCACCAATGAAAGAACAGAACCTGGGTCTCTTGCTAGAGCACAAGAGATAGAAGTTGGAGATCTAGTGGTTAAGGAAGAAGGAAGAGATGTAATCTTAAGAAACTCGGAGGGCAAATGAGAATATGAATTTGGTTGTTTTTGAAACAGGCTTGATGAGTTGAGCCGGGTTCTGCAGGTGGCAGAGCTTGTGATGGAGGCGGCCATGTCAGATAAAGAATTCGGTTTTGGATATTGGATTGGAATCATAAGACAATTCGTGCCCGCGTACGTACGAGAAAGAGGTTTTTGCCTGGTTGTGAAGAGGAGTGCGGAAAGGCGAAACTGAACGGTCAATTTCTAAAGGGGCTTCATCGGTGCACCCAAGATTTATTGATTATTACAATTTGTGTGATTTTTTTATAAAATAACTTTTTTACAAACTCGTAACAGTTTCTTAAATTTTTATCTTGTAGGATCATCATTTTATAATATGAAATTTATAAGTAAAATTATTAAATTCTATAAAAAATTATAAATTTTATATAAATAATTACATTTCATATAATTTATATCATATCAAAAAATTACAAAATTTTATAAAAAATTATAAATTTTATAAAATTTTTACATAAAATTTATAAAAAATCATATCAATATTTTTGTTAAGTTGTGTATTAAACTTATTAATTTTGAAGAATTTTAAAGTACCTTTAAGAGTTTGATATTTGAAGTAATGTGACAAAATATAAATTACTAAATAAAATTATTAAATCATGATTAAAAATTTTATAATCTTATCCACATGCCTATATTTTAGCACATTAACACCAAACCCCTGTATCACCTTAGCAAACACCGTTAATTCTTTCCTCATTTACTCCATTTCTTCGTCCAGATTATTACTGTGGATGCAATCATGGAATTGTACATAAACAAAGGAAATCAACGGTGGGCCATTAGATTGGTATATACAAGGCTGGGAATATTGTCATTTTTCTTATATTGTTTATTTTTCCAAATATATAATATAATTATATATATATATATGGAGCCTTAAATATTTAAAAATACACAAAACTTCCACTTGAATCAGAAGTTTTTAGTTATAATTTCTTTTAAAGAGGAGGATTTGTCTCTTTTAAAGAGCAAAATGAAATTTAAGCTCAATTTGTTTCATCAGAAAATATTTTTTATAAAAAAATATTATTTGTATATATATTAATAAAATAATAATATGTCATTTATATTGATTATTAAAATATAATATTTAAAAGTTTAAAAATAGAAAAAAGTAAATTTTTTTAGAAGAAGAAAATTTTTTTTCAAATTTTTTACATTTAATAATATTAAACAAATAAAATACTTTTTCTTCATTTTAATATTTTATAAATATATTTTATAAAAAATATTTTCTGATAAAACAAACGAAACCTTAATTTTCAAAAGTATTTTTCTTCATTTTATTATAAATTATTTTTTATAAGAAAATATCATTTATACATATATTATTAGAGAAATAATATGCTACTTGTATTAATGATTAAAAAAATATCTAAAAGTTTAAAAATAGAAAAAAATAATTTTTTTTAGAAGAAGAGAAGTTATTTTTTTTAAATTCTTCATATTTAATAATATTAAATAAGTAAAATATTTTTTTATTTGAATATTTTATAAGAAATATTTTCTGTTAAAACAAAGAGAACCTTAAGTTCAAAATAATTAAATCCAAACAGAGAGAGAAAGGGAATTGAAAAACTGAAAATGGATAGAAAAAATTGGTTACAATTATCAATTTAAAAATGAATTTTTTTGGTTAATAAAATGAATGAACGTTTTTAGTATTTTAAGAAGTAATTATTACTATATGTATGAAAGTTATTAACTTTTATTTACACCATTAATTTCAAATTTGAACAGTGAAATTCAACCTTATTATTTTGTTAGTAAAATGCGTTTTAGATCTTATTTTAATAGAACTATGATTCTATTACTCAAAATGAAACATGTTATTTTTTTCTTTAATCTTATTCTGATTTATAATTTGCAAAGATAAACTAAGCAATTGCCTTAATATTAGACTTTATGTCAACAACATTTTAGGCAGTATCAAGTATCAACACAATGATTCGCAACAAGAACAGGTAGGTATTGAAGGAAATATCGCCGCTTAACTCGGGTCACGACGGGCTGCTTCATGTTTCTAACCGATTCTCAAATAAAATCTAAGGTACTTTCTACGGTGTATTTAAAATTTTGGAACTCAGAGCAACTGGTCCAATAAGGTGGTGACAGTTCCACATGCTGACACGAGGAAGAATTTGTTGAATTTGGAAAATTGCCCCATAGATTTATGTAATTGTATGCAATACCCCATAATAAAATGACTCCGTTCGAGCAGCAGATACCAGTAAAATGAACTTTACGTGTGAACAGTGCTCTGGTGAAGTGGTAACGTACATTGAACACATTTTCTATTATATTTATTTTTTAATATTTAATAATTGTAAAATTATTTTTAGTTTTATAATCACTCTAACTACATAGTAATTGACATAATTATTATGTTTTAAACGTATACAAAAAATTTTAATATTTTTAAAAATAAAATAAGTTAGGATTGAGGATATTAATAATAATTAAGTTAATGCTAAAATATTAATACCTTTAACCCTCCATTATTCATATTTGTAAGGTTAAATTATTCTAACTAATAAATCTTCATAGGGATAGAGTGATACAAGAACAAATTAAAATAAATTATAAATAATAAATTTTATTCTAATTAGATATTGCTATGACAGATTTTGAGGAATGGGATTAATTATTCTTGTGTTGATCGTATAAAATAAATTAATTCCATTATATTACATTAATTTATGTAAAGTTCAAATATTAGATAAAACTTGAAGGTTCTTGTTTATTATATCATGTTACAATGCACTTAACAAGCTCTTAGTGCGAAAATCCTAACCTAGAGTGGCTATGAAAAATGAGACAAATATTGATATTTAATAGAAGAAATAAAAACAATGGAAATAATAAAGTATCTACAAAGTAATATGTGTAATTAGGTAGTTGAATTAAACTTAAAGGCAATATTATACCCAATATAATTTCAAAATTTAATAAAACTATATCATTTTATATTTATACTATTGAATAATATTAGCAGTAGAAATTTAAAAAATAGAAATGAAAATAAAAATATGTATCAAATCTATATTTTAATTATAATATATAAAAATAACATCTAAAATTATTACATGTTAATCTATTAGTAAAGAAAATTTCAAAAGAAGACAGTCGATAACATGGGTGGTAACAAATATAATTAAATAATAATTTTAATGCCACATGATAAAATAACTAAAATCAAATGTAATGAATAAAATAAAATAAAATCAAAATTTGATTAATACTAACATAAAATTAATTAAATATTAGAATAAGTAGTATACTATAGCAACTTCATTCCAATATCTTTCCTAAATTATTTTCTGTCTAAATAAATTCATATTAATTTACATAAATTTTTAAATTATTTTTAATCATATTATTAAAAAATTATCTAATCAATAAATAGTATAAAAAATAGTGTGGAATATAAAAAAAATTAAAGTAAAATTCATAAAAAAAACTTTGTTTCTATTAAGATTAGTGACATGAGAAGTTCTGTTTTCTAAAAAAATTGAATGTTTTCATTATTAGATTATCTTTAATCCATTAAGATATATATTTTTAATTTTAATTTACTTATTTTGAGATATGAGAAAAGATAATCCAATAGTTAAAAACATTCAACTTCTTAAAAGATAAAACTTTCTACAACATTACGCTTTTATTAATTTAAAATTTTTCAATTTCTAGGACATAGATGACATTAAAAGTCTAATAAAAGTTAGAAGTAAGATAATGTCATAAAATGCTTCATATCTTAAAGAATTAGATATTTTAAAAATTAAAAATATAAACTTTAATAAATAAAAAATAATTTAATAATAAAAATATTTAACTTTTTAAAAGAGAAAACTTTTTATAACACTACACTCAAAAATATCAAAAGAAGTGAACATTAAACACTCAACTACAATGACCCAACACATTGCAGTGTGTGATATTGCTTTTATTGAAGTGAGCAGATATTAGACTTCCAATGAGAAATTTTAACATAAACCCTTCATGCAACGGAGGCAATATTATGAGCCAAAAGTATAATTATTAGAATCTATTATACAATATCTGTAATATTTAGTAAAGTAAAGGAATATTATCAATGGATGATATTGCTTCTCTCCAATTTGATCGTTCCACAGTTAACCCCATCACTTAGGGTTCCAAAACCTCTTATTCTCTCTTATGGCATCGTAGAATACACCAAAAATCTAATCTCTGAAAGTGCAGCATATAATCTCATCGAGTCTGAGCAAATTTAATTTTCAACAAACATATTTTCTTTGATTATTTTTGGTAAAAGATTCTACATGGCACATTACAAAAATTTAGCTGATCTGAAAATATTTGAAAGAAAAAAAAAAGGAAAAAAAAAAAAGCACAAAGTTGAACATAATGAAAAATGCAAGGAATGCCGTTCAGATCGCTTCAAGAGAAAGAAATGGTGGATTTGGGGCCATCAATGCCTATTAACCAGCTGAGTTCTCATGCAGTAATACGTACTCTCGGCTGCAGATAAAAGGGCATTATGTTAGAAACATTCATTCATGCAAACTACACCCAAAGTGTAACAAAGAACAACAAATCATTATTAAGCACAGGCATTTCACGCTATCTGATAGTGAATTTGCAGGTCGTGATATTAAAATCCAAATCATATCTCGAAGTTTCAGAAATTCATACGAGGTCGGATTGCATGAAACTTATCCAGCCATGAAAATTTGATTCAGCCACATGCAATCCCAAAGAAATTTTGTGGACTTGAATATCTACAGAAACTTTTAAATAATCTACGTGTTACTTACCTACTATTACCAAATTTAATGGTGTCTCTTTCTCGAAGTTCATAATAACGTTGAGGTTCAATGGGACTATCCTGCCAAAATAAAGAAGAATCTGATAGAATTGTATGAAATCTAACTCCAGCTTATTCATGCTGCCTCAACATATATGGACATACAAAAGAAAATACTGAACTTTTTCAATGAGCACTCACATTAATGTAAGTTTTGTTTGTGCTTCCAAGATCCATCAAGTAAGGCCTATTTAATCACAAAGATGTCAGGTTTGCAGTTTAAACATTAAGCCCCAATAGAGGGAATGAAAAAAGCTATGTGATACCTTATTTGCTTTGATAATAAACCATCAGGTTGCTCCTTTTCAACTTGCCTGATGAAAGCAGGAATATTAGAGAACTAAGAAAATTCAATTGTGTTAAAAATACCAACAAAAGGAACCCCCAGGGTGCATAAATTTAAGCAAATACCGGAATTGAATGACAGCATGTTGCTTGCTGCAGGATGGATGATCTGTTGGAATATCAGCAACCCTTCTTTCTCTTCCAAAAAGATAACTACTTTGGCGATGTATATAAAGAGGTTCTGTCAATTATAAACATTTCTCAGCAAGACAAGGTAAAAACAAATGTTATTGTTCTCCAGCAGTCACACAAATTGTTATTCAATGTCCATTATCAAAGGGTTTCTAATAAAAAATTGACAAAAACATGGTTAAGACAGACAATAAAATTTCAAACTAAAAATAGATGGCATTTCTATACATGCAAGAATAACAATAAACATTACTACAAGAATTGAATATAAAATTACATGAAGGGCAGCTGACAGGAAAATTCTAAAGTAATAACCACCCATGGCTGATAGCCATCTGATACATTCCAGGGAGAATTTTATTTTACATGGCAATTGCAATCTTGACACAACAAGCAATTAACTTGTGAGTTGCAACAAAAACTTGACAACTCAGAATATCAGAATGGTCAGGACTGAATAACCACCAGTTTTTCCCTTTTTTTTTTCTTTTCTTTTCTTTTCCTTGGTAAGTACATAAGATAAAAATAAGTCTGGGGAATGAGAATGATGTTAGGATTAAAAAGGAAATATGAATGGTATGAATTATGTGTGGAAGCGATGCAGGCTTACCATTTAGCACTTCGCCAGCCTTAAAAACATAAAGCCGCCATTTTATATCAGGTTTACAAGCCTCAGGAGGTTCATTATACAACAAGGTAACACCTGACAAAGAGCTATTATTAATATGAAAAGAGATGGAAGAAAAGCTACTCTTCAAAACAAATTGATAGTTTCCTCAGAAAAAAAAAAAAGAGGGGGTAATGTCTCACCTCTGACTCTATTGGTTTCTGCAGCGAGATTTCCAGACAGCTCAAATGAAGGCTTTTGCTGCAAATGGCAATGGCGTTTACAGAAGTAACAAACAGAAATTAACATCCAGATATTTTTATTACATTTGAAAAAGAATAATTCACAGCCTTCAATGTTTCTAAGCATATCATGTTTCAATGATTTGCCTCATACTGCAACTGTATTATTATAGAAACCAAGCTCAAGTTTGTCCAAAACCAATTAGAATTAAAATGTGATAGATCTTGAGTATTTGATACATTAATAGAAGTATAGATAGTCATTCTCTCTTTTAAGTTTTCTTAATGCTTTTCGTGAAACTTGTTCTCTGTTCAGCTTTTCTTTAGAGTTGTTGTCTCCTTCACCTATCCACCAGCAGGTATTTGAAACTAGGTTTCCAACCCTAGCCTACTCCATAGAGGAAGAATATGATTGACTAAACCAATGCTCTGAGTGAAAATATGAGAGCCTAATAGTTAGCAATGAAATATGTGATAAGTAACTTCATTAATATTCTTGTTTGAAAATCATAATTTTTGTGTATCTCAGGGCACTTGCCCTTGGTAGGACCCAACTTTCCAGAAATATCTTAACAGGTTATATATATCAACATTAAACAATGAATTAAGGTGCACAGACAAACAAGCCAAAACAGATACATGAGCCAGATTACATAAAGGATCAGCAGTCAGCAGTGTGAAGAACAATAAAAAGAAAAAGGAAGTGAATAAAGCATACTCAGAACAGAGCCAAGCCTAATACAATGAACCCAAAACCAAGTTCAGATAACAAGGAGATATTTTTAGAGTTTTCTAGATATGTCTTGGAAATTGTAAAAGCCTTACTTTGAACCTAGTCATGGAGAAATTCAATGATTGCCTAGGAACTCTACATGAGAAGATATTTCTAGAAAAATTAGGAAAAAATACCCTTAGAGGTCTGCTATAAATACCCCCTCCCTGCTGTACTTTGGTATCACTCCAGAATTGAAAATCAATTCAGTTTCTTTCAAAGAGATTTCCTCTCTTTTCCACTTGGCTTTTGAGCCATTTTGGTATCAGAGCCAAAGACAATGAACCCAACCAAGCTCTGATAAGCATGAAGCCAGGAAATGTTTTTAGAATTTCTAGAGATGTCTTGGAATTGTAAAAACAACCATACTTTGTACCTAGACATGGAAAAACTCAAAAGCCTGCATAGGAATCTGCATGGGGGAGATATTTCTAGAAAAATTAGGACAAAAATGCCTTTAGAGAACCACCATAAATACTCTCTTCCTACTATACTTTGGCATCACTCCAGAATTGAAAATCAATACAGTTCCTTTCAAAGAGATTTTCTCCCTTTTCCATTTGGCTTCTAAGCCAATACTTCTCCTGTATAAACACTATGATCAAACTATCTCAGAGAGAACTAAACTTTAACACTATGATCAAACTATCTCAGAGAGAACTAAACTTTACCCACCAAAACAGAAAAAATAGTATGCAGGCACAATGCCACCCAAACAAGCTTGAAATTACCTTTTGCTTTGCTTCCAAAGCCTCCTCGGCAGCCTTCATCCTTGCTATTGAATCATTCTCATCATTCCTGCCGAAGTAACATTCAACCTCTCATCAGAAGCAATACTATCTCTGATCTGTGTATAACAGAGCACCCATATCTAAAGAAAAAGAAAGAAAAGGTGAAAAAATTAACTGAAGCTAAATAACAAGCTAATGTCATTTCAGTTTTACTACTACAAACTTAAAATTTTCAACTTAATTCAGAGGACTGTTTGTTGATCCTCAAAGTCCACAACTAAGGTCCAACCAATAAAATTGCTCCTAAAAAAAATGAAACTCCATATATTTCTTAAGTTTAAACAGAGATATTCTTGCAACCTATTACATTCAATTTCAATGGTGATTTATATTTAGCTTTGCGCAGGTTATTCCAAACTTTGATATTCAGTTCTGTAGTATACTCATGACCTTTTGTTTTCCCATTTTTTGACGGAAGGTGTGCTAATGGCAGTTCAAACTTCACTCATATTTTACAACCATAATTTATTGGTCTAAATTTCTAATAGTTGATGCCAATTGGGGTCATGGCTTGGCTAAGCAGAGTTATGCCTGATAGACGAGGCAGCCCCCTCAATGTGCTATGACCCATCGATTAAAGGAAAGTAAATAAGCAGCGAGAGGTCACAATATAAGCAATCACAATATAAGCACTATCTATGAATCTTTATACCTATATATGGCATGGCACACTGCAGCAATAAGAGCATTATCCTTAGATAAAATTTAATAAATAAATTTGTCACAGGTTGAAGGAGAATAGTTATTCCAATATGCATGTAAACAACCTGTTATAGGCCTACAAGCATAAGACCTAACACATTCAACTAGCAAAAGCATATTACAACTATCAACAGATCTTCTTATTAAACACCAAAATCAATAGAATGACCAACCAATAGCAAAAATTGTATTTGCAATTCAAAGTTGAAAGCTTACCTATCTGCACCCCCTCTTGAATTTGTCACCTAGAAAGATGAAACAGAAATTCCTATAAGCATCCAACGAAAACTAAGATTTCAAAATGCAAGCATGCCAAATTTACCTCTAGAAGCAGTCAAGAAAAGAACGTAGAAAAGCATAATATTTCTGAAGATAGACAATGAAGAGCAGTAACTGTAAATTTCTCCCTCCCTCTAGCATTGGATACATACCAATAGCATTTCTTAATGTATTCATTAAATGCAATAGAACTAGAAGCATTATTTGAAGGGTTAAAGTCACCAGGCACCTCATCAAGAGCAGCAGCTTGGTTCTGAGGAGATTGAGACCTATGCCTGCTTCTTCCATTACGATGACACTCAGGAGAACTAGGACCCCTCTCGTGCCTTGATCTTGAAGACCGACTCCTCCCATTATCATCCAAATTATCAGTATCTTCATCCCTCTTATAACCCCTCTTATCCTTCCTCTCACTCCCCATGTCTCTATCACTTCTTCCTCTATCCCTTTCCCTATCACTCCCTCTTTGGATACCATGATCCCTCTCATTCACACGCTCGCGTTCTCTATCAACTTGGGCTCTCTTCAACCGTTTCGCTCGCGGAGAGGGAGACCGCGAGCGCGAAGCAGGAGACCTGCTATTGTCTCTAACTAATTTCGCAGACCCCCGACTAGAAAGGTGCTTCTTTTCTCGCGGCGGTGGTGGAGAGATGCTCCGGCCTCTAGCCGGAGAGGTTTCAGCCTTGCGGGCATGGGAACTTCGATGCCGGCGAGTACTTGGGGATTTTTCTCGGTCCTTTTCTCGTTCTCTGTCTCTTCGAGAAGACGGCACCGGGCTTCTTTTTCGGCCATGAGGAGAAGAACCGCGGCCCTTAGTTGGAGGAGATGCAGAGTGACTAGAAGTGTGACGACCCATGACGTATGAGATTCACAGCCACAGTACTCTGAGCATGAATTTTCAATGATGCTTCAAAAATGGCAATGGAAGATAAGATCAGAGACAGCAATGTTAGAACACTGACTAATGGTGAACTAGGTGTTTGGGAATCCGGGAACTGTAAGCGTTGTGGTCTAAGATTGTCTCTGAACTAGTTCGTTTACTTGAAGTCGAGGAAAGTGCGAGAGGGCTTAGGGTTTATCGGCTGGACTTCCAGACAGCACCGTGGCTGGCCCGTTTTTCTCCCGAACTCATGGATATGAAAAGGATTTCAGACCCGTCAATTTTTGTAGAACATTTGTAGTGCAAACTAGATTGTAGCCCGTGCGATGCACGGGTTGCAATTATACTCGAGTATTATTGAATATTGCAATGAATGTAATATGCAATTTTATGTCATCTACAATATACATGAATAAATATCCTTTCACATTGAATATAGAAATTACATTTTCATTGAATATTTCATAACTTTTAAAATACTTCTTTAAATACAATATTAGTTGTGATATTTGAATTACTAGTCATTTTATCATGAATTAACACTTTTAGATTATCTTTACGTTTAATTTTAAATACAGCAACATATAGTTGTCTATAACTAAAAATAGGTTTAGACAGTAAAATTTACACTCTTGATGATAGGGATTAACCTTAACTCTTGTTGATAGTCATTGTATAAGAAATAATGATCAAGAACTATTTCCTTCTTAATTTAAATTATTACTTTGATTGAGAGAGATTTGAAACTATTTTAGGTATAAAAACCTTAGAACCTACATTAATGCTTATGATAACTTCAATTTCTATCACATAATTTGCCAATTGTGTCACCGTCAATCTTATTCTATTACAAAGTTCGATAAATTTATGTATGTTTTTAATTAGCATGATTGGATCACCAACCTTCAACTTCAAACTATGGTTTGACAATCCAAAACATTGAAGACTATTCAAAACTTCAGGTGTCAACGAATCGATTTGATATGACTTGTTTAAGCTTGTTTGATATACTGAATCTGAGCTCAAATACTCTTTCTTCTCTTTGTCAATAAAAGATAACATGCAATTATTAACCTTATCAATAATGTTGAGCCTTGAGTAGATAATAGATGAACCATGCAAATTTTATTTATTGTTAGGCTCTTGTACTAAATATGGATAAGTTGATTGCATAATTGCTTCAATGGGATCGGAATAATCCTTTATTAGAAGCTCTTCAAGAATATCTATATCAACCTCACAATCATTTGACTCTTGAAATTTTTTCATCATCAATTTTCAAAATCTATTCAAAAAATTCTTTCAATTGTTGAAGATCATGAAGAGATTCAAAATTTGTTTGAAGATGAATATTTTTTGTCAAAGTCAAGACATGACAATAATCCCATAGATAAAAAAAATTCAAAAATGCATGAACAATGTCAAAATGATTCCCTCTAGGAATTACTAGAAAAATTTGTCAAAAATCACTACCAAAAACCATTGTCTCACCTCTAAAGGTAGATTATGACTATTATGGTTATTAAGTTGAAGTATATTTCTGAGAGTTCAATCAAGTGCTTTAAAATAAAACTTGTGAACCATGGGAATTTCATCCTAAAATTATAAGATTAGTCTTCCGTAATAATTCTGCTTGGTCACTTCCTTGTCTTATGTTGCAAATCATCATTAATATCTAAGGGTATGCCAAATCTAGAATGAGCTATTCTTCCACCTAGAAGCAAAATGGAAGCAATATCGCTAGAAGCTATAAATAACGCAATCCTATCATCAAATCTTAAAGAACAAGTTAAAGCTCTCCATATGTTTGTGTTTCCAGTACCACCATAGCCATGTAGAAGTAAAACACCACTTTTGCTAGACTTTGTGTTGTTTATTAAACGATCATAAATATGTCTTTGTTTTGGAAGTCATTGAATTTAATAATATTCTCTCCTCAATCTGCAAAGCTTCTTGATCATAATTTAACTCACTAACTATCAAGCAATTCTTGATTGAAAATATATCATTCAAATCGGGAATGGGCATTGGAGGAAAATTACATAAATTACGACCATCACTTCTTAAAACCCTTTCAATCTCAACAAAAACACAATTTTGTAGTTAATCATCGGACAATATTAAGATTTACTTATTGCAAATACATTTAATCAAATAAGATTACCAAATGAAACAAAAATTTAAGTCATATATTAAAGACTAACAACCAATATATATTTGCTTAATTAGAGAAAAAACGCACTAAATCCATACTTCCTATTTATAGTTCTCCTTTCTTTTGTAAAGAATATCTTCAACAAGTAATGACTAAGTTTCTTTCCAAACAATCTTAGGTTGTGAAATATATCTTCGATAAGTAATGACCAAGTAATAAATCATTGTATCTTTTTTTAGAGGGAATAGCTTCATCCAAGCAACGATCTCTTTAAAAACAAAAGTTAAATGAAGGGAATTACTTCAATATTGAAATATAATAAGCAAAATCCATGGTTTAATGCATATATATATACGCGCACACACTATTTGGTTTGCTCTGCTCATTTCTTGCAACTATACTCAAGCAAATAATAGAACATTGTATGACATACTTTTTATATTTTAAATTATGTGTTAATGTTCATTTTTATTTTAAAATTTTAGAGTTAGAATATGAAAGAACTTACTCTATATTAATACACTTTAATATAATTAATTGCTATAATATATTCAAAAAATAGTAAAATATACTATATATCTTTTGTGAAAGAATTTATTTTTTGATTGTGGTACTTTACTAACATATTTTACATTTCTAAAATATAATACATATATATATTATATCTTTTTAAGGAGAATTTATAGTCCAATTGTAATATTTTAAAGTAATATTCTGTTATAATATATCTTATTCTTAATTCTCTATAAATATAGTATATCTTTATTTATAAAAACAATTCTAATATTTTTGTACGATAGTGAAAAATAAAAAAAATGAAGCATCCAACTACAAAAATATTTTTATATATTTATATTTAATTTATAAGATATGACAATTTCTTAGTTATAAATAAACTAAATACAATTGTGATATCTTAAAAATAAAAAACATGTATGTAGAAATATATAATCATGAATAAGCCTAGTATTTATCATAATCATAATTATAAGATATGTTAAATGTTAAACTTTATTTATAAATAAAATAAATATACTTATGACATTTTAATTATCTTTGCATTAGGAGAACAAAAACTTCATTAATATTAATGAATTTAGTAATAGAAATTAATCTTTCAATTATTATAATACATAAAAATATTATTATCATTCAATTTTATCTTTGTTTTTCTATTGTATATTTTGGGTTCTAATTTTGCAAAAAAAAAAATGGTAATTTTTTACAATTCCAAATTAAAGAATTGATTAGTTTCATAATTTATATTTGTGATTTTGAAGTAAAAATGTCAACACTCTACATAACATTAATGGTTGCCTTATACATAACATCGTCATTTTATTTTATTTTACTCCTTGTAAACACTATTAACAATCTTTATACAAAGTTATCAACATGTGCCTATTGGAACACATCAACAATGTTGCAACATCAAAGAAAGATAGGTTTGAACATTTTCTTCAACCAACTCATGTGGTTAGTATGTTGGATTAAGAAATAGATTCATCTAATCTTATGTTGTAAGAGCTAATACAGTGGAAGGGTTTTTGACCTAATCTTACTTTATTGCTACAATAACCCTCAATCTAGCTGCAAGTTCCTATTAAGAAAAATCATTCAAGTTATATCAACTAAATTAATAGTACGTATAAATTAAGATGAATGAGAAACTATCAATAAAAAAAAAGTGGCGAGATGAAAAGAGCTTAACATCATAAATAATGTTATGCCTTAAAGCAAGGAGAACCTATATATAATACATAATATATATAATTTGGCAATAACTTGATCTACCTTTGTTGACTTTTAATTCTTTCAAATTCATTATATATATATATATATATATCAAATTGTAGCTAACATAAAATATACAAATAATCTGATCATAATTTGACTGGAAAGCCATAAGTTCATAACCAACCTACTCCTACATCCCTGTGGATTAATAAAGCCATCATATTTAAGAACCTTTCATGCATTGAATCATTTCATCCTGTTGAGGTCTTTGTTAATACAATGATATTGAGCATAAACATTAATTTTCAAACATATGTTAGCTGTATTAAAAAAACAAATAAACACCAAGGTCACTAAGATAGACAAAACTAACAAAAATAATTGAGTTTGAGTTCCCACTTTAAATATTTGAATGATCTCCAATTAATGCTTCCTATATCTTTTATCATACTAATCAACTAATTGATTTAAAAAAGGATAACAAGCTTATACTATCTGCCAATTTAATATTAAAAATTTAAAAATTTTGATAGCATATTTGAATATATTTCCTTATTATTAGGAAGCAACAATTTGTATAAAAAATAATATACATTGAAGTATACTAATTTTAGATTCCCTATTTTAAATCTATACTCCAATGGGCTTGATTAGTATAATCAATGAACTAAACTATGAAGAAGAGTTAAGATTATGTTTGTATGAAATCATAAATTGTAAAATACTTCCTTAAATATCATATTAACCTAGCATTGGAATTATCACCCATTTTGTTATAAATTAATAGTCTCAACAAAGATAATAATATGTATACAGTTAATCATGATTAAATAACAAAAGTGATCATTCAATTTACTTAGAATTCATTACCCTTTTTTTTAATATATTTGTGCTTGAAAACCTCAAATCATCCTCCATAACATACTTGAATGCCTCGATGATTTGTACCATAATTGCCTACTTCTTTAATGAATTTACATAATTAATTAAGCACAAGTCCAAAACTTCATGCAAATTAAATAAAAAAACCAAGGCCTATTAAAGCAAATTATGAGAAAATTATCAATGATACTCTAAAAGACTAATAAAGAAAGTGGGATTTATAGGTGATGGAGAGGTCACTTTGATGTCATAATATTTTGATAATTTTTTCCACTAAAGTGAATCTTAACAGTGACCAGTGACTTTTCCATTGATGCTTAGTCTAAAAGTAATAACATTGGTTGCATACTCATATTTATTATGAATGAAACTAATAAAGAAGGATTATATTTAACAAAAAGGTTATTCTCTTTCAAAATAAAGAAATCAAGTAGAACTAGCCAAAATAATTACACAAAGAGGATTATATTAGCACCTTAATTATCATCCTTTTGGTTATCAACCTTCCATCCTAACACGTTGTCATTAGATTAATTTTTCTCAAAATTAATTACTACCAACCATAACTCAATCGCAAGCCCCTTACATGAAAAATAAAAATATAGAAGCTAACTGTTGAAATCTAATTTTCTTTATTCTATTTTAATTTAATTAAGTTAATCGCTACAAATCATTTATGCAGACAAAAACAAAAGAATAAACCTTTGGTATTTCACGTTGTCATTTTTACTGCTACTTTTAGGAATCAATCTATTCAAAACAAGCTTCGTTTTTTATGAAAATAGTAATGAAGTAAGCATATTTTCTAATTTTTTTGTTGAACTTTTAGCTTTCATGTTTGTTCAAGTACATGCAAGGGAAAAAATTAAAGCAACTCACATTGTGGCATCTTTTCTAAACATGTTGCCAAAAATTTTTAAATTCAATGCTTCGAATAAGTTTCATTAAAAAATCAATAACATCCTTTGATAGAAACTTAAAGACTATACCTATAGAATCATGAGATGACATTAATGCATGCATTTTAACATGTGGTAAAGCA
Organism: Sindora glabra; assembly: GCA_020226215.1. NCBI lineage: Eukaryota > Viridiplantae > Streptophyta > Magnoliopsida > Fabales > Fabaceae > Sindora > Sindora glabra. The sequence goes on along the minus strand of CM035226.1, from coordinate 1,499,677 downwards.
AAAGACCAAATAAGAAGTAATCATTTAAAAGGTATATTTATATTTAGCATATGTTATATTATTTGAAATGGCACTTACTTATTATAGGGATAGTCTTAAGCATATTGTAACTTATGATCTTGCACAGAAGAATAATTCCAAGTAACAGAGGCATAGCTACCTCTATAAGGATGAGACCAATGTGATTATTAAGATCTTCTAATATATTCCAAGCGTAAAGACCATTTAAAAATAGTAGTAACTATAAAGAAGCATATGAAGAATATCAATTATAAATGTTTATTGAACTTATTCAATAGCAGAGGATGGATTTTTAAAAGTAGTGTACCTTAGAATGAACACCCACATTTGAAATAAAAATTCATTTACTTGCAATATCAAAACTCAAGACAAATGAAAATGAAGAAGCATTTACTAACTAAAGGCATCATGACATCTCCTCATCATCTAGTATAGCTCTCAAACTATTACAACTTATGTTTCAATCTTTATCAACTCACCATTTCACTTTTTGTTATCATTCATGAAGGAATATTGTTTGTGAATGCAAAAAGGAGAAGAAGGAGATAGGAAGTAAAAAGTTTATTTCAAATTGTTAGGATTCGGATCAACATACACAGCAAAATTTTAAAATTTTAATCCAAAACCTTCATAGGATCCATGTAAAAGTCATAAACTAGTATTAGGATTTTACCTTATTTGTGCTCGTATTTTTTCTAAATGAATCCTTGAGAGACCGAGATGAATTAAACGCCAGCTGAAAGGTATAACATCTTTACGATATTCACACGGAGTGAACAACGACTTCTCCCCTCTACAAAGTTGCTAGGATTCGTTTCTCTCACTAGGATTGGGCTTGGACATTTTCTAGAGTGATTTAAGGTTTGATTGAAGCTAATGTATATTGTGTAATGTGATGCCTTCAAGTCCTTTTATAGAACTAAGGCATATCACAATCCTAGTTCCACTAGGATAATGCTTCAAAAATCATAATCACACTAAATAACTATCACCTTATCCTTATCCTATAGAGAGTGAGGAGAGATAAGACTTATTTATTAATTATTTAATATTAAATAATAATAATATCATCTCATAATATAATTATCTAATATCTAATAATATAATTATCCGATATTACTTTAATATCAAATAATATCACATAATATATAATATATATTATTTTAATAATATATATATACATGAAAATAAGTTAAATTAATTGAATTTTAGTCTAACTAAAATTTAATTAATTATTGTCTCATTTCTACTCCTTTTATATGATCATGTAGGTTCTTACTACGTTGATAATGACTCATTTTAGGCCATAAACAGTGAGTGGTATTTAGCAATACATCACTGTTACTCAAGTAGTAAGAATGTCTATGATTCGACATCTACTTAATATATGATTAATATTTTGTATCATCATCCCTTTTGTAATAATATCCAAATTGAACTGGAAGCATGGATGTGTCATTCTCACCAATGTTCAATTTATATTTCTTGATATTGAGTAGATTTCAAATAAATGATTAATATCACATATTGATCTAATTGAGTATGGCTATGCATTTCTAAGCTTCACTCAATCAAGGGGTCCATGGATATTTCTCTTTTATACAAGAGTAATAAAATCTCATCTATATCACTTAATTCCTTTTGCATGATTTGTGACACACCTAATCAACGTCCTACTTATCATCTTGATTAAAGGTGATATAAGACGACATCAAAGTGAGTAACTCCTCATGTAGGAAACCGTAGTGACTTCAGGTCAAAGGACTATACGCATTTGTAGTCATATGAAAATAACTAATGACATATTTATCCATGCAATATTCTCATAGTAGGTCAGTCTAGTACATTATTCACTAATAATGTACTTATGTATTAACTTGATATCACATATCCATGATTCATAATCATCAGCCACTATATATTCTAGTCTCGATGTATTATTACTATATTTTTCGTAATAATACTTAATTAGGGGTATTTTAGGAATAGAAAAACGATTCCAAGGATAATTATTATATTTAAGTTATAATTTGTGTAAAATAAAATAAAATAAAATAAAATAAAATAAAATAATTATATTACCAAAATAAAACGTAATACATTATGTAATATTGCAATCATCTCTATGATTGGCTCCTAGGACACACATCAATACAAATATCTCCAAAGGTGAATCACAAAATGATACAGTTAAATTTAAATTGGTAATGTTTTGCCATTTATAGCAGAGAATGCAATTATAGTAGAAATCATGCTTTCAAGGTAAATAAAGCACATAATGAAAAAGTATAAACAAAGGAATAACAATGAAATAACTGAGATCGAATATTGTGATTTAGGTGACAAATATTCAATAATAATAATAATAAATGGGGCACATAAAAAAATTGAACTTTCCATGCATAAATAGAGAAAAAGTCAAACATTTCCTAATCATTAGCAATTATGAATGAATGAAATAATGACATAAAATATGAGTTTCCATTTGAAAAACCATTAGTAAAAAGAAAAGAAACACAATGATTTGCATTCTAATCATAAAGAAGGAAAAGGATAGCATAACTCATCAAAAGATATAAACAATGATTTGCATTCTATTCATAAAGAAGAAAAAAGAGAGTAATTTATCACATTAAAACAATGTAAAAAGGAATTTGCATTTCAATATAGATATACAAAAAGATGCAAATGAGACTAACCACAAACCTATAAACCTTTAGAAGAGAATGAGAAAAACAATGCATATAGGAAACACATGTTAAAATATAGGAATGAACAATCACAAAGGAAGTAGAAACACTATGTTAAATAAATTAGATGTATTTCAAAAATATAGAAAATGATGCAAAAAGAAAGATTGAAGTAAAGAAATCAGATACGACATCAGGAAAAAGAAAAAAAAGGGAATAAATAAGGATATCTCTATAGCAACTATATGTAAAAAAGAGCAACAACCATTGTCATAAAAGGAGGAAGAATTGAAACACTTACAAAACTCCAATCCTGACCTATTAGAATTAACAAATACCTAAACAAAACATGAAAGAACACCATTAAATGCAAAATGGAAAAGATGACTTCATAATGGAATAGCAAAATGAAGTGTTATGATGTACTTACAAGAAGCCTAATACAACTTAAGCATAATGGAATGACAAATACCTAAAAGAGCAAGAGAAAACATAAGACTTTGAAAGGTAGGAGACAGACAACAAAAGAGGTCTCATCTTATATAAAAGTAGTGCTAGAAATGGGTTTTGAATTTCAAAAGTCATAAACAAATAAAGAGATGAAGAGTCAAAAGGTAAAGATAATAAAGGCTAATTTTGGAAGATGAAAAACCTAATTAAACATAGGACTTAATAGCATAAGTTTCCAAAGTCACGAATAGGTAAAGAGATAAAGAGTCAATAGACACAAATACAAATATTGTTAAATAAATTGATAAGGTATATGAAGAATCCTTATCTATACCTATAATTACTCCTATTTGGATAACATAATTAAATTTTAAAATAATATAAATTAATCTATATTAAATAGGCATGACAAGTAAAAGATTTTAATCTTTAAGATCAATTTTGAATGTTCAATAAATCATGCATTGAGACCAGAAATGAGGCAATCAATTAGTGGAAAAAATATTTTAGTGCCATCATAAAAGAACAACATTACCAAAAAGGGATTATTATGAGATAAGATTTAGGGTTAAGCAAAACGACAAAATTGCAATCCTATAATCTCAATCCAACCGATAGAATTTGCTAATATGCAAAAGCAAAAACCAAATTAGAACTATGAACAATGTTTAAGGTGAATTGGGAAAAAAAATTGAACAAAATCACATTTTAAACAACAAATCCTTTAATCATAAAAAGTAAAAGTAGAATAACACACTAATAGCAAAAAAACAACATAAAATAACTAAACCAAAAAAGCAAGAACAAACAGAGCTTAATTAGGAAAAATCACGGTGCGGGGTAATTAATGCAATCGCAGGCTTGAGGAAGTAGATTGCTAAATGAAGAAATGGTGTGATTCAAATCATCCTTGCAGAGAAATCTAAAAAAAGGAAAGGATAAACCTGGAAGATGCAAAAAAATTGATCTCAGGGATCAATTTAGGATTTCGAGCTGGAAAATATAAACAAACCGTTGAAGTTGATTTTCAAATTAGCAACAAAATTAAAAGGATCACTCTACAAACCTACAAATAAATATCAAAATAAATCAAAGCAAATATACTCCGCCATGATTAGATATAAAAGTAATCAGATACACAGATTAGGAAATGATCAACTTAAAAGATGTCAAAACATCAAACACCACTCTGATAACATATGATATTGGTTTACAGTAAAAAAATAACGAAGAAGCAAACACAATCGATTAAATGGATTCTAAATTCCAAAATGTAGAAAGCACAGTGAGACAAGACGTGTCACAACAATGATTTCGAACAAATGATTAAGGCAGCAACAGGCAAATGACAAAAACTCTCGCTAGGAGAGCACAAGTGAGAATATTAAACGTCGTAAAAAGCAACACTTTTAGTATAAAGAGGATTTAAAAAAAATACAAGAATTTAATATTTAAAGTGCATTTTTTTATAAAAATTTATTTATAAATCTAACTATTATCTTAAAAACTAGAAATAACACGGACTGTATTTCTCTAACCAAATTAATTAAAGTAGGTGCAGGTAACGAATGTGTTTAATTATGCTGTTGCTATAAAATAAATTTCGTAAATTTTCACATAATTTGATGCTCGATTTTAACCAATTAAATAAATAAAATCTTATTAAACATTGAAGTGATGTATTCAAAGTTGATTTAAAGATGTAATAAATTAAGTAAATAAAATATAATTTTTAATCTAATAATGGATAAATATTCAGATATTGCATTTATTTTTAGGTCTCGCTGCTAATGATTTTAAAAATTTAGACAGATATAAATATTACTGTAAGCCCACTGAGAAGTTATAGACAGGTCAAAACTTAGATCCTATTCTTAAACTCTTGCCTAAAAAGAAAAAAAAAAGGGAAAAGAAAAAAAGGAAGAAGGAGAGAGATCGTACTTATGCTCCAAGCAATTGATGTTTTCTTATACAAATGGCCCTTGGGCTAAATCAAGAACAAATAAGTTTGATGGTCAACTCTCTAATAGGGGAATTCCATGCGAGCCAACTTGATTACATAGTCCTTTTTTCCCCCCTAAACAGAGTGCAAAATAAGAAAGTAGGTGACCGGCTCTGCAGAATGCAGTCACCATGACTGATTGCATGAAGCTGAAGCTGTCTCCATTTCTTTTGTGGTATCGCTATGTACATACAAGTAAGTAGAGTTAGAAGTCAATAATGGGCTCCCCAACAGTCAAGTTCCGCTCTACTGTCCAAGGCAAGTTAAAGAGCTTGGCCATTATGAACTTGAAGATTTTGTTCACATTTATGTTGTGGGTTGCACTTGAGAAGAAAAGAGTTGCCCTCATGGCCCTCGCATAAGCTCTTGCCTGCGTACAAAAAAGGGTTTTAGGGTAACTCATTTAAAAAAAAAAAAAATCTTTTCTTTCAAGTAATGCACTGTGAACAGTGATAATCTGGCTTCAATCAACATGTAGGCCCCACGAGATTGATTTGAAGTGCTTAAGAGATAGAGTTTGACAAATTGATTTGAAGTGCTCCAAGGTTCAGCAATCTTCTTTCTCACAAGTCAATGAATTACATGTAAATCAGCGCAAGGGATACTCATTGCAGCAACGGTAGTTTACCTGTGTTACAATTGTCCATTGTAAATCCGGGGGAAGTCGAACAAAAGCATCAAATTTTGTTCCTATTAGAATGGGAATTGCAGTCTGCAAATAATTAACGTGCACATCAGAATTAGCTCGGAATCAGATTAATGATATCTACCTAATCAATGCCTTCCTCTGTTTCCTTTAACTAAGAGATTAACATCATTTTTTTACTCATTGTGGTTGCTAAAGCTTCATTTATACCATGATTATGCATCATTTCGAATCTTTTTTTAATGTGAAAAAGCATTTGGAATCAAAATTCTTATTAAAGAACTCAGGACAACTAGTCACTTTGCAGTAATTCATTAAAAATGCAAAATTGATTTTTGGTACCTTATTCCACTTTCTTGCTTCGTTGTACCATCCAACAACACTGCAGAAACAAAAAAGCACGAACGACAATAATTAATTCCAAAATTATGATTCTAAAAGTTCTCTGTAGAATTAAGCAGATGGATTATGGATCTACTTATTCAGTGTAGAGCGACTCGTGAGATCAAACATGAAGAAAATTGCAACTGCTTCTTTACAAGCCATAGGAATTTGATCTAGCGACCTTTTGTCACCTACACCAACAATCCATTCAAATTTGCAAGCCAAGAAAGCCAAAAAGGAAAGAAGAGAAGAAAAAGGTAAATTGTAAAAAAGGAATAACCTAAATTCTCGAGTACCTGAAACATCCCAAAGACTGAAAGAAATTCTGGCTCCTTGAACAAAAAATGTTTTGTCCATTAGGTTTAGTCCTGTCATCTGTAGGCTTCTCTTTCCCTGCTCATCTCCTACATATTTCATCTGACAAAATACCAAGCTAGTTTAATACAGTAGCCATTTCTGAAGTATAAAAATGACATAAACTGAGAAATAGAAAACTAAAAGTTGGCTGCTCACCCCGAAAGTAGTTTTCCCAATATGGCAATCACCCAGTAGACTGATCTTCAAGGGGACCAAATCAGAATCTGTATCATAACCGCTAGTCGAATCTCGCTCGAACCCCTCCTCCACAGCCTCGAGCATGGAAGAAGGGTCTTGGAGTGTTAATCGTCGGTAAATGGCCGGTTTTCCGAGGGAGCAAACCAGAATTTTATGCCAAATATACCGGAAAAATCTGCCAATAAACGAAACCCTCCGGAGCATGCTCCACCGGACGTCCGCCGGAACAATTCTCCGGCAAACTTGAGTCATTTTGGTGGTGGTTTCACGAATGATTTTGGCCATGGAGTTTTGGTTTTGTCATGACTTTTTGTTTAACTAATTGCCTCAGCTAATAGAGAGACCACCGAGGAAGAAAACAATTGACCGGTGCGACTGGGATTCTTGCTAGAGAGTCGAAATTGCCGGCTTCTTGGTATTTACGGAGACGAATTGGATCGTGGAGGGGTAATACCGTAAATTCATCACACTTGTCTTTTTCCGCATACGCGTTATTAATTGAACATCAAACTAATTAATTCCCCGAGTTTATCCTCACTCCATCGATTGATCGAATTACATGAGAGCGTGCAACGGAAAAATAAAAAAAACTTTATCCTTGAAATTTAAAATATTGATAAATAATTTTTAATATATAAAATTATAACTTTATTTCTAAACAATAATTTATATGTATAATTTTATTTTTCCGTAAGATAAAAATATTTATATGAATCATTATTTAAAAATAAAATTATAAATTTATATATTTTAAAAAATATTTTATCAATATTTTATAATTTTAAAAATTAATTATTGATTTTGTGAAAAAAAAGTTCCGGGTGGATTACATAATTATGTTTAGTTAGAATGTTCAAATAGCAAATTTAACCATCTAAGAATACGAAAATCCTTCAAGAGACTACATAGATATAGTGATGTATGCTGTAAATAATTAGATTTAATTATTAATATATTATTATATAATATATTAAATTTGATTTTGAGAAAAAAATACTTGATTTGTAATCAAATTTAATAATCTATTAATACATTATTATATATTAATATATTAGTGATGTATCATAATTTTTTTAATATTTTATATGTATTTAAATTTTATTTACTATCAACATAAAATATTTTATATTATTAATGAATAAAAAATATTAAAAATAATAATAAAATTTTTTAATAATATTAAAAAATTTAATATTTTTTATTAATATAATAATATAATTAAATAATAAATAAAATTAATTCACATTCATAATGAATTAAATTAAATTAAATTTAAATCTATGTTGTTGTCAAATGTTAATATATTTGATCCAAGTAGGGTGGGTATGGCCTGCAGACCTTTTGCTGATTAAATGGGTTGGTCCGCAACTTAAACAGGCTATTTTTTAAAAAAAAGATTACATTTAATAATTAAATAACATTTGTATTTAAAAAAAGAAAATAATTTTTTATTATATTTATATTATGATTTAATATAAAATATAATTTAATTATTAAAAATTAAACATAGATATTTAAAATAATTAAATATAATAAAAATAATAAATAATAAAATTAATATATATAAAAATATAAAAATATAATAAATAATAAAATTAATATATATAAAAATATAAAAATATAATAAATAATAAAATATTAAAAAAAGAATCAATTCATAAAATGATTCAGCAAACTTATAGATCAGATCAGGTCAACTAAAATGAACTCATTTAAAAATATATTTTAATGGATCGAGCTTAAATAAATTTTAATGCCCAATCCATTCATTAACTACCTCTAGATTTAAAAACTCATACATAAAATGACAATTACATGATCTCTAGTTTTTGGTATTAAAATTGTTAATACTTAGTTCATATTAAGTTTAGTTTTGAGAAAAAAAATTATTTACAATTAAATTTGATAATATATCAATATAGTTTTCTATGTGTTTTAATTTTATCTATTATTGATATAAAATATTTTATATTATTAATGGATAAAAATATTAAAAATAATAATAATTAAAAATTTTAAATGATAATTAAAATTTTAATATTTTGACATAATAATATATTATTAAATAATAAAATAAAATTAATTTATGTTAATAATAAATTAAATTAAATTTAAATTTATGTTGCTGTAAAATGTCAATATATCAGGGACTTGATTGTCACAAATTAATTAAGATTATGATAAAAAGTCGGATTTCATGGTTGTGCTGGGCATTTTCTAAAGAGACAAACGGACCAATTGGATTTTAGCATCTGACTCATTAAACGTTAATTAATAATTATAAAAAATAGGCTTACGGAGAAGAATTTTTTTTAGCAAGATTGTCGCCAACCTTTTAAAACATGCATAAAATTTAGAATTTAAATTTAAAATATAAAAAAATAACAGTAATATTAAATATTATTGTAGAACTACGAATGTTGGACCAGAATAATCAGCAGGAAATGACATATTTCTACTGGTTTGGACATGGGTAAGGTTGGGCGATGATCCATTTATGCATTCTTTTGCGCCCAAATTGTCTGAATGGAAACGGAGCCCGCATAACGTATTAGCTCACAAATTGCAATGTCATTAACTACGACTTCAAATGATGACTAAATGTTATTTTTTAGTTTTATATGTAAATTTCCAGAAAAAAAAATCGTATGATTTTAATCTCTAATTTTAATTCATTTATTTTGATCATCTAAATATTAAATTAGTATCATTTCAATCATATTTATTTTTTATTAATTTTTTAAATTTATAAGATTATTTTTACTCTATATTTTTTTATATTAACTTAAAATGGCTTTTATATAAATATGAAAGGAAGTTTTTATCTAAACTTTAAAAATTTTGAACAAAATTAATGAATTACAAATGAAAATTTAAATCATTTTAAAAGTTATTTGTCTTTAAAAATTATAAAAAAAGTGATTTATTTAAAATTAATGTAGTAAATACTTAAAAGTTGACAAAAATTGATGAAAAATCAAACAATGAATCAAAATTATATTGATTAATATTTAAGGGATCAAAATAGATTATTTTAAATTAGAATATCAAAATTGCACAATTTCTAATTTAGGAGATCAAAGATGCATTTAAGCATTTTTTTTAATGCTATTTAACCCTAGTTTTTGTTTAAAAAATGGAGAAAAAGAGGAATGCCATTTCACAGAATAACCCATAATTATTTTCCAATAGAGTAGCCTCGTTATGCTATGCGTATTTCTTATATTCTAATATACAGGAAGACTGATGGCAAATAAATATATACTAGATAGTTGTAAGGGAAAGATTATATGGTGCGTAGATATCCCCAAAAGTTGAAATTAGTTTTGATTTCCAAAATCAAAGAAATCAATTTTAGTAATATTTTTTACTCACACCATCTCAAAAATATAGAAGACTGTATTAGAAGTAGGAGTGTTTGATGAATACAAGGTCCGCATCATTGAAAAATTAATTTATGGGTTTTTTTTTTTTTATGAATTATGAGTTGTTTGGTTCACATAATAAGTAACTTCATACAGAAAATTAAACTTCTTAAGAAATAACTTTCTATGTAAATTTCTTGAAAAATAGTTAAAGTTATTTGATTGGTACATAAGAAGTGACACTTCTTGAAAAATAACTTCCTAGTTTGATTTAACTTTAACTATTTTAGAAATTATTAATAAAATAATTATTATATTTTTAATATTATTATAATATAAAATAATAAATTTTACTTTTCATTAATTAAATTTAATGAGGATAATTTTATTATTATATATATAAATAATATGAAAAATAAAACTTATTTAGGGAAAAGTGAGTAAATGACTTTCTATATTTTTTTAGGAAGTAGAAGTTATCAGAAAATCCTATTTCTTACAATTTGTGAGATAATGATTAATCAAATAACTCATTAATTTTTTATTTCTTAAAAAATAGAATTTCCTATACTATTGAGGCAAACCAAATAACTTCTTAGACTTATCAAAAATAAATTTGTAAAAAAAATAAGTTTAAATGAATTGAATTTATACAAATTGAATTTACATAAATTATAGATCAATTGTTTTTCTAAAATAAAATAAAGTAATTTATCAATTTGCACTATGAATTAAACCAATCAAAATAAATCCGCTAAAAATAGGAGATTTAATAAGTCGAATTCTAATGAACTAAATCCATCCAAATTTCGATTGGATTCAATTTGCAAAACCCATTTAATATCTTTAATTAAAAGATCTTGATGAAATCTTGTTGCTTTGCAAGGGCCTCTTTTAATCATGCCATATATTCCCCCTTGGGCCTACTTTCTACGCACAATAAATTCATAAGAAATCAAACGTAACTGAATAACAAGTTCAAGGGGTGGTATTGTGTTGAACGTTGAATTAAGTACACATACGTTCTAAAATTAAGAGTTTCATCATATTAAATCTCGTTTTTTATTCCAATAAATTTTACATCTTAATTGCTTCAAAAAATCTAATTCAAATTATTACATGCAAACAAATGATAAATAATTTTAATAGTAAGTTATAGGTCTTAAAGTTTGTACCTATTTATCGTGGATATATTAAAAAGAAAGTTCTAGTTCAAACTAGTTTGTCACAGAAATGATCCCATATTGTCGTATTAAAGCCAGAGTAACATTTTTTTATATATTTTGTTAGTTAGGAAGGCAAGGCGATTGGATAATTAAAACAATAGAAAGACCTGGCCAAACTACATAGTTTATCCATGTTGTCAGTGACTGTTTAACTAAAATAGGTTAACCATACATAAAAAATGAATGGCCTAATCTATCAGTTTGCAGTAAGATTAAAATTTGCTCTAATCTATTAACTTATACAAATCTATTAATAATTGATAAATATTTTCTCAAAAATTATTAAAAATAAAATTAAGTTATTTCAAGTGGAGTTTTAATACTACAGAGCATAATAACTTAACTAACATAATAAATTATTTAAGTTCCAAGTAATAATGATATTTTAATTTCATATCATTTCAATCAAAAAATTGTAAAATTTGAAGTTTCAATTTAAATTTGATTTAATCTCAAAATAAACATGAACATCACAATAATAATTATAAATTAATTATTTAAATAATTATAATATAATATTACAATATATGCAAAAATTAAGAAAATAATATTATATTAAAATTTTTCATAAACTATTTTAAAATATATAAAATTTTCTTCTAAATACTCTCTCTCTCTCTCTATATATATCAATTGTATAATTTAAGGATTTGGATTTGTCTTCTTTAAATGGCAAGATTTACTTTAAAAAGTAAAATAAATCATTATGATCACTGATGAGAAAATTAAAAGAATAATTATAAATTTAAAATTATTTTTTTATAAAATTATAAATTCTTAGTTTTTATTATCAAATACTGTGAGGATGCATGTCATCCTTCAAAGTGCATCTTTCAATCCTTTTGTATATAAAGATATTATCCAGCCTAATAAATTAATTAGTTAGAGTTATAATTTATTTTAGAATATAAATCACAAACTTAAGTAAAATCTATTTCGTTTTAGAAATAAATTAAATAAGATTCCCTTGAGAGACATACAATAAGTTGCTACGAGTTACAGGCTGGATGCCTACTTTTACCGTAACATGAACAAAACTCAACCAGCTAATTTGCAAACGAGACAAGAGAGCGACGTTGAAACTTGACGCGTCGGGTAAGTTGTGCATTGTTTTTTTCTTTTTTTTTGCGTGGGCGGGGCGGGGGGGAATCTTTCGCAAATGGATTTTCTATTTTACTGATAAATGGGACAAAGTCTATCTAGCCCCATACTTAAATGTAGTGAAAAAAAAAATCCAAAGAAAGTTGGTAAAATAAAATACATAAAAATATATTTTTATTTATTATTTGGATATATAAAAAATAAGTAGAATGAAAATAATAAAATATAATTTTTATTTAATTTAATTGAAGAGCAAAAAATAATTTATTAAATAATAAAATTATTCCTTCTGCAAGCAAATAAAATTATTTAATAAATATAAAAAATTAATTTTGTAATTATAAATTTTTTTATCTTTTTCTGCACCCTAAAATTAAATTTTCTAATTCCCAAAATATTTTGTTGACTATTTTTTCTTCTTACATCTTCTCTTATTAACTTTTTTCCCATAAATCAGGGAACTCAAAAGTTTCAGAATTTCTTTTACAATAAAAATGACAAGTTAGGTAACACATGAATAAGATTTCAAATTTAAATTCAAAACTTGATTAAAAAATTAAAGATAATATAAAATATTGTTGGACTATTAAAAATAAATCATCTGAAAATTTAGTTAAGTATGAAAGCAGATGTTGGAAAGTTGCAGGTTTGTCGTCCTGAAATTCCACAATGTGTGTATTATAGGGAAAGTTTTGAATTATTTCACGAGAAATTCTTGGGTAATCATTGTTACGGTACTCTTAGGTACTTATATAAGATCTGAACCGTTGAGGAGAGAAGTGGTGAGATCTGAACCCTTCATTTCCTCTTACTTATCACCTCATAAAGTGAGCTACTTAAACATTACAGAAGGACAAGTTTGCCCTAAATAATTATCGGAAAAGCTAAACCCTAAATCGTTCAATTAATGTAAATTCTGAGTAAAAAATCACTTGAGTTCGCCACGCTTTAAAGGTTTTCGGCTGTCGGAGACTGGTTTGGCTTCTCCATTGGATCCTCCTGTAATGGTGTGCTTTACTTCTGCGATGAAAGTCTGAAATCATGCTCAGTATTACTTTCTTAGAACAGTTCGTGTTTTGATTTTAGAAGAAAAGTTCGATGATGTCGGATTAAGGTTTGGGATATTTTCTGTTCTATTCTTGTTGCATGGCTAAAACATAAATGTTCTTTGTGGCCTTTGTGTGTGGCAATATTTCGACCATTTTTTTTGAAGGAAAAATCCTTTTCATCACCTATTTTTGCATAAGATGATGTCGTAAAATCGTGAAAAATACAAGTGTTTAATATTGAATTTTTACTCTCTTAATACTCTTGTTTATTTTTCATTGTATGGTTGGGAAGAATGTTCCGAAAGAAATAGTATTAACACGATACATAATTTGAAAAGTCAGCTCACAGTGAGTCCTTTCAAATTTTGCACTAGTATTAGCATTACGTCTGTTTTTAGTTTTTGTTTCTTATTAGTTTGATTATATTTGGTGAATTAGTGATTATAGTTAACCTTTGGTGCCTTAAGATATGAAAGATATGCAAGAGAGTTTAGCAATCTTGTGGATGATGCTTTTATTGATTTTATTGCCATTGTAATAAGCATTTTACTTTCTATCAGTAACTCTTTAATGTTACTCCATCTCCTGTATTCTCTCATTCACTTAGTTTTATAATCGAGTTACTAACTCTTCAGTTATGTAAATGAAGCTCACTGAAATTTGAAACTAGAATGCTTGATTAAAATGAAGGTGTGAGTTTGTGGGTGTAAATCAAGTGGTTTGGTAACTAAGTTCTATCAGTTTTGTATGTAGAGAGAGTATACGGATGAATTTGAAGCTTTTGATGTTAGACCATTTTTAGTTTTTATCTTGACAGTTGGAAACTTGAAATTTGAGATTATGCCCCTCTGTATCTCTTCTCCTTCCAAAACACATTGCTACAAGTGTGTGCGCGATATATGGTCATGTAATTCTCTTAGTTTTACATGTGTTTGTGTGAGTGAGTGAATGTGTGTGTCACATGGTCATGCAATTCTCCTAGTTTTTAATATTGTGAAATGGCTTTTTAATTAGGGATAGGTGAGTGGGACAAGGTATGTGGACAAAACTCATGAAGTTGTTCCTATGGATCAATAGCTTGAACTTCTTCAGAAGCTGTTAGAAGGGAATTTCACCTTAAGGATTATGTATGAGTAGTTTTGGAACATCCTTAAAATGGCTCCCATTAGTCAGTTGCTATCTTATCCTCTTATTTCATTGATGTGTTTTTTCCACTTGATTTCAAACCTTTTATATAGTTAATTTTGAGTGTGCTATAATATATAGATAATATAACTACTTGGCTCCTTTTCGTTATAGAAAACTAACATACCAGTTCATATAAATATAATCATATGTATAATTATTTGAGCATCTATATCGTTTTCAAGTTGTTTTTACCCTAAAAATTGTCTGATTTAATTGTATTCCTGTCTGGAGTTTGCAGTGTGATAACATTGAATGTAGTATTTTGCTTGTAAAGTGTCGTGGAATGAGAACATAGGACTCATGAAACAGATTTTGGAGAAGAATGAAACAACTTCATTGTTCATACATTATTATGACATTACCCATTACAAAAAATTAGGTCTTGATTTTTGTTGTATACCTGGTTGTTGCTTTTTTGGCAATAAGCTGAGTGGTTATTTTTAGGATATCCATAGGATAGAGGTTAAATTGTGTTTCTTTCTCTTGTTGGCTCATGTAAGTTAATAATACATTTGGTAATGGGTTATGTATCCTCTGTGCCTTTTAGCAGATATTTAGATGCTTAATAGGTAAAAACATTAAATGAATGGACTACTTAGTTAATACTAATCCCTTGATTGAATGTAGGTTTTTTTTTTTTATGCTTGAAGGATTCAGTGCTCAATTAATGCCTAAAGGCCGTTGGAAGGAAAGCTAGGAAAAAATTAAATGTTACATGACAATGATGGACTCAATGACAAATGAAGGTAAGCATTTAGGAATATACTTTTGCAATTTAAGCTTCATGATTACAAGATTAACCTATATGTTGATTGCATAGCTCCTCCCATTAGCATTTAATTGCTCTAGTATTTTTAGAGTTAGATAGTTCAAACCCAAAGCTCATGAAAGAATCATGCATGATGCAAATAGTCTCTGGTTTTGGTTATCATGTCAGAGAAGTAATGAAGATGATGGATGAGTAAAAACATCTTGCAAAGGTATGAAGCAAAATAAGAAGACTGAAAATACCAAAGAAGGGTGAAATAAGTGCTCTATTTTGAAACATGAATGCACAAGTTATGAGTAAAGTTCTTCCTCTCCATAGGGGAATGTCACGTATATTAGGACCAGGCAAAATTTGAATCTAGTAAGTTAGAGCTTTAGGCAATGCTATTTGACTTATAAGCAAATTTTCCTATTGGGTGTGTAGTTATATGTATTCTGATTTATCTTTCTTTGCTTGCCATTTGACTTCCTTTTCATCCATTCATTATCTTTTCTTTATTCCTTTTATTTCATATTGTGTCCTTAATAATTATGACAGAGTCATACTTGAGTGCAATGAACTCAAATCCATACATTGGTCAACTGAAGCAGTAAGCTTCAGTCTCTCTTTCTCTTATTAGTATTTAGTGACTAGAACATTCCAGTTTAGCGAATATGCCTGCAATTGACTGCCTTGAACTGGCTTATTTCCCCTTTTCTCTGTTTCTCATGAAAGAATAAATCGATACTTACAATAGTTCAAGAAACGATGTTAAAAATTTAAAGTTAATTTCAATTCAACATAAGTTAATAGTGCTGACACAGAGGAAACATCAAATTTGATAGTCGTACTTCTAGATTAATGGATTCTATCCTGTTTCTTCCTTGTCATTCTTTCTACTAATGCCTTGTAAGCATTCAAATGTGCATTTGTGGATTGATATCCTCATTTCCTTCTCTTTATTATTCCAATTGATCCCATCACCTCATCAATAGCACTGGGAGCTTTCATGTTTGATAATGCACCAGAGGCAATTTAAAACATTAGGTTGTTGTATAGTTTGGGCTCCTAGAATATGGTGCCCTAGAGCTTTTTATTTGGGAATTTTCTATTATACATCATGAGTAAATAAAGATTCTTACTTTAACAAAGGAGAGATAGACACAAGATTAAAAGGTGTAAACATATGGATCCCCAAAAGTAGAGCCCCTGCATGCCTTTGAGTCTCTTTCTCTGCAGAATAAGAATCTCTATTTACTCATGCAGCATATTAGAATGTTTCATTTATTTGATTGTATCGGAAGGCCCAATGAATTGGAATTTCCCTATTGTGTCAGGATATTCCGGAGCATGCGAATAAGTTATAATGAAGAGGATGAGCATCTAGAGAATGATTGGGTTCTTGGACTGCTAACATGTGAGATTATGCAGTATTTACATATGAAAGATCCTTTTTTGGCTCTCTTTCTGTATAGAATATTTGTGTTTGCTATTTATTACTATTAGTTTTTCTATCTAGAAAGAACAAGTTCTTTGCCAAGCACTAAAAAAATTGAATGGTGGTGGGAAGAGTGGTGTTATTGAGCCCTGGAATTTCTTCTTTGTTAATATTCAAATATGCTTGAATTGGTATTCCCTTTTTCCCATTTCCCTTTTGTTCACTATTATGTTCTTTTTGCCTTTTTATTGTGCTAATCACTGTATTTTTAAGAATTGATAAGAAATTTATTTTTCTCCTAATTCCATGTTTTAGTAGATCAAGTTTTTCTTTTCTTTTCTTTTCTTTGGCTGATTAATAAAGCAACCATACTTGTTTTGGTTACTACTGGTTGAAAATTACAAAAACAAACTGAAGGCCTTGAGAGTAGTGGAGTTTTGGGAATGAAGATCATCAAATTCTCAGCATAGGCATATCCACACACACACAAGGCCTTTCTATTGTGGCCCTAGAGTGCTTATGTTACATAGAACAAAAGGAAACATAGTAATAAACAATACACGTGTCACACCAAATACATAGCTAATTGGTATTCTATGATGTGTGGCTTCAATGCGTAGCATCTTTCATGGAAAGATGTGAATTTGGTAAAAACTTGAACTTCTATAAAAGCTGTGTTAGTTGTGTTTTTTTTTTAAGGAAAATGTAAACTGATTGCCCAATGCTTTCCTTCTACTACCCATCCTCAACTACTAGTAATATGTGGCATGTGTGGCTGTGCAAATATTTTGGATTAGATTTACTCTTATTTGGCCATTTCCTCGATCATTTTTTATTCCTTCAATATTATATAATAAGTACTTCAAGTTCTATGTAACATAGCAACAAACGGGCTATCAAGTGTGATTTATTACCTGGAAATATTATTAATTATCATTTTCTTTCGTGTTGGTTTCAGGTGCTTCCTTACTGTTGGATTTGCAGTGGCTATGATTATGTTTTACTCATTAGTCCCTGTCTTGCTGAAGGTTTGGATTCAAACTATAAATTCTGCAGATACTATTTTAAAATTACTTTCTAATTTTGTTGTGAAGAAATAAGTGCAGCAATATAAGTAATAGGTAGATGAAGGATTAAGTTCTTGACATTAAGTCTCTTTCTCCTCTCCTCTTAACTCTGATATTTTTTTAATTTATATAATTTTCTCTACTTCGCTTATTTCATCAATATGCTAGTGGAGCAGTTAATAGAAATTTTTTTCCAACAAGTAAGATACTGGCAAATTTATACTTGTTAATATTTGCTTGGCTAGCTAGTTTTATCTTTGACAGTTACTTGGTTAAAATGAATTGTATGGTGGGGTTCCTTTATTTGGCTAGCCAACAACATAAATTTGATAACTATTCAAGTGATAGAGGAAATATCAATCTATATAAGCTTTCTTGTTTTTGTGATAGATCAATGGAGCCACGTTGCTGGACCTCTCTTTGCTGACTTTAGATATATGGTCTGTCTTGTTCCATATTTCTTGCTTAGCACAGAAAGGTTTGGTAGCAACCTTAAATACTTTTACATTCTGAAAATCCAATTAGATGTGAAGCATATGATGAATAAGCCAAAAAATTAGAGTTAAGCCTAAAAATGAATTCTTTCCAGGTTGATTCGATGTACTTTGTGGCCTTTGCTGTTGTTGCTATTTGTCTTGTTATCTACTTTGGGATTGTACTTTTACAGTTTCTTATGGTAGTCTTTCTCTTTTGTAGGTTGCTTCTTTTACTTTAGCAAGAATTGATTCTTACCTAAATTTCAAGCTATGTTTTGGTTTTTAACTATCTATATCTTTATGTTATATGGAAGCATTTGCTTGTGTTTTTTATGTACAAAGCAGATTTAATCATTGTAAATGATTTATGAATGTATTCTACTACATAGAAATGTTTTCATTTGTTTCCTTTGACCCTTTTGTTACTATCTCGGCTTCTGTCCTTGAACACTTTGTGGGGTGTAGGAATTAAACTTGTCTTCCACATCATCCTATTATTGTCATAGTTATTCTTGGGCTATTCCTCCAACAGTTGACTCTATCTCCATGTTTCAGGAAGCAGTGGAACAATTTGCTGGTTTTAAGTGTAAGCAAAATGAGTGCGTTAATGTCTCAAAAAATATAAGGGCACACTCTCTGCTGTGTGAATCATCAGAATGTTTTGCTATCCTCCCTAGAGATCCTATACTCTATTTCTAGATGGGAATATCTGTAGTCAAATGCCATTAAAATACTAATTTCTATGACAATCAGCAAATGCCTTTTCCTATCTTATGTTTCGTTTGTTTGGGATGTCTCCTTTTTTCCTCTTTTTCAGATTATCATCTCGGAAATTACATGAAGGTAAAGAGCAAGCACTTCACTTGCATGCCCATCTCCTGGATGCCCAAGACGGAGACATGACATAAGAGGCTGTCGTTGTAAGTTTTTGGTTCATTGTGATTACAACCAGTGGGAGTTAATAAATGTCAATGTGACTGCTTTTGTTAATATTTTTTTTGTCTCAATCTCATGATTCTCTTGTTAGCTCTTTTCCTGTTCTATGACATTTATGACAACATGCTTTCACACCTTGCTTGTATCTTGTTAAACTTGTTGACTGCTAACCTGGTAGAAAGGAATAAATGTTCTTATTAAAGGGGTCTAGACTAGACTTACTTTACCACCTATATTTCTGTTTATGAAAGTATGTAAACTCCCTATACTAGAGCCCATTTTTTATGGTTGGATATTTTGTCACAATGGCTTTATTGTTAAAGATAACATCGATGAATTCACAATGGATTCCCCAGTCCATAATGAGGGTAAGGAGGGAGATCCTGCCGGTTCTATTGATGAAGATGCCATACCCAATCAGTACTTGGATGTTATGCAAAACCAGGTAGAAGATCATTGGAGAGCAGCTAAGGAATATTTAATTCAGAAAGGGAGGGAGGGAGGATGAGAATATAGTTGCAGATGTTACTGTTGCTGCAATATGAGCAGAACCGGCTGTGCACACCTTCTCCAACACTAATGTCTGCCCAACACTCTAGTAACAAAACACTAAGCAACGCTAACACAAGAAAGCAAAACAATTTGGCAATTGTCATTTTTTGAAAGCTATTATTAAGATTGCAATTTTATTATAAAATTTGACTACAGAATTGTGTTTTCTTATTTGTGTAATGACACATATGTTAAATGCCTATTCCTATTGTATATCCAATTACATTTCTTATTGTTTTACTCTGCAGTTCATACAGTCTTGACTTTGACGTCACTAAATGTAACATGATAAATTCTATTTTTGAAAACTATTTATCAATAGATTATAACAATAATATACCAAGTATTAAATAAGTTGACTAATTTCATATTATTTTTCTCAACTCACGTCAAGGTTAAAAGTAAAATGAGGTGTACATTGGTCTAATACATTTCTGTGCATGTTGACAATTCATGCCATCTAACATATGTATACAATTAAATTTTCTGAAAGACCAAGGTAAAACATGGCATATAATTGACCACTTCAATTACCTATTTCTATGCTAAAACGTTAAAAAAACTTAGAATTATGTCGTAATAAAATACATATATACATACTTAGTTATGATTATAATATTCAACAATATTAACACCTACGCATTGGCTAACACTGGTGAATAGAAATTTAAGGATTTAAATCTAGTTATTCAGCAATATCGTTTCAATTTACACCCTCATTTATGTATGCCTTCACAGAATGCAATTTAATATTTTAGGTCAATAGATTGATCTTCTAATATAAATATAGAAGAGAAGAGATGAATCAATTTTGAGCATCTCACAATTAGAAGCACTTCATTCTTTTAAGCCATTTTCTTTCACAAATTGGTGTATAATTACATACACAATCTATAAAAAATTTCAAATTCATCCTCATTGAGTATGGTTAATTACAGTCACAGTTACGTCACTCTGGAAGTTGAAATTGCAATCACATGGCTAGGGAGAATTAAGGTGACCAAGCTCTAAAAAATAGAGGCTTTCTCCATTTTGTAAGTTAAGTTGATCCTTTTATGGCATAAACATTACATCACTGTGAGAATTCTAAATGTAAAATAGGGTTTAGTGGTTGAAACCAAATTGAGTATGTATGTATATATATACATACACATACATATACATATAATGAAAGTGAATTGTAAGACTCCCTTCACGAATCAGTTTAACATATTAAGAACATTCTAACAGCTTTAAATTCGAACTTTCCTATAATTGGAAAAGAATGAAAGTGTGATAATTTGATATATTATTGTACTATATTAATGATTTACTACTACAGTAATGAAATAGTATATATGAAGTTTTTTTGAAGTTTAAATTTCACATGTCGTATAACAATATTTTCGCTGTCTAATATACTCTAATCCTTTAGCTAGTTGGAGTGCAAATTTATGCAAAAAACTTATAAAATTTATAAAAAAAAAGTGAAATAAAATTAATATTATGAATTGTGAAAAGAATCATAAGAAAATTTCCATTCCCTCTTCCTTTTTGAATCAAAAGAAACATGAAAGTGATTTATAATTTCAATCAATTATCACTAATTTCTATTCAATTGTAATAGGAATGAGCATAAAAAATAGCGAATTTATAAGTTTTAAACGAATATAAAAGTTAAAATTATATTACATGACAAAATAAAAACTACCTTGGATTAATGACATATTTTACTATATTTTGTAGTAAAACAAAATACTTACAAATTAGTGAAAACATATTAATATTTAATATCTAATATTTCATCGACTTAGAATAGGGATGAAGGACAAAGAATAGGAATATAAAACTTAACCATAAAAAATAGAGGGTTTGCATTATACCATACATATAAATAATTCAATTAAACTAAGCTAACAATATGTTCATAAAACTTAGTAATAAAATATGATAAATTACTGAAGTTGTCAATACTATAACAATTCAAAATTTATGACAACACTTTGCTGTGTTATTTAAATCATGCATTTTCCTATCTGATGAATGGGTCTCATTTGATTAAGTTATGGTTCCAAGAGACAACATAATGTCCAATTTTTGGACATAAGGCAAAACAATTTAATCATGTGGGGTCCATGACTTCATAATTAGAAGGCTACTAATAGATGTATACTACGGAATTTGTGCGAAAAGGTTTAGGTGTAATGTATACGTAGCAGAAACTGTGTGTACCCTATCACCTTATATGCCAACAGAGACATTACAACCAAACAAGTGCGTCGTCCCATTTCCTAGGACTAGGATTACTGGTTCCATAATTTCTCCCAACTCCCGCCAATGTTACCCGTTGCTAACAGTAATGGGGTCACTGTTGAGAGGAACGATAGGACACTGCTGCCACTTTATCTCGGCAACCGTCCATGGCTGCAAGGTGGCCAAAGCAGGGTTATCATCCTTAATCAGCTGGCTTCTCACATCGCATTAAATGCTTGATTTGGACCTTTGGCATTAGGATTATTGAGGAGTTTTGCAATGTTGCCACTCCTATTGTAAGCTTAAGTCAACATGGCCACTTTTAGGTCAAATTTGGTAGGTGTCAAACCATGTGTGGTTGAGTCATGTACGAAAATGCCAAATTAGACCCAGTGCAACTGCAACCACTTACTTCATCCCGCTTGTTAAGCCATGCAAATGCAAAAGCGTAAACAAGTTGCAACACCTCCACAATTGTGACACTCTGGCTTTGACTCCGTGTAGGTTTTTAGGGAAAGCCATATCCACCCGATACACTAAGACAATGGGACGTAAACCCTCCAGTAAGAAACGTGGTGGTCGTCCCAAGCAACATTACACTCCTTCAATAGGGTTGTCCGCTGCAAGAGGGGTTATTTCAGACACGTGCACCACCATTCATAACAGTCATGTGAATCTTAAAATCATTTCCTCTCAGTCACGTTCAATAAGGGCAACAAAGGTGACGAATTCCAGTGTAAACCTACAACCAACAGAGGTACGTCAGCCATTTTATTTATGATACTTATTTTTTGTATGATGCAAATCACAAACTAAAAAAAAGCATTTTTTTTCATTTAGGCTTAGAGCATCTTTGTCATATGCTACTATATTAAGTAAACTTTGAATATAAATCATTTACTATGCAGGATCCTGTCCCAACAGTGTTTTGTGATCCTGGATGATTAAGCAGACTAGTTTCAACCATTTGTCGACAACCGAATACTGACTATAAGTTAGGTTGTATTGAAGAGATTGGACTGGGCAACCTTATTTATCTTAGTTGCCAACATATTGACCCTCACTTGTGCAAGTGACTTTGTCTTAACTTTGACCCCCAATGGAATGTGCTAAATGTGCATGGAGCTGGAATTTACTTTAGGGCAGAGGACGTGAAGACTATTATTGGCTTAGCGGATGGAAAGGTGAATATGGATGAGTCTCTAGCAGACCCACTTAAGGAGTATTGGCTTGAGCAAGTCGGTAAATCCTTCAGCATATCCTTATATGACCTTGAGGCAGATCTTCAACGGGAGGACATTGACACGGATGAGTTCAAGGTGAAGTTTGCTATTTTCTCAGTTAGATGCTTCTTGTGTCCCTCTAGTAGTGACACTATTTATAGCCGATCATTAAGGTAGTTGGAAAGTGTTAACTCTATAAAGCAAGCACAATGGACCACAGAGGTATTTGAGTTCTTCATTGAATCGGCGAGACAGCTTAAGCTTACCATGGTACAAGAAATTTGAGGTTGTGTGTATGTGCTTCTGGTATGGAGCCCAAACTTCTTCACATGTTTGTATTCACTTTCTTATTAACATCTTCATATTTATTTATATTAGTGTGTACCTATAGATACTGTATGTGGACAATGTTCAAGTTGGAAGAACTCTTCCATCACATATGTACATTGGAGGGCTTAGGACTTTGAAATAGGGCACAAAAGAACTAGATCACTTCATGAAAGAACTGCGAGCTATGGGGGGCATCGGGAGTTCGAGAGTATGTGTCAATGTCATATAAATAATAGTTGTTACGTGTTAACATCATTCCCATGTAGTGCATGTGAAAATAAGGGCTAAATAATGGTTGTTCCCGTATTCTAATAGATAGTTCAACGACATTAATGCAAGTGTTATTACTATTACGAGATGAAGACCATCCATATGTTATAACAACACCCTAATAGCAGGTAAAATATGGCTCACATTATATAATATTATAATATTTGTTATGAGCGTGTGCCATTTTTGTAGTCTATCTGAAAGAAGCTCATATAGTTAACTTGCCTATGTAGCTAACAATACGACAACATAACGTTATTTGTCATTATGGAAGTTATTTTTCATCATATAATAGAGTTTAAAAGTATCAATCTATTTATATGACCAAACTAAAAACTTCTTGATAGTGGTTACTTAGGAAGAGCAATAGAAAATAAAATTCCAACAATTCATTAAAGTGGTCATATTTCAATGGAGAATAACCCTGAGTGCTTTAAACGCCCCTCTAACATAATGAGTATTTTTTCCACCAAGAGAAGTTTACCAATTTTGCTTAGATAATAAGAAGTTAGATGATTGATGACCTTATGTTGAAATTACAAGATTACACATATATTTAATTATTTTAGTGATTTATCCTCCTAAATTACTTTTTTTTTCTTCATATTTTGCCATAGTAACATAACTAGTTTCCTATGAAATATCTTGTTTCTACTTATGGAAATAGAATAAATGGCATAAAAAAGAGATGATGGGGTTCACTTCAATAACAAAATGAAGTAAATCTTCATCATGTGTTGAAGGTTATTTTTATATCCCATTATAAGACCAGAAGGAGTTTGGCTCCCAAAATTGACATTTTGTTACCGTGAGTAGCGTTACATGTTTCTAAACTCCTTAGCGCAATTCAGTATACTATTTTCCTTGTGTTTTGATAATGGCATTAGATTTCATATTGTTTGACAACTAATCAGCATAGTCTCATATGTGTAATGTATAAGTGTCTGTCATGGTAACATCAAAATATGTAGTGTTCCATACCAATATAAGCTCAGAATGTCATGTTTCTGACATTTGCCTCATTAGGAGACATGTATGAGCTGTTATGAAGTAACATGTTAACAAAATTGATTCCCTAAGACTCATGTATTGTGTTGGCAAGATATGTGCAAGCAAGTTCAAAAGTTAGAGATTGTAGTGGACTCCCTCTTAGTAGAGACACAGATGCTATCAACATTGCTAGTTGCATATGCAATGGGTCACTCATTAAAGCTTGAGTTGATGTCCTTATTAGGTGCTAATAGATACTAGCAAGACTTTATACTAGAAGAATGCAGACTATCACCTAACTAAGCATCTGTAAGAAAAAGAACCAACAATATACGCAAGGCACTATTGGAGGTTAAGAATTGGGCAACACCAGCCAAGAGACAACGCACTAGTGTTGAGTCGCATTTTGTGAGTGGAAAGAGCACACGGGGGAGCGGAGGCTATTCTTGGGTAGCAAATGAGGGAGACAAAGGTGTGGCAATCCTAATCGGGTAACAGCTTCCAAAGGTGGGTTCAGATCCATCATTACTGGATAAAAGGCAGTTTTAGGTATTGAGAATGATTGTGTACCCCACCTTGCCCATAAAAGTGGCCTTGAACCATTGGATACGTTAATAAAAAATCTTAACATGTTTCAGGTGGGTGTATCTATGTCACATCATTAACACAATGTAGTTCCTTGTCAGCTATTCACAAGGGAAGAAATGGATCATGCCTCGCGAAGAACTAGCAATGGAGATGACCCTTAGTGGCCTAGAGAAATTCCTAGAGTATGTGTATACCATAGAATTAGAATTTATCACAATTGCATGAAGGTTAGGTAAGTGTGACTAGACTTATTATGATGACATGTTTATTACAAGGAGTTCGGGTCTTATTCAAACCACCTCAATGAATGAAGCTAAAGCCCAAGGAGCTAGCAGTTGCAGCATATATATTTGGAGAATCCAAGGATACAGAGTAAGAATTATTTAACATTTCATTTGGATTAAATTATGTAAAAGGTGGCCACTAAAGGCAATTTACACAATAATTACATGTTTTTGTCATCAGAGAGACGCTGGTTAGTGGCACACATGTAGAGTTACGTCGAAGACATCTGTTATCTTTATACCCTAACATTTACGTAGATGGAGAGGTAGGCTATATATTGATAAAGCCATCTCGTGGTTGTGTTACAAATGAATTCTGTTATTGAAATTTGGTTATTGGTTTGTTTTGCAGATTCTGATTACATGGGCATGCCAATTAACATATGAGGAAAGGGCTAAGCATGAAGGATTTGAAAAATGATTTCTACTTGCCCACTTTGCGGTAAGAGTCCACACATTATATATCTAGCTTTCCATGAGAGAGTTCGACCTTGTAGTAATGCCTTTTGTAAAATCGGACAACTTTGACAAAAACAAGTTATATGCATTAATGAGGTATGATGTATAGTAGGTGTGGTATACACAATGTCCTTCCCTTACAATAGGGAAGGACAAAACAACCACATGTGGAATTCCTATTTGCATGCAATCTGTGGAGATTAATAAATAGACAACAATATGTCACGTGTATGAATCATTAGCAAATGCATCAAACATGGACTGATATTACAATATATATTATGCTGTTATATAGATATAGCCAAACAAGGTTGGGTGCATGTAATTAAGCATACAGCTAACATGCATTAACCCATGCTGATAAATAGGGTATAATCATTTTAGAATATGGTATGGACAGTGCCCCACAAACTATTACTTGCTTATACATGTATATACATACATACATATATGTATATGTATATACATGTATACATACACCGTAAAAATATGTTATTCCTATATATTTGCAATGAATATCCAAGCAACCCATTTTCCTATTGTTAAAATAGATAAATGGGTTTAGATAAAACACAAGCATATTTTATGTACATTATATAGGTGGAACTATAACGTGTACATAATAGACTAAACTTGATTTCAGTCTCCCATAACTATAAATAAGTTATGTAATAATTACATGTGTATTTTACATGTAAATATTTTCCCTACTATTTAAGAGGTTTACATGCACCTTAACTTATATACAAGGTAGGAGGCGTGGACCCATAATTATGGAATTACATATCACATAATGCATTACATTGTATGTTGTGTATTTACATTTTAATACAAGCCTCATTTGTGGTGGTTAAATATACAGCAGCTGGCACTATCACCGCAAGTGGATATAGGATTCGTAGTTAGTGGTTATAAGCATAGATACATAGGATGCATAGGGAGTGTGGACAAGGTATGATGACATATCTAGAGTAGAGGAAATTTGCACTTGTGATAGATGCTATGAAATGTTAGTATTGGTTTGTCCTCAAAGTACATCATCAAAGTGTGAATGGTATCTATTATTACTAAACACTTATATATTTCATGTGTAATACTTATTGAGTTTTATAAGTTTTTGTAAAAATTTAAGGCTACTAAGTACAAATAAATTTAGTGTCTTTTGTGCTATTAGGGATATGAAATATCACAACATATCACCTAATGTAAGGAGGAAGTGTCAAAGTCAGTCGTCATAATAAAAATATGTATTGTTGGATAAAAACTAGGGACTCATTGGAATGGCATAAGCATATTACAATTAGCCTATAAAGCTGTGCATCATTACAAGTTCATTTATCTACTTCACTTAACAATAGGCTATTATTAATAGCTAACACAATTATAGGACTCTAACGACTTTTGCCAGCAGTAGCATATAGATATAGTCCATGGTAAAGTGGGTTAAATTTAATTATTACTACATGTACAGATTTTCATACCACTCCATCAAGATAATCATTGGTTCTTAATGAAGGTTGATCGCACAGCAAAGAAAGTATGGTATGTGGATTCATTATTATCAGAAGACCATCAACAATTATGAGTGCACCAAATTAAAGAGATGGTGAGACTTAAATGTTACACCTGTAAGTAAAAATGACATATTGAGACTCAATATAATATGGAGTCCCTAATGCCACCTCTATTAATTTCAATTTGTTACAGCTTACATTTCTAGACAACATGTTGAAGGATCGTTGTTTTTATGAGGAAGTGTACATGACACACCCTCGCTTTACAAGTTACCCGGTTGAACAACCACGAGGGGTCCCTGCACAAATAGGGTGATATGTCTCTATTTTAACTATGTTGTGATCTGTATCTTACCTTTGTAGGCTTAAGTGGATGATTGAAAGGTAGTATAGACCTTAATCATTTCCTAACTAGTGTTGTACCATTTACTAATTGTAATGATTGTGGAATATGGGTGGCTTGGTGGATGGCTCTAGCAGATTTAATTAAATCCTATGGGATAGTGGTAACTTATAATGCTAATAGAAATTTCTACGTTAAAGGAGATTGTTGGGATGTCAATCTAATTAGTATTGTTTTTTGTAATAACAGCTTAAAGGAGAATATGGAAGGATGAAGTTAGCCTTGGACTTAGTCCTTAAAGGCTACAATCTGATTGAGAGCAAAGTGGTTGACAAAGTAATGTTAGAGATAGAGCAGTACATGCAAGCTGCCTTAGGCTTGCATTTTGTGGATTGATCTCGGATCATAAACTTAATATTTTGTTATGTAGCTTTTGGTACATGGGATTACAGTTCAAAGAAAGGCTAGGGTGATGGTGGACTTCAATAATGGTAGAGACCATTGTAATGCAGATTACTAATTTTATGTTTACAGGGGTGCGGGCTTATTGTATTGTTCATCCTTACGTGGGAGGTATCTCATTTTGATGTACTATGGCTAATTTAGGAAACAACTGATAATATGTACATATTTTGACCCAAACTTATCTGCTTGAACTTATGTATTTAGATGGTTGAAATATCATTTGTATACATTTACAAAGCTGTCTTTAGATTAGCTGCAGTGGCATGATCTAGAGGAATTTAAAAGCAAGTGTAGCATAGATGGACTCTCAGTTGATAACCAACCAAGGAAGAGCAGTTCACAAGTAATAATCAAATAAAAGCAGATATAAATAATCTATGAGCACGTAATTAACTATAACCAGAAAAGACAAAACTTTGTAATGATATAGCATTGAATATGTGAATGCAATGAAACTGATCGAAAAAATAGAAACCCACAATGGAAACAATTGGGTCTTAATTTGCAATAGGAAGATTTTCCTACTATTTACAAGAATCAAAACCAAAAATATGTAATTGTATGCCAAAATAAAGAAGACAAATACAAGAGTGCATGTTGTGTTTAATGTCATGCTAGTGCAGTTGATTACAGCAGGCAATTCTAAGAAAAGGATTACATTTTCTGTGTTTGACCTAAATGAGAAAGTTTGTCACTTTCATCCAGAGTTCAAATTTGGACTTCTTTAGCAACATTTCAGGCGTCATAAAAAAAGAATTCATACTTGGTATATAAATTTTTGCTATAATGTTAAGAAGGAAGTAAATATGTATACAAGGCACTCATAATATAGGGATTTCTTTATCTGATGTGAAGAATTTTCAAATGTTTTACTATAATGGCATCAACATATGCTTGACTTGGTATATAAGTTTTTTCTATAATATTAAGGGAGAAGTAAATATGTATACGAGGCACTTATAATATAGGGATTTCTTCATTTGATGTGATGAATTTTCAAATATGTTTTACTATAATGGCATCAACATATGCTTGACTTGGAGTAATAGCTAGTGACTAACCATTATAGCATTGTCTATATAATTAAGCTTTTGTGACCTACTTACACTTTTTATTTATCCCAACTCTGACCAATATAAATATGAAGAGTTTAATTTGTGTTTTGAATGAGCTTATCAAATTCATTATGTAATGTTAAAAGGTTGTTGACAGGATGGCTATCATGTAAAGGAGCAAAATATTAAAAAATTAAAATTCATTGTTGGAAAACCATGGTCATTTCTTGCAAATTCTACATTGCCTATTACTATCTGAATTAATACATAAAATGAGTAGAGTACATCAAACTTTGGTAAAATATAAAAAAGAAAGGACTTGAATGTGTAATTATAAAAACAATATACAATTGGTTCACTTTCATGGTGGTGGCTGAGTGATTCTTAATGCTTTCCATTTACTGAAATCTCATAACTTACTTGTAACTCAAGATGTGAAGCTTCGCACAACTCATGTCCAAGTTCTATGACACATGATTGCTTCATCACCCCCTCTTTGTTCTCATTATTTCGTCTACAACATTTGCATTCAAAGGGTTGATAATGTCTTCCATACTTCATGCAAATTATTATCCTAAGGAACTAGGAAGCAATACTTAGTGTTAGGCACAACCTATTAGACTAACATATTAATAGTCTTAAAATCCTAGTAAATTATTAATATAACCACCCTATATGCAGAGATTAACAGTACCCTATAACATATAGTCATGTAGAAAAAAGTGTTAGTTAAGGATCATTGGACATGATTTGAAGAGAAAATAAACCAAGTCAAAGAAAAGATAATTCTCACCATGTCAGAAATACATGACATTCGTCCAGGGAGAAACATCTAATTTGAGTCAACAACGTTCCTAAATTTGATTATGCATTTATACACTGGTAGAAACAAAAATGAAGAGCATTAGATACTTGCCAACTATAATATCATTAAAGATAGTGTCATGTATATAGAAAAATTATAATAATTCTAAAAGAACTTAACCTGAAAGCATAACAATAAAACCTTTGCAATTGCAGTGGGGATTATTCTTGTTGAGGTTCATTAGGTGCTCTGTCAGTGAACTATAAAGTCATGTTAAAAACTTAATTTCATTGAGCAATGAAGTTACAATGTTAATCAGATAGAATTTATTTAATAGTACTACAACAAAATAATGACAACCATTCTGAAGTAATATGTATGGAATGACCTAATAATTAGCAAAGTCTACTCATGTGCAATCACAAAGTTATGGATGGAAGTGTGATAGTTGTAATTGCTGAATCCCCTGGTCTAAGTACTACAACATCAATTGTTAGTATAAAAAGGATGTGCTCACACCTTTCTGATATGCAGATAACTAATGACAACTTTAGTTACTAGTATTATAAAAAGAGCTTCTGTACAATAAGGGGAGGTTGAGTAATAAAAAGTATATCACTTTTCTCTAAAATTCCAACTTCTAGGAATAACTATGGATTATTCACACCAGTGGATCATTCAGCTTTGGTGGGATCGGGAAGTGGCTAAATCTTTATATCAACCAAGAGACAACGATGGAAATAAACTAGGAATTGAGCTTGAAACGAATTCCCATATGGTTTCTGGGTCATCAAATAGAGGACTCCATAACACACAAGTCTGTAAGCATAAATATTTACAGTGAGTGGAGGGAAAATTCGTTGGATAAACAACATCAATATTGTACAAGTGGGAAGGCACATGTAGCAGTAAGGTGTACGGCCCCCCAATGGCATGTTTATTATATTTGTCACCTTAATCATAAAGTAGATTTAGTAAAACAACTGTCACGAATGGACAAAATAGAAAATGGCCATAAGGCTATAATTAGGTAGCAATAAGTAGAAACTAGCACTTCTAACAAGTGGCAATGTTTGGCAACCATCAACACCACATCTGTCCTATATACTGTTAGCATGTCAAAGAGTGAACCAAAAGATTGTGTGCCATTGAACGGATGACATCATTCTGAGTAGCAGCCATTACATTGCATTATATAAGTGTGAGTTAATAAACTATTAACTTTCAAACAACATATACACATTGGTTAAAACATTGCATCAGTGAGGAGATCCCATGAAAGCTATAACAAGGTTAAGCAGTGATGAAATCAGCCAACACCATATCTTGTCTAGTAATTGTCACTATCATTGTGCAAGCCAAACTGCATGGCAAACTATGTAGGCATTTCGGTACAAGGCATGAACTGCAGACACAAAGCACAACATTGTTAGTAAAAGCTAAATAAGACATCACCATCAATAGGTTAATAAGAGTTCAACACCTATATGCATGGAAGAGATAAATGACCATTAAAGTAGTCTCTATTTATGCCATGTGAGTCTTCAGCTAAGAAGGTTTAAAGAAGTATACATGTAAGGAGTCAACTATAGTGCAATAAGGGTCACCTATCATGTTAGCACACTTACAGAGGACTGACCAATGGACGACTGGGATTTATGTAGCGCTGACCTTATATGATTAGTCTGCCTTGCATCTTGCAAATTATAGCATATGGAAACAATGTAAAATATAAAGGACGGAACAAAAAAAAGTCAATGAGAAAAGTAAATGACATCCTTGAGTGTAATATCAGCACCCACCTATCTTTCATTGATGATTGGGATAGAGAGTTCTGACCATTGCGATGCTTGGCTTTTAGGGTTATCATTCTTTGAAATAGGGTTCCTCTGGTTCTTGTGTTGCTGGGGGCATGTACTTCTATTATGTCTGACAACTTTACAAACAGCACGCTTGTTTTGACACTTTATTCTAAAGTTTGGTTGTGAAGGCCTACCCTTCATCCTAACATTTAGCAGGTCAGACACATATGGCATAAAAATGGAGCCTATTCCATTCAAGCGTGCTCATTGTTGATCCTTAAGTGTATGTATACATTATGCAACCTTTAGTTTAATTTCCTCAAAATCCCGTGCATTTTGACAAGCTAGGTGAGATATCCAATTATAGCTTCCAACCAAGGTCCCATACTGTAGCAACTTAAGGCCTTTTGCACCATTAGGCAGAGTGGAGGAACTTCCTATATCAGATTTTGTAGTACGTGTCCATCTTTTGCAAACTAGTGACTGAGGAATATGGGCTATATGCTCATGCTTCATAACACAAAGGATATGGCTACAAGAAAATCCATGAGATTGGTGCATATGGCAGTTACAAGAAAAGGTCTCCCTTTCTTTATTGTACAACACCTGCCATTTTGAACCAATATCCAAGAACTTTCCTATTTGGTAAATGGCATGGTTTAGTATTTCACTCTGATGCAATAAGGTCAAATCATCGGATAACACCACTTGTTCATGGAAAACAGAGAATGCAGTCGAGTGTACACCTTGGCCGCTTGCTCTTCTAGAACCCTTGGGGAATAATTTATGACTAGGGTAGAAGTCAAGCACTTAAAGTCCTTCACAAATTCATTATTGCAAAGTTCCATGAGCCCTCGCTCGAAATGATGCAACATATCCACTAAAGTGTCGTGGCTCTTTAAAAACCCAGCTATGAATGAATTTAAAGACTCACAACGCGATGTTGTTCTAACACCAACAAAGAACTTATCCCTCAAGTATGCTTTTACCCACAACTTGCGACGTTTATATGTTTTCTCAACCCAAGTATTTTCACTAAAGTTGTTTTCATCAACCAACTGCCTCCATCTCTCTTCAAATCGAGGGATAGAGATGTTACCAAAATGCCTGTTGGAAATGAATGTTGCTCATATTACTATAAGCATTTCAAGCTAAATGCCACGAGCACAACCTATGGACAGCATTAGGGAACATTGATTTGATGGCTTTTCTCATTTGCTTGGCACCATCTGTGGCTATTGCCATCGGTTTCCTCCCTTGCATGGCCTCTACAAATGTGTCAAGAACTCATTTATAGGTAATCTCAGTCTCATTGGCTAATAGAGCAGTAGCAAACACTATTTTGACTATGGTAATTTACGCCTGAAAAGATGACTAACGACTTATTGTATATATTCTTCTTATAAGTGGTATCAAATGATAGAACATTATAAAAGCATTGAAAGTCGACTTGACTTTGCCCATCGCACTAAAACAAATGTTGTAGCCTATTGTCCGAATCTGTGGTGTACTAGACAAATGACATAGGATCGGTATCTACCTTTGCTTGCAAGTAACAAAGTGCTATCACGACATCTCCTTCACGAATTTTTGCCCTTCTTGCACAATCAAAGTGGTTATACAAATCCTTGCGCACAAACCTACACTTTCCATAGCCATTAGTTGCATGAGACATGAATCCCATAATATGAGCTGTTATGATTCCATATAAATGCATGCTATTTGCTGGCAAATGTCAGCAGTGCTTAGTGCATGATGGGAAGGGAAGAGATGGCTGTACTTTTGGCCAACAACCTCATGACCAGTATGTTTTTCCTTAAACTTGTTTACATGCCGCTTCAAGGTATCTTCAATAAGTCGAACACGAAAGTAAGCGCCACAACCACATCTAGTAACATCTTGTGCCCTTTTCTTCATGCCAAGGTTCATAAAGTGCTTTTATGCTTGAAAGCCCTATCGATCACATACCCAACTACGCCATATCACTTATCCATTTGCATTTCTACCATAACGATCCCTTTTAACACCAAACCCTGCCATTCTTGCATAAATTTTATACTAATTTTTAGCTTCATCTATGCTGGTAAACTCTTTAGATAGGATATTATCAAGCATTACATCCGAAAGCATGGGCAGTTGAATCTGTGTGTTCTATGTCTTCAGCAAGATGATTGCCTAGTCCATCATCAGAGTCGCCTAACGATACACTTGCGGGGCAACCTCCATTGACAGAATCATCATTAATGTGGGTACTGCCAGGACCATCCCCACTGAAGGCGAATTCCATACAGTATCCACAGTTGATAGTTGCAATAGCTAACACTGTAAAGCAAGAATTTAGAATTAGACTCTAATGGTATTATGAGATATGGGCTGTCAAGCCACTTAGTATTGACTACTGCATATACAAGAATAAATACAAATAACAATCAACATTAAATTCACTACAACCTAGACTAATTATTATGTATGTTACGGATAAGACTTAATACATTTACATCAACCTCATCACTTGCCACATGTTAAATGAAAGTTTAATTATGACTCATGTTAGTCATGTAGCTCAACAACATACCAAGAAATTACCAATGTATATATTATATCCAATTAATAGGAAACGTTGGGCATGATAAGGTCAAATGAAATATAACAAAACAAAGTCCAGAGTATGGCAAAGTAGTGGCTACAATAGGAACTAAATGGAAAAAACAACTAAGCAATGACAGTACAAATTTGCCAACCCACACCAACGAGGCAACCAACAACTAATGATTGTGGGTGAAATGAACAAATTAATCTGCAAGCCCTATTTTTTCTTTTCATTCTTATAGATTATTCTCCCGTGATCTTGTTAATAAATTTAGTGGAAAACTCAACTTTAGGTTTCTATTTTGGATTTGCTCAT
This sequence comes from Sindora glabra, assembly GCA_020226215.1. Classification (NCBI taxonomy): domain Eukaryota; kingdom Viridiplantae; phylum Streptophyta; class Magnoliopsida; order Fabales; family Fabaceae; genus Sindora; species Sindora glabra. Next base: position 1,464,518 of record CM035226.1, on the reverse strand, counting down.
CTAGGATTCAATGGTTGAGAGATTAGACAATCAGGATGGTGATATCTATGGTATTTTAGTCCAAACATTTGGAAAGTTTATAATTGCTTATCAGAGTTGATTCCCTGCCTAGATAGAGACCTCATATATTTGACAAGGGTAACTATAGATTTTGCTAGTGGCTGAATTAGATTATTGAACAATTACTGTGAATTCTAAAATAGGATGCAAAAAGTATGTCAATATGGCACCAGAGTTATTTGCAATCAAAGGAAAAGTTCAAAAAAGCTAGAGTATATGACCAATGTGCAAATCCTAATTTAATTCAACAAGGCATAAATACTTAGTATGTTACAGTGCATCACCCTAAAATACTATCCTTTCTCTAAAAAGGATTTCAGTTCCATTACTTCAATTAAATAGTATACATCGAGTCCTAGAATGTTGGTTCTAGAGGTAATATTGCTTGTAAAGCTGCTAGCGTAATTAAGTTTGGCATCTTTATTTTGACACAAGCTTTTGCATTTCAACCTTGTACTCTGCATTCATTGGACATCTATAGCACAACTATCATTACTTCAAGATGGAATGCGTGAGATAGAAAGAGTTAATGTAAAGCCTTTAAGTAGACAGTCTGTTTATTAGTGCATATATGTTTCTAACCTTTTGAAGCTAATGTCATTACCTCTTTTTTTTTTTTTGTAAAAAAAAGGTACTTCGGACTTGAAAATGGTAGAGTGGCAGGAATTTTTTTGTTGATCTAATAAAAGTTTAAATATAGTTTTTTGAGTCTTCTTAACATGAACTTACGGTCATTATGCCTGTAGGAACGGGGTCATCAAGGGAAGCTTTCAGAATGGTAAGCACATGATACTGACTTTTGGTTTATCCATCTTTAAATGCTGAAAATTTTCCGCCTGACTCTTTTCATACATTTGGGAGATTAAAATGATTGTTTTGTTTGAAACAAAGTAGCAAGAATCATTTTTGGCATGTCCTATTGCCTAGTTTAGAAGCCTAGAATACGAAATTTCTTTAAGTTGAACTTTAAGATAGCAATCAAAGGATCTACTAAATTGAGGCATGAAATCATTTTCTTAGAATATTCTAAAAGCTGGTAGCATCTATATTTTCTTTCTCTGGCATATAGCAACTTAGACCAGTTTGCTTTCATAGTATGTCAAAATGAAGTTAATGTTTAATGCTTAACTATCCTTACTGAGAATAATTTTAAGAGTTACTAAAATGAGATGATAACTCTCATTTAAGAATTTTGAAAAAATATATTATAATACCTAGATACTGGCTTAATAGAGCTCCAATGCAATTGATGATGCAAATAGCTACCATGACTGTCCTCTGAGAATAGAAAAATAAAATAGAGACTGTATTATGAACCAAAATAAGAGGGTGGCTTATGTATGGTGAAGACTGAAATAAGGAGGCACCTTTGAATGTTGGAGGATCGAATGTCCAACACCGGAGTGAACTGAGAAAGAAACCAGTGGTGGAAATCTTTGGTTGGGACACCAAGATGGCTTGAATTAGCACTGTAAAGTCAATATCTAACTCCATTAATGATTTGTATATCATATAGTCTAGGAATTAGGCATAGATCATAATGCAAGAGGGACACAAAATATACCGTAATATGTCCAGTTCAAGACTGAATAGAATTGTTGGCATTGAGTAGGCAAATTTTCCCTGCACAATTCAAATAGTAACAAATTAAAGTAAAGCAACAGGGCAAGGTTTAGTTCAATTAAACACTCTAACATATTAGTAGTGCATATGATGACCAATGAACAGGAACGATTTCACAAACCTAAACTAAATAGCCATGGACAGTCTAAGATTAAGAAACCAGGTGATTATAAGAAATTTCTAACTTTAGTAATGAAAGCACCATGCCACATACTTCTCAATATAAGCAAGTTCTCAAGTACTGTGATTAATGAATATATAAAGCGATGAAGGCTCACAAGACAGCCAACGACTTGTAATTGTAAAATGAAAATAATCAATATATGCTTAGTTTATGCTTACTCTAAGCTATAATTCATAATTTTGACATTAGCGCTTTAGGTAGCTTCCAAGACGATAACTATCTTATATGTAAATTGAAGCAGTTCATTTTTAAAGACTAACCTTCATTGTCATATTCAAAATCACACTCAAGAGTATTTCTAACAAATCTAAAAAATAAAGTCATAGGTCCACCGGGGACATCATTAAGGGAACCTATGGAAATGCCATCCATGTGGAAAAAATGAGAAAAAAAAACCATCTTTATAAATTACAAAAATGTGGAATAATTTAATGTGAATATGGACAAATCATTTTTCAAAGTTAGTGCCAATCAATACTTTGACATTCCCTGATAACGATATTTTATTGTCCGAGTTCAAAAGGTATGGAAGTTATGACTGAGAAAAAATTAAAAATGCCTTTTTACCCCAATGAAATCACAAAGAACAATCATAAACAATTTAATTTTTTCTCCTACTGAATACAAAGCTGCCTCAAACAACTGAGAGACCTTGCGCTTTTCTAGCTGACCAAGGAACACCTACAATTAAAAAGGTAGATATGTTGAAGTCTTCATTAAAGAAGAATACAACATTATACAAGAAAACAAGTGATTCTTTAGTGGGAGGGGCAGAAAAGGATGTCTCCTCTTACAATGCAAGCTCTGATTTCCCTATTTTCCTGGAGCTTTCTTACAATGACCAAGGCAAGTTGAATGTTGGCATCAATGAGCTCATCTAAATCTCCTTTGAAATATTTAGGAATTTCAAAAAATCATGTACAATGTATTAAGAAAAAAAATTGACTGCCATAAGTAAATAATTCCCATATTACAAAATTGTATTGAAGCATGAAACAAATATTGGCCCACCATATAGTATAGATGGTAAAATAAAAAATATAATTGGACATGATTTGAAATGCATTACTAATAAGAAAAACAAAGTCATATAAGCCATGTGTCCCATAATAGGGTAATGTAGCATGACTAAAGATAATGCATAAAAAAAACTGTCATTTGATATGCACAATATAAACCACACACTTCCTCCAAAACAAAACGAAAGGAGGAGAGAGAAGAGATGTTAAAAATGTGATAAATTTATGGCTCGTGACACAAGAAAGCAAAAGAAGTACCTTGTAAGTAGAAATGTTGTTGGGCACAGGCCTGGATATATAAGTTCGAGGAGTGAAATTAGGAATGGAACATAACAAAAATCCATTATTATTAGTACAACATGTGATATTAATACTCATAATGAAAAAACAGCAGAAACAACAGAAAACAAAACAGAGATAGTAACATAAACAAAAATAGAAACATAGCAAAAACAGAAAGTTCCTCCCCCCCACACTTAAATTTTACATTGTCCTTAATGTAAACACATCAATATCATCAAGAATGACGTCAAAAGAGATAAAGGACATAGAAAATAAAAGAGGAGGGTAAGAGAAAGCAAATCTAAATTGCTTGGATTGCTTCCCAAGAAGCTACCCTTCTTTAATGTCTTTGGCTAGACATTATGACTTTAATTGCTTCAACTAGGATCTATATAAGGATGAACTACCTCCTTTGCTTCCAATTTGTCAAGCTTTACTTCAGCCATCAAAGAGGTGCTATGAAAATTTGAATCCTCCACCATAAGTTCTTAAAGTGCTATTCTTAATTTGTCCTTGCTTGAATGTCCAAAGATATCTAGTAAAACAAACTCAACATGACCAACAAAATGATAAGAAGAATAAATGTGAAAACACTCCTTTTCTTTTTCTGGTTCTTTTTCTTTTTCTTGTAAAAGTGAAATGCCTTCATCTTCAGTTTGTTTTTCTGTAATTTTTGAATGAACATTGCTGTTTCCATCTAAAAATGCAGAAATTTCATTACAAATGGAACACTTAACATTAGCATCATTACAAGTACATTCATGACTATCAAAACTATCCATGAATTCAGAAGACTCAGGAAATTCAACAAGCAATTCATCATGGATAGCATTATCATGTAAATCTAAATGGTGTACAGTAAAATCAGAAGCAAAAATGAGCAAATCAAAAACAGCAGAAACATCATTAGGAACACAAAGACAGAAGGAGGAGAATCATGCACTAAAAGCTCTAAAATGCTTAGAAAGGATATGGAGTTGTCTTGTATATCTTTAAAGATATCAAACTTGGCCATAACACCATCAAACTCCATAGTTAATATTCTATCTCAAACATTAATTATGATTTTTACTGTCTTAAGGAAAGGTCGGCTAAGAATGATTAGTGGAAGAATGCTTGAATCCTCATTTTCCATCTTTAAGATGTAAAAATCTGCTGGGAAGATTAGTCCATCAACCTATACTAAGATATCTTCAACAATTCTCAAGGGATAAATGTTAGATCTATTGGCTAATTGAACAACAACCCTTATTTCTTTCAAAACTCCTAAATTCAAGGCATTAAAAACAGAAAGAGGCATAACATTTATGGATACTCCTAAGTCTAACATGGCATGCTTTATTCTTGTTTTGCCTATGATGCATGGAATGGTAAATGTGCCTGGATCCTTACATTTTTCTAGTAAATTTCTTTAGATTATTATAGACACATTTGCCCTCACACTTACTTTCTCATCCACCCTTGATTTTCTTTTATTGATGTACAAATTTTTCAAGAAGTTAGCATACCTTGGAACTTATTTTATCAAATCTAGTAAAGGTATGTTAACTTCTATCTTTCTCAAAGACTCTAAAATCTCATCTTCATTTTTCTTTTCATTCTTCTTTTGATGAAAAAGTCTCCTATTTGGAAAGGGGAGGGGGATAGGGAAATAATCTATCTCACTGTCACCACCCTTTTTTTGTTTGTCTGGTGTATTTTGACTTCCTTTTTCTGCTTGTTTTTGCTGGTTCAGTTCCGGTTGCTTTCTTAGTTGGTCCTGCTTGTCACCTTCTGGTTGAATGTTTCTCTTTGGTATATGGCTTGTTGGTTGATCACTTGCTGTTGAATGGTTTGATTCTAATTTTTCTTCTACTAGTGTATCCACTTGCTTGCCACTTCTCAACATGATTGCATTCACCACTTCCTTATTTTTTGTGTTGCTGCAAGATGGTTAGCTTGATTTTTGTGCCTTAAACTCACTTAATGTTGAAGTCAATTAGCCTATTTGTGTTTGCAAATTTGTTATGGTGGCTTCTGCTCTTTGTTGGAATTACAAGTTGCTTGCTGCCATTTGCTTGACCAATTCCTCAAAGAAGGGCTGAGAGGATGAATTTGTTTCTAGTTAAGGAGCAGCATTTGGTTGCATTCTGGTGCATGCAGGAGGATGATATTAGTTCTGGACATGATTGTTGTCATATCTGAAATCAATGTTTTGAAACCCAAACCAGCCCGGCCAGTTCAATTGGTCAGACCAGTATCGAGCTCAAAAACGGGTCGGTTCAACCCCAGAACTCGGATTAGCCAAAAACCTGGGTTTGCTCGGTCAAACCCGCTCGACTCGGCGGTTGAATCGATAACCCGATCAACCCATCCACCTGGTTCGATTTGTTTATTTTTTTATTTTTGCAAATTGATAAAGTTTAATTTGAATTTAACTTAAAAGTTCAATATAAAAAAAAATTATGGAAGCCTTAAGTAAGAAAGCATAATATAAAAAAATATTAGAAACTAATTTATTTCATATATATAGCAAAATAAATAAAACACATACTTTAATATATTGAATGTAAAAATATCAATAATCATAATGTTCTTTCTGAAAATTTTAAATTTTTTTCAATTGTTCAAAAATAGAAAAATATTAAAATTTTCTTATGATAATGGATTAACAAAGTTTTAAAATTCTTGAATTTAAATTCAAGAACTTTAAAAGAAAAAAATTCTTTCTTGATTCTTGATAAATTATAAGGATCAAGATGAATAGTTTTTCTTATAAATTAATATTTTTCTCATTTGCAATTACTATTAAATGAAAAAATTAAGAATTATATGAAAGTAATTTAAATTAGAGAAATTTTTTTTATCATTTGCATTTTATTTGAACCAAAATTATGTTAGATGATTAATGTAATTGCAATAAAATTAATATTTATTTATTATTTTAGGAATATAGTAGTAAAGTATATACATATATATATAATATATTATTTATTATATATAAAAATATAATAACCGATTCGACCACCCGATTTAACTGTTTGAACTGGTCCAACCTTCACCCGCTCGCTTAGCCTGGTCAATGGCCGAGTCGGGTTTTAAAACATTGTCTAAAATTTTGGTTGCCTCTCCAACTAGCATACTGATTATGCTGATGCTGTTGCTGTTGGTACTGGTTTAGTGCTAGAATTGGTATTGATTTTGCTGTTGATATTGTGGCTTTCCAGGGCAGATAGCTACTGCATATGTTGGAGGAGGAGGGCACTCATCATCTTGTAATGTAGGGCAGCAATCTGTTGGATGCGTTAAGTAGGAGCAGATCCCATATAATTTTGCTGGAAAAGAGGCCTAAATTTTTGTTGCTGTCCCATTGCTAATTGCCTAACCAGTGAAGTCAGCTCATCTATTCTATTCTCTAATTGTTGCTGGTTGGAGTTAGGAAAACTCATCTTATTAATGTTTTTGGTTGCAGCAGCCATGATTCTGGTTTCAAACTGTTGTCAATTAGCTACCATATTTGCTATAAGGTCTCTTACTCCCATAGGAGTCTTGTTCACTAAAGCTCAACCACTTGCTGCATCAATCATACTCTTGTCCATTGGAAGCAATCCTTTATAAAAGTACTAGATCAGCAGCTGCTCACTGATTTAATGGTGAGGGCAGCTTGCACACAGCTTCTTGAATCTCTCCCAGTACTCATGCAACGTCTCTCCATTCATTTGTCTGATGCCATATATCTCCTTCCTGATTACAGCTGCTCTGGATGCAGGGAAGAATTTCTCCAGGAATTGCTGCTTCATGTCATTCTAGCAAGTTATGGATCCAGGCTATAGGTAATATAGCCAATCTTTGGCAGCATTAGCAAGAGAGAATGAGAAGGCTCTCAACTTGATGTGATCCTCTGAGATGTCTTGTGGCTTCATAGTTGAGCACATTACATGAAACTCCTCGAGATGTTTATGTGGATCCTCACCTGCAAAACCATGAAATCTTGGAAGCAAGTGTATCAGTTTAGACTTTAATTCAAAATCAACATCTAAAGCAGGATATTGGATGCCTAAAGGTTGATATGTAACATCAGGGGTAGCCAATTCCTTTAAGGTCCTATTATTTGCCATATTTTCTAGATGAGAAGGGGGGTTAGAAGTATCTATATTTTTTGTCCTACGAAGTGAATGAAATGTCCTATCAATCTCAAAATCAAAATCAAATAATTCAATAGGATTTCTTCTTGTCATGCACAATTACTAGACAACAAAAATAGTAAAAACAGAAACAACACTAAATAGAAGCACTAAAACACTAAAACATCAAATGCATGCATGTATGCAAAATCTGACCATAGGAACTTCAATTAACTTATTTAAACATTTTTTATTTTTCAAACCATCTTTATTTGACTAATTTAACCATGAGGAACTTAAAAATGCAATAAAAGATCTTTAAAAATCCAAAAAAAATACAAAACAGTGGAATTTGGCCAAAAAATAAGGTACCTCATTAAGCTATTGCTTATGATTATTGATCTTAGGGGTGAGTTTTACTTGGACACCAAGTTTGAAGTGATTCTAACACTAAAAATTTTTTCAAAATTTTTTTTAAGGGTCTAGATGACTAACCAAAAAGGATTTAATGATGCATCTAAGGCCTAGCATCCAACCTATGGTGTGTGGAGGGATAGGCCAAGAAGGCCGTTTGCAAAAAAAATGACCAAATGGTAATGAAATGCTGCCAAATTTGGTGTGGGACTCCTATTTTACTATATCTAGTACCATGCAAAATTTCAGCTCAATCTAAAATGGAATGATGCAAAATCATGCAAGATGAAACTAGGGAAGCAGTTAAATGAAGAGTTAACCGTACAGGCAGTGATGTTTACTAACTAAAATGCAATGATATGTTTGTATATGATGTATATGTGATGTCAAAGTGGAATGAAAGGCTAGATTGTAGAAATATGTAAATTATGAACCACAATGCAAAATCAGGCACAATTACTTCAGTCTATACAATTCGATTAATGCAGGATATAATGCTATTGATTATGACATGTAAATCTAAATGCAGAATGGAGTTTAATATATTGGATGAGGATGGAATGTAGTGGTAGAATGATTAAAATGAGAGGAATGCAATAGGTACTAGGGAAAGCAGCAAAATAATCAAATAAACAGTGCACAGAAATCTGCAAAATTGAGAATAAGAAGAACAGCAACTTGACAATTCAACCAAAATTGATTCCTAAGCCTAAAATCAGCTAATATATGGTGTAAATGAGTGAGGTGAAGTGCTAGAATGTGATAATATAGTGCAAGATGAAAAATCAACAAAAATAGATTAAAATCAATTGAAAGGGTAAAACACAAAATATGTTGTAATAGGATGTATGCACTAATAGTAGACAAGAATGTAGAAAGAGATGCAACAGGAAGAAATGTAATATGCAGGGAGTCTAGTATGCTATAAACAAAATTAGTAAACAATAGAAGAGAGTATATTAAAAAGAGATCCCCAGCAACGGCGCCAAAATTTGATCGTGGTTGTCGAACCGGCCAAATTAAAATTACTGATTCCAAAGAATTTTTGTAGGAAAATATTAGGAACCAGGTCGAACCTCTAAAGATCATTTTCAATAATTCTCGGTGATTATTTACTAATTGAGTTATGATGTAACAGAATGAATTCTATCTAATTATGCAATTTATCAAACACAAAAAGTGCAGACCTAAAACTAGTACAAAATGCTAAATATGCAGAATTAAGATTTCAAAACTAAATGTAGATATGCAAAACAGAATTAAAATTAAGGGGGTTTGAAATTAAAGCAAGAAGATATCAATAGCAAAAGATCAATAATAGAATCTATAAAACAGTAGCAATGAAAATAAGAATATCAATGAATTAAAACAGCTAATCTAAGGAATTTAAGGTCCCTTCAAAGAATTAATCATAGATCATTACAAATTGGATTTTACAATTAATTATTTAGCCTTGAATTGTCCGGAATCCCTACAACAATTCATGAACCCTAAGTTAGACAATCGCCTAGAATCTGATTGATTAAGATTAGCAAAGTTAGACAATCGTCATAACCCCTAAACTAGATCAAAACTAATTTAAAGATAGAATTCAGCTAAATTAAATGAATTAATTCAAAATCCTAAACCATCCATTTATCCCCTTTTCTCTTTCAAAAAATTCTGATTAAGCAATCAAAATTTACTATCAATTTAGATTTAAAACATAACTTACAGAATTGAACAAGGATTATATCAAATCAACATATAATTCAAACAGATCATGCAAATAAGAGGAGATGGATGAGGAAAAAGAGAAATTAATTACAGTTACCACCATACGAATCAAGATCTCATAATTCCAGAGGAGAAGAGCCTTAAATTTCCTTGAATTAACTTAGAGAATTAGCCTTCCATTAGAGAGAAAAACCAAAGAAAATTTAGAAAACTATCAAGCTCTCTTTAACCTCTTCTCACGTTCTGATTCTGCCCTCTATTTATTTACAACCCTAGAAGCATAATTAGGACCGGACCTCTTGTAGCCTAATATCTTAGGAAGCTACCTACAAAATTTCAGTCCAATCAGACATTCCTAACTCAAGTTATAGCTAAAATACTATAGGTAGTTCAATCCAGTCCGAAATGAAATAATGAGCCACAATCCGTCTTCCTTAGCCTTCAAAATGATTCAGTTTCTTCAAAAGGGTTTTAGAAATGTTTAGATATGGATTTCAGGGAGTAATTGGACTTGGCCTTGCATCAATTAGACACTTGCAGCTCAAGATATAAATTAATCATTGCAACTGGGTCGGGTCTGGGCTTGGACAACAACTCTGCTTTGACTTTAAGCTAATCATTGACCTCCGAGATGGCAGAACTGGGTTCTCTGGTCAACATGAAGATTGTAGCTCTTTTTCTTAGATTTTCAACGGTTATAGATTGTCCAAATCCGACATCCGAAGCTTAAGTTATGAGCAAAATACTGAAACAGTATAAAAAATCCAGTATTAAGCCTGAAATTCAATTAAACCCATATTAATGCAATTAGTCTCAAATTAATGCAAAATTGATCTAATTAAGTATCACCACCTCTTAAGGGACTTAAATATAAGAGAAAATATTAATAAAATACTGTTCACATCAATGAAACCGGCTAAAAAGTAGTTGAATTTAGAATCAGCTCAAACCATGCAATTGAAAAAGAGTAAAAACTAACAACACAACTGTAAAAATGAAAATACTTGAAATTGTTGGAATGAATGACTTGAGAAAATTATCTCAGCCTTAGTTCTTTATATAGCAAAATTACAATCAATACATTTTAATGCTAGAGAATAAAATTCCTAGAATTATGTCTAAACATTTCCTTATTTATTTTAATTACTAAGTAATTACAACATAGTCAACTAATACAAATCAATCACATTTATTACTATTTAACACTCCCCCTCAAGCTGGAGCATATATATCATATGCACCAAGCTTGTCACATATGTAGCTTATTCTTGGGCCTCGTAGGGACTTTGTGAGCATATCGGCCAATTGGTCATTCGAGTTCACAAAATTTGTGATAATTTCCTTTGCAACAACTTTCTCTCTTACAAAGTGGCAGTCAATTTCAATATGTTTGGTTCTTTCATGAAAAACAGGATTAGAAGCAATATGCAATGCTGCTTGATTGTCACATATAAACTCCATAGGACCAGGTGTATAAAGTTTTAACTCATATAACAATTGTTTTAACCATACGAGTTCACAAGTAGCTAACACCATAGCTCGATACTCTGCTTCTGCACTTGATCTTGCCACTACACTTTGCTTCTTGCTTTTCCAAGAAATTAAATTTCCTCCAAAAAGAACACAATAGCCTGAAGTAGAGCGACGATCATCTGGAGAACCTGCCCAATCAACATCTGAGTAACTAACAATTCGTGTATGCCCTTTATTTTCATACAACAAACCTTTGCCTGGATTTCCTTTTAAGTAGCGAAGAATTCGAACAACTGCATCCCAATGAATATCACATGGTGAGTTGAGAAATTGACTCACCACACTCACTGCAAATGAAATATTTGGTCAAGTGATTGTGAGATAGTTTAATTTTCCAACAAGTCTGCGATATCTTCCCGGATCTGAGAGCGGTTTACCTTGATTGGGTAATAGTCTAATATTTGGATCCATAGGAGTATTTATAGGTTTAGAGTTTATCAGTCCTATTTTATCTAAAACATCAAGAGCATATTTGCGTTGAGAGATAGAAATGCCACAACGGGATTAAGCCACTTCAATGCCAAGAAAATACCGAAGTTTTCTCAAATCTTTTGTTTGAAAATGATGGAAAATATGTTGCTTGAGTCGATCTATACCAACCTGATCTCTTCCTGTAATAACTATATCATCAACATAAACTATGAGATATATAGATTGAGAGGTAGATGAATGGTGATAAAAAACAGAATGATCTGCTTCACTTTGACACATGCTAAAATCTCAAATAACTTTAGTAAACCTCCCAAACCAAGCTCGAGGGGACTACTTAATACCATATAGAGATTTCTTCAAACTACAAACAAGACCAGGCTCCCCCTGAGCAACAAACCCCGGAGGTTGCTCCATATAGACTTCTTCTTCGAGGTCCCCATGTAAAAATGCATTTTTGATATCCAGTTGATGTAGAGACCAATGATTAACAGCTGCAAGAGATAAAAACAAGCGAACAAATGCAATTTTGGCAACAAAAGAAAAGGTATCACCATAGTCTAAGCCAAAAATTTGAGTATATCCTTTAGCAACCAATCTAGCTTTCAATCGGTCTATTTTTCCATCCGGGCTAACCTTGACAGTATACACCCAACGACATCTAACAGTAGATTTGTTAGATGGTAAAGAAACCAGATCCCATGTGCCACTAACTTCTAATGTTGCCATCTCATCAAGCATCGCTTGGCGCCATCCTGGGTGAGAGAGAGCTTCCTGTACAGTTTTAGGAATAGAAACCGAGGACAAGGCAGAAACAAAGGCAGAATGGGGGGCAGATAAACGATGATAACTCAAAAAATTATAAATAGGATAAGGGTTACGAGTGGAACGAGTACCTTTACGAAGGGCAATAGGAAGATCGGCAAGTGGATCTGAGGTAGGAGATTCCATGGGACCGGATAGTGAGTCAACAGGTGGATTATCATCATCAATTACTTGAGGTGCATTTGGACGAGGGCGTCGTTGATAAGTGATAAGAGGCCGATCATGTGGTGAATTTGAAGGGATTGAATTAAGGACTGGTAGGGGCAAAACCTCAGATATGGAAATAGATTCTCCAGAAGAAGAAAAGAAATAAGAAGTTTCGAAAAAGGTCACATCAGCAGATATAAAATATTTCTCAAGCCATTCATTCCAATAATTTCAAGTTGGTATTAGAGCCCTCACATTGAGGGACTCTGCTTCTGCATTCTAATTCTTTTTTTTCCCTCTTTTTAACACAGACCCAAACCACCAAAATTTTCCCTGCACAGAAACATTTTCTGGTCCAAACACACCTAGATCTGATTGCTTCGATTCACGGGGCATCACTTCAATTTTTCCAAAACCACCACCAGAATCAGTATCGCTGGCGAATTTCCGGCCACTGTAGCTAGCGCGTGTCATTAACGCGCCACTTCTAGATGCGCGTGGCTTCCACGCGCCACCGTCTCAAACGCGCGTGTACTACACGTGCCCCTGTAAGCTGCTTGCCTCCTCTCCCTGACTCCATCCGTGCTCTTCTTTTTGCCAACCCAATCGCCATATTCCTTTTTCTTTGTCAAGTACTAGCCGTTAAAAAAAAAAAGAATCAGAACAGAACCAGACAGCGAACCAAAAAGCACCAAACCAAACAGCACCCTTTCCCTACCTCTCTTTCTACTTTTCTTAATCAGTGGCTTCCTTTTCTCTTTTACCCTCTATCATGTCTACTTCTAAATTGAATAATCCTGGCAGTATCTTTTCCTCTGCATTCTCTAGTACTCCAACAATTACTTCTGCAAAATTGAATGGTTCCAACTATTCTTCGTGGAGTGCTTCTGTTTTATTATGGTTTAAAGGGCAAGGATATTCTGAATACTTGACTACAAAAATTGAAGATGTTCCAGCTGATAAACAGCGCGAGTGGAATATGATTGATGCACAATTATGTGCGATACTGTGGCAATCTGTTGATCCTAGCTTGCTGCTTATTTTTCAACCATATGACACTTGTTACATTTTTTTGGAGCAAGCCAAGAATCTCTACTCCAATGATATTCAACAACTGTATGAAGTTGTGACCCGACATCAAGGATTTAAAATAAGAGTTAGACTTATTTTCTTATGTTACCATTGCCAAAACAACAATAGCTCAATACAAGAAACTTTTGCCTGTCACTACTGATATTAAAGAGCAAGAGAAACAACAAGATAAGTTTCTTATGGTTTTTATTCTTGCTGATTTAAACTCTGACCTTGACACCTTCCGTCAACAGATATTGGGCAATGCAGAGGTCCCTACAACAGAAATGTTAATCAACCGTCTGTTACGATTACCCACTTTGACCACTCCTAATACTAATATTGAAAATTCTACCTTGGTGACACATGCTAGTGATTATGGAAAGGGACGAGGTAGTGGACGCAACAATAGAGGAGGACGTAATGGTGGTGGTCGAGGCAATCGACTTCAATGCACTTATTGTCATAAACTAGGACATACCCGAGATAGATGTTTTACTTTACATGGTCGACCTCCTCAATCAGCTAATGTGGTTCAATCTGGTTCTACCAATGTAATTCAATCTGGTTCTAAATCAACTGATCAATCTTCTCTCTTTTCTGATCCAGAATATCAAGAATTCTTAAAAGAACAGTTTCTTCAATACAAGGTGTCCAAACAAGAACAGACGCATTCTGCATCCCTTGTAGACACGGTAATTCTATTGCTTGCTTATCTCATTCTGCATCTCATGATCGTTGGATTCTTGACTCAGGAGCTTCTGATCACATATCTGGTAATGAATTTCTTTTTACCCATCTTGATTGCACTGCTAAATCGCTTCCTACAATTACATTAGCTAATGGTTCTAAAACATCCGCCAATGATATTGGTCAAGCTAAACCTATCTCTTCACTAAATTTACAATCTGTTCTTTACATGCCCAATTCTCCCTTCAACCTAATTTCTATCAGTCAACTTACCCGAACTCTTAATTGTTCTGTAACATTCTTTTCTGATTCTTTTTTAATACAGGATCGGGGTACGGGGAAGACGATTGGTACCAGACGTGAGCCAAGAGGCCTATATTACATTCAACCAACATCATCAATTACTTGTATTGCTGCAGAGTCTCCAGAATTAATTCATTGCCGTTTGGGTCATCCGAGTCTTTCAAAATTACAGAGAATGGTTCCAAATCTTTCAAAATTGAAGTCTTTAGATTGTGAGTCATGCCAACTCGGTAAACATGTCCGTAGTTCTTTCTCTTCTAAAACTACTAGTCGAGTCAAGTCTTTATTTTCTTTAATTCATTCAGATGTATAGGGTCCTAGTCGTGTCAGTACTACTTTAGGTTTTCGGTATTTTGTAACTTTTATTGATGATTATTCTCGATGTACTTGGTTATATTTGATGAAAGATCGTTCTGAATTATTTTTAATTTTTAAATCCTTTGTTTTTGAGATTCGTACCCAATTTGGAATACCTATACAAATACTTCGTAGTGACAATGCTCGTGAATATTTTTCTGCATCTTTTACTTCTTTCATGTTATCACAAGGCATTATTCATCAATCAACATGTCCTCACACTCCACAATAAAATGGAGTTGCTGAAAGAAAAAATCGTCATTTAGTTGAAACTGCATGAACTCTATTATTACATGCTAATGTTCCATTTCATTTTTGGGGTGATGCTATTTTAACAGCTTGTTATTTAATTAATCGCATGCCTTCATCTGTTTTAGAAAATATAATTCCTTATTCTTTAGTATACCCTAATGAATCTTTGTATAAACTTTCTCCTCGTGTTTTTGGGTCCACTTATTTTGTTCATGATCTTACTCCAGGCAAAGATAAATTATCAGCTCGTTCGATAAAATGTGTTTTTGTGGGCTACTCAAGACTACAAAAAGGGTACAGGTGTTATTCTCCAAATTTAAAGAAATATTTTATATTTGCTCTGATACCAACTTGAAATTGTTGGAATGAATGGCTTGAGAATATTATCTCAGCCTTGGTTCTTTATATAACAAAATTATAATCAATACATTTTAATGCTAGAGAATAAATCCCTAGAATTATGCCTAAACATTTCCTTATTTATTCTAATTACTAAATAATTACAACATAGTCAACTAATACAAATCAATCACATTTATTACTATTTAACAAAAATCAATAAGAGTTTCTGTTATTTCTACGTTCTTTTTAGAATTGAAATCGAATCGTTAGTCCTAGACCCTTATCAAATAAATCAATCAAATAGATGCAATGATAGAGTAGTGCAAGATGCACCAAAGTGATCAGCAATCGTCTTCCATAAAAACTTAAGCTCCAGATTGACACTTACAATAAGACGTAATGAATAGAAAATGTACAGATGTGCAACTTTATTGCAGGTTATAAGCTTAAAATGGTAATTTACCTTTTTTGCCAATTAACTCTACCACAAATTCCAAGTCAAGTTTTAGGAATATGACATAGTATAAAAACACTAATTTGACATCTTTTTAAAGTGAATCTACAAACAAGAAGGAGGAAAACATACAGGAAATCAATCTCCAAGTGGATTTTTCAGTCTTGAAGAGCATAGACACGAGAATTGGTAGCATCAGTAATCAAAACTTTATAGGATTTGGATTTGTAAAAAGCCACCCTGCCTTTGGGATTGAAATCCGCAGCTGTTAGGGCTGCCTGATGTTCTATGTTGGAATGGATTTTGGTACTGAATGGGAGTTTTAGAGGAGGTTGACGACTTGGTGAGGTTGAATGTAAAAGAATGGGTGGTGGAGTGAAAGAAAGGGACGTCAAAAGAAAAAGAAGAGGACCGTGAAGTGGGCTAGGGCAGGTGAAGTTGAGAAGGCCAGGGTAGACATGACCATTTCTGCAAGTCGCGTGGCAGCAGGAGCAAGTAACAAGGATAAAGGAAGGAAGAGGGAGGAAAAGCTCACCAAGACAGATTAAGGTACACAGAATATGCTTGCTGTACTTTTTCTTTTAAAAAATGCTATAGTTAGAAAAAATAGTCGTTAAATTCAAGACTATCTTCACATTATGTTATTTAATATATTTGTTGTAATTTTTGTCAACTGTCATTCTTAAAGGAGTCGTCCCGGCTGTTAGTATGTTATACAACAGATGTTCTCTCATACAAGTATGCATCAGTGTTATTGAGAATTGAGGATATTAAGATTAGGAGGTCAATGATGATTTTACTTTGTGCGAGAAGGTTGTGAATAAGAAAAATAGTTCAATATGATTTGTTTCTTTAGATTAAAATTACAAGGTTTTTGTATTTCTTTCTTTACCAAAAATATACTAATACATGGTTCTAGGTTGGAGCCTACTGAACAACTCTGACCCTATTGCAAGCTGACATTCTTAGGAAAAGAACTAGAGCAAGAAGTTTTTTACTAGCTTAAAATTGCATCAAGCGAAGGTAAATTTTCTTGCTTCTCGTTTTAAATGAATTTAGTGTCTAGAAAGGATTAGTTGTGTTCTTATTAGAATTTAGGCTCACCAGTGTAATGTACTTTTGATCTTCTAGCAAATATTAAATTGATATTTTACGTTTTAAATCTTCATCATCAGATGAAGTGAAATCCTATGTGGTTCTTCAAGGATGCCAGAAAATGTGAAAAAGACGTGTTTAAAGAAAGGATGGATGCATGGAAGAAGGAAGCTATATCTGACCCCAGTACTCCAAAACTAAAACCAGAACCATTCTTGTACGCCGCAGAAAGGAAATCTGATGTGAGTTCCTAATGCGAATAGTTTCTGCTTTAACCCTTTAAGACTATAGTGTCTCATGTTTACCCTATATGATTAATGTACAATGATGTGCCACAACACTATTGTGAGATGCAAGAAGTAGTTATTATCCTAATATAGTTGTTTGGATTCTGGAACATGGGATAAATGATGCAAGATGTAGTTATTATCCTAGTATAGTTGTTTGACTTGTAGGTTTGGACAAGTTCCTATTAGTACCTAAACCCTTTTTGTTTGGAGTTTTTTAATATTACTTACTTTTGCCCTTTCATTTAGGTAGTGAACACTGGTGTTACAGTAGCATTTCATCAATTTGTTAGTCTTTTGTGGGTTACAATCTATTTAAATTATTCCACTCTTGAAGCTCAACTCAACTCATTGTAAGTAAATTCAGAATTCTCATGCAAGTATGTTATCATGATAATATATTTTGTTCTACTTGCTTATGAGTGAAAGCAAGGAAATATTTTTCTCCTAATTTTCCTCCAGCTTTGTGGGTATTAAGTATGGTTTCAGATATGTACTTTTGCACTCTGGTGGAGGTAAGTTGAAGATGAGCCCTATTACTAGTATCTGACTATATGTATAATGAATTTTCTTACTATCTGATCAGTTTATTGATTCTTCACCGATTTGCTTCTTAATGAGCTCTTTATGTGGCAAGTCACAAGTAACAAGCAAGTATTACAATAAATGGAACATACCTACATTCATATAATGTTTTCAAAGATCATTGGTATAATTTGTCACGGATTTGCAATGATATTTTGAAAATTTTGAACACATTGATGCAATTAGTTTTGTATAATTATTATATCATTTCAGTTTTTAGTTTACTATTTGATTCCCAATTCCTATTGGATCTGCAAATTCAGAAGTACTAGCTGGATTTGCAATTGTTTTGTGTTGCAGTGCTCATAATTACTACATTTAGAATAAGAAATGCAAGTTTTATTTTTGTCAAATTATTCTATTTTAAGTTATATATATAATAGTGAGGCAAGTATTGCAAGAAAAATTGGAATCAACTCTATTTCTTTTTGGCATTATAAATACCTAGATCTTATATAATAATTATAGTAAAAGCACGGGTCTTAAACTAGTTACCCTATAATTGAAAACAAAAGCCCAGCCATGTGGCTTCGCAACATGGTACAAGGACACCTATAGACGAAATCAAATTTGCATTGCACAATCACAATTCGTGACTCTTAATGAGCAAATCAAAATCTTAAACAACAGCAATTATTTAACTTCATATTCCAATAATACGGTCAAACAACAGTAAACAGTGAAACTCAAAGAACAATGATGAACATAGGGATGTAGAAGTTAAGAAAAATTACTTGGGTTCTCCTCTGAAATGACTTCTTTATTGCTGTATGCTGCTCCTCTACACTCTCCGAGGCGACAGTGAGTCTGAAAGTTAGGAGTGGTATGTGCTTGAGAAACAGAATGAAAATTAAGCCCCGTCGCTGGGATGTTAACTGGAGAAATGCAAAAGATAAGTTTTTGTTTAAGTATGAGCCTATAGTTGATTCCAACCCCATCAAGGAAACAACCCAACTTCCAAAGGCCTCATGTTTTTAAAAGCATAAAGACGTAGATATGTCTTTTTGTCAAGAATCAAATTGCATCATAACATAAGTCAAAGACCTCTAGTGATTGCATTGTTCAAGGGAGCAGTTTTACAATAGTGACGACAATAACACACACTAGCTATGCAGGAGAGATGAGACCAAACCAACTTTAACAAGAGATGAGATTTAAAGGATTAAGTGCATCTGAATTGATGCAATTCATGCAGAGTATATCTGTTAGGTTTGATATCATAACCGAGCTAAAAATATGAGGAACATTGCTAAACACATACAACGTGGAGAATCTTTTTAAATTGACGTTAGGTAGCCCAAGGGAATCTGTTATCCTTCTAGTATACTGCATGCGTAATACTACATTGGTCTCGTGATTGACATCAGGACAAAATGTTGATAGATTGATGGTATTTAATATTTCAGTTTCAGGTAGATTCTTGTCATAACCCAGGTCAAGGAATTGACAAAGGAATTCTTGAGTACTCATACGTATCATACTCTTTGGTAGTAAGAGTAAATATGTATGGTGATGCTTATTACACGTCATGAGTAATATCATTGCTACCAGTGATAATACATAATGAGGCCAGATCAAGCTACCATTTTAATCTTTGTATATTTCCACAAAAAAGAAAAAAAAACACACACACACACACACTAGCTAACGGAATCTGTGAATGAAATAAAAACACATTCAATCAAGCACATAAAAGCAAGTACTAGAATTGTGCAATTGTCATATTTTCAATTTTTATATTAACATTATAATAAATGATTTTTTTCTATTTTCTTTACATTTTCTTCAGTGTTTACTCTTATTGTATATTTAATTATATATTTTATATTTGACACTTATTATTTTATAGTTCATGTAGCATTTTTCTTTTCTTTTATTCTGGTTATTGTATATTTTTTATAAAATTTAAATTTAATTTATTGTTAATATAAAAAAAAATTTACTATCAATACATAAAGAAATAATATGTTATTAAAAATTTAATAATTATTACTAATAATAAGAGCGTGTTCATAATTTTTAATGTAAAATTAATTTATATTTACAGCTAATTAAATTTAAAATTTTTAAATTCACTTTTATTATTTATAAGCCAAATTCTAATATTACTAAATGATCTGGATATAATAAATATATTATATTTTTATTCTAAAAATATTTTTAATTGGTTAATTTTTTAATATATAATTTATTAATTGAATAACTCAATTATATTCTCTATTTTTAATTCAAATATTTAAAAATTTAAACTAAAATTATTTCTAGGAATTAAATTTTATTTATTATCTATATAAATTATCTTTATACTATTACTTATTTATGTGCTATTATATCAATAAAAATTATTGTTACTTTATTTATTGTGGTAAAAAAAAATTAATTATTTTTACTTTTTTAATAATATATCTTTTTCTATTTATTAATTATGTCAAATATTTTATATTATTAGTGAATCAAATTTAAACTCTTTCTTTCTATTATAGAATTATTTTAAATAGGTGATAGATGTATTACTTAATTGCATGTTCTATTTTCTTATGAAAGCATTTAAAATTTTAAATAAAATCTATTTATTTCAATTTTTTATTATTCTTTAATCAATATTTAAATTTGTATTTTAACAATTAAGTATATCGATTGAAAAATTTTCCTGATTTTGAAGTTTAGCTATAAATCAAAGTATTAGTAAATTAATATGAGAAAATCAAATCATTTTGTCCTTACTATTAAAGAGTATATATACAAGTACCCAAGAATCTCAGGAATGATAAAATCTGAATCATGTGTAAGAAAACCACATTCACAATGTACCCTTTACAATGCTCTGAGTTGCAGACTATGTTTAACAATGATATCACTATGTCACTGTTAAACAGTGCCTATGTGCAAAGCCAGAAATGAGGTCAGGATGCCAAAATACAAACCTCCAAATTCAATAATCTTATAACAGCTTGAAAACAAGTGGACCTTATACAACTGGAGACAATTTGCAGTCGGAGGCTAGCTGAGGTACGCCAAGCTCCTATGAATTTTCTAAATCCTAGTGTCTATATCCTTTATACAATTTAATCCATAATTAGTATATAGAAACTCCTTTGTCGGAGAGCAGATTTTGTACATTCATTTGATCTAAACCCTGCACCAAACTTGATTTCCCTATAAGCCAGTGCAACCCAAAAATACCTACCACCAAATCTTCTTTGTTCCCTACTTATCCAATACAGGCACAACAGGATTTACCTATGCCTGCCCTAACGCAACATAACCAGCCTAAAACAACCACAAGCTACCCACATAAGACCTTAATTCCTATATAAACATAATTAAGCGTGACTGTGCAGCAGATGAACATTTAATATGAACAAACCTTCATTATAGTTTCTAAAATGTAAAGCAATGCTGAACAAAAATCTAAGTACTGAGAAATCCCATATCAGTCAAAATACAAATGAGTCAATGGAGCATTTTTCAACCTTTTTCTTTTCCCATTTACAAACTGAGCATGCAAAGTGGTAGCAACAAAATACAATGAACATTTTCAAATATTTTCAAAGGCAATGAACCCAGAAAAATTAACAACACAGAAATGTTTACCTTATAGGTTGCACCAGTTAACTGTTTGTTCCAGAAATAGTTGCTCTAATCACAAATGTTGCTGTCATTAATGTCCTTTCACCCACGTTGCTCCTAAGCTACTCACCATGTGTGTATGTCAGTTCGGTGCCTGTGATGGAGGTGCAGTCAAAGGTACCTAATCAACAAACTTTTCGATATGGAACAATGAAAATCAAAATTGCTCGATTTACCTTCGAGTGAAAGGCATCTGCACTTGCATTCAGTCAAGCCACATTGCATTTTCCTATTCCAAAATTCGACAATGCAGGAATGCATGAACCCCAATCTTGTAGCCGTGACCACTTTATTCTACACAATGGATTGAAACAACTGACCGACGTTTCCTATAATAGTAGGTACACGCAAGTTAATTTCCTCGCCTTACAGCTTCTCCACCCAGAAATGTGTGGCACGCAGCCGAACTCCACCACCGTCTATGGCTTCCCTTGGATGGCATTCTGCATTCGATAACGGTCTTCGCTTCAGACAGTAGAACTTACTTCGCTCCTCTGGCCTTGTGCTTCCCTCAGTATTGTCTCCTAGATTGCTGAACGAACTACTTAGAACGAAAATGCTCTGTTCAGAGGAGAAGGATTTCGTTTTCTTGTTAATGGTTAATAGGGGCAATATCCGTAAGAGACAAAACGCATTACCCATTGCCGTTTCAGTGTCCACGTGTCAATGTGCGAGTACCATGAGTATCTCAAGAAACCCCTTTATTTCACAAGCTAGCGGGAATTTTCTTCTCACTGTTCTTTTATGACATTATATTAAAATGTTATTATTATGATTGAAGTCTAAGATTTCTACTCTAACCTATCTGTTTCAACCAATTAAATTAAGCTTCAGAATTAATTTCATTTATATGGAAGTAAGTTCTAAATTTTTTAAAAAGTAATTTTTTATATGAATTTTTTAAAAAATGCTCAAAGATATTTTTATTGATATTAAGAATGTGATACTTTTTAAAAAATAATTTTTTATATTTTATTTGATTCAATGTTACACTTTTCAACAAGTTTAAATAAAATAATCACTATACTTTCAATATTATTATAATATATATTAATGAATTTTTATTATTTTTAATTTTAAATAAAATGATCACTATACTTTCAATATTATTATAATATATATTAATGAATTTTTATTATTTTTAATTTTTTTAAAATTATATGTATAGTATTTTTTGTATCATAATTTTATTGACTCCTGATTTATACTTTTCATAAAGATTAAAATTAACTTATAACTCATAATTTTATTTTTTTTGTCCTTAAGAACTATATCACTTTGAAAATACATATATCATTTATTTATCTAATCTTTTCATTTATTTACATACAATATTATATTTGATATAAAGCTTGATATCACTCAAAATTTTATAAATAAATTATTAATTATCCCATAAAAAATGTTTACTTTGTATTGACATATTAGATATAATTTTAATGAAAAACACTTTTTATTACAAAAAAATTGTTGTAATTAAATAATATATGTAAAAATAAATTGTCATTACATAAATTTAATGAAAATAATTTTATTTTTATATTTATAAAAATATATAAAGTATAATTTAGGAGTCATTTGATTTATATGTGAAGTAAATTTTTATGAAAAATTAAATTTTTTAAGAAGAAATTTTTCTTGTAAACATTCCAAAAAAACATTCAAAATTGTTTTGATTGACTCTAAGAAATTAACATTTCCAAGATCTAATGAATCATGTGTTTTACTTTATTCAACTTTAAATTTTTTAAAAAATATTATTAAAATAACAAATATATTATTTAAAATTGTATTATAAAAAATAAAAAATATTGATAGATTTTATTCAAAAAATTTTTAAACTATATTTCTAATCCCTCTTTTCATCATAATTTTTTTTCAAATTTGTAATTTTTTATTTTTTAATTTATTATAAAAAGTAAAATAAATTTATATAAAAATATAAAGAGGTATTATATATATATATATATATATATATATATATATATATATATATATATATATATATATATATATATATATATATCTCTTAAATTACCTTAATGTAATTAAAATGAAGAAAAATATTACTTAAATAATTAATTTTATTAAAGTTATATAAAATAGATGAAAAATACATAATTTTTTTAATTGAATGTTAAAATAATAAATAATAAAAAATAATTATCTTTAGAATTAAATCTCTATTATAATTATATTTATGAATATATTAATAATTTAATATTTATTTTATATAAATTTTTATAGTATCATCTTATTTATTATAAAATTAAAAAAATTAAATTTATATTTTATAATTAATAAATTATATTTATTATTATTTTAAAATTATGAAAATAAAATGTTAAATTTTCATTGGTTAAATTAAGTAAGGATAATTTTGTATTTTTATTTATCAAAGTTATGAAAAGTTCTTTTTACCCAATAGGTATGAATAAATAACTTCCCATAATCCTTGAAAAGTAAAACTTTTTAAAAAAATTTATTTCTTTTATTTGGACAATTACTAAATAATTAAACGATTTAAAAATTTTTTACTTTTAAAAAAATTGTACTTTCCATAATACTTTTACAAATAAAATAACCTTATAATTAAATAATGGATGAGTAACTTTTTCATATTTTATAAGAAGTAATTTTTTTAAAGTATTTTTATTTTTTTAATTCATTAACTAAATAATCCATTTATTTCTAAAAGGGAATTCTCATTCTGTTGCCGTCGACCAAATCCCTCCTTAGTCACATTCATGACATCCGCTTAACTGAAGGGGTATTTGCATGCTAGTGGAGACTCGGGTATAATTAATAGCTTAAATAATGCAGTTCTGATGTTTTAAGATATAAATTATGTAATTTTAATTCTTTAATTTTTAATAATCCGTTTTAATCTTCATATTTGATTTTAATCAAATTTCATACACTTTCATAAACTTTTTCTCTATCTCTAAGGTATTATTGCATTATTTCTTAAATAAATCACTTTTTTTAGTATATTAAAGATAATGATTTTTAAAAAAATTCAAACTTTCATATATAATATATTGATTTTATGCAGAATTTTTAATATTTAAATAGAAATTATCCTTCATGTATATGTAGAAATCATTTTAGATTAATATAAAAATATTAGATGAAAATAGTCTTAGAGGATAGAAATAAATAAGAGAATTAAAATTATATTCATTAAAAAGTTATTTAATTCACATAAAAAGTAAAATTTTATGAGAAGTTAAATTTTTCATAAAATAAATTTTCATGTGAACTTCTTCAAAAGTATTTAAAATTATTTGATTTGTATTAAAAAATTGATACTTCATAAAAAATAATTTTTTATACTTTATTTGATTCAATTTTTAATTTCACAAGATACATTATCATAATAACCATTGTAACTTTTAAAATTATAATAGAAAAAGGAAACATCATTAAATTTTAATTAAAATTCTTTTAAACTTTTTAATTAATTTAAAAATTTATTATAAAAAACAACTCATACGAAAAACCAAGTGGCTTTCGTTCCGATTAAGCAGGCTACATCACATAAATATTACATGCAAATATTTCTAATAAAATGCTTATGTTAATAATGAATAAAAATATAAAAATTAAATATTTAATTAAATATTAAAATAATAAATATAATATAAAAATAATAATAAAGTTTGAATATTAAAGAAAATATACTTTAATAAAATAATAAACAATATAAAATATATATAATAAATATAATTATATTTTAAATTATATTTTATTCACATCTATTATAATTAGTATTAATATTACACGCGCCCGCGCATGAGGATAAAAGGGTATGGCAAATATTAATTAAATTAAATAAGGATATTTTTATATTTTTTTTATAAATAATATTAATAATTTTTTTTTGAATTTATTAAAGGAGGTGTGAGTGAGAAATTCGTCATAATTTATGAAAAGTAAAATTTTTTGTAAAGTGCTATTTTTTTACCAACCAAACAATTTATTTTTTTTAAAAAAATATAAACTCTCTTGCTAACCAAATGATTTTTAAATATTTAGGGAATCAATGTAAACTAATCTAAATTAAAAAAATTAAAATTATATAATTTATATTTTTGAAAGATAAAAATTATATTAAGTATAAATAATAATAAGATTAAAAATATATTTTAGTCTTTATAAGATTAAATTTTTATTAATTTTATTCTTAATTAAAAATTCATATCAATTTAATTTTTATAAAATTAAAAATTTTAAATTTTAATCTTTGTATATAATAATTTACTATTTCATATTACATATAAAAAATTAAAATATGAAAATTTTAATTTTATAAAAATTAAATTAATAAAAGCTTAATTTTATGGTGCTAAAGTTTAGGAATAACACATACAAATATAAAGATTCTGTGCCATTAGACTAGAGACTTGTTTGATAATTAGCTATTAGCTGTAACTGTTAACTGATTCAATTAGATGTTAGCTGATTGTATTAGCTGATTTGACTAACTGATTATATTAGCTAGTTAAATAAGAATGTTTGGTAAAATTAACTATTTATAATTAGTTATTTTTTGTAAAATGACATAAAAGGGTATTGGTATATTTTATGAATTATTTAAGTATTCTTTTATTTTAATATTTTAGATCATATATATTATCTTTTATTTTAAATTTTCTTATAAAGAATATAGTTTTATAAATTATATTATATTAAATATTCCTTCAAAATTAAATTAATATAATTTTATATTAAATAATTTTACTAATAAAAGTTAATAACTATAATTATTTGATTTTTATGAGAAAATAAATATTATAATTTTTTATATGTTGATAGTGGAAGAAATGAAAATTTAATAAATTAATATTCTTCATGGATATGAGTCAATTGAAAAATAAATTATTAATCATAAAATATATTACAAAATTAGAAAGTATCAATTAAAATAAAATTTTAACAATAAATCCATTCTAGATTAAAAGTACTTAACACCATTTAATAAAAATGTTTATAACATCTTAAGATGACCGTTTAGTTGATTTATCTATCATCAAACTAAAAGCAATTGTGTCTCGGATAGTTGTCATCTCTCCAGCAACATCTTGTGAAGAACTATCCACAGCATCTGAAAATATCTCAAGAGGTATAAAATCAGGATATCGATCTACGATTGTGAAAGTTGGGTCACCAACTTTATTTCTTCTAATATAATTATGCAATGCAAAAGCTGCACAAATAATTCTATTCTGATCCATTATTGAATATTTGGACATTTTTTGTAGTATCCTCCATCGAGCCTTAACAACACCAAAAGCCTTTTCAATGCAACTTCTCAAAGATGAATGAGTTCGATTGAAAACTTCTCGAGATCCTCTTGGAGTTGCACCACGAAATTTTGATTAATAATACCGTGTCTTTGGATATAGAGCTAAATATCCCTTTTTATCTAGGTAGCCTTTATCCACCAAGTAATATTTTCCTAAGCATATATAAAGGTTATATAATTAGAAAGAAATGCTTCCTAATTCTATAAGTCAGACAATAATTAAATTGTTAAGAACTTAAAAATTTACCTAATAGTGGTTTTGGAAGATGTAAACTTGGATTACTAATTGTATTAAGGAAAATACATGCATCATGTGCTGATCCTTCCCATCTAACTAAGACATAGGTAAATAGCAAATCAAAATCACATGCTGCCAAGACATTTGTGGTCGTTATTCCTTTTCTTCCTCTATATCGTAGTTAATCTTCCTCAGGAACAATCACTATTATGTGTGTTCCATCAATAGCTCCAATGCAATCCTGATATAAAATTATATTTATGAGATAATAAACATTTATTTTTATGAAAAAAATTAAAAGAGATAGATGCATATCTGGTTACCTTGAAGTGTGGCATGTATTTAACATCATCAGCAATTTATGGTGGAATTTCCTTGAATTCAGGATCTTTTGGCTTGATTATATCTCTAGAAAGGTCATCCATGGCATCCAAAACTTCTTTAAAAACTCTACTCACAGTTTCACCAGAGTATTGAAATCGCTCTTGTGCATCTTGGTTTGAGGCACCCTTACTGAGGATATATATAAACAATCCTACTTTCTACAAAATTGATATCCTATTTGAAGATCTCAAATTATATTTGTTTTCCAAATCCATGCATAATTGGCATAATGTATCTTGATTCATTCTAAATGTGTTAAAGTACCATTTTTCATGGTTAGTTAATAACTCATTGACCCACATTTCTCCTGTTAAATAAGAAGTGTAGCATGGCTCCTTATGGATATGATTTAAGTAATGCATACATAGATAACCTGCTGCATATACTACTAAATCCCAAAACTCATTATCATTTTCAAGAATTTAATAAAGAAGTTCCCTATTTTGTAGATTTTTCATGATTTGCATATCATGATTATCCATTCTTACAAATTAACTAGTAAAATATAAGTAATAGATACACAAGTTTACTCTTATCATGAAAACTTCAGAACTTATAAGGTCCAAATTGTGAGATATACAAGATGAAGACAATAAAATCACTACCATGTAATTAGTATTAATAGTAAGTATCATACTTTCCCACAATGTATAAAATATCCAGCAAATAAAAAATCAATAATAACGCTCACCTGAAATGTTTAACATATATATAAGCAAACACAAATCAATAAGTTTTAATAGAGCTTCCACCTAATCAAATTATCAAATTATCCAGTACACAGGAAAATAAACCACATGACAATTAACATGAAATAGAAAATAAAACATTTGATGCATAGTTAGTCATACCCTTAATGCAAAGTTAGCCAGAATTGATAATAGTAAACAATCATGGTTCATGATTCTTATGTTAATGTCTCTTGATACTTGCATTTTTGTGTGGGGTTGAGAAACATCAACAAGTTTTTGTTTATGGAAGTTACAGTATTAAATATATAGGAGACTATAAATTATTATAACATCATGACTAAAATATCCAAAAAGTCTAGGTATCCATAAGTAGAAATTATGAGTATCCATAAATATTAAGGACAACAACTTATGTAGTTTAGATGTACATAGCTATAAATATCTTACAATAACAACTAAACATATAAATGCTTAGGATGCAGTTCTAATGCTTCTTCCGCTCCTTATACATAAACTTTATCCATTCAACTACCGCCATGTCACTTGGCAAACTAAACAAAATTATTCTTTTTTGTGGATCTTCAATCATTGTGCAAGCAAAGCTAAATTTAGATGTTCCAGGCTCTAATCCAGGTAAAGCACAAATTTTTGCCAAAGTATCAATAAGACTATGCTTTGAAGCATTAGTAAGACTATGCTTTGAAGAATCTCCCACATTATGCTTAGAGGTACCCATAACTTTCAAAAAATTCATCATAGCAGTGTTTCTTTCCTTGATGGTTTCAAACAAAGCATCAAATTTTTCACACATTATTGTAGTGGCTCCTTCTCTTCTAGTAGAAGTAGAAGTGGTCTTTACACTTTTATTACTTTATGAACCATCACTCTCCAAGACCTTTTTATTTCTTCTTCTTCTCTCATCCCTTTCATTTTGTGTAGCTTCTGGCATAGGGGTAGAATCTCCCCATATATCTTCCCATGCACCTTCCATATAGCAATTATTAAGATCACTTGTCTCATCCATATTATCTTCATAACCTAAAGGTATATCATGAGCATTATCTTCATGAGGTAGAGAAGGAACATAAGCATTATTTATTTCTTGCCCTTGTGGACGATTAGCAATAGCAGTAAACTTAAACCCTCCTCCAGCTAATGAATGGCCAAAAAGTTTATCCATTTTGTACTCATGTTCTGGATCAATACCTTCATCACGAAATGTTTCAAACTTGCTATTTTCCTATAAAATAGGGCATAAGTAATTAAGATTAGCTCGTTCATCTAATTTTTCAAGCATCAAAGTAAGAAAATTCAGAAAAAAATAGCTAACCTTAATTCTTAAATCCCACCACTCATCACTAGCACTGATTATTCCTTTATCATGGTCCCATCCTAATCCAGTCTCTCTCCCTTTCAATTGTTTCCAAAGACTCCATCTAGATCTCATCCAATCATACTTGTTTTTAAGTTTACTTTTCTCCCATGATAATTTAGTCCTTTTTTAGAACTCTGTCTTTATCTTCTTCCATGATAGCCTTTGAGAAATTGTTGCACCACTTTTTCCTTTACTTCTTTCCATTAATTGATTACATATGTCAATGAAAATGTAAAGTGCTTCTTTTAACCAGGTAACTCTTCCTATGTCTCTCCCTTCTTGACGTTCTCCTTCACTCCCTTGTTGAGTAGAAGCCGTCCAAGCATTATGAAATAGCTATTATGTGAAAAATTGTAAAAAAGTAATTTTCAACTTGACTAAACAAATAAAAAACATGCTATAGACATGATTAATAGGAAGATCTTATAGTGGTTACTACAATTGTAAGTATGATTCTAACATTAGGTAAAAGAAAAGAGAAGTATAGGCATATGATCATTTTGTGGCATTATATGCAACATGCTGAATTAACAATAGGTATGATGATAAAATAAATAGGAAATGAAAAACTACAAGGTCCAAAGAAACTGAATGAATGGGAAACAAACACATGCAACATCCCCTGAAACAACATTGAAAAAATGGAAATGCAAATTGATGTGCCTCACATATTTATCTCATATTGGAGTACTAAATAATCCACACATATGGACTGTATAAATAGAAAATCATCCACACATATTTATCTCAAATGAGTTCAGCACAAGATATTATATTTATCTTATATTATATAAGGAATAAACTTGAAAGTTTCCATATTAAAGGACTTGAAAATAGTTTAAGGTGTATTGGGGTATCATGTTTCATCTTAATTCTTGATATAGGATACTACAAGCCACATGAAACTAATAAGGAGCTTACAGAAGAGGAAAACATGAGACCCTACTCGTTGTAAAATAAGCAGATTGAAGAATGATTATTGAGGCAATTCTAAATAACCCAAAGTAAGGTATTTTATGGTTTTTAAGCATCTATGGCAAGTATAATCTTAGAAATACTATTTCTTAAGTTGCTTATTGGCATATTGATCCAAGCAATGAAAATCAAATAAAGAAGATTTAAAAGTCCTTTATGGAGTAGAAAGTCTATATATATGCTATATGCAAACATGCAATTACAGGACAAATGCAAACTTAAAAATTTTAAAAGGCCGGTGAAGAAAAAATGAGAATCCAATCGCAATAAAATGAAAGCAAAGAAACCAAATTCACATCTTTGGCTTATGGCATCTTACAGAAGAACTGGAGGTTTTTATTGTTTCTTCAGTTTCTTATTGATCCAAACAATGAAAATAATGCAAAAGAAGAGTTAAGAGGTAGAGTGTAGAGGATCTACATAGATATGAGCAATTCTGCAATGGTAAGATATGGTCACAATTCTTCCGAGAATATTGGAATATAATATAGTAAATATACAACTTGCGATTATCTTACAAAGTTAAACAATATGATACTAGCTACGTGGGGCACTTATGTTACTGCCTCTATTTTTGTTTTTAAATCAAACAACATTTATGTTACTGCCTTTGTGAAGACCAACGTGAGCTAATGTTGAATTCATTTGCATCTTAGCAAAACAGGGAAAAACAAAGACCAACTGAAAGACTAGAAATAATTGATCTTAAGTAGAAAATTAAAGACCAGTTGAAAGACATTGATTAATTTCAACTCCTAACATAATCAATTTCAAGTAGAAAATAGTTGATCTCTATTTAAATCCCCTGCATTCCCAAACCGAGCCATAAACCAAAAAATTGATCTCTATCTACTTATAACAATCAAGTCACAAATTGAATTCAATAGCTTAATTTAAAGCATTCTTTGAATTCTAGAAAGCAAGAATCAGGCTTAATGGGAAGAAAATCTTATAAGTTATGCGGTTTCTTTTTCACTCGAGATCAAAATTCGTTGCATCCTCCAGTCCATCAGCTTCTCTTTCGGTTCGAGTCTGGCAGCTTCTTTGGTTCGAGTCCGGCAGCTTCTCCAATTCCAGTTCGGCAGCTTCTCTTTCGGTTGCAATCCGGTAGGCGCTTAAAGAAGTTTTGAGCGCTAGAATCGAAGGAAAATGCGAAAAAATGAAGGAGCAGGCAGCAACTGAAGGTCAGTTTTACAAAGGGCAAGGTGGGAAACATGAAAAATATTTAGGGGCAGTTTAGGTATTTAAAAATAAACACACTCTCAGTTGTATCAAAACACTGCTTGGTCTAACATTTGTAAAAATAGCTTTTTGATTGCAAAAAGCTAAAATAATCAGCTGTTAATTAAACAGTTTATTAAATTAAAAGTTAAGTCAACAAGCTATTTTGGATCAAATTAACTAAAAGTTGGGTGAAAAGTTGTTTACCAAACAGCTCGCAGGACTGGAAGGCATGTTGGGCGATGACGTCTTACTCGGGTCTAAGGCCCATAGTCATGCATGGGACCTCGGACGATGACGTTTCGGGAACATCTTACGCTGGAGATTTGGAGCGTCATCTTCATCCATCAGCGGCATGGTAGGCTATGTTCTCCCTAGAAGAACCGCAACTAATCACAAAACACAAGCACAATTAAGACTCTGGCCAATTGTTTTTGTGACCCTGGGAAGAAGGCAAAGACATGGCAGAGGTTCTTCTTCAAGCATCACCTCCTGCTCCTCTACTTCGTCTTCATCGCTCTTCTTTTGCCCCTCCTTTACATAGGTAATAAGGAAAAAAAAAAAACTCATTTCTCTCTAATATATACTCTCATATCATATCGATTGTCTCTTTTGATATCCCATTTGTCGCCCCGTTTGATAGCATTTCTCAATGAATCGTACTCCGTACTCCCAAATGCAGTTTCTAGGTCATAATCTCAAAAATTTCATCACATGAGGAGTGAATTATAGTTGGTTAAGAATCTAGGACCAGTGTCATTTTTCACCTGCTCTTATAGCATACATTTTGTCTTTCATTCTCGGATGCCGTAGTTATATCTTATTTTGTAAAATCAGGAAACTTTGTATGGGTTGATGTTGTGTTCACAAGGTCTTGTAAATTGTAGCTTATTTCTATTTTTTCTCTTGTTTTTCATAGGCTGTAATGTTTCCTAACAATGCAGGAGAGTAATAGGAAAAGCATCCGTCAAATGCTCAGTGGACCGCCCTGTATCAAGTAAGCTACTGACCAAGCATGTATTATCTGGGCTTGCTGCTTCCTTGATGTTTATTTCTCCAGTGAATCAGGTTTGTGTACCTAGAAGAGGCCCTCCGCAATTTGACGTGTTAATGCATTCTCATTATGTGAAATCTCTAATATAATTAGCTAATATGCCATATTTTTTTTATTTGCTAATATATCTAATATCATCCATAGAATATAGTCATGCAGTTGCTCAATCCAAATTATTTGTCTCCCTTTATTTCTCATTATTTTACTGTTAACTTTTATATGGAGGCTGGATGTTCTTGTGGAGATGCTGCAACTAGAACATGCGGTCTACTATTAGGAAACTACTAAATATATCTCTGTATACGATGAGTGCAAGCTGTTGTAAATTTTTACCTTGTTATTTCATCAGCAGTCTGTTGCATCAGATTTTACTCCACACCAACAAAATATATGTCAACTTGCCAATGCCAGTGACAGGGCGCCGTTTGATGGTGGGTCTAATGAAAAAGGTGGAAATCTCATGATGATGAGAGGTATGACAGCCAAGGATTTTGACCCTGTTAGATATTCAGGAAGATGGTTTGAAGTTGCATCTCTTAAACGTGGATTTGCTGGACAAGGTCAAGAAGATTGCCATTGCACTCAGGTAGAAATATAGCAGTCGGTTTCAATGAATACATTCATTTTTGGAACAGCATGACGCATTAAGGATTTTTCCTTAACAGTTTCCCTATCACGCATCATGTTTTTCTTAGCAATTTGTTGAAGCCTAGAGTTGAATACAGATTCCTAAGGTTATTCACTTCTCATAAGTCACTTGGATTAATTCTTTAAGTGTCTTTTGATATAGTTGTCTTGTGCTTCTTACAATTAAGCGATTTCATTACTTTTGTGGTTGTTTGGATTCATTCTATTGTTCATGTTGCTTTCTTTTTAAACCAAAAGAGAGAGAGAGAGAGAGAGAAGGGAGAAGATGGACAGATTTGAGTCTATTTTTTTGGCATCCATAAGCTTCTGACTATTGATTTGTATAGGCTACTGGCATTTCAGGGTGTATACACATTTGATAGGGAAACTCCTGCTATCCAAGTTGATACCTTTTGCGTTCATGGCGGTCCTGATGGATACATAACCGGCATCAGGGGGAAGGTTCAGTGTCTTTCAGAAGAAGATTTTGAGAAAAATGAGACAGGGCAAGAGAAGCAAGAAATGATCAAAGAAAAATGCTATCTCCGGTTTCCTACATTGCCATTCATCCCGAAGGAGCCTTATGACGTAATTGCTACTGATTATGACAATTTTTCCCTTGTTTCAGGAGCAAAAGACCAAAGCTTCATTCAGGTACTTGTAGAATAGAAAAGACAACACTCCAATTTTCGTCTTCTTGGATATAAGTTCTAATTTAAGGGCCACCTAAAAAAAAAAAAAAAACTCGGTCAATATATGGGAATTTTGGATTTCAACATACGTTGCATGCAATTTATCATGAATAGGATTCATTCATTTGTTTTTCCACCATTAATATTTCAGATATACTCGAGGACACCTGATCCGGGACCTGAATTTATAGAGAAGTACAAGAATTATCTAGCAAACTTTGGATATGATCCAAGCAAAATCAAAGATACGCCCCAAGACTGTGAAGTGATGTCTAATAGTCAGCTAGCGGCAATGATGTCCATGGCTGGGATGCAACGGGCGTTAACAAACCAGTTTCCTGATCTGGAACTGAAGGCCCCAGTTAAACTTAATCCCTTCACAAGTGTCTTTGACACTTTTAAAAAGCTTCTTGAGCTATATTTTAAGCAGTAAATACAGCCAATTAGATTGTATTATGCTGTGTTTTAAAGGAATTTACTAATTTTTACGATGATTATCTACTTTAGTTTGTGTGTTCAAGAATCCGTCTTATTGATTGTTTCTGTAACTAACATTGTGCTAATCTGTTGTTGGTCAGCAACTACTTTCGAGTTTAATGATAAGAATGCTATATGCAGCACATGACTTGTTACTCTGCTGCTTACAGATTATTGGTTTGCTGTCAAGTAATCAAAAAAATTTCTCATCTACAGGTTATTTGTACCATTATTACCGAACATTACAAAATTATAACAAGTTAAACGTTACTTAACCAAATGACTTAGTGGTCTGCACAAGAGCAAACCACTTGAAAAGCATATTGTCGTGTGGCAGTTTTCGTTTTTAGTTTCAATTAGAGCCTTCTGTTTTCAAAATCATGTAAATTTATTTGAAATTTTAAATGATAACTGATTCGTTTGATTAGATATGACGATGTATCATATGAGGAATTGACGTAGAAATGTCATATGGCATATGCGCATATCAGTTCCTCGAATGACACATCATTATTTTTAATCAAATGTGTTAATATTCATTTGAAAACTGGAATAAATTTAAATTTATATTGAAAGATCTATATTATTTATACAAGGGCAATTGAATCTCTAACATGTAATGCGGGTGCTTCTCGTAAGAATACCTAGAAATTAAAATTTTAAATTATAAAATTAATATAAATGAATCTACTGTAATAATACAATCTCATATGAGAGTTTTTTATTCGAATGGTATTCAATATTCTTTACCCTATGTTTGGAACGGCAGAAGTATGGAGAGAAAGAAATCAGGGAAGAGAAGTTGAGGGGAAAATTCTGTATTTCATCCGTTTGGATGCAGTGGTGAAATGTGAGAAGAAAGAAGTTGTAGGGAAAAAGGTGGTGGGGCTCACGGAAAAACTTCCCCTACTGCTGGGGGAGAAATTGACCCATTTTTCACAGTTTCCAGTCGCTGCCCTCATCTCCAAAAGCACTGCAGATCCATTGGTCCCTCTCACAAGAACAACCGCCCTCGGCTGCCGTTGCTCCGATCAGGTAATGGAGTTTCTCTCTGGCGTTTCTGTTGTGATTTTGCAGAAGACATCGGTAGGCATTTCGGATGCGCACAGGGTAGCCGATCTGTCCTCGTTGCGATGCGCAGTGTCGGAATAGTATCTGAGACCAGCAATGTTGGCGGTGACAAACAAGAACCACCATTTCCCGACCAGTGATGGTGCCGGAATAGTATCTGAGACCGACAATATTGTCGGGGGGGGGGGGGGGGGGGACGGGATGACGACTGCGAAGGTTAAGAGGCTAGTATGATTGCTGGGTCAATTACACGCACGAATTGATTTTCTCCTGGTTCCTTAGAAGGTCCAAATCTCTGAAATCTCTGAAGCCCATTTTCCACTTTGTTTGGGAACTGTGTACCCTCCAATTTCCCAAATACCAAACTCCATATATAATATAGTTCTCTGTTCCTAACTCTTTGTTCAGATCAACGACATATGTGACAACATTTAATTATACACAACGGAGATTATCAATTCTCCTATTAATGTGTGAATAGTAAGGAGTTCGATAATTTTTAAATAAAATTTTAAATTTAAATTTTATAAATTAAAAAATAAATGGTAAAAAAAAATTTATTATTAAAATTCAACTTAATTCAATTTTAAATTGATAATAAATTTAATGTAACTTTTAAGATATCAAAAAATTTATACCAAGAAAAAATTACGAACTTTTCTGTTGAACTCTCTCTACTAAAAAAACATGCTATGAGAAAATTGAATGATAAACGACATTTGTTATGAAGTTACTTCAATTAAATTTATATATAATTTATTTTAATTTTTTTGTGTAAATTTGGAAATTCAAAATTTTTTTATAAGAAAAGGCCAAGATTTTAGAAATATTGTATCGATATTTTTTATAGATATTTTAAAAAATATTTTATTTATGATATATTTTTATTCAATATTTTATTTTAACAATTTGTAAATTATTTTTTGAAAATTATTTTTTAAAAATATTTTATTATCTCCATTTTTTATACATAAAGGTATAACAATCAATTCATTTAAATATAACTTCTTTTTCTTATAATTTTTTTCTTTCCAAACAAAAAAAATTACTTTTTTTTTAATTTTTCTAATTTAAAATAGTACAAAGAAAATTTATTTATCCTCCCATTTCATTTTTTCTTCGACTTCTTTCTTTCTCAATTTTTTTCTCCTCCCACTGTACCTCCGATCCAAAATTGTGTCCATATTCAAAGCTGACACCTGATCTTTTGTTTGTGTGTGATGGATTTCATATCCTATTTCTCATGCATGTGATGTCTGGCTTGCAGTTCTGGCAGAGATGTATGTGGCTAACAGCCTGTTTGGATTAGGTGAAATAAGGGGGGGAAGGAACGGAGGGGGCGTAATTGGAGGTGGGGTGAAATGTTACACTTGTTTGGTAAGGAGTGAAAAGTGGGAGGGGCGTAAAAAAATTGATGTCAGAATGGTGGGTCCAGGTGTAATTTTCCTCCCCCCGAAAATGAGAAGTAATTCGGGTGGGGAGGGGCAATTTTTCTGATATACCGCAATTGCCCCTCTGCATCTGTGCTTGGATCTGCAATTTTATGAATAAAATAAGTGATGAAATTGTTTACGCATGACTGAAAAAATGGTTGTTGCCGTTGACAGTCCTAATGAAACCATTGAAGTAACCATTTTTCCTTTTGAGTTTATTCATGTCGGCAAAAATTTTGTTATACTAGTTAATTGATTTCTAATTACTTTGTAGTTCATAAACTATTTTTTTTTTAATTTTTTCCTCCTTTGCATGTTTTCAGTTCTTTCTTTTTTTCATGTCCATGTTTATTATTTATAATGAGAACATCTTAGGATATATGTATGAGTTGGATTAAACATTTAAAATATAGTAATTTTACTACCTCACCATAAGTATTTTTCTAAAATATAATGCAAATTTTTTAATATTTATTAATTATATGAAAAAAAATTATAATTTTTTAAATATGTTAGTATTCAAAAAAAAAATTTAACATATTTTCCTTCATCCATAAATTATTTGTTATTTAATTTTACTAAATAATATTATAACTACCTCAACATAACATAACAAAAGTATATTTTAGTCATTTCACTCATTCACATTTCCTTTCCCCTCTATTTTCGCCCATTCCAAACAAAAGAAATTCATTTCACCCATATTTACTCCCCCTCCTATTTTCACCCATTTGAAACAATTCAGGTGAAATTACTTTCACCTCCATTTCCTTCCCTTCCATTTCCACCCCCCTCCAATTACACCCCATCCTATTTTCACCTCCAGCCAAATATACTCAGGGTTTCTGCACTCTTTTTTTTTACCTTTATCATTTTTTATTATTTTTAGAGAAATAAAAATAAAATTTTTATTTTAAAATTTAATTTTTTATAAATTTTTTTATTAAGACCTATAATTTTTTTAAAAAATTATATTTATCTTTCTCACATCTTAGGAAATGCACGAAATTTAAATTTGTGGCTAAATGTTTCAACTTTTATATATAATTATATAAAATGCATTAGTTTAAATCTGGTTCCATCTATTTTTTTCTTATAGAAATTTTTTATTTGACCGAACGCAATTAAAATTATATAAAGTCTTTGCCTAAAATTTGAATTAATTTTAATTTCAGTATTATTTAAGTAAAAATAAAATTATTTATATAAAAATATACAGTCAAATAAATAATAAGACATGTCAACATATAAAATATTAAACTATATCAAATTAAATTTATCATAAATATAATTATTTTTTATAAAATATATTTATGTTATGAAAACTAATTTATATAATCAAATAAATCGAGTCAACCTAGTTAGTTTATCGCAACCCAAACCTTGTCTTACTATTACTAGCATAAAAAGTCCAATTAATAATTTCTTTTAGTCAAACCCCATAACTTAGGTCTAAGCCCATCAAGTCGCCCCAGCCATGCACAGATCTAGCTCCCTGCCTCTGGCACGTGCCAACTGCCAACCTTAGTTGCTTGGTCCCCAAGGTTTCATATTTTTGGAAGCTAATAAAAATCAGAGTTCTAAGTAGACATGATTCTAGGTTAATCAAAATCTCCATCTTCCTGCTTAATTTAGACGCCACATCGAAATTAAATATCTCTCTCCATATTTTTCAATGCTATCTGTCTCTTCCTTTCCTCTGGCTTCCTAATTTCAGTCATGGGAGTCAAACGTGGAAGAGGAGGCCGCAACGTCTGTAACTATTGGCTTGCGGGGAATTGCCGGAAAACACAATGTAAGTTCTTACACCCAGATCCCCTTAGTCAACGCTCCGAACGCACTGCTCCAACGGTTTGGAGGAATTCCCCCGTCTCCAAGCCTCAAACTTTGCCATCCGGGGGTGGTTTGAATCAGAAGATGGTAATATGTAAACTCTGGATTTTGGGTAAGTGCACTTTTGGCAACGGATGCAGAAACTTGCATTCTTGGTTTCATGGCAAAGGGTTCTCATTGTTGGCCAAACTCGAAGGCCACAAGAATCCAATCACAGGAATTGGTCTTTCTGCAGGTATGGGCAGGCTTTATTCAGCAAGTTCCGATGGAATAATAAGAACATGGGATTGTAATTCTGGCCAATGTGTCCAAGATTTCAAAATTGGTGTCGAAATTGGATCATTGATCATTGAAGGCTCATGGTTGTTTGTAGGAATCCCTAATATGGTTAAAACTTTGAACTTTCTCACTAGTAGGGAGTTTAGTCTAAGTGAACCAGTTGGTCAAGTGCATGCCATGGCTGTTAGTGCTTGCATGCTTTTTGCTGGAACCCAGAATGGGAATGTTTTGGCTTGGAAAGGGGGTGCTTCTGAACAAAATCCATTCGAGTTTGTTTTTGCTTTGAAGGGTCACAGAAAAGCTGTTGTTACTTTGATCGTCGGGGTTGGAGGGAAAAGGCTATTCTCAGGTTCCGTGGACAAAACCATCATGGTCTGGGACATTGAGAACTTGGTGTGCGTGGAAACTTTGGTTGGACATACTGATGTTGTAATGTCTCTTCTTTGTTGCCACGGGTTTTTATTATCGTGCTCGTTGGACCGGACGATCAAAATCTGGGTAATGAAGGCAGATGGAAGATTTGAGTTGACAAATGCACATAAGGAAGATCACGGCATTGTTGCACTTTGTGGGATGCAGGATTTAAATGATAAACCAATATTGTTTTGCTCTGGTAATGACAATTCTGTGCGTTTGTATGAAATGCCAGAATTCTTGGAAAGGGGAAGATTGTTTGCAAAGGAGGAGGTTAGAGTGATTGAGACAGGTCCTCAAGGGCTCTTCTTCACTGGGGATGCCACTGGTCTTCTTACTGTGTGGAAGTGGCAACCAGAAACCAATTTGACTGCCAACTAAGGCTACAAAGCTTGTGTTTTAATGATGAGTTTCTGGGAATCGGTCATAGGATTAAGTTGGTCCTTGAGCTGACGTAGCAATTAGCAGAGCTCTTTAATTTTTTTATTTAGCTAAATCAACAATCAAATCAATTTTGTGTACGTAGTTTGCATTACTCATTGTTTTTTTATTAATGAAACAGAAGTTTGATTTCATCTCAAGTTACTAGAGCACTTTCCTCTGCATCAGCAAGTCATGGCACGTAATTCATAACGTACCGCCTTGCAACAACCGTACAACAGTGTACATGAAGCAGCCCTTTAACAGTAGTTGTCCAAGACAAGTTTATTTTTCTGTATTTTTGTATGTTAAATTGTTAATGATTTTCAACGTACCAATATTTTGGCTAAAATATACATGATCCCTATGCTATACTTGATGGTAAATAATAATAATAATAATAACTGATGATTTTTAAAAAGTCACAATTAAACACTCAAATTAGACATATTGTGTAAAAAGCTCTCTTCATTATCGATTTATTCAAATCCTTTAATGGCACCAGAATTTTTCCTTAGTCTTCAATTGCATGGAAGAGAGGAGGCTCGCTCACTGATTGAGAAGAGGAGGGGACCTTAAAAGACTTTCTTCTGT
Source organism: Sindora glabra (assembly GCA_020226215.1). Lineage (NCBI taxonomy): Eukaryota > Viridiplantae > Streptophyta > Magnoliopsida > Fabales > Fabaceae > Sindora > Sindora glabra. Next base: position 1,424,030 of record CM035226.1, on the reverse strand, counting down.
GGAACTGCAAATTAGAGAAAAATTTTGATACAATTAGAGATTTGGATTGGATGGAGACACAATAGGAGACTTTTTTGCAAAATATGTATAATAAAGGAGTTATACATTTTAGCCTAATATTAGTTTATTGGTTTCTTAGTTAAAAAAAAAAGGCTTTCTTTAATTAAATGTACATGGGTCGGTGCAACTCATCTGACCTGATAGGTCTGTTTGGTAAAATTATAGAATTTAAATTTTTTTTTAATTCGATAGATTTGTTGAACTTTTTTTTATAATCTAATTATTAATTAGATTAAGATCAGGTTGAAATAAAAAGAAATGCCCTGACTTAGTTTAATTCAATTATATTAATTAATTTTTCATAATATAATTAAAAAATAATTATATCTAATTATTTTTAATATAAAAAATTAATTTAATATAATTAAATATTTTATATATTTAAATATCATATTATTTTTTTAAATATATATTTTTTATTTTAAAAATTAATTTTCACCTAAAAATAAAAAAAATTAATTTATTTGGATTGTTGGCCCCAGCCTTGGAGCCATATATTTAAAAAATTGAGCCAAATCAGGCTCCGGCCATTAATTTTTTATAATTCGGCCTAGCGGTCGGGCCAGCCTGACTCGTGTACATATCTAAGTTAACTGAGCTCTTCTCTATCTCTCATTCAGTTTTTCCGACGCATGCGTCATGGAGGTAATCGAGGTGGTCACTTTCTTGTTGCAATGAAAATGGTACGCTGTAAGCATTAACTAGGAATACATGACCAAAATGGTAGGGACCCACAACTACTAATTTGAAGACTTCTCTCACGTAAATATTGTCAAACTGTTTGTGACTTTGTTGATTACATCGAAAAATTTGCTAACTCAATACTACAAAACTTGTCAATTAGCAACGGGAATGCTATAGTTAATTAATGGAATGAAACCCATATATCGAAATGGGGGAAAGAATCAGCACATAGACTAAGCTACAAAATATTTGTAGTTTTAACCTTATCTCTGATGTCTGTTCCCACACGAAAACGGCAGATTCATGAACAATCTCCAATTGTGTTATGGTTATGGAATAAGCAATCAAATCTTCCCTCAGCAGTCAACCAGTTATGTACTCTGATTCGCATGACTGTATTTATGCCAAAATGGAAGGCAGCCTGCGCTTGTACCGGGAAAAGGAATTCAAATATTCCACTGCGCTAACAAGTATAAAACAGATATTAAGAAGGAAAAGAAAATCCATTTCAGGTCCCATTAGTACAAAAAAAGAATGAAGAAGACCTTGTTCTTGGCTGCTCCTAAGGCTCCCTCCAGTTCACTCCCTTTTTAGGAATGAGAAGTCAGAACATAGTAGTTAAATTCATTAGAAATGAGAAGAATGAGTCATACCTTGACTTGCTTTTAAATGAACTCCTGGATATCTTTACTGCTCCAACACCTCTTCTTTTGGTTTCTTCTCATCCATGTTACTCTGGAAAAGCTCCTGCATCTACTCTGTCCTTTAAGGAGTTTTCTTGGGAGGACGATCTGATTTCATTTTGCCCTTCTTTACTGTCTTTCCAGCATCCAGTGCCTTCTTCACAGCCTTCACTGCTTTTGCCCATCGAAATGCTAGATCAACAAGTGAAATTCCAGCCTTTTCTTTCCTATTTTTTGTAATAGCCTGCAAAATTTATGTATATCAATTATCAGCTGGATTTAAAATTAAAAGATGGGAAAGAGATTTGTTAGTAGATAATATTATGTCCTACATTGCTTGTATTTTATATTATATACCCCATATTATATTATATATAGTAACTGCCTAGCTTGATTGAGGAAATGACAATACAAATTCTTCTCTAATTAATAGTATTAGAGCCTTCTAGGAATCTTTCTTCTACCCTAATCAACAAATAAAAAAAAAAAGACAACAACAACCCAGCTCTCTTTCTCTCTTCTTTTCTCTTTCTTTTTATTTTTTTTATACGTGACTAAGGTCACAGTGGGGCTAGCGGCACTCTAAGCCACATATTGGTGGAAGCTTAGACCTCAAAGGCATTGGTTTGTGGCAATGTATGGTGGTGGAGGACAATAGCGATACCGTTCAGCACCATGGGAGCAAAACCAGTCACTAAAGGGAAGGTCTAGGTATACCGAATAATAGATTGGGAAAAGGCAATCTCAAATAGGCGGCGCGTGAATCTTATGCGTAGAGGAAGACAACGACGTGTAGAGGAGCAACAAGTTGCAATCTTCCATTTGGCATTGTTTCAAAGGGTTCTGAGTTGTTCTGTAAGGTTGATTTTGCAAATCTATGACTCTAAGTAGTGTTTTTTTATTTTTTAGGCAATTCTCTATTTTTAATTTATTGGCTAGATAACTTCATTCATCATGGATGTTGGTTCTAGTTTAACGAGGTTGTTTGGGGGTTTTAATAGTTCAAAAAAATTAGACAACAATGGTAAATTACTATCCGATGGTGAATATGTTGAGTATTTACAATTGAAGGCCTCTTTATAGTCACCACCCACTTAACCTACTGCCACAATAGTTCAAACAGGTAATCCCATCACATGTCTCTCTAATTTCAATTCTAGATGGATCATTGATTCTGGGGCTACTGATTATATGACGGGTCAAACAGGTTAATACCTCTCATTGTTTTCATGTTACTTTAGCTAATGGATCTATTACTTCTGTTATTGGAAATGATACGATTAATGTCACTTCTGATATCTCTCTATCCAATGTTTTGTATCTCCCAAACTTTTCGTTTAATTTACTTTTAGTCATCTAAATTATATGTACTTATAATTATGGTTTTTTCTTCTTTTCTAGTCATTATGTGTTTCAGGATCTGGTGACGAAGAAGATTTTTAGTAGAGGATATAAATCTGGAGGATTGTATATATTGGATGACAAAGTTAATCAACCAATTGCTGCTGCTACTAGCCCTACTCCACATTAGTTGCATTGTCGTTTTGGTCACCCTTCATTAACATCTTTACGAAAGTTATGTCCTAACTTAAAATCAATTTCTTGTTTATATTGTGAATCCTGTCAATTTACTAAACAACATTATCATTCTTATGCCCCTAGAATTAATAAGTGAGTTTCATCTCTATTTGAGTTAGTACATTCGGATATTTAGGGGCCTTACCTAGTTATTTCAAAATCAAGTTTTCATTATTTTGTATATTTAATGAAAAATTATTCAGAGTTATTTAATATTTTTCATACTTTTCATGCTAAGGTTATAAATCAATTTCACACAACTATTCATAATTTTTAAAGTGATAATGCTGAGGAATATTTCTTTACATAATTTTCAGCTTATTTATCATAATATGGTATAATTCATCAATCTTCTCATGCTATTACTCCACAATAAAATGAAATATCTAAATGAAAAAATTGACATTTAATGGAAATTTTTCATACAATTTTATTTCAAATGAAAGTTCCTAAAGTTTTTTGGGCAGATGCAGTTTCTACAACCTATTTTTTTATAAATTGCATGCCTTCTTTAGTTTGTTTTTCTACTTTATTTCCCTCTAAGTCCTTATTTCCTATTCCTTCATGTATTTTTGGGTGCACATGTTTTGTTTATGATAATCATCCTCAGATATCCAAATTGGATCCTCGATCTTTGAAGTATATTTTTCTTGGATATTCTCGTACTCAAAAAGGGTATAGGTATTTTTCTTCTTACTTAAATCATTACATTGCATCTTTTGATATTACATTTTTTGAATTTACCCTATTCTTTGGGTTGTCTCCATCTTCATCCATCTTGCCAGATACAAAACATGTTGATGAATATTTCCTTGTACCTTCTCCTTCACAGGATTCACAAGTTCCTCTACAACAGAATTGGATTCGACCTCCTATTAAAGATGTTATTCTTTTAGAGTGCAGGTACCACTAGTAGCTCCTCCACCAGATAAGCTACAAATATTTAATCTAGACTTTGTTTCAAATGATTTATCAACTTCATCTCCTTCACCAATTCCTCCTTTAATATCTTCTAATTTAGATCTATCTATTGCTCATTGAAAAAGTATTCGTACTTGTACTCAAAAAGGTAACTCTAGCCACCCTTATTCTATTTCCAACTATGTGTCCTATTCTTTTTTACCTATTTTTCGATCATTTATTACTTTCTTAAATATTATTACTATTCCTAAGTCATATTTTGAAGCTCTTTCTCATGATAGGTGACATGCTGTTATGAAGAAAGAAATAACAACTCTTGAAGCAAATCAAACACGGAATTTTGTGCCTTTACTTGATGGTAAATAATCCATTAGTTACAAATGGGTATTTATTGTGAAAGTGAATCCAGATGGTTCTGTTACTCGTTTGAAAGCATATTTGATCGTTAAAAAGTATGCTCAAACCTATGGTGTTGATTACTCAGAGACATTTTCTCCCATGGCTAAAATTACTTCTATTCGATTGCTTATCTCTTTTGCTACTACTAATAACTGGTCTCTTCATTAGTCGGATATTAAAAATGCTTTTTTACATGAAGATTTACATGGAGAAGTGTATATGGAGCAACCACTTGGATTTATTGCTCAGGGAGAGTGTGGGAAGGTACTACATTTGAAAAAAATTATTATATGGGTTGAAACAATTTCCTCGAGCTTGATTTGAAAGATTCAGTGAAGTGGTGACAGAATTTAGAATAAAGAAAAGTGATCATGACCACTTTGTGTTCTACAGGTAGTTTGATTTAAGATGTACTCTTTTAGCTGTGTATATTGATGATATTGTGATTACAGGGAATGACAAATTTGACATTTCATAGTTGAAAACTTTTCTTCAAGTTAAGTTCTAGACTAAATATCTAAGAGCACTTTGATATTTCTTAAGCATTAAAATTGCTCAAGGAAGGAAAAAGATTTTTTTATCTCATAGAAAATATGCACTTAACCTTTTAAATGAAATAGGGATGATTGGTGCTAAACCATATGAAAATACAATGATTACAAATGTTAAGCTTAACCCAAAAGATAGGGAGTTACTTGAAAATCTAGAGCGGTATAAAAGATTGGTGAAAAAATTAAACTACCTTACTATAACTAGACCTAACATTGCCTTTCCAGTAAGTGTGGTTAGTCAATTTATGCACTCGCCAAGGATATTTCATTGGGATGCTTTCATACATATTTTAAAGTATTTGAAGAAGGCGCCTAGTTGAGAAGTCTTATATAAAAATTATGGTCATTGCAAAATAGAGACTTTTTCTAATGCATGCTGGGCAAGATATCCCATAGATCAAAGATCTACTTATGGGTATTATGTGTTTGTCAGAGGAAACCTTATGTCATGGAAAAGCAAGAAACAAGCAGTTGTATCTCACTCCAATGCAAAGTCTGAATACTGAGTTATGACTCATGTTACATTTGAACTTGTATAGGTTGCTTATCTTCTTCAGCAGCTTAGCATCAAGACTTATGGGATTATGCAATTGTGGTGTGACAATCGAGCTGCTACTCATATTGCTTCAAATTTAATTTTTCATGAAGAGGTTGATTGTCATTTTATTAGGTAGAAATTACAAGAATGGATTATCAATCTTATACATATTAAAACTGGAGAATAATTAACTGATCTATTTACTAAAACTCTTCCAAGAAAATAGATTAATGAAATTTGTAATAAGTTGGGCATGATTGATATTTATAGCCCAACATGTCTAACTTGAGGGGGAGTGTTAGTAGATAATATTATATCCCACATTGCTTGTATTTTATATTATATACCCCATATTGTATTATATATAGTGATTGCCTAACTCGATTGAGGATATGACAATACAAATTATTCTCTAATTAACAATATTCAAGGAGTCCCTTGAAATAGCACAATGATGGAGCATTTTTTCCACTGTAGGCATAACAATTGTGCAGCAAGGATACTTCAGAAACCATGGCACTCAAATCAATTTAATCTCAGAAAAAACAAGGGTCAACTATGTTGTTTTGTTGGCCATCTTCTTTCTTAGTTACAAAGTTAGCAAAATTTCCTAATAATTGACTTCTGCCAAAATTAAGCTATAATAAGTGTACCTGTAATTTTGTTTCTTTTAGAGAAACTAGTTTTATGGTAGAAACCTTAATTGATAAAAAAGACACAAAGTACATACTTGTTCGGGTTTGTCTATTTGCCCTTCGTCCTCCAACATTTCTTTAGCTGCTTTTAGCTTTTTACGCTTCTTGTTGGGCAAATTTTTCTACACCATAGAAGTTTTCATTATATAAATGACAATCATGCATATAATCATGCTAGTATATTATAACAAATAGATTGGTATACACAATTAAGTGGGAAATAATGCTTACTTCTCGCTCTTGCTTCCTTTTTCCCTTTATTTTAAGGCCTTTAACTTGTTGAGCACTAATTACCTCATTCCTTAGGCTATTTTCCTTCTCCATTGATGCCTGTTATTAGTTATTGCATTTTTATTTTCATTACTACAATATTTCATACAAGGATATTTGAACTTAGAAAAATATTAAATTCCATTAGCATGTAGCCTTCACTACAATAGATAGTAAGCTTCAGAAGGGAAATATCCAGCATCATGCATAAGACTTAGAATGTCCATGTGTAGTGAGATTTGGTAAATTTAATGTGATGAAAATCCTTCTGATTAGAAATCATGATCCATCTCCCCAGATCATCTTACTCACCTATCCTATTCCTTCCTCTTCTTTTAGGTTGAAGGGACTTTTCATGGTCACTATGAACAGTGTAAAATTCTAAAATTCTAGAAAACTATTGTAAATTCAATAATCACAAGAACTCACTTTTGTTGCTTTTGCAGCAAGCTTCTCTTTCTCCATAACAAACCAGGTCCACTTGGGGTAATCATGTTTACCTGCCATCACCATAGAAGTGCAAGATCTCATTTAATGGAGAAAAGCTAAATCATCCAAACATGCAAATGATTAATATATAGCTTTAAAGCCATAACATAATACTGCACCATCAGGTCATTACAAATTTTTTGGTGATGAATATTTTCAAGATAAGAGTTAAACGTTGAACGCCGAACATTGTACATGGAGCATGTAAAACCACACTTCCCAAATTGAAGCGAGCACTCTTTCACTCTAAAAGATAAGCTACCCATACCTTTGTTACTTCTATTTTAGCTTTTCTTAAGGCCTTTTCTTCCCTACACAAATTCAAATATATGAACAAACTACAGTACTGGAAAATAGGAAGAAAGCTCTAATAAATAAATATGCTACAATCTCTCCTCTTCAAGAATTCCAGGAATTTAATCCTCCATTTATTCTATTAAATAAGACCACTTAATTATAGACTATTCTACAATAATGCAGCTCTTTAGTTTTAAACCAGCCTTTTTGGCCTAATCAATTAAAATTAACATTCCAAAGATAAATTATATAATGCCTTCAAATTTTCAATTTCTTAATTTTTTGCTCTTCGCCAAACCACCGCTGACTAAATTGTCTAAAAGGACCAATAAAATTACTACATAATTAAACATGTTGTAGTCAATTGGAGTGTAGGTCTACATAACACAGACAATAATGATAACTAAAACTTGCCAATGCATAATGTGCTTAAAGAGTGTTTCAAAGATAGTAATTTTTCTTAATAGATAATGCATATAATGTCATCTTTTATTATCGATCCATGAATCTTCAAAAATTAAGAAAAATGGGGTAAAGTAGTCCAAGACATTCCAAATTTACACATCCTTATTTTGTATCCTTATTAAGCAACATTAAATATGCTTCATCAAACTTCTATAATACTAATATATATATGTAACAGGTAGTGGAAAATAATATTGAAAAATTTGAAATGAAAGGTTCCGTGATCTGAAAACAAATTTTATCCCAAACAAAATTAAAGTCAGCTCTGAATAAGCCAAACTTCCTATAAATCTATCTGAAAAGCTTGATATATTAAAATATGATAAATTAATTATCAAGACAATGTAACTTTCACATAAAGGAATAGAAATACAACTAAAGCTACATACAATGTAAGAAATGACCTTTGCATGGAATGTTAAACTTGTCTCACTAATTCTTAAATATATATATTATTTAACATTTATTTTATATTAAAATCTATAGAACCGAGATTCAAAAACTAAGATTAGCTTTAAGAAAATATATCTGACATAATTCTAGAAAAGATGCTTACTATGGCTTTTAACAGTGGGCGACTCTTTTCAGTCACAAATGTGATAGCATATCCTTTTCTACTAACTCTAGCAGTGTGACCCATTCGATGAATATAGCTTCAACAAAAAATGAAAGAAATTAAAGTCACCATGATACCTAAATTGAAAAAGAGATAACAACTAGAGTTCATTTGTCTATGGCAAAAATGTATTTTTTTTTAACTATTTCTCTAACTTTACTATGTTTGGAACCAACAGAGATGTTAGTCAACAGCAAGCAGATTCTGGTCAATAAAAACATAAAAAAATAATATATTTGAAAGAAAATGATGTGACTTCACCGAAAAGAAATCCTTTTCCTGAATCACCCTTATTCCATAATGTTGGAAAATATAAAATGGATATAAATAAGATTCATACATATCAAATTTTAGAAGTGTGCAGTTGAAGATTCTAGATTCGATATTTATTTTCATTGGTTGTATTAGTAATTACTAGGAAATATAATCTTGTTCACGACCTAAATCTCCTTTTGTATGCAAAGAATGAAAAAGATAGAGTTTCTAAAAGATTTTAAGAAATGCTTTGTTAACCAACCCTTTGAATTCCTTTCATCTGCCTATTTATAGGCATTTCTTAGGTCGGGGTATCAATCAAGTTATATACCTATTTTGGACGACCTAAATTCATGATCCAATATCTCCTAATCACACATAATGGGATCTATACTCTCTCAGCATTTTATAAGAGAACATTATCTCTTATACTCTATAACAAATTATACAAAAAAATAGGCTGTGTGACTAGTATACTTCAAGAGCTCTTTACTATACATCTGTTAGGAATATATAACTTCTCGATAAATAATGGATCTTCAGTAGACTTCAAGTATGTAGCACCTTAAATCATTTTGTCACATTTAAATTTCTCAAATGATCTCATTCATATGCATCATATATATTAGATATTGTATTCACAATTATAGACATACTATAATTGGTATATTAGTGAATATAAATATAATGTGATCCATTTAATTATCTTTTTTTTTCATATCTTTCTATTTTACTTTAATTTACTTTTTCAATAATGCTCTACTAGACTAAATCTCTTATAGTTCTTTAGTAACATTCTAAAATAACAATCATTAAATTTAAATCTCAAGAAATAGAATAGATTCATAAGGGTACAAGTATGAGGACTTTATTCTCTCAAAGGTCTCACATATCAAAGCTGAGATCTAAACTTTAATAATTTTTATTAGTCATAATTTGCATACATGGTATGAAACACGTGTTACATTATTATCTCCTTTTTCATGAAGTATATGTTTTTATATAATATATCAAAATCGTACAGATAATGATTTAGACATATTAAATGTCTAACTTAAGTTCACTAATCTACTTTTTCTCTTTTCCATTAGAACTCATATTTGGCAATTTAAATAGATAAAATGAATTCCTTATTACTTCACTTATAGTCTTATATATGACCTCATCTTATTCGTTAAAAAGGCAACATTCATATTTTAAGCTTGACTCTCAATTATCACTTAGATAAGAAGCTTAAAATTGTCTCATCTTTTATTAATTACAAAAATTGATGAAAGGCGATTACCTGTGTGAGTGGGCTAATCTTCGATTTGTCTAACATACTTTTCAATAACTCAAGAATGTTATAAGAAACATTCTTACATCTATATATGTAAGATTATAATAAACACAATTATTATTCAAACATTAATATTCTATGAACATTGTTAAAAAAATATAATAATTGTATCAATATTTATGCAATTCTTGATATTTCACATGTTTTACTAATACATCATAAGAAATAAGCTTAGTCATGAGATCTGCTACCATCTCGTGCGTAGAAATGTATCACAATTCACTTTTTTACGTGTAACCATATCTCTCACAAAGTTATACTTTGTATCTATGTGCTTGATTTTACAATGATATTTGGGGTCCTTTGTATATGCTATTGTTGCTTCGTTATCATAGTTTACTAAAATTGGATCAGTAATATTAGCATTTACACTTAAATGATCCAAGAACCTTTTAAGCTACACTACTTTTTGTATTGCTGCTGAACATGCTACAAATTTAGCTTCCATTATGGATAAGGCTATGCATGATTGCTTTTTACTACTCCAAGATATAACGCCTTATTTAATAAGAAGATGTACCACAAATAGACTTCCTTTCATGCAAATCTCCTCCCTAATTAACCTCACTAGAGCCTTTTAATTATAGATCATTTTCTTCATAACATAATGAATAGTTGACAGTACCTTTAGATGCCTTAGTATCCTTTTAACTACTTTCCAATATGTTGGGCCTAAGTTGGATTGATATTAACTTATCATGCTAATGGCAAAACAAATATCCGGCCTTATACACATTATTGCATATATCAAACATTTAATTACACTTGCATAGGAAACTTTTCTCATATATGTTTCTTCTTCTAAAGTCTTAGGACACATCCTTCGGCTTAGACTTTCAGCTTTAATAATAGGAATGTTTATAGGTTTATAATGCTACTTTTGGAATTGTTCAAGAATTTTATTGATATAATACTCTTGTGACAAGGATAATATTTTTTTTGAATGATTTATTTAAATCTTAAATTCAAGAATATATGCAACTTTACCCATATCTTTTATTTCAAAATTAGATGACAACCATCCTTTAATTTTATTGACATACTTCTTGATATTTCTAGTTATAAGTATATCGTCAACATAAATTATAAACTTATCCTTGGACCTTTTTTATATATACGCAATGGTCTTTGTTAATCATGATAAAATCATTTGACATAATTATATTGTGAAAGTGAATATACCGTTGTCTTGAAAACTGCTTCAAGCTATATATAGACTTAAAAAATCTACAAACTTTATTTTCTTGGCCTTCTTTGATAAAATCTATAGGCTGTTGCATGTAGATTTCTTATTTTAAATCTCCATTAAGAAATGCAATTTTTACATCTATTTGATATAATTCAAGGTCCATATTAGCAACTATAGCTAGTAACAAACGGATTGAAGTGAATCTGACAATAAGTGAAAAGGTTTCTTTATAATCTATTTCTTTCTGTTGTGTGTAACCCTTTGCCACTAGTCTAGCCTTGTATAATAGTACCATTAACCTTACATTTAATCTTAAGAACCTATTTGTTCCCAATGGTCTTATGTATTTTTAGAAGATTAATAAGTTCCCAAATTTGGTTTAATCTCATAGACTCATATCTTCTTCCATTGCTTTTGTCTAATCTTCCTTATTAGGGCTAAAGAGAGCATATGTGATATTTCTTTGCTTATTTTCATCTTGTGTAATAGCCACAAAGGCTTCATTACTTTCAATGTTGAAACAATGGTGAGAAATGTCTTTTCTATCACTAGGTCATAATTAAGGCTTTAGAGAAACATATTTCTTAAGGATCCTCAAATTACTTTTACTCAGACTAGGATCATTAATCATTTGAGTATTCTTATTTAGATTACTCTTATACTGATCAATATCACTAGTATTCGCATTTAGATTAATATCACTATCATTCATCACCTTCAATGTCGAAACGATGGCGAGAAATGTCTTTTCTATCACTACGTCATAATTAAGGCTTTGGAGAAACATATTTCTTAGGGATCCTTAAATTGCTTTTACTCAGACTAGGATCATTAATCATTTGAGTATTCCCATTTAGATTACTCTTATACTGATTAATATCACTATCATTCGCATTCGGAATTAGAAATATATTTCTTAAAATTCTCCCACTTGAAGGAAGTGAGTCTTAGGCGCTTATATCCATAATCTTATATAAGGAAAAGTCATTATTTATATTGCCCTATTTAGGAAAATCATTATCTAAGAATGTGACATTTCATGATTCAAATTCTATAAGATTCCTATTATCATGTTCACCAATGAACATATAATCTTTTGAATGTTTTGAGTATCTGATAAAGATACATTTCTTTCCTTGAGCACCTAATTTACCACATAGGTGCAAGGTATCTAAAACATAGACTGCACATCCCTAAAGTTGTAAAATACTTAGGTTAGGTTTTCATTTTGTCCATAACTTATATGTTGGAATTCGGATTATCATACGCAATGAAAATTCAAAATTTGATTCGAATTCTACCTAAGATCCATGCAAAAGACATAAATCAATGATTACAATTTTACCTATTGGGTACTCGTATTTCTACTAATCAAAACTTGAGAGAGCGGATGAATCAAACGCCGACCGGAAGGTACAGCATCTCTACGGTATCCACATCGAGTGAATAATGACCTCTTACCCTCCACGAATCTACTATGATGCGTTTTTCTTTCTAGGATTTAGGATTGGATGTTTTCTGAGTGATTTAGGGTTTTATGGAAGTTTATGAGCATGTTTAAAGTGCTGCCCTCAAGTCTCCTTTTATAAAATTTAGACAAGCCACAATCCTAGTCCTACTAGGATAATGCTTCCAAAAAATCCTAATCACACTTAACAACTCATCTTATCCTTATCCTAGAGATAATGAGGAGAGATAGGACTTATCTATTAATGATTTAATATTAGATAATAATATTATCTCATAATATAAATATCTTAATATCAGATAATTACATATAGTTATCAAATATCAAAATAATATTATCTCATAATATATTTATCTAAAATCTAATAACGTAATTATTAGATATTACTTTAATATCATATAATAATAATTATATTTATTACGTGAAAAATATACTATTATTTAATAATATATATATGCATGAAAATAAGTTTAATTAATTGGAGATTAATCTAATTAAAGTCTAATTAATTATTATCTTATTCCTATTTCTTTTGTGTGATCCTGTAGATTCTTACTACGTTGACAATGACTCATTATTGAGCCATAGACAGTGAGTGGTATTTAGCAATACATCACTACCACTCAAGTAGTAAGAATGTCTGTGATTCGACATCCACTTAATACATGATCAATGTTTTACATCATAATCTCTTTTGTAATAATATCCAAATTGAACTGAAGGCATGGAATGTGTCATCCTCGTCAAAGTTCAATTTATATTTTTTGATACTAAGTAAACTTCAAAACAAATTATCAATATCACATATTGATCTATTTGAGCATGGCCATGCATTTCTAAGTCTTACTCAATCAAGTGGCCCAAGGATATATCTCCTTTTTATAAGAGTAATAAAATTTCACTTATATCACTCACTTTCCTCTACATGATTCGTGACACACCCAATCAACGCTTTACTTGTCATCTCGATTAAAGGTGACATAGGATGACATCAAAGTGAGTAACTCCTCATGTAGGAAACCGTAGTGACTTCAGGTCAAAGGACTATATGCAATTGTGACCATGTGAGAACTACTAATGACACAAGTCTTATCCATACAGTATTCTCATATTGGGTCAGTCCAATACATCTGTTCACTAACAATGTACTCATGTATTGACTTGATATCACATATCCATGATTCATAATTATCAGTCACTATACATGCTAGTCTCGATGTACTATTACTATCCCTTTCGTAATAATACTTAACTAGGGGCATTTTAAGAATAATAAAATTATTCCAGGGATAATTATTATATTAAGTTATAAATTATGCAAAATTAATAAAATAAAAATAAAATAATATAATAATCGCATTACCTAAAATAAAATATAATACATTGTATTTTATTTCAATCATCTATATGATTAGCTCCTAGGACATACACCAACATTATATGGTGTAGTGAGAATTGTTTTGCTAGGTACATGATTAAAGATAAATGTGACAGTTAAAAGTGCATCACCTCAATAAGTGATAGGCAAATTTGTTTGTGTCATCATAGATCTAACTATTTCTAAGAGTGTTCAATTTCATTTCTTTTCAATACCATTTTGTTGAGAAGTGTATGAATTCGTCAATTGATGTTGAATCCTCTTTTCATCATAGAGTTGTTTAAACTAATTAGATAAATACTGACGACCACAATCAATTCGTAATGCTTTTATTTTTCTATCTAATTGATTTTCAATTAAACTCATATAGCTTTGGAAGTAACTTAATGCTTCAAATTTATGTGTTATCAAATAGACAGTTCTAAATCGTGTAAAATTGTCTATAAATGTGATGAAATAGAAAGCTTTATGCCTAGCTCTTACATTCATTGGATCACATATGTTAGAATGGACTAATTGCAAATAGAAGTCAGCTCCAGTTCCTTTTTCAAATGGTTTTCTAATACTTTTGCCAATCAAGCAATGCTTATAAGTAAATAAATCTACTTTGTCATAATTAGTCAACAACCTTTCTTTGGCTAGCCTATCTATTCTTTGTTAACTAATATAGCCAAGTCGAGCATGCCAAATATTTGCATCAATTTCAGAATTATGCAACAACATAAACATGGAATAACTAAGATTAAATTTATAATAATTAGTATCCATGACAATAAAATCATTTCTTATGTAACAAGATCCATAATGAGTTATTTCTAAAGATAATTCAATATTGTCATCAGCAAGATACAAATTAAAACTAAGTTTTAACAAAACTAACATAGAGATTAAATTTTGACAAATTTGAGGTGCATATAAAATATCATGCAAAAGTAGAGTTCGATCGCCTTGCAAGACTAACTTGTATATGCCAATTTCTTAAAATATAACTCATGCATTGTTCCCTACATAGATCAATTTTGCTCCATGTGATATTCATTGAAATTCCATGAAAGTGTCTCGATCCTTCGTTATATGATCCGTTGTCCTTAAGTTTACAATTCATAAATGATGATAATCTATTAGAAAAATAAAATTAGTTATACAAAGTTCACTAACTTGAGTATAACTTAATACCCTCTTAGGTTCAGGGTAGTCACAGGCAAAATGCCCTTTTTTATTGCAATTGAAGCACTTGACCTTAACCATGTTCTTCTTCTTGAAAGGATGTTTTCCTTTCCCATATTGGTTATTTATTAATTACTTACTGAAATGAGCTGCCTTCTTTCTTGTATCTTGGGGCCCATCTATATATTTGTGCTTTCACCCAGAAACTTTTCCTAAGCTAGATAAAGCCATATATACATATATTAAGCTTGGTAGCCTTATGCCTTTCTTCTTTTAACTCAAGGCAACGCATAACATCATCCATCATTCAGATGTTTTCATTATGGGTTAAATGCATCTTCATATGCTCCTAAGAATGAGGCAAGGAATGAATTACAACTTGAATTTGTTGCTCATTAGTAAACACATAACCCACATCTTTTAATTCACAAATTATATTTGACATTTCTTGTAAATATTTTTTTATTAAATGTTCAAGTTTCTTTTTGTAAGTGTTAAATTTGATTGTGAGATATCTTAATTTGGTCACAAATGTTCCACCAAATTTATTTTTTAAAGCAAACTACATGTCTTTAACCAAGTTGTAATTCTTGAATTCTTGCATGATATTATTTTCCATGTTGCTTAGTAACATAATGTGAGCAAGAGAGTTTTTCCTTTTCCAAGCTTTATAAGTCTCTCGATCCTGCCTATGTTGGGCTGCATTTCCTACCTCAAGCTTATTTAGAACAATATTGAGTACTTCTAAAGCCTCTTATTCTTCCAACACATATTAAATTTTCATATTCCAAATTTTGTAATTGTCACCATTTAATTTCTCATCCTTATTGAGTTTAGCGACAATATTTTTAGAAGCAATAGCCATTATGTTTGTAAAAACATAAAGTTCTATGTATAGATAAGATTGCACGTAATTCATGTCTGGCCATATATATATATTTACTTTGGCTCTAATTAATTTTTTTAGGACTAGTTCACATGTAAGGTTTAAAGTTAAAAGGTCACTACGTTTCTAATCATTATCTAAATTTCTAATGTGAGGCTAATACTAAAATAATTAATTAAGTAAAGTATACTAAATAAAAGAACTTATAAATATGCAATTCAATTATAATAATTACATAAATTGAAACATATTTCAATAATATAATACACAAATATTAAAAAAATTGCATAAAATATCAAATATCAAATATCAAACATCTACCTAAAGTTTGTAATTATTACAATAGTTTCAAATGTTTGATTTCTTGTGGAAAAGGGCTAATAAATTTATCGTATAGCTCTTAAGGGAACTTGATTTCAGTATTAGATTTCTTGTCTACCTGATAGGGCTTATAAAAGTTCAGGTCATGTCTATGATTTTTATACTCTAAATAATTTAATACAAATTTATGAATAATATTATTATGTTGTTTGGGTCCCTTTGTTCTTTCTAATAGAAAATCTAATATATTACTTTAGTAATATGTAGGTAAGGCATTTCGTAAGGCATTTAATATTTTCAAATCCTGATTCATCTTTAAGATACCAACTCATATCAAGTTTTGAACTTCTTCATGAAATTTAATAATATGATTTACAAAATTATCTTCATAAACTTTTAGGTCGGCTTAGAGATTTTTAAGCTCGACAGTTAACTTATTGACTTCTTATCTTTGTGTTAGAGTCTATATGACTCTTAGTGTACAAATGAATCTCACCATTTTTTTGTAATATATACAAAAAAGAACTCAATTAGATCTCCAAAGTAATAATTTGCATAAAAAATTATGCTTTAAAAATGTTTATTAAAATATTTTTTTATAAATTTTGTACATCATGTAAACAATGTGTAAAAAAAATTCACAATAATTATATAAAAATTTAAAGTGTAAAAAAAAAATTATGCCATATTCAAGTATTGTATATCAATATTATTAGGCAACTATGATATTGTATAGAATTTGATCCAAGTGGTTTAACGTGAAGTTCATGCTTTCAGCAAGCGGGGTTCAAATCTTGCCATGATAAAATGGTAGTGTTTTTTTTTGTTTTTCTTACATGATGGTTGAATTAGTATAAGGTGCTAGTTGACTCGTAGGGATATTGGTTCAAATCCTATGCATGACAATATTTTTTAATAATTGTTTTCAACCATTTTTTCATGTTTTTTTTTATAATTTTCATAACTGCCTTTTCATAATGTATAACTGTCATTATGAAATTGATCCATTTTGTTTTAATTTAAAGTTGTTTAGAACCCCTTTTTATTATTATTATTATTATTATTATTATTATTATTATTATTATTATTATTATTATTTTCTCTTCTTTATAGACTCCATATTTTGTGTGTGAGTTAGTTTTTGGTTCTTACGGTTAGTTTGTGGGAACTTTTCTTACTTTGTCTTGTTCATAAAATATAAATACTAGGACATGAAATGATTATGGACGCATGCCTTTGCATCTACATTCATTGGAAACCATGGCGAGATGACAGTCTTTCGCTTGTTATCTATGTTTTTCTCTTTGCATTCTTCTCATCATCCATGGTAATTGTTTCTACCTTCCTAGTGTTGCACCGAAATATTTCCAAAAGAAGGAATGATAGAATATTCGAAAATATTCACTTTCATTTTCAACTTAAAGTCAATTCTCAAGAGGTTCCTAACATAATTATCCATCTTGGTTTCATATGAAGAGAATTCTTACCATTCTAGTTTTGGTAATTTGCACCCAGTAATAATGTCAACTTTCTACACCAAACCCACTTTTACTATCACTTTTACATTCAGAATTAAGTCTTTAGAGATTATATTATAGTAATATGGTTCTTATTGGATTTTTCTCGAGACTAATTATAAAACCCTGATCACACAATAAAAATAAATATTATCCCATATAATTTTACAATTTTCAATTTCACACTAAAATGAAAAATATCGAACCATAATCAAGTAAAAACTCAATATCATTTCAAGAAATATAATGTGTATGATACCAAAAAAATAAATGATCATCTCTGATACTAATGTTGGAAAATATAAAATGGATATAAATCGGATTTATACATACTAAATTTCAGAAGTTCATAATGGAAGATTCTAGATCCAATGTCTAGATCTGATATTTGTTTTCACTGATCGTATTGACAATTAATCAGAAAGATAATCTTATTTATAGCCCAAAATCTCCTTTTGTATAAAGAGAGGAAAAAGAGAGAGAGTTTCTAAAGGATTTTAAGAGATGTTTTGTTAACTAACCCTTTGAATTCCTTTCATCCCTTTCATTCATCTATTTATAAGCATTTCTTGGGTCAGGGTATGGATCGGGTTATGGACCTATTTTGGGTGACTCGGATCCATGATCCAACACATAATATCATTCTCCTCTTTTTACTTTCCTTCTATCTTTTTACACTTTCTCTCCTATCTTTCTACACCCCTCCCTCCTTTCTCTTTTTTCTCTCTACCCCTCATTCTCTCTCATGTTTTCTTTCTCTTCTTTCTTTCTTTCTTTTGTACTAGCTATTCATTTTTTATCCTTCCCTTCCTTTCCCACTCCCTCACTCTCCTTCCTTCCATCCTAGTCCAACTATTGAATTATGTTAAGAAGGTACTTAGTAATTAAGAAAGTTAGACAAATGTAATCGTTAGTTTTGGCCAAAGTCAGATGAATATGAATTAATTTTATAAAGGAATGATGAACATAAAATAAAGAAATATTTTGAATATTTTGTTTGAATGTTATCTTTAATACAAAATATACTTACTCTTCGATTTTTGTTATTAAAGACTTGATGGCTTCTATTTGAAAATAATTTAATAATAGAAAGATTATTGTGTGATTTAATCTTAAAAGATAAAATTTTAGAAAAAAAATAATTTAGCTTTATACACCAAAGAAGAGAAAGCATTTTCTTTAATGTGCCCAAGCAATAAAAAGTAAATTCATTTGCTAGAGATGTATTTTTTGCAATTCTAGAAAAGTATTTTCCATATAATTTCATTTTTCTATCAAAATAAAGAGATACTTGAGCTGAAACCAATATATTCTTGTATGATTAATGATTAATGATTAATAGCAACTAAAGAAACAACATAAGATGATGCAAAACTAAGCCAAGAAAAGAGTGATCAACATAAGAAACACTTAACATCGAGAATGGGGGTGCTCATAACATCATCATAGTTTAGCATCTACCTGATAAGGTCATGTAGACATGCAAAGTTAATGACCGTTTGAGCATTAATAATGTTAAGGCCCATATAATACAAAGATATTTGAAAGTGTCAAATCTATATCCAAACAGCTGAAACATTTAAGGTAGTTGTTAGCAAAAAAAGTTAAAAAGATAACAAATTTAATGTTTAAATAGTCCCCTTAAATTAAAGCGCCTTTATTAGCCTTATTGCATATCTCAACACAAAAATTTAGAGATTAACAGATGTCTAAAATACTTTACCATATAAAAAAGTAATTCCTAACAATATAAAGCTTCATTATTTGAAATAATACTATATGGAACATGTTTAAAAATAGATTCTTACTCAAGCAGCCCCATCGGTTGCAACTAAAAAATTAACTTGCTGCTTCCTAAATTGTTCTAAAGCCTATACAAACAATTGTAAGTGAGATTTAACTTAGAGAAAATCTAGTGAAATACTTAAAATTACCACTTCAAACATAATAATTATTTGATAATAAAGTGAACTGAAGGTCCCCAAAAGAAATAATACTACAAGGTAAGAAACATATTGCAAAATGCTAGGCCTAAGTAAGATTTCCATAAAGTTCAATAATTTTTAAGCCAGCTAATCCAAATATAATCTTCAACCTATAAGCAGCTTGCTTTGTTCCACTGGATATTAAAAAAAGATTATTAATTACTTAGAAAAGAATAATGATCAAATAACATAAAGTTAAATCAAGGCAAATAAGTATCATGAAATGCTCCTCAGTCCCTAATATTTTACTTCTTAAGAACAAACAAGAGAAAGGAAGGTAGATTTCAATTATAGTACTCAATGAACAAGCTCATTACTAAAAAAGTTTTATGAACATAAATGTGCTGACTAACCATTATAATAAAAGAGTAGACTTAGTATAAATTTTAGGATCATAATAGAATCTCTACCAGTATTATTGTCAACAAATGTTAGTGAGCAAGATTCATCAAATAGCCATACAAGTGAGTAGCATTTTTTTTAAGAAACTTATATCAGGAGAAGAATACAAAAAAGGAATTGGACCAGCTTAACCCTTTCAAAAGAACTATTAGCTTTCAACTAAATAAGAACAATAAATAAAATATTTTCTCATAAAAAACACTTATGTGAGTCTGATCTTTGAAAATGCTAAACATATCTTTACAACCAAATACACTAAAAAATGCAAAATAAGAAGACTTATCATTATTCTTTGTCCAACAACCTTCCAGGGGTATGGGTTATAAAAGGAACTCCTAAAATTAGTAAGATAAAAAAACCAAATTTAACGGGGCAAACCTAAGCTACATCAAATGAAAATTATTAAAGAGTAATATTAGAAATTAAGTTTATAATATTTTGGACTTAAGATATAGTATGAACTTACTTGTCTTACACCTAAAATTAAAGGATATTAAAGTCTTTATATGTCTTAGCAGCTTTATATAAATAAAGTATTATGCTTATATTTTATGTAATAATTCAATTTCTTATTCATTCAATAATATTTCAATGTTCTCCCATTTATTCTTTCTAGTCTCTCTTTACTTTTTCCCTTTAAACTCTAGCCATGTTTCTTACTAAAAAAATTTAGTTCAAAGCTTCCAAGCCATATCACAATGGAGAAATAAATGATTGTTGTTGTGTAAGATTCATCAAATGCCACACAAGTGAGGAGCTTAAATGATGTAAAAGTAACAATACTAGATATTTTTATTAGTAATTACACAAATAATTCATTAAGTCAACAACTATAATTGCATGTCCTAATATTTTATTACTTTCAAGTCGAATCATGAGTAGTGCACTAGTTGAGTCGGTTCATTTCTAACCTTAGTGTTATATAAGTTTTCTCATTTATAAATCAAACCTGTGTAAAGTACTTCGTGTTTGTATTAAATTATTGGGTGTAAAGTGCTTCTTGTTTGTATTAAATTATTATATTATATCAAAAATTATAATTCCTAAACTACATTCACCTTCTTTGTGATATAATATAATTATATTTATATTTTTTATTTTTATTTCAATAAATATACACTTATAGAGTAATGTTGGATATTGAATTTGATACAATGGAATGAAAAAAAGGAATAGAATAGAATAGAATGACCATTTTATAATTATATTTGATACAATAAATATTATAAAAATGGGAAAAAGAGTATCATTAACAATAATACCCTCAAAAATAAAAATATTATAAAATACTGAAATTATATTTATAGAAAAATGATTTTGTCATTTGTTATTTATATATAAGATTTTTATAATTGAATATTTATATCAATAATGTTATATATAATAAAAATGAGATTTAAAATTGAGTTTTGAATTTTTCTATATCAATTGGATTAATCTTCTTAAATTTGCCTATTATCTTATATTTATTAGTAGCCTTTAATTTACATTTGAAATTCAAGTTCAAATCTCATTTTTATTTCATATGGTATTATTGTATATATATACATAATCTTTGATCGAGTATGTATATTAAATTGTAAAATAGTAATATATGTTAAACAAAAAATAAGATATGATTAACAATAAAAATTAATAGATTTTAAATTTGCTTATCAAAATTATAATTAACATAAAATTTTTATAATAAAATTATAGAAATAACTTACCAAAATATTTTATTAAATAAATTTTATAAAGAATACAAACATATTCTATTTGAAATTTTATTGTTAAAAATATAATTACCAATGACTGTTGAATAGGAAAATATAAAATAAATATATTATTTTATTATTTATTAATAAAGGATTCTATTGGAATATGTCAAAAAATAAGAGATAGGATTGTAAAAAATTTATTCCATAAATGATAGAATAATCATTTCAACATTTTTGCTATAGAATGGAGATTCTCATTCCATAATATCTTGATAATTTTTTTTTAATTTATTTCTATTTCATTCCACCATACTAAATATAATATAAGATATATGTTATGACTTTTAAAAAATTAAGAATATTTAATAGTATTTTTTGTGTGCAAAATATCTGTTTGATTATCATTAATTGTATTTAGAATAAGAACTTATAGAAAAATAATTAGATTTAATGATAACATAAAAAATGAATTGGTGTGGATAGGAAAATTTAAATTATTTGTGGGTAAAAATATGGTTGGAATTAAGTAGATGTGTATCAAGGAGAATTAGGAGTTATTTTTTCAATTTTAGCCTCACTTAACTTAATAAATTTCTAGAATATCATTATGGCATTAAATATCTAACACCCCATCTTCCCATGCACTTTCTCATAATTCCTTCATTCCTTTTATCGTCTTTTCTTCTCTCCCTTTCACTCTCTTCAATTAATCAACAACTTCAAGATGAGCTTAAATGAATCATTAACAAATTTTCTTTCCACAAGGGCAAAGCAAACATTCTTTCAATTACTAGTTTTCTCCTCCATACTTAGATAAGGAAGTAGATTGGTAATATCATATTAGTTTTATATAATTTTGTGTGTTTTAATCTTAAACTAATGGAACTTAATAATTTTATGTTTAATATCTATATATATATATATATATATATATATATATATATATATATATATATATATATATATATATATGAATATTTGTTGTGGCATAGTTTCCTGGTAGAAGTTAAATTGTTATATTATGATTTATTAAGTTTAAAATATAGCATGAACAATGAATTTACAAGAAAATATGTTAAAAACCCAGTAATCAAATATATCTTAAGAGTAACTATTTAAAGGCATATACTTAATTACTATAATTAAATATATTTCAGAAGTATCTCTTTAAAGACATATATTTGAATACCATAATAGATTATATAGACATATATTTGAATACCATAGTAGATTATACAAGCATAAATTTGATTATGATAATTGATTATACCTCAAAAGTAGTTTTCTAGATGGATATAATCACCTATAGTAGTTGAATATTATTCTATTATTTCCATTTTTGCAAGTTTAATGAAATTCTATGATGTTATGATAATGTATAGTTCTTATATGTGTATTTTTTAATATATAATTGTGATTATCTGTGGTTTTAAGATTGAAATCCTAGTTTGGAATGTGATTATGACTTGAGATATGATTAAGGATATGAAATGATGAGAATATGAAATACTATTAGATCCAAAAAAATGTTTATGAAAAGATAAAGTTGTCCTCGAAAGAATAATATTAGGTTTGTGAAAAGATAAGATTAACGGAGAATCATAAAAAGATTTAAATGCTTTCTTATAGTATTTAATTGTTCATGTTATATATATCTTACTTGAATATGAAAGTCATAAATGGTTAAGAAATAATTTATATAGAAAAGGTTTTGTAATGCCCTTATCTATAAGTTGAAAAGTAGAGTATATACTCATTATGGAGTTTATTTATATCAATATGATGTATATGAAATCGTCAATGTATGGCTAAGTATATGAATACTACATACTATGATATAAATGTTTTCTATAAGTGTAATGTTGAAGAATAAATTATGACATATCAATTAAACCTTACTCCATGTTCATAACATCTATCCTTTAGAAAAGTAAACTATTTTATACATTACTTTTTCCTTAGAAGGGTATAAATACTTATTGTCTTTCTTTATATAGTATATTTAATAAAGTAATTATTAAACTTTATTTTATTTCTAGTACACTTACATTAGTTAGCTTGCTTACTAAGTTTTCCATGAAAACTTATTTTATTTTCATTCTTATTTCTTTTTTATTTTATGAAGGATCTTCTCCTTAGGTACTTAGTTGTTATTTACTAAAAGGAAGTGGGCCCATTCGAGTATTTTAATAATAAGGTGAGTCACTCGACAGTTAGAACAATTAATAATGCATACATTTATTTACTATGTAGTGGAATTTTATTTCTTTTCCGCATTTGTTATTAGAATACTTATCTCTATTAAGGATTAGGGTGTCATAAGGCATTTTGTAGAGAAACTGCATTTATATTTAATGAGGCTTATAAGAGGTTGCTAAAGGTACCTCTGTACCATTCATGCATTTTGGAGTTAGATTGTGACAATATAAATGTACATTTAGAATAAAATAAAAAAAGAGGTGAATATATATAAAAATATGTGAATGTATGCTATTAAAATAAAGAAAATATAAGTGGTCACATTAAATTTCTTGAGAGATATGTGTAATTTGAATTTTTTATGATTTAGTATAATTATATTTACATTTCTTTTTAAAAAATACACGCTCATAGAGTAAAGACATAAGTGTATGTTTAAAATAAAAGAAGAAACAAATGAGTGTATATAGGGAAAATATGAATATATTTTAAAAAATGGAAAAAATGTAAATATAATTGCCTTAAATTTTAAAAGATATGAGTGTAATTTGAATTTTTTTTTACAAATGACCATTTATGCCCTATGGATATGATATGTTTATATAACCACATCTTGACAATTTTTCTTATCGAATAATAAGAGAATTAGCAAGCTACTAATGTAGGAAAAGATATAGCTAGCAATATCATCTAGCAATAAGTTTCCACAACCAATTAAAGGGTTTACAAATCCGTGGAACCACAACTTTAAAAAATGACCTAAGATAGTTCTGAAATCAACATATTGATTTCTTTTACGAAAAGTGTGCTAAATATGTGTTTTCCACTTAAGCTTTAGCAAATATTGGATCTCATAAATAATTGGAGAAGAAGGAAGAAAGACAATATTAAAAACAAAAATTAGTAGTATCACTACGAGGGAATCCATTTCTACCATCATTTTTCAAATATTGTATGCCAAACAAGTTTAAGAACTTAAAAAATAACTTATATTTTAGCATCCAAGCAAACTCCTATATTCTTAGCAAAATTAGCAATATAAGATTATACTTCATCCTTTAAGACCCTCAATAGTAAGCATTAGCCTCATTTTGCACAATTGAACCATAACAATTCACTTTTAAGCTAACCTTTTTTAGAAAAATCCACCTAAATAGTTTTTTATTCTTTATTAATCTAGCTAAAGGTAAATTATCAAAAATAATCTTAAATTTATCAATTTCATTCACCTAAATTAGGATATACATCACAATATCACTTTTATCAACATCATTAGGATAAAAAATTATTTCATTAAAGCCAAACAAATTTTAAAGCAACCTAAAAAATAATGCCCAAATTATCCTTCATATCCTTATCCTAATTGGATAAGTTAATTTAAATCCAATTTGTATCATTTGAAGGAAAAAAAAACTAAGTCTATTGTTTAGAATGTACTAACCTGAGCCAAATATCAAAGATATTAGGACAATCCCCTAAAGCATGTATGATGGTTTTTGTATAAGAGTGGCACACATGAGAAGTATAATTTTTTTGTAAGATTTTCACATTTTATATTATTATTTGTTAGAAGCTTACCTTAGTTGTAGACTTATGGAAAGGTTTTGTATCTCTTAAGCCATTTCCACTTTTAAATAAGTTCATGATTAAAACTATAGTGGTTGGCCACCATAATATATGTAAACTAAATTGAGAATCAACCATATTTAGATAAGCATCAATTCATAGAGTGCTCACAATGTCTATTAATTGCAATAATCCTATGGCAAATATTGGGAGGAAGTAAACAAGAAATCATTCTCCAATCCTAATCCTTATACGATGTGATATAATCATCAACTTTCAAATTACTTTAGGATTTGAAGGCTTGTTAATTGTAAATTAAATTTTATATATCTATGAATTTTTTTACTTAACTTAATTATGATTTTAAATGTTAATATTCACTCATATGTATTTTTCATCATTAATATTTTACTTATCTAATTTTTTATCTAAAATTTAAAAAATTTGCATAGATAAAGTAGGTGTACTTATTATTCCTAATTACTAAAAATTAAATGTAAATTGATAACTAATTTTAGAAATAATTTACTTAAGAAACCTAACTTTCTTTATAGAAGTAATTCTGCAATTTGTACTTACAATTACCCTTTTTAATTCAGTTTTAGAAAAAAAAATCCTAACTTCTTTATCAAAGCAATTATGCATTTTTATACTTTAGACTGTCATTTGTTGTGTTAGTGACTTTGCTCTTCAATAATTATAAAACAAATTACAAGGTTAAGAGTTCTCTTAGAGCTAAATTAATTATGAGATTTAATGTTAAATTAGATTAAATTTAAGAAAATAAAAATTAAATTTATTTTATATATGTCTTTCATCAAATTTTAGATGAAAAATAATTTAAGTGAATAAAAAGTTAATCATATGGATTCCAATACTTAAATGTCATAACTCCATTTGGTTTATGACTAATACAGGAATTTGCCACCAGTAACCACCTACAAAACTTACTAATGTGCTATGATATATATAACTTATTATATTGTTAAAGTGATTGTAAGAACCTTTGAATTTCAATTTAAACTTGACCTTTTAAAAGAAATGCAAACACTTAGTTTAATTAACTTGTTACTTATCAAAATACCTTGAGAATTTTCAATGCAGACTCACTTTTAGCCAATCCAAGCAACATTTATGTATCTATAAGGGAAATATTTCTCCAAAAGAACAAAAAGAAAATAGTAAGTTTACATTGAAACCTAATAAGTAGTCATTCTAGATAGATCATAATTCAAATTCATAATTTAAACAAATTTATTTTAGAATTTTAAACGAATCTAACTTGCACCTTACTTATGACGTAAAGGAACATATTTGTACCTTAATAGAATAAGTAATCATTTGTATTAAGAGAACCTAAATTTTCATTTTTTGACATTCAAGGATGCCATAAGAATACATATACATTTCCTCAATATGAATTCTCATGATTAAGTATTAGAGTAATGATGATAACTTATTTCTTAATAAATAAACTATTAGTTGTATTCATAATTTCTTATAGCAATAGTAAGGATATCTCGAGAATTAATATAATTTTAAAGAAATAATTAATTTAACCTTTTTATGACTTAATCATTCTTATCTCCTTAGAAAATCCATCCTTATCCTTCCAAGTTCTACCTTGTCTCCTTACCAATTAGCACATAAATTCGGTGAATGATGCCACAATAAGAATATTAACACCTTAATCATCATTAAGTTTTATGTAAGTTATAATTAATCAAGATATAGATAAATGCCTAGTTGACACTTTGTTTTATTATTATAATAACAATAACATTCATAATAATCCATAACCAAATGAACTACAATGATAACCTTTTGTGTTACTCATGATCTAATGATGAGTTTACACAATATCTTATCACAAAGGCACTTACATTTTAAATAATAATACCTCCAGGGTATGAGTTCACTTATGGACATATAAGTAGTTAAACTTAAATCCATATTATGATTTGAAATTTAAATTCTATTAACTAGTCATATTACAAGCTAACTTATCCACATTGGTCTCACATAAACAAAATCCAATAATTTCCAATTCAATTGAGTTCACAAGAGTATTAGATTTATTTCATAGCCATTAAGTTGATAACGAGGTCAATTATTCTCATATAACTCATCCATAGGTGAATAATGCATGCAAAATCCATAAAATATGTAAAATTTCAAATAAAAATAAGTTGAATCAATTAGGGAATTCATTTAGGCCTTATAAAAAGCAACTTAACCTCTATGAATTGATTCCTTCATCAATTTCAAGTTAAATAAATTCATCAGTTAATTAATACTTAAAAGAAATATCTCTATACCTGGTGAATTAATTAGTGAATTAATTCACTATAAATTTCTACAAATTCTCACAAATTTTCATTGTTCACTTGAAACATTTAATTACCAATTTATAGATTTTATAGATCATGAGGGTATCCTTAAAGTTTATTTTACCAAATTGGTAAATTTGTAATTTCAAAAATAAAATTATTTCTACAAGAAGTGCAAATGGCATAAGTATGAAGCTATAAAGTCATAAAACTATTTTTTTAATAATTGCATATAAAATTGTATATATGTTTCAATCAAAACCTAAAGCATTTGAAGTTGTATGAAATACAAAGTGCCTGAAAAATAAGATTTAAGAATATAAAAGAATAAAAAGGAAGAATGAACATAATTTTTATTATAGAATTTTGATAGTTCAAAAGGAATGTCTTTTGGGTCTATTTCTTTCTTTTAAGTTATCAAGTATTATTTAAGATATTTCTTTAATTATGAATAAGTTAGAACCACTTGTTCTTATAACTGTTTGAGCTTTTCAATAACAATCACACTTATTCTTCTCTCAAAAACCTCTTCTTAGCTTATTCTCAAGACTTAATGCAAATTATCAAGATCTTCCTAAAAAAGACTTTTTTTCCTCTTAATCTCTAACTTTTTACAAAAATAAGAAATAAATTTCTCGTAATCTTACTTGGAGATTTTATAATCATTCACTCAAATACTTAATAATATGGATATGCAAGTTTAGGCATAAGAAATTTGAAGAAATAACTTTAAACACTTATAAGAATAAGAAAATATTTGCAAGTTATAGAACAATTGCTTTGTGTGTCTTCCTCTAAATATATAAAGCTTATTTATACAGAAAAATATATGAAAATCATTTGGTCTCCAAGTTAACTTTCTCCCTAAGAAGTTTTATTTAACCTATATGCTGAAATGTGTTGTTTGAACCATGTGGGACCATATTCAACCATTTTTGCAACAAAAATTTAATTTTGTCTAGAATAGTAAGCAATTTGCTATCTCACTAAAAATTAAAGTTTAGCTTTAGTTTTTGGTTAAAAAGTGGTGAATAGTTCCTTATATTTCTTTTGATTATCCATTTGCATAATGGTACAAAAAATTTAATTTTTTGATATTTTTTTAATTTAGCACATGTTAAAAACTAAGTTTGAATTTAAAATTTTCCTTTGTTCAAAGATTCAATGGATAATAATGATATTTTGACCAATGAATATAATTTAAAGTAATTAAATTTAAAATTTAAAATATAACCAATAAGATAAAAACTAGAAGTGTAAGTTTTGGCATTATCTAAAATAAACCACACAGCAAAATGACTTTTTTTCATGTGTGGAATAGAATTTTGTAAAGCATTTTAGGCTTGCATGAAGAAGAGTAATAGCCTAAAAATAATTTAATAGGCTATAAATTATTGAATCATATTTTTCATGCCTAAATAAGTTAGACTAAAAATAAAATTATCAAGTTTAAATTCCAACTTATATCATCTAGTAATTTAATGGCCTAAAATACTTTAATTTCTCATTTGGTTCATCATCAATCTCACTTATAACCTTAAATCTCTCATTTAAACTACCATAATTTATAAACATGATGTCGTATCAACCATTTTCATCATGAAAATCATAATTTTCATATTAAAATTGAAAAATCATATTAAATACCTCAAAAACCTTATATTGACTAAAATGCAAAAAATCAAATGAAATTAAACTAAAGTTTAAGTGGAATTCTTCTCACTTAACATCGGAGAACATGATTGATACATAATTATTTTGGATAATTAGCTTATTCTTCATTAAAAAGGAGAGAAATGAAGGCATAAGTCTTTTACACTCAAATATCATATTTTTTCTCAATCAAACTTCAATTCAATCATACAAAAAAGAAGATAATACAAAGGAGAATAACATACTTAAATTTGTTAATAATTAAAAGCATGTGAACTCTTTAAATATTGGAAGATATAATGGAAAAAGATAGAGTTTTTGGAGAAAGAGAAAAGATGAGTGGAAAGAATAAGAAAAATAAAAAGGGCTTGGTAAAGAAAATAAAGGAAATAAGCAATAGCCCTAAAGGCATTTCAGGAAAGTATAATGTATGTCTCTATTTATTGTTAACCTTCTAAGTGCTCCATTCTATAATATTTTATACTCTTCCAAATTAGAAAATTTAGAAGATTGTATATTTAATTTGCAATTTTGTTCCAATTTTATGCTTTATTTACATTTATATTCTCAGAATTTCATTATTACATGAATAAAACTCATTTTATAGAACCTAGTTTAGAAGTTGTGACACCTTTTATTAAATTAAAAATAATTAGAATATTTTAATATATAAAATAATTATTTAATTGTTATGATTGTGTTTAAAATGAGAATTTTATAGGAAATAATAATATTTTATGCTAGAATATGAGGTAAAATAATGAGGATAAAAGGAAATAAAATAATTAGATGTTAAACTATAATTAGAATTAAGTAACTATGTATGAAGTAAATTTCTTTGAGCATTTGAATTTGTTGTAATTAAGTGGGATAGATGTTGTTTTGTGATATGCTTTCTTATTGAAATTGGGTGGAAAACTTTTATTGGTTCTTGATTTGATGATTATACTAAGTTTAAAATGATATATGTTAAAATCTTGAAGTAAAAATATTAAATGAATAGTAATTTTTTGAAAAATCTATAAAATTCAAGATTATGGCCTTAAGAATTACTTTTGAAGGGCTTATAGTTTATTGAATAGTTAGTTATCTTGAAAAATGCACTTTCTAGATTTCTATGATCAACTATGCCTTCCAGAGCTGCTTACTAGATACAGATAGTCAATTATAAGGGATCAGATTTTGCCTTTTAGAACCCATAGTTAATTCCTCTTACTTTTGGTTATGTATATTTAATGGAATTTTGTGATAATGTAGTGATATAGTGTTTATGTTTTTACATAATAAGCACATGAATGTAATTATATTTGATTTTTATGCTAAAATCCTAGTATAGGATTCAATTATGTTAAGAAATGTGAAAGAAGGAGATAAAACATTTGAATTATGATATAAACTAGATCTGGAAATGTTTATGAAGAGATTAGATTTAGAAATGTTTATGAAGAGATAAGATAATTCTTAGAGAAACAAGGTTGAGTTTGTAAAAGGATAAAACTAATCGAGAGTCACAAGGAGATTTAAACACTTTCTATTTCATCTATTTAGCATTGATAATTTAAATGAAATTATTAATATTTATTTTATATTATTATGTATAAGTATATTTTTATGTGTGAGAATTAATCTAGATAGTAAAGGTATCGATAATATTCTTCTATTAACCACTACAAGTAAATTGCCTACTTATTAAGTCTTAGACTTATTCTTTAATTTGTTTAACTTTATACATATCATTATAAAAAATCTTCCATCACAAGCACCACAAGAGGAAATACTTCAGGGATTATTTTAGATCAAGGAAACTATAATAATTATTTTGTTTGTAAATAGAAATACTATCTTAGGCCTTATAGTGTGTAAGTAAATTCCCTATTATAAGAGTACTCAAGGTTAGCTAAGCCAGCTTAACTTTAAATCACAAAGATAAGTAAGCAAATTTAAATTTCCTACTTTAGTAATTTTAAATAGACACATTCACTTATAAATATTTTGGTCTTGGCATATAGAATATCTAGCATTAGTAGTAATTATGAGTTGATATCAAGTAATACAACCAAAATTAGTCTAGTGGAAATTAGTATATAGGATTCCACATGATGTCATGACCCACTTGACTATATCTGGTGTGAAATTCATTTTTTGATTTCTACTAGCCTACATTATCCCTACACTTGGTATTATCATGTAGATTCTAAAAATAACATATTTTATAAATATTTTCAAAATATTTACAATCAGTGTTTTACAATTATAGGCCTTGGTAACCTATATCCAAGAAAGTGTGAATCGAGTATTTTCAAAACTTTCATAATTTTTAAAACTCTTATTGAAAAGCTCTTGATTATTAAAAGCCATGAGAATGATTTAAATTCACATAAATCCAAGATAATTTAATCAAGTTGCTTGCATATAAGATATACAAATTAAAGCACTTGAGTAAATTAACTCATTTAACTATACATAAATAAAGAATCAAGAAGCATGTGTGTAAATAGATTTCTCTTCTAACCATTTAATCATTCAATTATCAAGATAAACATTAAAGTACAATATATCCAAAAAAAATTTATAAAAATAAAGCATATCATCAAATGTAAAGAAAGTAAAAATCGAGGATCAAATACAAAAATTTATAATAATTCCTCTTTGAATATCTTCTCTAAGGTATGCATCCACTCTTTAGACTTTCCATGCTTATGTTTTAATATGCTATTCCTTTAAGCTTAAATCAAACACTTGAAGAAGCCTTTTATAATACTTTTACTCTTTCTTGAGCAAATTTTTTTTCTACAAAGGATATCTCACTTTCTCTAGGATTTTCTACGGGATGTTTCACCCTTTATAATTGAAAATCAATTTAACATGAAAAATTCATAAAATCTCTCTTATAGTATGGATTAAACAAATTAAGCACTTAACATAAAAAAAAAATTTCAAAACAAAGAGCCCAAATTATGATTTGATAAAAGAATTAGTAAATGATGTTAAAAAATGAATTTCATACTCTTTATATGTTATATCTAATGTTTCTTAACATTTATTAAAGCTCGAAATGATTTATAATTATTTAGAACATTTAAGAATAAAAACTAGTCATTTTTTACCATTACTTTATAGAAAAAGACTAATGGTCTACCAATAAACCCAATGGTTGACCATTGGGTAATAACTTACTTATTTTTTTAAGTTTAAACTTAATGGTTCACCATTATACTTAATGGTTAATTGTCATGCTAATAGAATTGAACATCAATTTTAAAATGTCATAACCTTTTCATTTTAAGTCTATTTCAAACAAACTATATATGAATAGAAAGTTAGTTGAGTTTATTTTCAAACAAAATAGTGTCACGATTGAAAATTAGGAGCCATGACTGACGTATGACTTTAAGGGAAAAATACAACCATATAGGTCATGCAAGCTTAAAACATCATAAGATAACCTATAACCTGTTTCAACTCAAGAAGGCATATAGCCATTATACATTCACTAATTTTTCACATGCATATAGTCCAACATGGAATTTCTCATTTTTCAACATTCACCTATTAATCCATATATTAACAAAATATCCATATCATTTGGTAACTAGATAATCTTTCATAATTTGTAACAATATATATATATTTATGAATATCAATAGAAGCATGCCTTGCCTGTGGGTTCAATGGAGTACATATATGAATATTCAAATTTTTATAACTTTCAAAATATACTAAAGTTTTACATTAAGCCCACATGAACAAAGTGTGAGGCTCACCATAAAAGAATGCTCCTTTCTCTCTAAGGAGTTGTAGACAAAAGATCTAAAACTAAATCCTTATCTGAAAAATATTACAACATTATATTTGATAAAATACTAATTAGAATGTTCATTAGAAGTAGAATACTAAAACATAAGTTTTAAGCCTAAAAAGTAAATAGAAGATTCTTTAAATATAATATAAGAAATCATGATGAACATAGATATATGGTAAGAATTTCAATACAATATATTCATGATAAATAAATAATTAAAATCAAAACTTAATAAATTTAGAAATACATAAACGATCAAAAAATACATTTTTAGGGTGGTAGATTTCTAGTCATGATTAACAAACATGAGTATTCCACTCATGAAGTAATAATCTTAAAAGATCTCTTAACTCTAAGGCAACCCATTAAGCTACTATAAACCAATCTACATATATTAGCCAACGTACGGGGTTAACAACTTCCTTTAACTAGGATTTAAACCAAGGTGTACCAAGGTTAACATCATCACTGCCGTTAGCTACAATTTTCAACTAGTCTTCTCCCAAAATAAGTTTTTAAAAAATAATAGAACACCATACATATAAGTGACAATTATGTAAGAAAGTCATTAGTAAATAAATAATTTCATATATTAATGGTTTAAATCAATCTAAATCCATACTCTTTTCAACTATGAATAGTTTATCAAGGTCTTTAACTTTGATAGTTAATATTTCTAATATCAAATCATTCCAAACTCATCAAATAATCAGCTTCATTAGCATATATGAAAATTTGATATATTATGACTTCATCCACAATAACCTTTCAAAAGAATATTATATAATGAGGTTCCAATAATATACCATTTTAAAATAAATCACATAAATAAATTTCCTTATTGTCATGTCATTTTAATACCATTCTATATTACTATAACTCAAATGAAATTTTTTAAGATGCTTATCTTAAGAGTACCTAAAGCTTTACATATATATATAATTAAACTGCATAGAAAATAATAATTAAATAATTAATAAAATTAATAATCTAGAAATATAAAGTAGGTTGAAAAATATATAAAAATATAAAAATACATATTATTTATTCATAAATAGTTAATATGTTTGGGTTTAACTCCCTCCTACTTCACGAACTATTAGTGCTAGTAAGAAGTATTCCTTAACCTTGTACAAATAATTAAACAATAATTCTAACACAAATCAACACTAACTTGCAACATTAACTTCCTTATTACAAAACCTTAAATTACATATTCTAAACATAACCTAAGAACAAGCTAATGCTTGCTACCCATAAATTAATCTAAGCCAATTTGACTTCTAAAGAAGAGAATTAAGCTTGGAAATTATTTTATTAGGCAAAAGAAAAGACAAAAATAGTAAACCAGGAAGAGAAATCATAAAATCTCTAAAAATTTAAAAATACCAAAATGAAAGAAATAGCAAGGAGAAAGTGGAAGAAAATGCATTGGAATGTGAAGAAAAAAAGCTATCTCAAGTGGTTAGAAGTGGAAAAGAAAGAAAAAAAAGAGGAGAGCCAATAAGAGAGGGTTTTTGCCATGTTTGTGTTGTTCTGGTTCTATTTCAAGGTAAAAAGGTTTTTTCGGGTCATAAGTTACTAGGTTTAGAGGGTTATGGGTTACTAGGTTTAGGTCATGGTTTCAGCACCTTATTCACATTTCTACCATTTAAGTAAAGACCCCTCATTTGGATTCCTGGTATTTACAGGGTCTAGGTTTGGGTCATGATTTTAACACCTTATTTACACTTCTCATTTAAACCATAAATGCAAATAAGAAAATATCCCCAATTTTGATTTAAAAAAATATCAAAAAAAATTAAAACTTTAAAGAATAAAAATCTAGATTTTGAATTTTGGTTCAAAATGTCAAATTTTAAAAAAATTTAAAAATAATGATTTCTCAAAATAATCATTTTAGGTTCCAAAAAATTCATTAAAAAATACTTTTTAATTTAAAATTACAAGGGAAACAAATACTAAAATTTTTGCTTTTCAAATAATGCATATTTCGTATAACCTTTCAAAAAAAGTGCCCTAGAGTTAAGATAATTTTTGAATTCTGAAAGACAACTTTATTTATGGAATTAAGCTAAAAAATAATATAAATCAAATTAAATTCTTTCAATAAGTTAGAAAAGAAATAATTTAAGCCCACTTTAGATAATTCCAAGTTAATATCAAAACTATCTAGCTGTATATTACACTATAACAATTTTATGTTACCTATTAACGATAGAGCTATTACATTCTTCCCTTTAAAGAAATTCATTCTTGAATTTCCTAAGACAATTACTAACCTTGATTATTGAAAAGAAGTGGATATCTAGCATGCATAACATATTGGATTACCATGTTGCTTCCTTCTCATAATGATTTTATTAAATCACTTTTATTGATGCCATGTCCTTTGAATGAAGTTTCTTAACTTACCTATCTATGATGGCCACTAGCTTCCCTTCATAAAATAGATTTTTATCTATTTAAATTGATTAAGGTTGCAACACATGTGAAGGGTCGGGTAAGTATTTTCAAAGCATAGAAATATGGAATACTAGATGTATGCTAGCAAGCTCTGGTAGAAGTGCTGATTGATATACAACCACACCTATTTACTTAAGAACCTTAAAAGGACCTAAAGACCTTAAACTAAGCTTTCCTTTCTTTCGAAATCTCTTCACACCTTTCATAGAAGAAACTTGAAGGAACACGTAATTGCTAATAGCAAACTCTAGGTCTCTTCTTCGACAGTCGACATAAGCTTTCTATTTATTTTGGGCTACCAACAATATTTCTCTTATCAAATGAGTCTTCTCTATAGAGTCTTATGCTAATTCTAGTCTTAGGAGGTTAACTTCACTAACCTTAAACCATCTGACTAGTGACTTACAATGCATTCTATATAAAGCCTTAAAAGGAGCCATCTGAATGCTGGCTTGGTAGCTATTATTGTAGATGAACTCAATTAAAGGTAAGTAGCAATCCTAATTCCCTCTAAAGTCTAGAACATAAGCTCGTAGTATGTCCTCTAATGTTTGAATGGTTCTTTCTGATTATTTATCTATTTGAGGATGAAATACAGTGTTGAGGTCCACTATCATCCCTAAGGCTTCTTGAAAAGCTCTCAAAAAATAAGCTATGAATTATGATCCATGATTAGATATGATGGATGCTGACACTCTATCATGTTTAACAATCTCATCAATATAAATTTAAGTATACTAAGTAAAGCTATAAGTGGTCTTCACAAGAATGAAGTGCATTGATTTAGTCAATCTATCCATAATATCTAAACAGAGTTAAACCCCTTAGTGGTATGAAGAAACCTTGCCACAAAATCCACCATGATCCTTTCCCACTTCTATTTAGGTATTTCAATGTTTTAGTGCAAACCTGTGGGCCATTGGTGTTCAACTTTCATTTGTTCAGCTCTCACTTACTAGCAAACTAAGCATTAGGATACAAAATCTGCTATGTTTCTTTTCATGTCATCTCACTAATATAATTATTTCAAATCTTAGTACATCTTATTGGATCCAAGATGGATGGTATATATAGAATGATAAGCTTCCTCTAGCATAAGTCTTTTTAACTCCACCTTTTTGGGTATACACAATTAAGTACCATGCCAATGAACTCTATTATCTTTAACTACAAACTCACTAGCATTTCCATTTTTAACCTTTTCCTTTATCTTACATAACTATAGATCATTGAATTAAGCCACCTTGACTTAAGCCTTTGAAAGCTTTCTTTGTAAGCATCTAACGATTAGAACTTCAGATTTTTTTGTGTCAACTTGGTTAGTGGAGTTGCTATCTTAGAAAAATCCATGACAAATTAATGATAGTAACTTGCTAAACCCAAAAAGTTACAACTCTCTATCATTGAAGTTGGCCTTGGCCAATACTGCACTACTTCTTCAAAAT
This sequence comes from Sindora glabra, assembly GCA_020226215.1. Taxonomy (NCBI): domain Eukaryota; kingdom Viridiplantae; phylum Streptophyta; class Magnoliopsida; order Fabales; family Fabaceae; genus Sindora; species Sindora glabra. The sequence goes on along the minus strand of CM035226.1, from coordinate 1,386,716 downwards.
AACATGTCCTAGGAAGGTCACATTATTCATTCAAAACTTGTATTTCGAGAACTTTGCATACACTTGTTAATCCTTTAAGGTTTGCAAAATAATTCTTAAGAGTTACTCATGCTCCTCCTTACCCTTGGATACATTAAAATATCATCTATGAATATAATAACAATTTGATCAAGAAAAGGCTTGAACACCCTATTCATTAAATCCATGAATGTAACTGGAGCATTTATTAAACCAAAAGACATCACTAAGAATTCATAATGCCCATAACGAGTTCTAAATGTTATCTTAGGAATATTCTCTTTTTTAATCCTTAACTGATGGTACCCTAAACAAAGATTTATTTTTGAAAAATATTGAGCACCTTGGAGTTAATTGAACAAATCATCTATGTAGGGTAAAAGATATTTATTGCATACAGTCACCTTGTTCAATTATTGATAATCAATATATAACCGCAACAAACCATTTTTCTTCTTAATAAAAAAGAATAGGAGCACCTCACGGAGAAATACTTAGATGAATGAAATCTTTATCTAGTAAATCCTTGAGTTGATCCTTTAATTTTTTCAATTTTGCAAGAGCCATGTGGTATGAAGGTATAGAGATGGGCTATATGCTCAAAACTAAATTAATGCAAAATTGAATTTCTTTTTTTAAAGGTAAATCGAGTAACTCATTAGGAAAAACATCACTAAATTCTCTCACTATAGGAACTTCTTCAAGTTTCTCTCCTTGTAATTTAATATCTCTTACCATTGTTAAGAAACCTTTACAGTCTTTTTTCAACAGTCTCCTTGCACCTAATGTAAAAATGAAATTATAAGGTGCTAAACTCCATCACCTTGGATTAGGGAGGATGGTTCTTTTAGAGGATCAAACTTGATAACTTTCAAGTGATAATCAAAAGTGGCATGATAGGTAGCTAATCAATCCATGCCTAAGATTACATCAAAGTCAATTATATCAAGTGTAATCAAATCAGTTAATGTTTGCTCAGTAATCATAACTACTTCACAAGACCTATACACACAATCAATAAATAAAAACTCTTTGATGGGTATAGCAAAGGAGAAAGATTGATCTAATAACATTGAATCTCTACCAAATTGAAAAGCAAAGAAGGCAGATACATATAAATATGTAGATCTAGGATCAAACAACATATATGCATCATGAGAATAAACTAAAAAAGTACCTGTCATAACAGCATTAGATGCCTGGGCATCCTGAGGTGTCAATAGGAAAACACATGCTTGGCCTTTATCTGATTAGCCTTGGGTTCTATCCCCTAATCCTCTACCTCCACCACCTTTGTTGGTTTGAGCTAGAAATTATCTTATAGGTTGAGCCACCATAGGTGTTGATGGTAGGGAAGTATCTGTTGACCTTTAGCTAAAGCCTCTATGTAATTGAGGATAATTCGTCCTCAAATGTCTAACTTGATCACATTAAAAATAAGCACCTATCTTTCAACAACATTATCCCAAATAAAACTTCCTATAAATTTGACATAAAGCTTTTGTTCCATGAGATTGTCTTGTATGTTGTGAACTTATTTTCCTTTATCCTTTTACATTATACCTCAACCGTTGTATACTCACTAAAGATTTCCTGGTGGATTTTGAGCCTAATTATGATACATTTTGTTGTATTTGAGGTTGTGGTCCTTTACTTGTATTCCTTTGCCCACTAAAATTACCTCCAATCTTTGCTCTCTTTAGCTTCTCTTGTGTTGCATGTCCCTCCTTTTCTTTCATTTCCAACATTCTTGCACAATCCATTGCAGTTGCATAAAAAGGAAAAATCTTCATTTAGGATGCCACCGGCTGATATAAGGGCCTCACTAATCTATCAATAAACCTTTTTATTCTTGTTCTCTTTGTGGAAATTAAGTATAAAGTACAACGGGAGAGTTATGTAAATCAGATGTCATATTCTATCACTGTTGTACTAGGAGTTTGCTTTAACATCTCAAACTCCCTAATCTTTGCTCTTTTGACACTTTCTAGAAGAAATCTTTCCATAGAAGAGTCATTAAATTCCTCCTAAGTGGGGCCAGACAATCCTTAAGGTCTTCTTTTCAACCAAGTGTTAAACTATATTTGGGCCATATCCCATAACTTAAACTCTGCTAACCGAATTGATTTTTCTGAAAAGTAACTAAGTATTCGGCAAATCCTACCAACATTATCTAAAAATCATTAAGGGTCTTTTTCTACATAAATCTCACCCTCTTACCTACCTTGGCTAGTTACAGATCCTACCAAAGTCTTAATTATTCTTTGGAGCCCTTGTATACTGGTCATTAACTCAACTATGTTAGGTGTCAAGGCTGCATTGCCTTTAAGACCTTTATTTCTATCAATGTTGGCATGTCTCTTACATAAAGGAGGTCTACCACGACCACCATGGCTACCACCTCTATGGATTGGAGAGTAAGGCTTAGCAGATGCCTCATTAAATGTATCATTTGCATTAGCTTGTCTACCTCGAGTACGAGTTTTAAGTGGCATCTCCACCTATATAAAAATAATAAACTTTATCAAAACACAATAAAAATTTATGATAAACAAGTAACTCAATTAAACTAATTCAAGAATGAAAGAATGACTAACAACCTATCACACCTTTAGTAGTGTTATGATTATAAGAATAACTAGCAACATTTTTCATAATCGTAACCTTACTAAAGGACTCTTGCTCCATTAACCATAAGGAAACCTAAAGCTTCGATACCAATTTTGCTACGATTGAAAACTAAAGGCTGTGATATGCGCATGACCTTAAGGGAAAACACAATCATATAGATCATACAAGCTTAAAACATCATAGGATAACCTGTAACCTATTTCAACTTAAAAAGGCATATAACTGCTGGAAATCGCACATCATACATGCACATCGAAATAAAAATTTTTGCACGATTTTCACCAAGGATCCATGCGAAATTAGAACGCCATAGATTAGGGATTAGGGTTTATACCTTTCGGCAAAATTCTTCTGACCGCTACACCAAGTTTGATCTGCTTCCAAATCACGAACCAGAATGGAAACCAGTAAATCAGATCACCAGTACAACGTTTATGTGGCTGCACCTCTGTGGTATCCACACAAACCCGTGAATCACCGATGAATGTCCGCTACACACACCGGTTGGAATTGATCTCCTTATACCTCGTAGTGCTAGCTACGCCTTTTCAGAGATATTGGTCAAGGAGAGTGGCTAGGGTTTTTCTATGCTTTTACTTGGGGTGTGTGAAGAATAATCATAATCCTATTATTACCCAATAAGCCTATTTAAATAGGTGCATAGAAAAACCTAACCTATTTGGGCCTTATTCCATGTACAATTATAGGCTTACTATTGGGCCTTATAATTATAACATGAATTCCTAAATATTAAGCCCAAACAATTTGGTCCATTAATTCCAAATTCACTAAGCTCTAAGTGTGCGACCCTACAGGCTCTCATTACGTTGGCAATGACCATTAATCATATTAATGATCATAAATAAAGATTGGTATCTAGCAACACATCATTGTTACCCAAGTAATGAGAAAGTCGGTGATTTGACTAAACCTTTACACGTGATCATCACTTATGTCCTTTTATCCTATACATCTAGATTGAGCACGAGACATGGACCGTGTCATTCCCGTATAGCCCATTCTTAAGGTTTCTTGACTCCTAAGTAAGCTGACTGAAACAAATGTAATCGACATCTCATATCAATTCATCTGAGCATGGCCATGCATTTTCTCAACTTTACTTAGTCAAGGGGCCCATAGATGTTACTCCTGTTATATAGGAGAGACAAATCCCATCTTGATCACACAAACCCCTCCGCATGATATGTGACATATCTAATATCTACCCTTGCATTCACTAAACCATTAGTGACATAGAATAGTATCAAAATATGAAACTCACATGTAGGGAACCTTGGTGATCTCAGGTCAAAGGACCATATTAATAATGATCACTAAGAACCACTTATGACACTCATATAACGATCCATGTAGTGTTCTTAATATGGGTCGGTCCAGTATACAAGTTCTCTAACTTGTACTCATGTGTAAACTTAATATCCCATATAAGTTTTCACACATGCTAGTCTTAACATATCAAAGCAACCTAATCCACAATGATATATGACTAGGGACATTTAAGAATACAATTATTCTAAGGTTATTATTATAATTAAATATATTATGCAGACAATATATATAAATATAATAATTGAAATTGCCATTAAAATAATATGATTCAAAATTACAATCACTAATATGATTGGTTTTAGGGCATATACACTAACAATAACCATTACGCATTCACTAATTTTTCACATGCATATAGTGTTACTTGGACTTTCTCATTTTTTAGCATTCACCTATTAATCCATATATTAACAAAATGTCCATATCATTTGGTAACTAGACAATCCTTCATAATTTGTAACAATATATATATTTATGAATATCAATAGAAGCATGCCCTGCTTATGGGTTTAATAGAGCACATTTAAAAACATTCAAATTTTTATAACTTTTAAAATATACTAAAGTTTACATCAAGCTTATACGGATAAAGTATGAGGTTTACCATAAGAGAATGCTTCTTTCTCTCTAAGGAGTTGTAAATGACGAACCTAAAACTAAATCTTTATTTGAAAAACATTATAACGAATGGAATAAGTCATTAGCTTAGTGAATAAATAATATGATTTCCAATAGAAATGAGATAAGCCATGGTATAAGTTTTTCCTTAGAAAGAAAATAAATAAGCTTTTCAATACAAAATGATATCATAAGAGTTACATAATTATATGTGATAAAATATCAATTGGAATGTTCATTAGAAGGAAAATACTAAAACATAAATTTCAAGCCTAAAGAGTAAATAGTAGGTTCTTTAAACATAAAATAGGAAATCATGATGAACATAGATATAAGGTAAGAATTTCAATATAATATATTCGTGATAAATAAATAATCAAAATTAAAAGTTAATAAATTTAAAAATACATAAATGATAAAAAAAATACACTTTTGGGGTAGGAGATTTCCAGTTATGATTAATAAATATAAGCATTCCACTCATGAAATAACAATCTCAAAAGAGCCATCAACTCTAAAACAACCCATCAGGCTACCATAAATCAATTCATATATGTTGGTTGATATATAGGGTTAGCAACTTTCTCACTAATTGGGATTCGAACCAAGATATACCAAGGCTAACATCATCACTATTGTTAGCTAAAGTTTCCAACTAGTTTTCTCCTAAAATAATTTTATAAAAAATAATAGAATACCATACATAGAAATGATTGTTATATAAGAAAGTCATTGGTAAATAAATAGTTTCATATATCAATAGTTTAAATTAATCTAAATCCATACTCTTTTCAATTATGAATAGTTCATCAAGATCTCCAACCTTGGTAGTCAATATTTCCAATATTAAATCATTCCAAACTCATCAAATAATCAATTTCACCAACATAAATGAAAATTTGATACATTATCACTTCATCTATAGTAACCTTTCAAAAGAATATTATACAATGAGATTCTAGCAATACACAATTTTAAAATAAATCATATAAATCAATTACCTCATCGTAATGTCATTCTAATACCATTTTATATTATTATAACTCAAAGAAATTTTTTTAAAGTGTTGTCCCAAGAGTATCTAGAGCTATACATATATATATATATGGAATTAAAATACATAGAAATTAAATAATTAATAAAATTAATAATTAAAAAATATAAAGAAGGTTGAAAATATATAAAAATGTGAAAATACATATTATTTACTCATAAATAACTAATAAGTTCGAGTTTAACTCCTTTCTACTTCATAAACCACTAGTGCCACTAAGAAGTATTTCTTAACTTTGTACAAACAATCAAACAATAATTCAAACATATATCAATACTAATTTACAACATTGAGTTCCTTATTATAAAATCATAAATTTCACATTCTAAACATAACCTAAGAACATGCTAATTCTTATTACCTACTAACTAATCTAAGTCAATCTAACTCTTAAAGAAAAGAATGCAGCTTAGGAATTATCTTATTGGAAAAAAAAGGACAAAAATATAGGAAAAATCCTGAAATCTCTAAAAGCTCAAAAATCTTGAAATGACAGAAATAGCAATAAGAAACAGGGGGAAAGTGAAAGAAAATGCACAAGAATGTAAAGAAAAAGAGTTGTTTCAAGTAGTCAGAAGTAGAAGAGGAAGAAGAAGAAGAAGAGAGGTAAACATAAATAAGGAAATACCTCCCATTTGAATGAAAAAAATATCTAAAAAATTAAAATTTCAAAGAATAAAAATCTAAATTTTGAGTTCTAATTCAAAATGTTAAATTTTGAAAATTTTTAAAAATAGTGATGTCTTAAAATAGTCATTTTAGGTTCCAAAAAACTTATTAAAAATCAATCTTTGATTTAAAATTATAAGAGGATTAAATACCAGGGTATTTATTTTTTAAATAATGTATATTTCATATAACCCTCCAAAAGAGGTGCCTTACACTTAGAAAAAAATTTTGAATTTTGACAGACATAATTTTATTCATGGAATTAAGCTAAATAATAGTATAAATTAAATTAAATTCTTTTAATAAGTTAGAAAAGAAATTGTTTAAGCCCATTTGAGATAATCCTAAGTTCATATTAAAATTATCTAAGTATATATTACGCTATAACAATTCTATATTACCTATTAATGGTAGAGCCATTACAATTAGTTTATGCTCATGTTTTACATATTTTTTGAGATATATTAAAATAATGAACAAAAGTTAGAAAAAACTAAATGTAAAATATTGATTTTTAAACTTAGTTGAAAAATTCATAATTTTTTTTATATATTTGATCATTTTAAGAAAATTACTTGTCCATGAGTCTATTTTCACATTAAAAAAGTTATAGAATTAAATCATAAATAGTTTGTAAGATATGATAAAAAAAACTAAAAATCAAAATTGAAATGACCAAAAACTCGTATTACATTAGTCTTTGAAGTGCCTTATAAGCTATTTTGTAAAAATATCATAATAAGATTTTAGAAATATGTTTGAATTCTATATAATGAAAAACTCCATCTTACAAGGGATTATAAGCCTAAAAGGAAAAGTTATACCAATGAAGTCCTTAAACTTTTTTTTATGCTTCTAAACTTTCAAAACTTAAATCTTTCAATACTTCAATAGTTGGATCATCTCTTCTTTCTTGTATTTCTTCCTTTTCCTTCTTGAATTAAGCATGACAAGATCTCATATTATTTTCCTTTGATGCTAACTTTTCTTTCTTTTTCTTAGATTTTCCCATATAAAGTACATAAACTTTGTAAATTATATAATTAGTCTAATCTAGTATTTAGAGATATAATATGCATGATTCATACATAGAAAATATAACAAGTTAGCATAAGAACATATATAATCATTATATCATATATATTGATTAATCATATGCTTAGTGATACTTGTATAAGATATAACTTTTTTTAGCATATAATCAAATAATATTATCACAACTATAGTTTTGAATGTCTATTGAAGATTTTATAACACTTTAATATAAAAACATGCAATGTTATTACAAAACTCATTTGTCATCATCAGAACTCATTATATAAAACTTGGGGTTAACAATTCTAGCATATTTGAAACTATTAACAAGGTTTAGCACATTTTTAACTATACAATATCAAGTATTGTAGTTACACTACATATGACTTCGAAGAGATTTTCCCTAAGCTATTGGTGGAGATGGAGCCTTTACAAGAGTATCTATAAAAAAGGAAAATAATTAAAAATTGAGTAAGTAAATAATCTACTCAATAAGCATATTTTTCATCACATATCTTTTTATACAACATTATACCATATTATCATCCATCATAATACCAAAGTAAAATTAATAATATCAATAATAAATAATTGAAAAAATAATTAGACCACCTTATGCCTCCTAGGTTATTTTTATCTCTTTACAGACTCTATCCTTATTTCTCTTGAGTTCTATTTCATCCCTTCACAAACATTTTCCTGAATTTAGGACTACTTTACTATTCAATTTATTATCTTTTCTAATGATAATTTCCAATCACATTCAATCATATTACATTCCCACTGGGAATTTTATCATTGATAATACATAAACATGTGCTTTTAGAAGCTAACTAAATGTCTTACAATTTATATAAGCTTGTAACATCATAGCATGTTAGCAAACATAATATATCTAAAAAATAAAGGGAGTATTTGAATACTGTATTCAAATATTTGTATCTTTTGGAGTATTCAAATATAATAATTGAATATGGCTTATTAGAAGAGCCATATTCAAATACTGCTTGAAATTTTCAGGTTTTCATCAAATTTCATTGAATAAATGGTAACTTTTATCATATAATTTATCAATTACACTACTAAACTCAAAATTTCTTCACAAACCAACATCCATACATATATTTAAACTTATCACAACAACAATTTCATACTATTAACAAATTTTCTAGCTATAATTATCAAATTTCCTTATTTTACTACTTATAAGTTAAAACTCACAAACATACAAATTAAGATAGTTAAGTAGATTTTTTACTTACTTGTGTATGTTGAGCAGATAAAAAAAAGTTAGAAAAATGATTATTAAACCTTATTTAACATAGAATTAAAGCAAATCAGCTTGTATCCATAACTTTCCCATTATTATCAACAAAATTCTAAAATTTACTAACCAAACTTGATATTCTAAAAGGTTGCCTTGTTGTTAAGAAGTTATTGATAATTCTTAGAAGATTACAACTTGATTTTTGTTAAAGATTGAAAAGAGAAAATTATTGAAAAGGAAAAGGAGAGTTTCAGTTGTCTTAATAGCCAAAATGAGAAACAAATTTAGGTTAAAAAGGTTATAAGGTGGTGGATGCTTTCTAAGGTTATTTTGATAATTTTTGAGAAATTCCAAAGGTAAAATAGAAAAAATAAGTTCCTAATTCTCTTTGATACACACCCATTCAATTTTAACTTTACATAATCCTTTAATTAGCTTAACTTTTTCTATTTTCATCATAATACCTCATTTTCTTCAATTTCATTTTCATATATTCGTAAATACTAATAAAAGTAAATAAATATATCCTAATTTTATATAAAGTGTAATAGCCAGTTACAACCTAAGAAAGTTATGACAAAAGCCTTCATTTTTTGCCACAAATTAGTTAGTCTTATTTACACCAAATTTACCTGAAATATTTTTAATTATTATTTAATAAAATATTTTTCATTAATATTGTTATGTAAATTTATCACTAAAAAATATGAAAACTATTAATATTTAAAAATATATTATTTAAATATATATTATTTACATTTTTTATAAGACATCTAATGTTTGAACAATATATATTATAATTATGAAATTTTTTTAAGAAAGAAAGTAAGACTATTTTTTCTTATTAATAATAATTAATTATGTTAATTGTGATCAGTATATATTTATTCATGCACATTTATCATTATTTTGGTCTATTTATATTTAATGGTGAACGTAGGCTAGATTATTATTATTATTATTATTATTATTATTATTATTATTATTATTATTATTATTATTATTATTTTGTTATAGATCATTATTGACCGAAGATTATATTAGATTAGTTTATGGTAATTTTCATCAAATTTTTAAACAAAAATAATTATATTATCATATATTAACTTACCATGTAATTTTTTATGATAAATTTTTTTAAAGAGAAAAAATTTATAAAAAAAATTGTAGAGTGATTTTTTCAAAAAAAATTAATGATAAAAAAACTTATTAATAAACTAACTTTTAAGGGTAAAATTGTAAAAATATGCTTTAATTAGTTATATATTTTAATCTAACTATCTATTTTCTTTTTTCTATATCATTTTAAAAATCAAAATAAAATAAGAGAAAATCATGACTTTATCTTTTTATTTTCTCTCGTTATCTTTCAAACACATTATAATAATTTGGTATGATGGAATGGAAATAAAAATGGAATAATCATTTGGTAATTATGTTTAGTATGGTAAAGAATGAATTCCTTCCAATTTTATGTTTGGTACATTAAAATAATAGAGAAATGGATTGAAAAAAGTGTAATTAATGATAATAATATCTTTATCACAAAAATAATAAATATTTTATTAAATAATTTATTATTATTAAAATATATGATATGATCAATAATAAAATCTATCATAATTTAAATTTTATCATTAAAATTATAATTAAGAAAAAAATTCTATAATAAAAGCATAAAATTTCTAATTAACTAAAATTTTATATTAAATAAATTTTTTATAAAAAAATAAAAAAAAATCTTTTTTAATTTATTATTAAAAATATAATTAATAAAATATTTTAATAGTAAAACATATAAAATTAGTATTATTTTATTATGTATTAACAAAGAATAATATTAGAATACATGAAGAATATATGAGAAATAAAATGTAAAAATGTTATTCCATAAATGACAGAATGAATTATTCCATTGCTTTTATTATGAAACCATTACTTTTATTATGAAATGACCATTCTCATTGCTTACCAAATAAGTTTTTTAACCATTTTTTTATATTTATATTTTATTTTATTTTATTTCATCAAAACAAACGTATCATAAATAAAAGAGAATAAATGTAGAAATGGGTAAAGTGTTATCCATACTTACCCTCAGAAGAATCACGTTAAGGCCTAAGTCTTAAGAAAAAGAAAAAAAAAGATAACGCAAAATTTATATGAGGATACAAATTTAAAAAATATTACTAAATAATAAATTATTTAAATTTGCTAGAGATTTCTCAAGAATTTGTTATCCAGGTTTATGATCCAAATTATAAAATGTAAGTTAATTTATACATTTTTTTTTTACCTCCATAGATGTCTTGAATAAATATTTGTCACTCCAGCTTAGAAAGGCTTCTACAATGGAATTAGGAGATCAATTATTTATTTAAAATCTGATTCTAAGATTACTGATCTATACTCTAGTTGCCAAGTCAGAACACCCCGCAGCTCTGCAGCCAAAGAAGAACAAATACCCCACAAAAACCCCTAGACCATCTCCACCCCTCTGAGGTAAAATCCAGCTAAACTCCAACTTAGAATTATCGTTACTTTTAAAACATTTCTTTCTTACTTGGATTTTTGAAAATTCCACTTTCCCTCACTCAACCCCTCAGTTGTGCTCTGTTCGGATCTTTCCTTTCACATTCTTGCTTCATTGCGAATTCACGTTGCAACCTTAGTCTTACTCTTCCACATCTCTCCCTACTCTGACTCCCACCCAGTACTCAGCACCGTTGTCTCCCCCTCTTTCTCTATCTCCATTCCACATTTCCCTTTGTTTTTCTCTCTCCCTCCGAAGCTTATGTCTTTCTGCCAATGTGTTCTTCGAAGGCATCACCTTCGCCATTGTATAGAAATCAATTTTTCTGTCTTTCACCGGTAACTACCCTCTTGAATTCAACATCGTCCCACCACAAAATGAGTTCCCAGTCACACAAAAATTCAAAACCAACGAAACCCCCCAATCAATCATCTTCCACGGCACCGACTTCACGATCTTCCTCATCATCTCTCCCTTCTCACCTTGCTATGGTTGAACTCAAGCAAAGGGTCCTGACTTCTCTATGCAAGCTTTCTGACAGAGACACTCACCAGATTGCAGTGGAAGATTTGGAGAATATCATTCAGAGTCTCTCCCCTGAAGGAATACCCATGATTCTAAATTGCCTCCTTGATGCTTCCAATGACCCGAAACCTGCTGCGAAGAAAGAGTCTCTTAGATTGCTGACCGTGGTTTGTGCCTCACATAATGATTATGCTTCGACCCACTTGACCAGGATCATTGCGCACATTGTAAAGAGGCTCAAAGACTCTGATTCTGGGGTAAAAGATGCGTGTCGTGATGCTATTGGGGCGCTGTCGGCCCAGTATTTGAAGGGTGAAGGTAGTGGGGATAATGGAGGTCTTGGTTCTGTGGTTGCACTGTTTGTGAAGCCTTTGTTTGAGGCAATGAATGAGCAAAACAAAGGTGTTCAAACTGGCGCTGCCATATGTATGGCTAAGATGGTGGAATGTGCTTCTGACCCACCTGTCTTGGTGTTTCAGAAGCTTTGCCCTAGGATTTGCAAGTTGCTTAACAATCCAAACTTCTTGGCAAAGGCTGCAATCCTACCCGTTGTTGCAAGCTTGTCCCAGGTTTGCAGAATGCTGTGACGCATTGTTCTGTTTTCTTGTTCTTGTTTGATGCTTTGTAGATATGATGGCATTGCTAAAGTTATCTTGTCTGCTGACAGCTTGAAACTGTTTGTGAATAAGGGAAATGGGGGAAGGGAAAGAAATGGAGGGCTATTTTCCTTATGGTGCATATTTGTTACTGCTTTTGGACTGTTGAATCGATTCTAGGATTCATAATTGGTTTTTTCTTTCTATAATGTAGTTCGGAAGATAGACTCCATCTCCCCCCCCCCCCCCCCCGGGGGGGGGGGGGGAACCCGGCCCATTCCCAAACAACCCATTAAGCTGTGCAGTAACGGAGCAAATTCAGCTAGGACCTAAACATTCTAGTGACAGACAATTTAAGCAATTATTCTTTGTAATTCTCATTTGAAATTTAATAGCTGGATTTAGATGCAGATAATATGGTGATCACATTTGGAAAAGCCATTTGGACATGATGATTGACAATTTATAATGAAGACATGTTGATAACATGATGATTACATGTTGGTTTTGTTCCATTTCACATGGCAATATAAATCACCAAACGACCATTTTACACTATGAAACACCAATTGATTGAATGGACGAGGTCTGAAGATTAATATGAGGAAATTGGAAACCATTTATAGGTTGGAGCAATTGCACCACAAAGCTTGGAACATTTGCTACCTAGTATTCAGGAATGCCTCACCAGTACAGATTGGGCAACACGCAAGGCTGCAGCTGATGCATTAAGTTCCTTAGCTTTGCATTCAAGCAGCTTGATGACTGGTGGAGGAGCATCAACATTGACAGCGCTCAAGGCCTGCCGTTTTGACAAGGTGACATTTGCAGTGACTCATAAATTCTTGCATTTGCTTCCTGCCATTTATATTAATGTCTGTAAATTTTCACTTCCTTAATTCTTGATGGTCTCTAGGTCTGACTTAGCAAGTTCTCTCTCTCTCTTTATTCCAATTTCTCATTGATTCTGGAAGCAATCATGTATTATTTCTTTTCAGATAAAACCTGTCAGAGATAGCGTGACAGAAGCACTGCAACTATGTGAAAAGGTTGCAGGGAAAGTGGACGGAGCTCTTGATGATTTGAAGCCCTTATCTCATGGTAGGCATTCTTGTATGGTCAGTTATTATCAATACACCAACCACGAAATTCTAGTTTCTTTCTTTGATCATTATTATTACTTGCTGTTTCTTAGATAAGGGAATTTCTGAACCAACTATTTTATCAGAAACAAGGGACATAAGAAAATCAAATCCTGTTGAGAGGAAGAATGAGCCAACCGCAATGGATTCATCAACTGGTTCTCCAAACTTAGACTCCACTGCCAAAACCAAAACTTCAGGCATATCAGAGAAAGCTGTTGTGATATTAAAAAAGAAAGCACCTGCCTTAACGGATAAAGAATTAAACCCAGAATTCTTCCAGAAACTTGAAAGAAGGGGTTCAGATGTACCAGTTGAAGTAGTTATTCCTCGTAGATATCTTAATACTTCAAGCTCAAACAACGAGGAAGAAAGAGAGGCAAGTGTAAAAGATTTGAAAGGAAGTCTTGGAACCATGCCTAATGATTATTTTAAAGGATCTTCCAATGATAAAAGTCACATCTTAGACAAAGGCAATGATAGAAATTCCAGTGAACGGGATTCTGATGATTTTGCACAGGGCAGATACTTTGAAAATAGAGTGAATGCAAAAGAATCAAAAACAAAAGCATATGATATTGATAATAGGATTGAAATCAACCAGAGGGAGGGTTTCTCTAAAACTGAAGGGAAATCAGATGGATCCTTCATAAACAACAAGGGAAATTGGTTGGCTATCCAGAGGCAGTTACTGCAGCTTGAAAGAAAACAGGCTTATCTGATGAACATGCTGCAGGTATGGTTGGTACACAACAAGAATTTATTCCCGGTGTTTGCTCTTGTTAAGTAATAAATGGTTTCTAGTGCTTTTGCAGGATTTCATGGGTGGTTCTCATGATAGCATGGTGACTTTAGATAACAGAATAAGAGGTCTTGAGAGAGTTGTTGAAGACATGGCCCGAGATTTATCTATATCATCAAGTAGAAGAAGCAATACTTTTGGAGGGTTTGAGGGATGCCCTAGTAGGCCTTCCAGCAAGTACAATAGTTTTGCTGAGTGCTCCAGTACCAAGCTTGGAAGGGGTGGTGAGGGACGTATGGTATTTGGTGAAAGATTCATGCAATCTGATAGGGGAAGAGGGCCATCTTGGAGATCAGACATGTCTGAGGACTGGGATTTTCCTGGGTATGGTGCTTCAATTAATGGCCTGATGGGCTCAAGGAGGGTTTTCGTTGGTGGATATGTTGATGGAAGATCGCCAAGATCATCTCATGGAAGTGAGCAAGGTGGCAACAAGAGAGCTTGGGATAAAGCAGCTATGCCTGTTCGACTTGGTGAAGGGCCTTCTGCAAGAAGTGTGTGGCAAGCTTCTAAGGACCAAGCTACCCTGGAAGCAATTCGTGTTGCTGGAGAGGACAAGGGAACATCTCGAGCAACAAGGGTAGCTATTCCTGAAATGACTGCTGAAGCTCTGGTGGACGACCATGCTGAGCATGAGAGGAATACCATATGGATTTCATGGAGCAATGCAATGGATGCCCTTGAAGTAGGGGACATAGAATCAGCCTATGCTGAAATTTTTTCCACTGGAGATGACTTTTTGCTTGTAAAGCTAATGGAGAGATCAGGTCCTGTGATTGACCAACTTTCAAGTGAGACAGTACGTGAGATTGTACATGCCATTGGACAATTCTTGCTAGAACAGAACCTTTATGACATCTGTTTATGTTGGATTCACCAGGTAAGATCCCCCCCCTCCAATCAAATCATCCATTCATTAAGCCAGCATAGGGGTATACTCATTCAAACTAACATGTCTCACGCTAGACCTAAAATTGAATTTGTAATCTGTTTCGTCAGCTGGTAGAGGTATTAATGGGGAATGGCCCTGATGCCTTTGGGATTCCCGTGGAAGTGAAGAAGGAGCTCTTGCTGAATTTACATGAAGCTTTGTCTTCAACTGATGCTGCGAAGGACTGGGAAGGTGCACCCCCAGATCAAATTCTATTGCAATTAGCATCGGCCTGGGAAATTGATCTGCAGCAGCATGACAAGTAGCACCCAGAAGTCCAAGTACTTTTGTGGAGATATTAAATTTCCTTCATGGTTTGACCTTTGGCTTTGGGAGTAACAAATATCTTACTTGGATGATAACGTGAATGCACATGGCTTGAAATGCATGTATATAACAATGGCTTAAGTTTATGCTTCAATTTCTTCTACACAAACTATTACTGGTTTGGTTGCCTGCAACTGCCCAGTCAGACTGAAGAATATTATGTAAAATTTGACACATTTTGTTTAATTATTACTGTTTAAGGTTTTACTAGACTTTGAAGCTAAATCCAGCTAGGAGAACTAAATGCCATAGCAGTGACATTTATAAGAAACAAACTTCATTAAGAAAATTAGCAAACCTCATTTTATATACACAACAGGACAAGCTAATAGGCCTTGTAAAGAAACACAAGTTGTCAAATGCCTGAGACCATTGGTTTTGGTCTTTGCTACTAGCTTGCAAGTTAAAAAATGCTTTGCTTTGGTATCACCAAAAGTTTGTTAATGGAACAGCAACTCTTAATAGGCACGAAGCAGATATGTCCCGCAACACTCTTTGCACTAAAAGGAGCACTGAAACAGCAGCCACTGCAATTTCAGTCATAAAGCAAATCATACAGCCATTGCTATCTGAAACGGGAGATCTCTTCCCCCTATCCAGTCATGGCATTGCATGATTAATGGGTGCAAAAGTAAGCCACCACTTCTAAACCAATACAGCACCTTAGAGCAATAACCAGGTGTCTATTTTGCGGAGTACCAGTTTTGAGCACACTTGGCATCAACCGAGAGGTCAACTTGAAGAATATTCTTGCCATTGAAGGGTTTAGACATGCAATCAACAACTATGGCCTTGGCAATCTCGGCAGACTCTGTTGGCCCTTCCAGTATAACTTCATCATGGACCTGCTTTGTACAGTTTTATCCAGAAATCTTGGTCAATAGGTTGGAAGGTAGACACTCCAATTTTATTATACCAGTATTATCGAAGCAAGAAAACCAAAAAGAGAAAAACATGACAGGAAGTTAACCTGTAGAAGTAACTTCCATCCAAGCTCCTTTAATTGTGTATTCTTGGATATTTGTAACATGGCACACATGGCTACATCAGCCGCACTACCCTGTTGCATTCCACAAACCAGAAAATCATTAGTTGCCTCTGTAACAGCAGGATAAAGGATTTAAAATCAAGTGACCATTAAATTTCAGGGTGGAGAGAGACGAGAGAGAGGGGAACGGATTGTTATGTTAGAAAAGAAAGGGGCACCTGCACAGGAGTATTAATAGCTGCTCGCTCAATGTGACCTTTCTGAAAGGTGGTAGCTTGATCCATCAAAGGGAATCGCCGAGCCCGCCCTAGCAATGTATGTACACAATGATAATCACGGGCTTCCCTTTTACACTCTTCTTGCCATTGCAATACTTCTTTTCTATCATTGTACCAGAGGTCAACTGTTTCCTTAGCTTCTTTCAGAGAAACCTATGAGAAAATATATGCCATCACGTCAAACAATCAAATTATATTATATGAGGACTTGTCACCCGCATGAATTCTTCATAGATTCACAATTACTATCCAAGAAAGTTAAAGGTACCTTCCAATCCTTAGCAAGGCCCACTGGAGTCTTTCCATATGCGATTGAGAAGTTTAGCATTTTCGCTTTCCTTCTTTCAGAACCAAAGGTATCCTGGAACCAAAAACATAAGTTCAATATGGATCAGAAATCAAAGCATCTAGATGGCTATAATTTTTTTTTTTGGGCCTAAATCCTTGATCGAATTATATGTTTTCAGCACATTTTTATGATAGGTTGTTGTCATAAACTTTGGAGATATCTGTATAATACGGAGAAGGCATCACATAATAACAAGCTACAAAAACAAGGGGCAAGTGAAAGTAAACCCTATGACTCTTTTAACTCATCGATTCCTCGAGTAGGTTGATTTATTAATGTACACGAAGAATCTCAGATAAATCTGGAAACTCATTGAATCATTTGGGAAGTCTACACATTAAATTGTAATGCTCTTACCTTCCCAAACCATGGTACCTTACCTCATAAAAAGATTAATATATTGTCCTTGTTCTAATTCTACTACTACAGTGTCCGCCATCTTCTTTCAATAAGATTTCCTCAATTATCAAAAGACTATTGCACAGTAATAACAATATATAGAAGAATTTTCTCGCTCTTTCCAAAGCATATATCAAACAAGGAATTAGCACAGTTCACCTTCAGCAGGGGAACTGTGGGTTTATCTTCACCAGGCCGTGGATGCCACTCAAGAATCACTTGCTTATTCTCAACTGCTTCACGAATATATGGGTACATATTCATTGCAGTCCTTGAATGGAAATCTCCCCCAGCTTTAAAGGCTTCCAACATGCTCTTGCAGCTGGCAAGATGTGCAAGAATCCTAAGTTCCAGCTGTGACATCATACATAGCCCAATCAACAGCATGGAATTTATAGCAACAAGTTCAATTAATAGATAACCTAGACAGCTAACCTGTCCATAATCAGCAACTATAAGAGAATTCCCAGGTGCAGCAATAAATGCTTGACGAATTTTGTACCGGTCCTTTTCCAAAGCAGGTTGATTCTGATTTATGAAAAGCATATATTTATGCATTAGAGTTTTGATACATTAGTATTAGACCTACTCTGAGAAGATAAATCTTGTCTACGTAACATATGAAAGCCAAAGTCCAAATAAGGAATTCACTCATTTACTAAAAGGAAAACCAAAAAATACTAAATTTCATGATGAAGTTTAATTATAATCATAAACTCAAATAACCATAGAAACTTTCCTTAAGTACTACATAATGCATTAACTCCAAATAGGCACCCAGACAAGAGAAAGTGATTTTTCTAAATTCTAATTGAACCTTCAGTAGTTAACCAGTAAATTAATTGCATAACAGCACACTTGGATAATCAAAAGCCAATTTCGGTCATCAATACACAGATGAGGACCAATTTTCAAATGGAAAAATGTCCACCGCTAGAATGAAACATCCTAATCAAAGAGGACTCCAACATTTCTCACAAATGAGAAGAACCTGTAGATTAGGCCTTCTTGCCGACAAGCGGCCTGTCTCTGTGTTGATATTCAAGGAACAATGAACACAACCATTTTTTCCTGACACATTACTTCCCTGCCAAAAATGAATGATATTTCATATTATTAAACTAATAATATAGCAGAAATAAGAACCCTTGCAGTTAAAAATAGACACATAATTTATGGGCATGGTAATATATCACTGTCCCCTGATCAGGTTTATAAGTGGTGACATGAGAAACACTCAAGCACATAAAAGACCAACTTGTAGTCAGATAAGGAAGCAGTAATTTTTCAAACCAAATAGCGGAAGAACCTAATACTAACTATTATACTACCAAGAAGAATACAGTTAGGACAGAAGATGAAAAAAAATAAAAAAAGGATCTGTATAAATAATTTATGAACATATTGTAACACGCAGAGGTGGAAGGGCAAAATGGCAGTCTCTCTGATACAGACACATACACATGCTTGCAAATACATATATGCAACATCATCTTGGACAAATTTTAAATGCGGAGTAGGAGAGTCAACAGGACAACCCACATGACATAAACAGGGTAATTAAACCAAGAAAATAAAAATAAAGCATCTATAATTTACCTGCAAGGGAAGGATGAAATTAGATATCAAAGAGTCAATTGAACAAACTTCACATAAAGCAGCAATCGCATGGCAAGCTTTTCTCCCTTCTTCCCTTGTAGGAAAAGCGAAAAAAGCTGTTCCATAGGCAGATTTGTCTGCTTCTGCAGGTCCAGCCTCACTTTCAGAAGAATTTCTGACTTTATCATTGAGTTTCAAGTCATAAGCCTCATCCATAAAGTCATACTCAGCAGAAACATTTCCAGCCAGGGCCTTTAAGGCATCGCCACTAACAGAGGGCCAACCACTGGGTGTGTACATCTCAGTCTGCAGGTTACAACCGAGGCTCTTCAATGTAATATTGCAAAATTTAGTGGGAGCCTTCTTGCCTTCTTTAATCAAATTGCCAACATTAGGAATATTGAAAATCCGCTCAGTTGGAAGTGCCAAATTGGAGTCTTTTCTGCAAATAAAGAGTGTAGCTGATGCACAGAAGTTTTATACTACTTTGCCATAATACTAGAGAATTATACATCTTGTAAATAAGTTAAGTTCTTTTTAAAATGTCAAAGGAAGGACAGAAGTTCATGATCACAGACACATGTTATAGTTGTTACACTCGCACTGATATATTGTGAAAAAGAATGGAGCCTACACTACATTATTTGCATTAATCCCTCCATCTGCTTGGTTTTTGACAACATCAAGACTTCAAGTAGTCCAAGACAACCATGCTATTACTCACTGAAACTAAAAATGAGAATGTAAAAAAAAAAATTTTAAAATGACAACCCAAGACCTAGTTATCATTGCACAAAATAATATAAAAAAATTTTAAACAAATTTGAACCCGCTGCAGATTTTGTAATGATGTTGAAAGTATAATACAATAATATTATTACCTTCATTCCATGACAAGTATAAAAACTTCTACAGAGCAGTGAAATGTGGTTTCCATCACAGTCAAATTGTTTCAACTGAAGGTTTATATTCTCCCTTGAAAGCATTAAGCTCAAATTTATAGTTGAAAAAACAAAGATAATTCCCCAATCCTCTATAAATCCACAAGACAGACCCAGTAAATAGACTAGGTGGTGGCAAACACAAAAAAGCAAAGAAAACTCTAACCCATAGAAGATGAAAGGGAGAAAGTCTCCGCTTGTAAAAGCTGGCATTTCTGTAGCACAACAACCCAGCAACAAAAGAACAATGGAGATCTAACTTCATTTCACAAAACATATTTCATTAATACAATACGCATGAGGATATATTTTAGAGACATCAACTATTTAATCCTCGATTAATTAAAATAAAGCACACCTGTTCACAGTGCCACCAAAAAGCAGCTGACGCAATTGTGCATCACTTCCCACATTCATATACTTGGCATTGGGACAATACCGAGATGCCCATTCTCGGAATCTATTAGCAGCCAACTCCTTCTCTGCTTTGGCCACCTTCTCTATCTCAGCAAGATATGCCCGATCAACAAGCATTCCCTCAGATTCCATTTTCACAAGAATTTCACCAAATGGTCGCCAATATTCCTTGTAGAAATCATACATAGATTTCCCAGAATTTGGTGCTCCATCAACTTTCCAGGGCATTCCTGAAAGATGGCTCTTTAGGCTCTCGTAAAGTTTCAAAGTGCTTCTAGCATCCAAGGCAGAATAACAAATCCAAGGTATGCGCTCCTCTCTTTGTAATTCTTCAACAGGAGCAATGGTAGTCTTTTTACCCTCAGTTCCATCTTTCTTCACTTTTTTTCTCCCAAATATAGTTCTCATTGACACCTTACCAATCAAATCTTTTTCATGGTTCAGCTGAGCCCCTGACATCACCTCTTTGTCACCTGTAAGTGCTTCAAGGGAATAACCACCATCCATACGTCTTGATGAGTCCCATAATCGTGCCATGTGCATAGTATCTGCATGAAATCCAGAAACCTCAAATCCGTAGTTCTCTATAATATGGTTATCGAAGCTATAGTTATGCCACACCTGGAGAAAGCACAAGAGACTTTGTCATTTCAATCATTAATATTAATTTCTAGTCATATGCTACCACCAAAAGTGCAATTGCAAACACACATAAGTAGAAATTTATAGCCAATATCAAAGCTATTAGACTTGTTTTGTCCTGATGACAAAAATATTAATAAAGAAGTGGCTTTGCTCTGAAAAGGAAAATTGCACCAATCAGGAGTACAATTGTAACACTATAATTGAAGTTTACATTTCTAGAAAGTAATTTTGATATGCTTAAAACTGCAAACCATACCACTGAAAAAGCACTACAACAAAGATGAGTCCATTTATAATATGTAACTTCCTGGAGCTACATTGTCCAAGTGTAGCTTCAGACCAGAGATTAATTGATTCTCGCGTCTCATGACTGGAATTCTATATTCATAAAGCAGCAAACACACCACTAAGTTGTTGCATATCAAGATGAGTACAGCAAAGAAGGAATACCCACCTTTTTTATATCTGGGTCCATAAAAAAAGGGGCAAATTGAAGTAAGAGTTCTTTGCCTCCACCATCAAGAACATCTACCCAGATACAGGATTTCCCACCACCAAAATCAGCCTCTGGACCAGAATAAATACTGAAGCAAATTATCTCCCCATGATCTACAGGTGTTTCATCTTTGACATCTATATTGGCCACCTTTAAAGAAATTATTATCAGAACAAGTAGCCTAAGATGCATGCAACTTTTCATGTACAAGTAAGAGAAGAAAGATATTAAGGGAAAATCTATACGATATATTATCAATTCAACCAGTATATGTGTTAGAGAGGTCAAAGGGCTGAACTGGGTTTAAAGGTATTCAACAAATAAGAATCCAGCACTATAGAATGTTGTAATTTAGGCACAACCATAATACAATTGAACACAATAGACAAGATAAAATTATACCTCAGTATCACATGCATGAATATGATGCTTGTAATCATTAGTAAGCATCCTGACAACTTCCTTTGCAATAGAAATACTATCAACAACCAAGATATCATCATAGATGCTACAGATCCTCTCTCGAAGATTTGATTGACTAGTGCCATGCACCTGTCTAGCAAGTGTAGCATTGGTTGTATCTTCTGATGATGCATCCAAGCCGTGATAGCCATTTACCTCAGCATTTCTTTCTATATAAATCTCCAACAAGGATTCATGAAACTGGCTGCCCACCCTTTCAGACTCCATCAGCACTTTTGTATCATTTAATTCGGCATATTCAACAGAGGATGGGACAATTCTACCATGATCCTGCCGTACAATAAGTTTGGACCCTTTACTCTTAGAAACATCATGTTCCTGACCATTGGAAGCAAATTTAGAAGATAAATGCGCATTGCCATTGCCCCTCTCAAACTTAGTTTCGCCCTTTTTTTTCCTTTTACTTCTAGTCAAGATGATTCTTGCCGAAGCCTGGCCTGTTCTATCAACAGACAATTGTTCCACACCTGCAGCCTTCGATGCTCCACCTCGTGTTCCATGACAATGTGAAGAACTCAGTTCTTCATCTTCTGTTATTTCTTCCAGCATGCCAGTTGATGCAGTTGAGAATCTCTTGAATGAAATGCCAACAGGAATCTTATATTGAAAACCACGATTATATTCCATATCATTGTATTTATTCATAACAATAGAAGCCCTCGATGAACAGTATGAACCTTCTCTACATTGAATAGAATTACAAGGCGCAGTACTGTCTAGAAGGCCATTGTTGGCAACCCGGATTGATTGGCACTTTTTCCTACTGTCATATCATACAGATAAATCAAGGGTACCAATCAATGTAATGAGAACAAATTTATAACCCACCATTGAATAATAAAACTGAGACATAAAATTATAGAGAAAATAGGAGAACTGCACCTGCGGAGAGCTTCAGAGGAAGCCAACAGAGACGACGAAAAGAAAGGAAGTGGAAAGTGGCGCGCAGAAGACTTTGACAACCAGAAACATGAGGGGCAATACGGTCTTAAAGGAGTAGTCCGGGTAGAGACACCCATGGCTATGACTTCCATAGCTCTGCCCAGCTTTCTTCCTGAGGCGGAGAGGCTTATAGAAGAAGCCGTTTCGGCTAAAACTTGTTAAATTAACGACTTAAAGGGATTATTTGAGCTGCAAGACAAGTGGGTCTGCGCGTGAAGCAGACGAGAGGGAAGCCATGAGATGAGAGAGAGAGACAGACAGACAGACAGACAGACAGAAGAAAGGGGAAGAGACAGGGATTAGGAGCTGAAGCTGCTAACTAGAACTTGCTACTTCACCCTTGAGCGGGATATAAATAAGGTGAAGGTCTCAACTTTAGAGGAAAACTTTGTGTTCTTTGTTTTTAATAAGGGACAGACTTGCTTATGCGCTGTTAGTTTCAAAATTAAGTGAACCTTAAATTACTTATGACTCAAATGTAATTTATCAAGAAATAAATTCTGGCCGAAGCCAAAGTCGAAACAGAATGTTAATAGTAAAAAACACAAATAAGTAAATTGAACACTGCAAAATTAAGTGAAAAAACTAAAATCATTTATGATTAAAGTGTAATTTATCAAAAAAAAAATTGGGTTGGTGTCAAAGTTATAATAGTAAAAAAACAAAAAAACAAAAAACTTGTACTATGTTCTCCAACCTATCTTGATTTTGCTGGTTCAATCGATCGAATCAGAATTCTTTTGAATCGGCTCAACACAAAAATCTAAAAATAAGATTAATCCGTTTTGAAAGCAATGAAATTTGAAAATCTGGCCTCATATACAAAGATATATACATGTAGAGTTCAAATATTTTATTTTATTACACCTAAAAGTTGTACACTTCAAACATGATTTTATTTAGGAAATTGGTATTCTATATATCTAAATTAGGTAACAAACTCTAACTCGTATATGCCTCTTTCAATACTATCATATATAAAGTAGGAATCAAATTTTGAATATAATAAAAAGTATAAAATTTTTAAAAAATATCAAATATCACTTAAATTAAAATTTTTAATAATTAAAATTTTGTTGATATATATTGTGTAATCAGCTTCATTATATATTAATCAATGTTAAATACAACTTCAATATTTATTTGTTATATTTTAAAAAATATCGAATATCATTTAAATTAAAATTTTTCAATAATTAAAATTTTGTTAATGTACATTGTGTAATCAGTTTCATTATATATTAATCAATGTTAAATATAACTTCAATATTTATTTGTTATGTTTTAAAAATGCAATTATATTGATTAAGCAATTTGATTTTTTATATTTATATATATATTATAAATTTATATATAATATATTATTCGATTCAGTCATTTAATTAGGGTGATTAGACTTTGATTCAGTCACTTTAACAAGTCAATAACTGGATTGGAATTCAAAATATGTAATTTTCTTGATAAGTTATCTTATTTTATTTTTTCCCTCAAAAATAAAATATCCCATTATCACTTATATAAAAAATCATTGCCACGTGAAAAAAAAAAGCCTTAAAAAAAAAAGTTTGACTCGTTAAAATTATTAAATTTACAAAGGACTACATAGCTCTTCTTTTTGTTACAGAATCAACAGAGTTTTCATATATGGCCAAAAAAAAGAGCAGAGTTTTCATATGGAGATGAACAAAGTGAAAAATATAGAAGTACCAGAGAGACAGAGAGAAGAGAGTTTTGTATTTGAGCCAAATATGCTAATGGGTTTGGATACCCATTATAGGAGAATTGCTCATATGCTTTCTCTCTCATCATATATTATGTCAGATTCATTGTCTTCACTGCAATCACCGTCTTCGAAAGAATCCTCATTCATAGGTGGTGGTGGTGGTGGTGCTGCTGCTGCTGCTTCTTCCTCTTCATATCCTTCCACATCCTTATGTGCTAAAAATTCAAGAGCTGTAACTACATCACTCATGTAAGGCCTGGTGGTAGGTTCCTCTTGAAGGCACATTGCTGCCACTGCCAGAGCTTGGTATAGACCCTTCACGGGGTACTTGCCTTCCAACAATGGATCGGCCATCGTTGTAAACTTCCTTCTGTCTTTCAACAGTGGTTCTGCCTGAAAAACAAAAACACGATCAATCTAACAGCTTCTAATGTTGATTTTGGGGTTCTTACTTCTTAGTTCTTACATTGGCCAATTTTGCATTTATCAGATCTTATAGAAACCATTATGTCTGCACTCTTGGCACAATCTGAGTGATATTACCCATACCTGTTATATAGCATGCATGGCCAGTTTCATTCAGATTGTTGCAAGGAAGTGTAGAAACAATTAGCATCTTCTGAAATCTTTTGAACACAAGAAGGTTTAAGGACATACCCAAACGAGCAAGTTTTGCTCCGCACTTGGTTTTGAAGTATCAATTACCCTTCTACCTGTGATCATCTCCAAGAAGACTACTCCGAAACTGTAAACATCAGATTTTGTAGTCAGCTGACCAGTTGATGCATACTCCGGAGCACAGTAGCCATAAGTACCCATCACCCTGGTAGATACATGGCCATTCTCCCCAATAGGACCAAGCTTTGCAAGTCCAAAATCGGAGAGCTTTGGATTGAAATCCTCATCTAATAGTATGTTTGAGGTCTTGAAATCTCGGTATATCACTGGTGGGTTTGCTACTTCATGTAAATATTCGAGTCCTTTTGCTGCACCTTCTGCAATTTTCATCCTAGTGCTCCAATCCAAACGCTTTCTCTCCGGTTCTATTTCTGAAAAGATATTTTTGTTGGTCAATATAATAATTAAGATTCTGAATACCTTGTAACAAGGGCAATGTTTCACAAAGGCAAATCTATATTGTTCTGATTTCTAGTCTGGAATTCATGTCTGGATGATGTGTCAAAGGTCAATTCATTATATAAGAGAAATTGCAGAATATTCTTCAACATATAACCCACTTCAAGTCCTCAAACAGCATTATCTTTCCTTGTTCTCACCATTACCATGATCCAATGTTCTGAACTTTTGCTGTCATGATTTGTTGTTCTATGTGAATATGTATGCATACAAGCAGATTTGCTTACCCAAAAGGTGATCTTCTAAACAACCATTGGCCATGTATTCGTACACCAAAACCCTGTGACGACCATCGGCACAATAACCTACCAAATTGACAAGTTGAGGGTGGTGCAACAGACTCAAAATCAAAACCTCCACAAGAAATTCTCTATTTCCCTGAAATCCATTCCGGTCTAGTTGCTTCAAAGCAACAACCTGCAAGCAATAAGAGCAATTACTCAGAGAGTTAGAACCTAGATGGAATTATTCTCGAGCAAGGCTACTCATTGATCTTCATCACAAATTGGTTGATGTGGTCCCATCTAATTTCAACTAAGGAAAAATGCTTTTACTGAGGCTATTCGACAGAAGTGAAGCCGCAACAATTTGTGCACAACTTGCAAAACGAAAAAGATGGCGAATACAGCACTATTAATATACTTAATTATGACAGTATAAGAGATAAGTTGCAGTAATACTTGTTTAGTGCCAGGAAGGTATCCTTTGTAAACCCTCCCAAAGCCACCTTCACCGATTAAGTTGCTAGGATGGAAGTTCTTTGTTGCAGCACATAACTCGGGATATTTGAAAGCCTTAGCAGAGATATTTGCTTTTCCCATCTTTGCTATTTCATCTGCTATGTATCTTCTCTTGCTGTTATCTACAAGTCAAAATTTTTTTTTCCAAGTTATCAGCATTGATTCTCATATGTGAGAAAACAATGGCTCTTAGAAGGCACTCTCTCTCTCTCTCTCACACACACACACACATGCACACAGACACACACAAAACTCTCACATTTGCGCGCATGCATACACATATGTTTATAGATTCATTGAAAACTATTCTACACCGTTAGTACATTGAAATAGGATGAAACTTGGCCGTACAATGATCATCTGTAAAAATTGTGCTTGCTGATTGGAATTGTATTACTTCTAAATTTTAAACATGTCAACACTCATCGAGAAGCTGGTGACAAGTTTCAAGTATGAAGAATAATATTGAACCTCGAATCTTAAAATTGTAACAATGAGAACAACATAAAAGCAAATTTTGGTTGAGCTTCAGCTTTTTGCATTTTGGTGGCTGTCTATTTCAATCATGATAGGACTTGCATAGCCAGATGAAGCAAGATCCATATATTTCCATTTCAGGCCTTCACGGAGAATACTTGAGGCAATAAATTTATGATAAAAACAACATTGAGTTAAAACACGAGGCAATAAATTGCGGCAGATGATGGGAAACCTACATTTGAAATTTGGATAGAGAACTTAAAAGAGATTGATGTGTGAAATGATTAGGAAGGTTTTGCAGCTAAGAAGTTTACCACTTTTGAAGGAAATATTGGCAAATGAGGCCAGGGACTTTGCCTTATGATACTCTTTGATGCTCTTCTGTAATGACCTCTTGGTGATCTTCTCCTGTGACATGCAACAAAAGCACCCGATCTTCATATTTTTACACTTCAACCTCACCAGATGCACCTTTCCTTTGTTGCAAACTTGTTGCAATTGCTTTTCAAATTTTGTCCATCTTCCTTAGATGTTGTCCGTACACAATTTCAGAATTGGCTTATGATCAGTTTAGTTTTTGTTGATTCCAACTTTGGACCCTGGAAAAACCAGACTGATCTTCTGGTTTTTCAGGTTTTTTTTTCCTTTTTTCCCAAGTTGTTTCTTTTGCTGCAATCTTTTTTTCCCCAAAGCCATTGAGTTGGGAGGAAACGATGACCTGGTCAAATTTGCTAAACTAAGATGACTCACAGCCATTCATCCTTGTTCTGTTTCAACGATGTAAGATTTCTTTCACCTAATTTAACTTGATTATAGGAAAGCAGAAAACAGAATGCCAACCTTGTCAACCTTTTTTTTTCTTTTTTTTCTCCTTTTTTGAGCATACAACTTTGTCAGTCTTACCAGCAACAAATATTGTCAAGACTTGCATGGTCTTCTTAAAGCACTAGTGCTATGTTTGGCGAACAAGAAAATAGAGAGAAAAGAAAGAGACATTTAAAAGTCAGTTAGAAGAGAAAGTGTGAAGAAGAAAAAATTTTAATATGTAAAAGTAATAATAATAACATATTTTTCTCTCTATTTTGCACCAATCCATACAGAAAAAAGTTTTAAAATTTAAAATTTTTTTTCACATTTTTTTCTTTTCCCTTCTATCCAATAAGAAGTAAATGTAACATCAAGAAGAAAATAATATCAAATATGTTTGTACAAGAAGTCCAACCATAGCACTGAAATTTCATTATTACTTTCTTATGCATTTTGATAATAAGTTGTTTTAATATCATTGTAGTGTTTC
Source organism: Sindora glabra (assembly GCA_020226215.1). Lineage (NCBI taxonomy): Eukaryota > Viridiplantae > Streptophyta > Magnoliopsida > Fabales > Fabaceae > Sindora > Sindora glabra. The sequence goes on along the minus strand of CM035226.1, from coordinate 1,358,304 downwards.
TTAAAACATAGGAAATAATTTGTTTATTTATTAAAATATAAGTAGAAATAATATGAAAATTTTCACTAAGATTGGAAATATTTTCATTTGTATGGATGTGGCAAATATTTGTTTCTTAAATAAAAACAAAATATGAAGCGTAATATCAATGTTGCAGATCCATCTATTACATTACTAATTTTAGTCGTTTTCATTATTATTTGAGTAAATGCCTTTTCCAAAACTCGTTTGATTTTTTTTTGTCGTTTTCCATTTTGTAATTTTTCAATGAAGATACTTTATATTTGATGTTACAAAATCATGATTTAGACCCCATTATGGACTGAGTTACGTGTTGAAGACATGATATTTAATTACTACTTTTATTGAACTTTAACTTCTATAAAAGGAAATATAAAAGTTTGGCAAAATATAGGGAAGAAGACCAGTATGATGATAACTAATTTTTCGGCCGTGCATTATCTATTATTTTTTAACATAACAATAAGAATAATAAGTCTATAATAAAAAAAATATAAAAGTTAATAAATTTAATTTATTATATTTATTTTATAATTATAAATTCAAATTTATGAATAAAAAATTTTTAAAATATAATATAAGAGTTGAAAATTAAAAACGTAATTAAACAATTTGATTTAATTAAAATTTTAAATTAATTTGTTATAATAAAAAATTAAATTCATTCATATTATTTAGTGATATTTATATTTAAATTGTAATTAATAGTAGTGAATAGGAAAATAAAAAATAAAATATGTAATTAAGAAGATAAAAGGAATAATAATGGTATGTAAATAGTTAAAAATATATTTAATTTAAAATATAATATTTAAAAATTGATATAAAAATATTGATAAAATTTAAAATAAATAAAATTTATTTTCTTTTATTAATTTTTTAAAAAAATATGTGATTATATAATTTTATTTGTACTTTTCAAATTAAAATTCTAAGTTGTCTAAAATATTTTTATAATAAAATTAAATAAATTATATTTTATATATACACATGTACATATATATCATTTAGTGATATTAATATTTAAGCTGCAAATAATAGAAATGGACATAAAAAATAAAAAAAATACAATGTAACAAATAAAAAAATCATATATGAGTTATAAAGTAATTTAAAAGTTAAAATTATTAGAAGTAATTGAGTACTTCAAAAAAATTAAAATTTTAAATTATTTAAAATAAAAATAATAAAATATATCATTTTGAATACATACTTCTTAATGATATTAACATATGAATTACAAATAATATGATGGCATTAAAAATAGAAAAGAAGATGCAATGGAATAAATAAAAAAATAATTTGACTCTAATATTAAATTATATATGAGTTAAAAAATAAAATATAGTTAATTAATTAATTTTTAAGTTAAAAAAGGTAATAATAGAAAGTGAAACAGTGGCAAATTTTTCTTGATAAAATTTTTATTATATTTTATATATTTTAAAATATAGCAAAATAATATTAGGATAATATATATTGATAAGTTTAAAAAATTATTTTACTTATTAAATATTTTATTAAATAATAGAATTCTTAATTAATTATTTCAACTAATAATTTTTTATTGAATTTTATACTTATTTGAAGTATTTTAAAAAAATATAAATTTATCATTTTATATTTGCAATACCTTATAATATTAGTATTTATGTGACAAATAATAGTAATAAACATAAAAAGGAAAAATATGCAATAGAATATATATATACATAAAAAATAGAAATAATAATTAAGTTATATAGTAATATAAAAGTTGAAATTAGAAAATATAATATAATGTAATTAAATTAAAATCTTAATTTACTTAAGTTAGAAATTATAATAACAGAAAGTGAACTAGTGTGTAAGTTATAAAGTTTTGATAAAATCTCACTTATATTTCATCAAATTTTAAGTAAAGTAAAATAATATCAAGATCATATATATTAATAAATTTTAAATAAATAAATATTTTTAACTTCCAAATATTTTATTAAATAATAGAATATATAATTAACAATTTTAACTAATAATTTTTTATTGAATTTTAAACTTTATTGAAATATTTCTTTAAAAAATTTTAAATTTATCATTTTCTATATATAACACTTTATAATAGCAGTGTCTAAGCAATAAATAATAGTAATAGAGATAAATAATGCAATAATATATGTATTTAAAAATAAAATATAATATAAATAAATTTAAATTTAAATTTATCTAAGTTAATAAAAGATAATAAAAAATTTGAAATAGTGCATAAGTTATAAAATTTTGATAAAATCATGATTATATTTTATGTAATTTAAAATATAGAAAAATAATATTAAGATAGTATATATTAATAAACTTTAAATAAATAATTTTTGTATTTTCAAATTTTATTAAATGATGTAATATGTAATTAATTATTTCAATTAAAATATTTTATTAAATTTTAAATTCCTTTAAAATATTTTTATTAATTTTTTTAATTTTTGTCATTTTATATCTATAATACTTTGTAATACTAAGGTTCAAGCGATAAACAATAGTAATAGACACAAAAAGGAAAAATATGTGATTGAATATATGTGTGTATATATATATATATATATAAGATAAATAATAAATGAATTATACAATAATAAAAGTGTTAAAATTAGAAAGTAGACTATAATTCAATTGAATTAAATTTTGATTTATATAAATAAAAATAAAATATATCATATTGTATATACAATTTTTATTGATATCATTATCTAAACCATTAATAATAGGATTGATAATATAAAAAAATAAAATATGTAATAAAACAAATGAAAATAAGAGCATGTAATTCTTATATTAAGTAATATAAGAGTTAAAAATAGAATATATGGTTAAATGATTTAATTAAAATAAAATTTTAACTTATTTAAATTATTTTATAAAAAAATATCATATTATATTAATATTAATGAATGGTATTAATGAATTACACATAATAGAAATGGAATTTAAAATATATATATATAAATATTTTAAAAAAAGTGAAATAATGTGAGTTTACAACTTCGAAAAAAATATCAATTATTATATATGTAATTTAGAATATAATGCTAAAAATTGATATTAAAAATATATTTATAAACTTCAAATAAATAATTTTAATTTTAATTTTTAAATATTTTTATTAAATAATATATATGATTAATTATTTCAATTAGTGTTTTCTATATTAAAATTTTAAAGCATTTAAAATATTTTATAATGAAATTAAATATATTATGCAATATCTATATTATTTTGTAATATTAGTATGTACGTTATAAATAATGGTGACTCACATGAAAAAAGAGAAAAGGGCCAACATTCAATAAAATAAATTAATAAAAAGAAGAGAAATAATAAATGAGTTATGAAGTATTATAAGACTAAAAAATAAAATATATAGTTAGATTATAAATAACAAAAGTGGATAGAAAAATATAATAAAGTTGGTAAAAAATAATATATGAGTTATAAAATAATAAAGAAATTAAAAATAAAATTAAAAAATGAACATGCAATTGAGTATATTAAAAAAAGAAAAAGAATACATGAGATATAAAGTAACACAATAGTTAAAAAACAATATAAATTTGTAAAATAAAAACAAGTACATAAAATAAAATATATATATATAAAGATGCATAAACTTGCATAAGAGTTAAAACAAAGTCCAACAAAAGAGTAGCCAAATAATAGAAAAGGTAGTTATAAAAGAGATATTATTGAAGAAAGAAGAATGAAAGGTTTTGGAAGGAAAAAAAAATTATGTAAGGTCAACACCTATTCCAAAAAATAAAAAAAAAGGAGGAGAAAAAACTTGTTTTAATAGTTACTTATAGATTATTTAATGATATTAACATCGAAATTATAAAATAAAAAAATTAAAATGTAATAAATAAGATAGAAATAATTGGTGAATTGTAAAGTAATAAAAAAGAAGTTAAAATATAATATATAATTCAATTAAATTATATTTTTTACTTATTTAAAATAATTTGTACTAAAAATAAAATATGTCCTATTATATATATACCTATTTGTGAAATTAGTGTATAAGTTATAAATAATATGAATAGACATACAAAAAAGAAAAGCATGCCACAAATCAAATAAAAAGAAGAGAAATAAATAGAAAGTTGTAAAATAATATAAAAGTAAAAAAATAGAACATCAAATTTAATAACTCAACTAAAATAAATCCTTAATTTAAAAAAATTCATAATTTAATATGAGTTATAAATAATATGAGTGAATATAAAAAATATAATAAATTATATTACACAATAATATATACATAATTTAATGGGTAATAGAACAAATAAAAAAAAGAAAACTATGTTATAATTTAAAAGTAATAAAAACATAAAAGGAAATTTAATTAAAGTAAATATTTTAATTATTTAATATTTTTATAATTTAAATAAAACATATTATGGTATATCTAAATTATTTGGTAATATTGGCATTTAAGATGTAACTAATTAGAATAAATATAATAAAATATACAATGAGGTAATATTATATATATATATATATATATATATATATATATAATATGTAGTGGAGTAATATAATAAATGAAAAGAAGTGAAAGAGAGAATTTATGTAAGAAATAAAAATTTGCAAGAGATAAAATGAAAATAAAAAAAAAAGAAAGAAAATTGTTGGTTTGGGTGGAAAAAATGAAAAAATAGAAGAAAGAGAGCATGACACGTGTTCCTGTGTATTAGGGGGGGCAAAAAAGCTTGTTTTAGTAGCATAGTGGAGATTACGAAAAATCATCCTTCCTGGTTATCAGAATCAGATCCTAAGCCCCAGATCACCCTAAAATGAAATTAAGAAGGGGGACCGGTCCGAGTGCTAAGCTTGGCATCTTCACAAGATAATATTTTGTTAGAGAATAAATGGTAATTTAAAATTTTGATGCTGTTATATTTCAAAACAGTAAAAATATTTTAAGAATGTGATGTGTATAATTTTTAAAAAATAAGGATGTAAAATTAATTAAATTAAATTTTAAAGAAGATTAATATAATTTATCCTAATATTTTTATATCATCCACAGGGAAAAATAAAAAAAGAGAATGGAAGAGAATATGCTATTTCAAAAACTTTTTGCACGTGGATTTCACATACAACGAAAATGAAGTTTATAATTGAATTATAAACGTAAATTAAAAGTTGTTGATAAATATAAAATAGTGAAATAAAATTATAAAAATTAATTTAATAAATATAAAAAATTTAAAATATAATTTTAACTTGATTTTTATTATATATAATTTTTTAAAAAAAGTTTAATAAATTAATAATTATCTTTTATTTGTCGAATATGTTAAGGCATAGCTGCATGTACTGTGCTCATACACGAAGAAAAAGGTCTACACCCAGCAATGAGTCCAAATGGTTTGTTATACGAAAGCTCTCAAAAAGTTGATGATATGGCCAATTTAACAACAAAATTTAGAATGCTTTATATATATATATATAGAGGTTCCGTTTATTTGAACGAAAATATTTTTTATAAAATAATAAAAATTATTTTATTTATTAATATAAAATATGAAAAATTTATTTTTTATTATTATAATTCTAAATTACATTTTTTAAATTATAATCAACGGAGTCTAATATAACTCAAGCATTGTTTTTTCACTTTAACGGGGTATCTCGAGTGCTAATCGTGGTTCAACGGGTTCTGCCCATTACAAAAATATGCTTGGGCCATTGCTGCTTTTAAACTTCATTTGGTCTGTGGAACATAACTTTAAGCCATGAAAAGGTCAACCTAGGGAATTGAAATATACACATTGCATAGTGAACAACCAGAAGAAAAGAAAGAAGATAGAACTCAAATCCTACTGCATAAGAGCAACATTTCAGTCTACTAAAACTTATCTGCAGATGTAAATGACTATTCTTCTTAACAAAGTTTACACATCATAGACAAAGGAGACTGAAGTTTTTATGGCAAACTGACACTAAAACCATGTGTATCGGAAATGACGAGTAACTGGCAAAGATACTGAATTCTAGGTATTGCTATAAACCCAAGCATAAATTTGGCCCAATTTAAGTGGGGTAACAAGCCAAGTCCCTTTTGGTCGTCTAGTTTCTGTTGCTGTGGCCAAAACTTGCCTTTTTCAATTCAGCAACTGCTCTCTCAAGCATGCTAACTCTGTCTTCGAGTTTCGTTATTTGAGGTGTAATGTGATCATAAGATGGAGTCCCCATGTATTTAGAAGCACTTGCATCCTCCATAACTTCCTCCAAAGCAAACGTTGAGGGCTCACTTTTAATGTCTGCAACCAAATTCACCAATGAATCCACATTTGCTACAACTACATAATCTGCAGAAGCTGAAGAACTCTGAGCTTGGTTGGACAAATGCTTACATTCACCAGCTGTTACTTTACCAAGACTGTGAAACGTGGCATTGCTGCCATGCTCAATTTCTTCCAAGATTTCTGGTTTACACTCCTTAATATAATTTCCAGAAATAAGACTGTCATGTTTTGGAGGAAAGCCTGGAGGAACATCAACATTATTATCCCCTTCCTTAGCTCTCGAACATTCCCCAACAAAAGATCCAGAAGTAACAGTTTTAACACGTTTCAGAAGGAAAGTGGGCGGTATATCAACATCAATACCACTATCAGCTTTCTTACTGTCTGGTCCATCTTCACAAGGATTCCCAAAAACCCTTCTTTTGGGAAGAAACCCAGGGGGAACATCAGCATCAATACCATCATTTATAGCTCGAAGTTTAGAGCATTGGTGTGATTTTCTGGGACTTCTTTTTCCTTGCACAATATTCTTAACCGGATCTTTATAACCCAATGGTAACACCGATAGATTCTTCCACCATTCTGCATAGCGAGTGGTAACATCTGCCTCGAAAAGGCGAGATGGAATAAACAATTCCCCGTCAATTATTTTTCTACAGTAATTGTTCCAAGCACTTTCAGGAGAATTTTTCAAAGAAGGCACAGATCCTGGAAGATCTTGATCCATCCCAAATTGCATAGCAACTCGATGTGGAAGGTACTGTTTTATAGTGCCAGGTCCAACTAGCTCAGAAACCCTCGTACAAATAACAAGGGACTTGAGTTCTTCATTCAAACTTGAGCCAAGTTGTACCCACATACCATTTCCATGGTTTGCATGAAATACAGAAGAATGCCGATTACCAGCAAATCTAGCATATGGACGCCACAGGAAATCCTCACCAGCCATGTCTAGAGCCAATCTCACATTGTTAATTTTCAGAGGCTCAACTCTGTGCCACCTAGCGAATACTGGATCATCATAGTTTGTCATCTTAGGCTTTGGCTGCAAAGTTCCAATTCTCTCCCACGCCCACAATTGAACCAAGTAAAAGGGTGATCTGAGGACAAGTTCCAAGTGTTCTTCCTCAACATTTACAGGATTCTTGGCCAAACCAACAATTGTTTGCTTCAGCAAAGTTAAATCCCTGTAAATGCTAGCCAGAACTGCAGGTGCCAAAGCAACAGGATCACCTCTAGCTAGATGAATAGCCATCGGAAACACAACCTGCCTAACTAAGCAATTGTAAGGAAAAACATATGTTGATAACCAAGCTGCAAGAAATGCTTCATGTTCAATATCCTTGCCGCTATTCATAAACAAAGTTAACCAGGCACATATGCTAGCCTTACCCGACTTACTCCTCCCAGATTCTGTTCGCGCTCTGAGCAATTTTTCCTCAATATCTTTCAATTCCTCAGTTTCAAGAGGGCTAAAAGCAAAGGATCCTAAAACAGGGTAACCTCCCAAAACCATCACATCCTCCAATGTGATTGTTGCTTCACCCCAAGGAAACAAAAATGTATTTGTTTGAATACAAAACCTCTCTGCAATTCCAAATATCAAATCCTCATCTCTAATTATGTGAAACCTGGCAGTACTCACAATTGCTTCAAGGATGCCAACTTTTCTCCATACTGATTCGTATTTAGAATGCATTGAGTCAACCCACTCTACCCATTTCTTCGTTGAGCGAAGCCATCCTTTGAACTGGATTTTCAAAGGCCATTTGTCGGGTTCGAAAGTGGGCGGAAGAGAAGAGGAAGACAATGAAGGAATCTCAGAAACAGGTCCGTTGCTGGAATTCACTGAGGGTTGAAGAAAATGGGCCGTTCTTAAAGTTGGTTTACTATCACCAGTGGGTGAAACCATGACTTCCTCCCTCGCCTGCATGACAGTATCTAATAGCTCAGACATGGGTGAAATTTTAAGCTCTTGTAACTTAGTTTGTTTACCAAGAAAATATGGATATTGGGCTGATTTGAGGGATTGTAGCTGCTACACCAAGAATAAGTGTTCATTTTGCTGCCATTATCTCTGAATGTAGCTATTATTGGCTCACACCCGCCGTGTTTTGCTTTACTTAGAGTGGTACAAAGCTCGACGACGTCCACCAAATGCAATACTGCAGAGAAACGGGGATATTTGATCAGACTCGGATCCACTCAAATGGTATTGAGGGCCAATTTCGTCATTCAAGTCTCTTCGTAGGCACCAGAAATGGAAATAGCATTCAAAACTTTGTTCGAGAGTCCTTTCTTTTTTTTTTTTTTTCATTGGTGGGTCGAAATAGGTCTAAATACACTTTTCACCTAATTGTTGCATTTCCCTAGTTTGATTTTCTAATTAATGCGTAACGATACTCATGCGCTACTGCACACTATTTTTCACATTTTATCTTTAATTTCAAAAAAAAGATACTCGTCAAATTGTATTATCGCAAATCATTTTGCATTAAAATGTGAAATAAAGTTATCTGTACATCTCAACATTTATTCCTTTCTCACCTGTCTGTCCGTAGTAGGAAAAAAAAAGTCTTTTAAATTTATAAAAAAAACTATTTTTTTATATTAAAAAAGAATGAATAGAAAGTCATAAGAAGTGCAAATAATAATTTTTTTTAAATGTGATGTACTAATTGTGTATTTAGGCGTGAAAGATTTTTATTCTATGGTAATTTTACAGTACCTTGAGTAATTGAATATTTTAACTATTAAATTATTTTTTTATTCAAGATTTCTAATTTGTGTTTTGCTTATCTGCTTTAAAATTTGAAAAAATAAAATCATATAATAAAAAAGTCCATTGCTATTGTTTAATATTAAACGTTAATTTCATTATTATATATATGTAATTAATCTTATAATAAAAATATTTTTAAAAAGATTAAAATTTAATTTAAATACTATTAATTGAAATATATAATTATATATTTTATTTCAAAAAATATTTAAAAAATTAATTTAAATTAATTTAATTAATTTTTAGTATATTTTTTATATCAATTTTGAACTACTGTATTTTAAATCTTTCAATTTAAGAAAGAGTTTGTAAGGATCTTTTTTTCCATTTTAAAAAATAAAAGAGCAAAACAGTTAGCATACTGATATTAAAAGATTCAAAAAAAAAAATTCTAATATATCATTTCTAAATCTAATGAAATTCATAGATATAGGAAGAATCCTTGTCAAATAGGACCGTTACAACAAATATGCATTAAGTGAGATTTTACTTTTTTTATAGCTCACATATACTACTTTTTTCTTTTTTCTTTTTACTTCATTACATATGTTTCTTTTTTTTTTTTCACTTCATGTGTTTATAAACTAAACATTAATATCATAAAATAATATCAATATAACACCAAATTTTTTATTAAAGTATTTTCAATAAGTTAGAGAGCTTATTAATTGAATTATTTTATTATATATCATGTATTTTAACTTTTATATCACATTTTAAAAATATTATTTCAAATCTGTATATATAATTATAAAATAAATATGATAAATTAAATTTTAATGCTTTTATAATTTTTAATTATATATTTAATATTTTTATATTAAGGAAAAATAGATTTCCATGCACATGCACACATCTAAAAGCTAGTTTAAATTATTTATTAATTAATAGACTAATGATTGGAAATGATAATTATTAATAGAGAATTGTTAATTTAATTTTAACATTGTATATTTTGAATTAATATTTATTATAATTCATGTTCTAATTATCATTAATTTGTTAATAGTGGTTTAATATAAATTATGAAATGACTATAATATTAATATTTATTATATAATATAAATTAATTAATAATTTTTAACAATATTATTAGTGCTTACATGTCATCAAGTTTTTTTTCTCTCTCACGGAAGAACTTTTAGATAGTATTAGATTCTATTTCTAGTATACTAACCATATTAACCATGCACAACATATGTCTCTCCTATGCCATCGAACCTCTCGATTCCTTTTAAGGTTTTGTAACACAAAGAATAGGAGTGGGATCATTGAATTCCATATAATTTGATCAAATGAGAATCACACAAAAAATTAAAGTTAAACAAAAGGAGGAAGAAGGAATCGGATAAGAAGAAAGATCGATTTTGGAGGTTTGCAAACAACTACAAGAGATTAATATCAGTTGCCACTGAGGGCCAGCTTAATTAGCCTTCCCTTGAATAACCAAGGTTGTATGGCATTTAGGGGCAGGAATTCGATCCCCCCATAACACACCCTCCCCAGTTTAAAATTCTCTTGTATATAAAAAAAAAGAAATGACATGCATAAGAACCTAATTTGGAGCATTGTTTCACGAGATATCTAGGCAGAGCTATAGGGAGAGAATGGGGACTTGTACTATGAATAATGAATTTGTTGGGAAAGCCTTATTAATCTTATGTCTCAATGCTCAATATTCTATTCTTGACTTTAGTCATATTTAGTATGTTATAAAGTAAAGTTACTTACTCTTTTCAATTATACAAAAACTATTGCAACTCTTTGATTGGATAGAAGATGTTTAGATGCCACAAATTGATAGGGGTGGCAATTTTTGACATGACACAATAATACGACACGAGTTATACAAGTTCAGGTTAGGCTTCATCAAGTTCAAGTCATAAATGGGTCGATTCGTTTAATCCAAATAAATTTCATATCGAGTTCGGGTTGACCCGTATAACTCATTTAAGTTATACAAGTTGTTAATCAAGTCAACCTAACTCGTGTAATCTATATAACCTATAATAATAAATTGTAAAATATATGAATTTATTAATTATTAATTTATATAAAATAAAATTAATATAAATAAGTTCGGATCGAGTTAAATAGGTCATATTGCTACTATATAAGTCTATTATAAATATTCAAGTTATGCAGATTGTATCGGATTGACCTATTTAATAAACGGGTCATGTTTAAGTTCATTATAAATGGGTTGTGACTATCCCAACCCATTAACTTGAATTGTCACCCTTACAAATTGATATCCTTATTTATCATATATGCCAGACATACGACTTGCTTAGGCAAGAGTTCAAATAATGGATATTTGCATGGCCATTACACCTCGCACTTATGAACCGATTAACTTGCAGTTAGTCTGTGGTCTTAGATATAAGCCAGATAAAATTTCAATAAATGTATCATTTTGTTAAAAAAATACTTTTCATTTCATGCTTAAAGGTAATAGAAGAAAATAACTTCCTTCTTAAAAATAAAAGATATTATTTTTTATCACACTCTCAGTATTTAATATTGAATAAATAAAATATTTTTATCATTTTAATATTTTATAACTATATTATTATGATAGACATTTTCTATCAAAATAAATGAAATTCTAGGCTTTGCATATTTTTCATAGAAGATATGGAAAACCCTTTTTTTTGGTATATAAATGAAGAAGTATTTTGTGAATGTATACCTTTTGATTAAAAAAATGATGCATAGGATCATGATAGTCGAAGAAAACAACTTCTTTACTGAACTCTTTACATTATTATTGAATGTATAAATTATTTTCTAATATTTTAATATTTTATAACAACATTTCCATAAAACATATTTTATAACTACATTTGTGTGACTTCATTTTTGGATTGTATATTATTCAAAGAGATGATGAACAGGGGTTGTAGTGGTTTCCCTGCATATCTCTCATCTCATTTTCATTAATTTTATCAATTAAATATTGTGTGATATATTAACATTGGAAGAATTGGGTTAATAAGGTGATTGGGATGGAAATAGAAAGTGGATGAGTTTCCATATCAATCTTAGCTTCTTCTTTTTGTCCTCTAATGAGAAAGAGAGAGTAGAGATAATTAATATTAATTATTTTTCTGTACATTTGTATAAGAACTATAGAGTATTTGGTTTGATCTATAATTATTGCTCAAAAGATGATCTCATTATCATAATTTCATCAAAGTGCTAACTATTTTAGGAGTTTTCCACCTTATCATTGATCACAAATTGATTCCTTTTATATTAAATTTATAACCTTTAAAATAAAGTAATAGCCTAATACCACAAGTTAAACATCTTACTGGTTATATATCAATATTTACTGGTTTAGCTTTTTGTGACATTGGATCAATGCATTTTTAGTAAGAGTGGCAGAAAAGGATTATTGTTGGGTTGGACTTAAAGTGCTAATAAGAGGACTGAGCAAAAGAAAGGAGTAGTTGCTATGCAAGATGGAATGCATTGCTATGTGCGTAACTGATGAAACATATATTAATAAAGGAATTTTTTATTATGCTTTGACTAAATTTGAAACAAATAATAATAATAATAATAATAATAATAATAATAATAATAATAATAATAATTTAAAAGTTTATGTCAAATACTATATAAGAGCAAGAGATATTCTAATGTACTTGTAGGCAAATACTGACCATCATTTCCAGATGATAAATAGATATAATTAATAATTTCTAATTAATTATATTTAATATTAATAGTAAAGTCTTATGTAATATTTTATTCTTATTTTCAATGGCATAATTAATACTAGAAAAAAAATCAAGTCAATACCATTTGTTATAATTTATTTTAGCGAGGTACCATATGTCCATTTTCTTTCATTTAAGTTTACCTACAAATAATAATTTATCAAAAAATCTTAAAAAACAAAATGACATAATCAAAATGTATCTTGAGAAAAACAAAAGTATCGAAATGAAAATTTCTTTTATCGCATATTAAAATTAGAAAAATTTTATTTTAATAAAAATAAAAAATTAAAAATTAAAAATTTTATAAAAATTAAAATTGAATAATTTTTAATTTTATAAAAATTAAATTAATATAAAATTTTAATTATAAATAAAATTAATAAAAATTAATTTTTAAGGATTAAAATAAATTTTTAATTAAGATAAAAAATAAATAAATAAGAACTTAGAGGTACAGAACCTTATATAAAATTATAGGATAGTCTTTTACTTTTACCCTTTTTTTAAAAGAATAATTATCCCTAATGAATTACTGCTTTGATATCAAATAATAACACATTATTATTTAACAATTCGATTATTAATAAAATTTTATTTATTTATTTATTTTAATTTTTTAATTAATGTTATTATTTAGAAGCGAAACAGTAACAGTAACATCCTCTTTTTTGATAATTTAGTTATTAATAAGATTTGATTTATCTATTTATTTTAAGTTTTTTATCAATGTTATTATTTGAAGATAAAATAGTAATATGTTACTATTTAAAAATTAAATAATAATATATTATTATTTAATAATTTGATTGTTAATAAGATTTGATTTATCTATTTATTTGAAGATTTTTTATCGATGTTATTGTTTAGAGAATGTTACTATTTAGAAATGAAATAGTAACATGTTATTGTCCAAAAATCAAATAGTAACATGCTATTATTTAATAATTTGATTGTTAATGATATTTAAATTATTTATTTATTTGAAGGTTTTTAGTCAATATTCATGGGATTAGATTTATCTATTTATTTGAGAATTTTTTATCGATGTTACTGTTTGAAAATCTGATATTAACATGTTACTATCAGAAGATTAAATAGTAACATACTATTATTAGATAATTTGATTGTTAATGAAACTTAAATTATTCATTTATTTAAGATTTATTATCAATGTTACTATCTAAAAATTAAATAATAACATTCTCTTCTTTAATAATTTAATTATTAATGAAACTTGATTTATCTATTTATTTTAAATTTTTTATCAATGTTATTATTTGAAAATGAAATAATAATACTGTTTGGAGATTAAATAGTAATATGTTATTATTTAAAAATTTAGTTGTTAATAAGACTTGATTTATTTATTTATTTTAAATTTTTAGTCGATGTTACTATTTAGAGATGAAATAGTAACATTCTTTTTTTTTGCAATTTAATTTTTAATGAGACTTAATTTATCTATTTACTTTGAGCTTTTTATTGATGTTACTGTTGTGAAATCAAACAATAATATATTACTATCTAGAGATGAAATAATAATATGATCTTCTTTGAAAGTTTGATTATTAATAAAACTTGATTTATCCATTTATTTAAAATTTTTAGTCAATGTTATTGTCTGAAGATAAAATAGTAACATCCTATTCTTTAACATTTTAATTGTTAATGAGATTTGATTTATCCATTTATTTTAATTTTTAGTCAATGTTACTATTTATGGTACGATTTTTTTATTTGCAAATGAAACAATAATATCCTCTTCTTAGCAGTTTGATTATTAACGAGACTTGATTTATCCATTTATTTTAAATTTTTTATCAATATTACTATTTTCAAACTGAATAGTAATATGTTACTATTTGAAGATTAAATAATAATATGCTCTTCTTTAACAGTTTGATTATTAATAAGACTTAATTTATCTATTTATTTTAAATTTTTAGTTGATATTACTGTTTAGAGATAAAATCGTAACATTCTCTTCTTTGATAGTTTAGTTATTAATAAGACTTCATTTATTCATTATTTTAAATTTTTTATCAATATTACTATTTGGATATAAAATAGTAATATATTACTCTTTAAAGATCAAATAGTAATATGCTGTTATTTACCAGTTTGATTGTTATGAGACTTGAATTATCTATTTATTTAAAATTTTTCATTGATTTTACTGTTTAGAAACTTAAATATAACATTCTCTTCTTTGACAATTTGATTATTAATGAGACTTAATTTATTTATTTATTTTAAGTTTTTTATCTTGAAAATCAAACAGTAACATGTTAATATCTAAAAACTAAACAGTAACATACTATTATTTGACAATTTAGTTGTTAAAAAAATTTGATTTATTCATTTATTTAAATTTTTTTATTGATATTACTGTTTGTTTATTCTTTGATAGTTTTATTGTTAAAAAATTGTTATGACATTATTGTACACTAAAAGAATTAGGAGCAAAAGTTTAATATTGGATTCAAATGAATTTAAATTAAGAAAAATAAGGTCAAAGTTGGAAAACTAATAAGAAAATGAAGAAAAATTAAAAAAAATTGAAAAAGACCTTTTTTCACTAGTTAGAATGGGCAAAATGCCTTTGTCTTTTGTAGGCATGTAAATCTCAAAAAGTCATATGAAATTGACATATAATTTGTCCTAATCGGATAATTAAGCGCAAAGTTATGGTCATTCAAAATTTTGAGCTTAATCTAAAAGTTTCCAATTGGGCGGACCCCACTGAAATCAAATTTTCTTATTTTTTATTGAAAGATTATAAGAAAACGAATGAAAACAAGTAGTCATTTAAAAAAATTAGTTAACTAATAATAGACTTGTACCTTTTTTAAGTTCCTCATTCATGACTATAGTCTCATAATAAAAAAAAGATATTTTAGAAATATAATAATAATAATTCATAAAACCAACACTTATTTGAAATAAAAATCAGCACTAGCACCTCTTTGAAATAAAGTTTAGGATGTATTACAATGGAATTTTCCATTAATAATAAGGTATTATTTTATTTTTTCCTATTCCTATTTTTAATAAAATCACATTTTAATTTAATGTAGTAACTACAGCTGTATTTGACGCATCTAACTATCCACATGTTTGGAACTACTAATCAACACTAATTAACAATCAAATGTTTACATTTAATTGTACAATTTAATTATATTAACCATTTTTGTCTCTCTCTCTTTTAATTACTAATATTTTCATCTTCCCCCTCTTTGTTTGATATTGTATTAAAACAAAGGAATATATTCATTTGAAATTTTGTTAATAAATCCTAAAATAATATAAATAAGAACAATTATAATCTAATTAATATATCTTATCCTTTGTTCCGGAAAGGAAGCAATTATCAGCATTTGGCTTGGAAGTTATCCATTTGAAAATCATGAAATGGGAAAGTTTTAAATAGTTGTGTAAAAAATGAAACGCATAACTGAACCCCACCAAAATTGATAATGGCTTGCCATTACTACATGTGGTTGGATATATTTCTCATGCTGAACGGAAATTGATTGTAAAGGATTTCTTCTTAATCTTCTTCCTATCCATCCCAGCCGAGAGCCATATCCAATCCCTCTCATTGATCAACACACAAATAAAAACATTAAGATACTTGAAACAACATCGTTGTGCATTGATAAGAAGTCAACTTCAAATTAATCACTTGACTTATTTACGTAAATTATAATTAATGAGACAATGGGAAAAATAATGAACAATTCTGTACCGATAAATGCTAGAACATTGTCTTCCATAATCTCATGGTTTCATTTCCCTCTTATTGGCAGAAGTGTCCTCCTTTCTCACTTCAGAGATAACACTTCGCTGTCTCCTTGCCATGGCTTCTTCTTCTTCTTCGTCCTCTCATCCTTTGCTTTGCAGGATGGTGTGCATCACCACGCTCATATCCTTATTGAGTCTGGAAGTACTGGCCCTGAAATCCCCGTTTCACCCTGAAGACCTTCTTCCCCTGCTTCCTAGACAGGCCTCTTTGCCTGTCCTCAACTCACTCTACGATGCAGCTGACCTTCTTCCATCGTTTGTGGCTGCTGTTTCGTCCCCAAATAATACCTTGCAGTGGAAAGGTGCTTGTTTTTCCCAGAACTCAGCTTGGATGGAGTTTCACAACAAGAATGGCAGCCAATTCGGTGGTGGAACCCTTCATATAAAGGTTGGATTTGAAAGCTCATTTTTTTTATTTTATTTGATATACTTAATTTCAATTGCAGGATATCTGGAGCGTTTTTCTTTTCGAGTTCGTGATACTTTTATTGATTGCTATGAACTAATATATGGAACAAAGTGTTATGAAATTTGCGTTCGGATTAAAATATCGGACATGTAGGAATAAAAGTCTACCAAAACCGTCCGGAGAATTCAAGTCGTTGGATTTGTCCAATCAAATGTTAATTTTAGCTTCCCTGGCTCACGAACTACTGGGCTTATTTTCTTCAAGAATTCTAGATTTTTTTTTCTCTCTGTTTATTAATTTATATTCTGTATGCAGGTTAGCAAGCCTCGTAGTTGGACATGCATGGATCTGTATGTCTTTGTCACCCCATATCGTGTGACATGGGACAATTATTTCTGGACCGGGGAGCATACCATTGAGTTTGAAGGGTGGGAAGGCAAAACAGAGTATGAATACGTAAGTAGCCTACCTACATTGCTGAGTTCATGTAACTGTTTGTATCAAAACATGCATCCTTACTCTCTTTGCAAGCAGGTCAAAAACAGAGGAGTGTCGATTTTCCTCATGAAAGCTGGGATGTTGGGGACGTTTCGAGATCTGGGGGATGCCTTGCTCTTATTTACAAACACTGGGTGGGGTGAGGATTCCAATATTGAGTTTTTGACGAGACACATGGGAGCTACTTTTGAAGCACGCCCAGAGCCATGGGTTACTAATATCAGTGTAGATGACATTCATTCTGGAGATTTCATGGCCATTTCCAAAATTCGAGGCCGATGGGGTGCTCTTGAGACTCTGGAGAAGTGGTTCAGCGGAACTTCTGCTGGTCACTCTGTCGTCTGCTTGAAGGATTCTGATGGAAAGCTATGGATTGGTGAGTCAGGTCACGAAAATGAGAAGGTAAAACTACTGAGATTCGTATTTTGTGCAAGAAAACGTCCGAATAATATATCACTTATACTGAGAGTTAAAAAAAAATCCTTAGAGACTTATTATTTAGTAATATAAAAAAGTAAATTTCTTTTTTTAAATAGAGAAAATTATTTTTCTTAAATTTTTTATATTTAATATTAAATAAATAAAATATTTTTTATCTTAATATTCTAAAATTATACAATAACAACAACAAAACCTTATTCATTAAATGAGATTAGCTACATGAATTACACAACTTATTAGACTCTATCAAAAATCAGATTTTTAATAATATTATTCACCAAGAGATTTTTTTTTATAATTTTCTCTAATATTCTTTTTTCTTCCCTCTACATATACAAGGTAAAAAATTATATAATCAACTTTTCTCACTAATGTCTCCAATATCCTTCTTTGCACATGACCAAATCATTTTAATTGATTTTTTATCATTTTCTCTTTAATAGGTGCCACGCCAATATGCCTTTATATATATTTATTTTGTATCTTGTCCTTTCTTATATTGTCATATATCCATTTTAACATTTTCATTTCTGCCATCCCCATTTTTTATTCTTGTTGTCCCTTCAGAATCCAACATTCACTACCATAAAGTATAATTGATTATATAACAGTCCGATAAAACTTCTCTTAAACTTAGTAAGTATTTTACGGTTACAAATAATTCCAAATGCCTTTCTCCATTTAACCATCCAACTTCTAAAATTATATTTTATAAAAAATCAAACAAATGGAATCTAAAACTCTATTTATTTTGATGGAAAATATAATCCATTAGAATAATCACAAGCATAAAGAGATTTTTCCAGTAAAAGGCATCCTTGAGATAACAGAAGCCTAAGTTGCAAAAAGTTGTTGCATGGTATTTTTACTATAATGGCTACTAGGATGATATGATGGAGTTAAAGTGCTAGTTTTTTTTCCTTTTCTTCATTTCTTCTGTTTGCAGGGACAAGTAATCATTGCTCTGGTACCATGGGATGAGTGGTGGCACTCTGAACTGAATAAGGATGGTTCCAACCCCCATATTGCGTTGCTTCCTTTACGGCCGGATATCCGGGCCAGGTTTAATGAGACTGCTGCTTGGGAGTATGCACAAAGAATGGAGGGCAAACCTTACGGTTTTCATAACATGATATTCAGCTGGATAGACACCGTAAATGGCAACTACCCACCCCCTTTGGATGCTAACCTGGTATTGATCTTGAGCTGCTCTTCTCCCTAATATTCAATCCAAGGCTGCACTAATATTAAATGCAACAAATAACAATTCTCGAGTTGTTTCCCTATGCATGTTAGCCTTTTAACAATTCTTCCTCTTCCATTTTTTTTGTAAAGGTTTAACCCATAATTTATATAAGAGATAACTTTAAATGATCCCATTCAACTATAAGATAGTTGAATTTTATTTCCTTGAATTATGGAAACTTAAATTTTACTCCCATCATTATTAAGTTAACAGAATCTATTATGAAAATCGCCAATATTATATTTCACTTACTAATGGTTAAGAACTACCACTATATTCACCAATTTTTGAAAATTTTTTCATTTACTAGCAATTATGAACTATCGCTAAAAAAGATGGCGTCGATTTATAAGTGCCATTAAATATTACTAAGCCGCCGCTATGGGTTACAGTAGTTAACTTAGTAACGATAAGGGCAAAATTTAAGTTTTATATAGTTGCAAGTATTACAAAACCACCACTATTATATTTCACTTACCGGTGGTTAATAATTGCCTATATTCACCAATTTTTGAAAATTTTTTCATTTACTAGCGCTTATGAACTGTTGTTAAAGATGATGACGTCAATTTATAAACGCCGTTAAATGTTACAAAACTACTGCTATGTATTATAGTTGTTAACTTAGTAATGGTAAGGGTAAAATTCAAGTTTTATATAGTTACAAGGGATGAAATCTAAATTTCCATCATTCAATGGGCTAAAATCAAACAATCCCATAGTTGGAGGGGGACAATTTTCCCTTTATATAATTAAAACTTGTGTTGGCAGAAGTTCAGTATGAACTTATGGAACAAGTTGTTCCAACATTCTTAACATTTGTCCAAACTATAGGGTTATCAACTAATGGGGTACATATATAATTTCTTGCCACCCAAAAGATTCACTGCCAATAAGCAAGTTCGTATAATTGTTGTATAAGTCTCTGCTGACTCACTGGACAACTGTCGACCTTGTTTAGCCAAAATTTATGAAACATAGCCAGAGTTTTCATGATTACTTTTGACTGTTAGCTATGCTGATCTGCAGGTTGCTGCCATTATGACTGTTTGGAGACAAATTCAACCCTATTATGCTGCTAAATTGTGGGATGAAGCCTTGAATAAACGACTTGGAACTACTGTATGTAACAATCCGATACAATGCTAAATTAAATACATAGGCTTAAGAGTTATGATACTGTAAACTAAAAGGATGTCTTCTATGGCAGTAGCTGGGATACTTGTGATCCATTGAAAATCAAAGTACATAGTAATCAATTGAAATTGATTATTGATATATATTCATATTATTTGTATTGTTCATTACTCCTCCATATAAAACCCTGCTATTATGTGAAATCAAAATTTATTTGTTGAAAATGAGTTAATAATTATGTTGGTTTTTGTTTCTACAGGGTCTTTCCCTTCCTGAAATTCTAGTGGAAATTGAGAAGCGTGGATATTCTTTTGATAAACTGCTGACAATTCCAGAACAGGATGACTGGGTTTACAGTGATGGGAAGTCAAGTTCTTGTATTGCTTTTGTTCTGTCATTGTACAAGGAGGCAGGGCTATTCGATCCAATTGCCAGTTCTATTCAAGTCACAGAATTTACGGTGAGTTTTCCCTCGTTAGTTTAGTTTGGTTTCAGTATATTTGCTAGCCATATTTGAGAAATCATGCGATTTTGTTCTTCTGTTACATCTTGAGTTATTCAGAGGGTCAGGGACTCAGGGCCACCCTGCCACCTTAATTCAATTAAACCAGCTGAAAAATTTGGCACAAGTTTTACAAACTTAGTTAAGCACATATGTGATTATTGTACAGACTAGTGACTCATCCTGTCCTTCAGTCCATTGAAATATAAAATCAAGTTGTTGAGAGGAATCAGCTACAAATTCAACTGCTTAATGACTTGGAAGTTGAAGAACTTGATTTTAGAATTTTGTGCATTAAGCGTGTACGAGCTTATCTTTGTGCTATACATGCAGATAAAAGATGCTTACATGCTCAATTTTTTCGAAAACAATTCAAGCCGCCTGCCAAAATGGTGCAATGATGGTGACAAAGAGAAGCTTCCTTACTGTCAGATCAAAGGGAAGTATCGAATGGAGCTACCTGGATACAACACCATACAACCATATCCTCATATGAATGAAAGGTGCCCATCTTTGCCTCCAATGTACACCAGATCAGAGAAATGCTAGCAGTCTTCAATTTTTCCCTCCCATTCTGGAGATGATTGTTCATCAGGTTGTCATGTCCTCTACATTTCAAGATAAAATAGGAAATATCAAACGAATGACTACATGCTGTGGTCAAGGAAAAAGGTAAAACCAATTTGACAATGTACGCGCATTTTAGTTGGGTTATCTTCGTAGCTAGACTGAATGCTTTCTTTCAATAGAGGGAGCATTCCTAAACACTGTGATTCACGGTACACAGGATTCGAATATCTGCCATAAATACAAAAATCAATTACAACTACAATCTCTCTTTCACCATGCATCCTCTGAATGCTCACATTTTCTCTAAGCCAGCAGCTGAAGCATGTCAAAGGGACTGACCACGCTCTTTCCCCCCCCCCCCCCCACATCTCAAAAGTTGGAAGGAAGCCAAAAATTTGTCTCTTTGAATGAAAAAGAACCCTTTTTGTGACATAAACAGGTTGTAGCAACATATAGCATTCTCTTTTAATTTCCTCATTTGCCCAATTTGATAGAAAAATTGGCTTCACTTTACAAGAACATTGAGCGCTCATTTTTATCCTTTTCAGCCTAGCAAGAGGGAACTATTTTTGTTTGCCCAAGTTTGATTTTGATAGAAGCAAGCCATATGTCATCACATCTAAAAAGCCATTTATTTCTAGATTTCTCGAGTAGAGTTAAACCGTGATTTGATATGCCAAAAGAATTTCGATACCACTTTTCAAAGGAGCTGGTGATGCACTTGGAATCCTAAGGATTATAAGTCGGGTTAATTCAGTGATTCAAAGATAAACTAGCTTGAAGAAAGGTAAAATTATAATGTCAAGAAAGGATTGAAAGAGAATTAATATCAAGTAATTCATGGTCAGATGCTTGTCCAGAACTTAATGTATCTCCTACATACATGCACAATGCATTTGATTGATATATATTGAAGCAGTTCCACAAGAGCTGGCATTTCAAAATGAAGGAGCTTGGCAATCAAGAGAAGTTCCTCGGCCAAATTTGAATTGGCAGTCCTTGAGAGGGCGTAGGCATAGGATCCCTACTGAAGAAATTGTCAGTAGATAGCTTCCAAGAGAACCGAGTAACCAGATAATGGATAGTAACTAGAGTCTCAATCCTAGCAAACTCATAGCCTGGACATATTCTTGGTCCTCCTCCAAATGGTATGAAGCAGTAAGGTGGAGTGGAACCTTGGTTCTCAAATCTACTTGGGTCAAACTTTGATGGTTCTTGGAATAAGCTTTCGTCCATGTGGGTCATTGATGTAACCCAGAAGATCTAAATACAATAGCAAGAGAATGGTTTTATTTGCAGAAAAACTGATAAGTGCACTTAATTTTGCTCACTTAAGAGTAATTATGTGCAAAGTTGACAGAATTTGAACGGGTAAGCTAGCGAATAAGTGTGATTAATTTAAATTAGACTCTATTAAATAGACAATGAACGATAATTGGTGAGGAAAAATATGAGTGAATATAGCATTACCCATGGTTGTCTGGTTTTATGAAAAACGAAAGCTCTGTCATGAAGATGAGATTTTGATCACTTACTTGCCACCCCTTGGGTATAATGTATCCATCATATTCAATATCTCTAAGGGCCTTTCTGAAGCCACCAAATATAGGAGGAAACATCCTCAGAGTTTCCAGTGCTACTCTCCAAGTGTACTTCATCTTTGCAAGGTCTTCCCATGTTAGAGATTCTCCCGATGTCTTGCTCTTTACTATCTCTTCTTGTTCTGAAAAGCAAGAGATTTCTCTAGTGAAGGCTCTACGACCAGGAACGGAAAAGTCATTAAAAATATCCCAATGAATCAAAAGATATGCCAATTTTATTATTTTATTACACAAGTCAACTAACTTGTCTAATAAAAGTTCAGAAAAAAGAGAGTTGCATTTCCATCCACACATAGCTCCTCTTGCAATTATACGCATTATATAATCTGAGTTCAACTGACTTTGTTGAGACCAATTTAATTTAAATTGCGACATCTGTGCAAATGCTAACAGAAGAAGTGCAAGTACCACATCTCAAAAGTTTATGCGTATTATAAGTAAAAATTCCAAAGTAATAAAATTTGTTTATATCACGGACACGCCCCCAATTCAAGTAGTCTATACAAACCTCCAAGAACTGATGCATAAATAGCAGGCTCGTTTGCTAACAGTCTGATAATGAAAGTGATTAAAACAGGTGAAGTGTCATGTCCAGCAACCATGACAAGCCTAACATTGTCGATGATCTCTTTCTCAGTGATCATTTCTTTGACTTCTCCGTCAAGCATGCAAGTTATAAGGTCCTGGCAAGGAGAAATTTTATTTTTCTTGAGTTCCATCTTCTTTTTGTTTAAAAGCTCCTTCAACATGTTCTGAATCCTTGAACTTGCTCTGAGGCTTCGGTTATACCGCGTCAAGGGAAGCTTAACTGGAACTGACCACATTCCTTCCATCATCTCCTGAAAGGAACTCAAGAACTTGTCTCTTTGCTTGCCTTGCTCCAGATCAAATAGAATGGAGCAAATTATGTTGAACGTGAGGATCTTCATTAGTGGCAAAACCTGTTAGCAATACAAAATAAATCCTAACTTTTTTTTAATACTTGTACAATTGACAATATGTGAAATTTTCATTATGATTTATTGGAAAAAATATAGATATACATGTTGGTTTGAAACAACATACCCTGACCTCATGCTTCCCTTGCCAGTGTATCTCAAGGTGCTTCCTTACTTCTTCATCCATTTTCTTCACATATTTCTTCAAAGATTCTGGCTTCAAGAATGAGACAAGTACATTTCTAACACGCTTGTGATCTTCCCCAATGAGTTCCAACAAAGTCCGCTCTCCCATAAGTATTCTGATGGACTGCGTTTGTTGGTTAGCGATTGAGCTACCATCATCAGTGAACACAAACTTGTTTGCAGCCTGTCCATAGATGAAAACAGTTGGTTTGCCAAACAGACTTAGCTTTGATATTGGACCATACTTTTTAATCCATTCTTCAACCCATTTTTCTGCAGTGTTGGCACGCATAGCTCGAAGAAGGCTGAAGCTTTGACCTATAATCGGGATTCCTAGTGAACCTGGAGGAACACTTTTTGATGATTTTCTTCTTCTTATAAGCAGAAGCAAAACTGGGAGAAGGAAAAGGAAAGTGGTAAGAAAAGTATTCATGATTAAGGTCTTCTTTCTATCGTTTTCAAACGGACACTGGTATTGAATATACTATCGGGAGTGTTTCGGTGAGGGGCTTTTAGAGAAAGATCTGTAGTTAGAATATAATATGCAAAGAGAATGGTTCTGATATCAGTCGGCTTTGTTGATTATCGATGAAATCATCCATTTTCGTTTCATGTGCATATTTTGGAATATTGAAACTTAATGGATATATTTTAATAAGATGTAATGTCACAAGGCAGCTCATAATTAAATAGGTGGAATCAACAAACACTTGGAGAGGGCAGATCCTATAGGGAGAAAGGACAAAAGATAATCTGAAGATGCCTGATATGGTTCTCTTTTGCATCAGAGAGGCATGAAAATTTTGTTTTCTGCCTTCTAAAAGGGCGTGCTATCCGATGGGCTTTCAATGAAGCCTGATATCTAATGTAGCATGCTGGATATTGGATGATTCATATCCAAAATGAAGCCTGATATGTTCGTCAGAATTTCAAATGGGCGAAAAAAAGGTTGCCCTTATGAAATATATATTCCCTCAGATCATGTTACCAAGTAAATACAATAAATTCCATGACTATATTTAGGATTAAGCCTTTATTTTTATAACTTGATCAAAAACAAAGTTTAATTATTTTAGCCTTAACTGCTGGCTATAACACAGCAAAACCGTACAGGTTTAATTACTCTATTGCTCTTTATAATTTAACTTAATTTATAATTAGATACTTACATTTTAAGAGTTTAACATTGAATCCTTGCACTTTTCGTTTCTAATTGGATATTTATTGTTATATTCCTATTAGATTTTTGTTAGCAATTGATCTATATAAAATATGAACTATTAGTAGTGTATAGAGTAAGAGATAGACGACTCATCCTTTCACTCAAAACACAAAATAATTTTATAGAATGTACTAATTTTCTCCAACTAATTTGCCACTTCAATATAAATAGAAATTACATGAAAGTTCAGAATTAACCATTGTTAAACCACATGAAAATGGCATTGTGTGCGCGCACTGATTGCTAACAAAACCAAGCAGAAAAATGACAAGAAGCATCCAATTACAAGTGAAAAATAAATAAAATGGTCCAATTCAAAAATTATTGAAACCTAACTAGAAATTGAGTGAAACTATTAGGAGAATAGGAATAACTTAACCTATATATCCTCAAAGCTAGCCGAAAGCAATATTAAGCACTCAGAATGTAGATAATTTAAGATGTCAGCTAGAATCAAACTATGATAATGGAGTGCAAGATGACAAGTCCCGTCGAGACTATGATCGAGTTACAATTTGTGAAGAAGTCAATTGACAACACTGTACAAATTTCATTACCAGATAAGTTTATTGTAGTTGGAGCAACATCAATGCTAGAAAGAGAAAAACGAATAGAGGAGGGATAATTGTGTGAAGTGGTAGAACAGAGAGAGTAACTTGGAGCAGGTGTTGTTATATGATCACTCTGCCTTGGCAAAGGCAGGAAGATGGTTGCCACCACTTGCTACTTTGTAAAGATAAAACCCAGTCATCAGAGCACTGCAACAACAGAATCACAACAATCCAATTAACTTTTAGTAGCTCTATATAAATAAATGATATGATATGCATTCGTAACTACGCAACGTGGAGTTTTAAGTTATCAAAAAACATAGCAAAGGCCTCACAACTTCAATAAATAATAATAATAATAATAACGGTTTTAAGAATGAATTATAACAAGAATGTTTACAAATGAATGAGCCAAGACTAGGCACCAAAGATTGCCAAAAAGGGGGGGGGGGGGGGAGGTAGTCCATCTGTGTTTAGTGAAAGGTGTGAAATTACAATATTAGTGGTGTGAAACACTAAAATGAAAAGACACTATGTAATGGTTGCTTGTGTCATATTTACATGTAGTGTATTTATCTGCAAATCAGCAATAGGATGACGGAAACTAATTTCACGAAAACTTAAATCAGAAAAAGATTGAGACTTAAAAGTTTTGAGTACATTAAAATGTTTCTTTTTTAATACCATTTTCAGACTTGAGTTTAATTAAAAATCAAGTTATTGAAGATAAATATTCTCCAAAATTTCTCCATTGTTTCTAATAGAAAAATTTACGAGATGGAAATAAAGTAATGACAAACTAATCTCTCCTAAGTATTCACTTTCTGCTAGTAGGAGCTCAATCAGACAGAGCAAAAATGTCTATCAGTCAAATTTTTGCTTAAATTTGAAAAGCTTGCTAGAGCCATTTATTGGTGTAACTGTAAGCTAATAAGATAGTAGTATTCTTGACATAAGTTAGTAATAAACTTTTACAGAATACAAAAGTTGGAATTAATGATTAGTGCCTTCAGACAAAAAGTAATAAAGCATAAAATTAGATAGTAAATGCTAAAAATTTCTATTTTTTAAATTTACCGGATTAACACTGTAGTTAAAAATATTACAGAACACACGTAATGTGATCTTTGTACTAAGTAAGCCTCAATTTACCTTATGCCTGCAATGATACCAGCAGGTATAAACTTAGACGTCTCCATATATCGTTGTCCCATCACCCAAGTCAGTATGGCTACACAAACTGTTTTGCAGGGCACAAATTAGAAAGGAAAAAGGAATTTTCTCACATTATGCAGACTGAGAAAGAATATCCTTCAAGTTTCATATTTATGAAGAGGGATCATTGCAACAAACATCAAACTTAAAAGACAAATTCAGTAATTAAAAAAAAAAAAGTAGAAGAAGAAGAAGAAGAAGAAAACACCGATACCAAAGATAGGCGTAAATTCAAAGTGAAAGTTCACAATGTATCAGACCTCGGGTATTTTAATGCAAAGGGAAGAGATCGATTTTGTTTGTAGCATGTAGGACTCGGAAAAGAATAGGTGGTTAGTTCAAGACAATGAAGTCAAGTCCATAACACAAAACAGCATATCAAATATTGTCTCATCATAGATATTCCTAATCAGGGATAAACCCAACATTTCCTGCCTCTTTGGCATGCCTTATTACAACAATTCATGAAAAAAATCATCAACACCAATTCAACACATGATCCAAATCAACCACTAAGAATGAAATTAAACAACCCTCGAATAAAGATCAAAGTAGAAGAAAGAAAGGAAAACCTTACAAGTTTCAATAATCAAAGCAGGATACGAGTTCTTTCTCTTCTCAAAGGCTTTGAGACTCAAATAGCCAGCTATAATAAGCACCAAGCCAGAGCCTACTCCTCCACAAAGAGAAGCCATGCTCCCTTTCCTAAGGTACCCAAATAGTCCTCCACCCAATAATATCAACCCGTATGGAATCGTAAAACAGAAATCGTGCATTTTCTCCGATTGGGTTTTCCGGGAAAACCAGAGATGGAAGACGAGAATTGATCTACTAAGTCTGAAACTTCACCTGTTCATCAACTTGGAACTCAATTAAAGGCGTGTGGAACCCATGGGTCAAAAAGTCTCCCATCATTCGAGTTTACCCCTGGTCTATTATAAAATTTCAAAGTTGTCCTCAACTGCTCCGTACCTAACGACGTCGTTGTTATTTCCTTCTTCAACCTAGGGTTATCCACTTTGTCCAGGCCATGGCGTGCTTTGGGACCCGGATTCGAGCCAAGAACCGACTCAACTTGCTCTGTTCCTTTTCAAATCTATTACAAAAACAGAAGCCTGTTCCGCGGAAAACCCGGAAAATGTCGATGAATCAGGGAATATCCCAGAGACCTATTTGCCCGGCTTGCTTCAAACCTACTCGAACATGTCTCTGCTCTCGGATCCTGACCCCGCGTATCGAAAATTCGGTGAGTGTAACTGTCCTACAGCATGCATTAGAGAGTAAGCATCCGCTTAATTCTGCTAGAATTGCCAAACTAGGATTTAATAATCTGAATGTGGCAACCGTTTCTGATGTTAATTTTGAAGCTCGGCTTGTAATTCGGTTGAAGGAACTAGAACCACATTCCGAGTTGGAATTTGTTAGAAATGGAACAGATAGTTTGGTTTTACATCAGGCTTTTGAAGATCGAGGTACGCAGAAGTTAGTTGATGAAGATGTTGAAGCAATAGATTGTGGAAGAGCAGATGCGGGAATGTTAAAACCAGAGTATAGCAAGGAGGAAAAGGATTCTAGCTTGATTGTTGCTGCTGCTGTTAGGTGCAGTTTGAGAAATGATTCTTTTACGTTGAGTGAAGCTGTTAGTGATTACATAGCTGACCCAACTGATGAGAAATATCCAATTAAAAGTGTAGATGAAGATAATGAAGGTCCTGCTATTACCGCTACCATTGGTAAATATGGTGTCATCAACTCACTTTCTCATATTTGGGAACCGAAATTTCAATGGGGGAAGCCAAGTTTTGACAAGATTTTAGCTTATCCCAAAGCTTGCGAAGCACTCTCTAAAGGATTTTCTGTAACAAAATTTCAAAGGAAGCAACTGAATGGGAGCATTGACTTGGAAGAAGATGAGGAATTTCAGTTAGAGGTTCCTCATGGATCAGTATTGCTATTCCCTTCTGATAAAGCTGTTGATATTAGTGGTCTAGATGCTATTGGTTTTGAGGTGAAAAATTTGATCGTTTTGGATGGAACCTGGGCTAAGGCAAGGAGAATTTATAGCGAAAACGCTTGGTTGAGGACTCTACCACATTTGAAGTTGGAAATGAATGACATGAGCTTATATCGTGAAGTAAGGCATCAGCCTAAAGTTGGTTATTTGTCCACAATTGAGAGCATCGTATATGCCTTGAGGGCAATAGGGGAGAATCACGAGGGCTTGGATAATCTCTTGGATGCTTTTGAGTCCATGGTCGATGATCAAAGGCGTTGTAAGGAGGAGAGGCTGAGTAAGCGCCCTGCTACTTGGGTTCTTTCTTCCTCTGGTGAGACAATTTCATCAGAGCAATGGCATCTGATTTGGAATCCGAAATGTGAAACTTTTTGCAGTAAACCAAGACCAATATGTTTCTCTGGGGAATTTTTGGCTTCCGAATTTTTCCTATGACTATATTCTGCTCAAATATACCTCTGTATATTTTCTGTATTATTGGAGAAAAAAAATGAAGACTCTTTCCATGCCACATCTGCCGCATGAATATAGGAGCTAACTGAGATACGACAGCTGAATACTGAACCGGTGAATGATATATTAAGAGGCCAACGGGGAAGTTGTCGTGCGAACTGGCCCCAGGAAGACGCCGTCCTTGGGATTAGCCTTGGCAGACCGGATTGTTTGGATTCATGGAAGATGCAAGACGTAAGATTATTGACAAGAAAGTAAACAACAGTTAAGATATGCAATAGAAATTTTATCAGCATTAAAGACATTATGAAGGGAGCAGTCATCTTCTATATTTGCATCATAAACTCTTCTCCGTTGCACAGCTCAACAGTTCGACACCACTAGAATTATAGTTTACGTTAAATGCAAAAAATTTCATTATAAAACAACGATTCTACAATGGAGAATTATCTCTGACAGATAATCATTTGAATAATATCGGTGGCCAACCCGATTTATTTTGCCCCTCTATTAACACTTTGTTTATTTGGGGTAATTATCATAAAAAATGAAATTTCAACCCTTTTATCACATAAATTATTTTTAAGAAAAATACTTTAGCCTCTGTTGAATTTTAATAAAATTATATGTGCCTTACTTCTAATTTTAAAACATACATAGACTTCCATTGAAATATAAAAAAAGTTACACTTAAATCTAAATTTGAATTTTTTATTACAAATTGGTGAAAAAATATGATCAAGTTGAAATCTAACGATTAGAGATATTTTAAACATTTTGTGCTAAAAAATGTATTGATTGAGTTCAAATAGATAAAGTATTATTAATAAAAAATAATATTTTAATGTAAATCTAATAATTTTTTTAATTATTTAAATTTAAAAAGCTTATATGTGATAATAAAAATACTTAAAATATCTTTTAATGTTTAATTTTAATTAAGATTCTTTTTTGTTCATCATTTTATTGATGAAAGATTTAAATTTGAATTTAATTAAAATAATTTTTTATATTTCAAAGGAAGCCTGTATAAATTTTGAAATTAATTGTGATCAAAATAGTTTCCTCTTTTTTTAAACAAAGCAACGAAATTAAACTGAACAAACAAGGTCATGGTAAATAGAATTTGCTGATCATATTATTTCATGGAAGTTTAAAATTTGCTCTTAAACTTATTATTCATATAGTCTCAACTCCTTATGTATTTTTATGCAAAAAAGTAGATACATAAAAAAAAATATACTAATTGTTTATTTTTTAATGAAAATAATTGATGCGGAGGAAGTGTTTCTTTTTGTAAATTAATTTTGACACTTCATCTGTTTATACTAAATAGAAAGAGCATTGGAATGGGATGAATTTCATTTTTCAATTTCCAAAATAGTTCATGTTTACATGTTCAAAATTTTAAGAAAATGAAGGATAATCCTGTAATTTTAATTTAATTATTAAATTTAAAAATCAGACACTAACTCATTTCTCCCCCCCCCCTCCCGCTTGCAATTTTAAAATATAACTTTCTCATCTAACATTTATAATTACTTCTTTTTCTCTCTTATATAACCCACTCAATATCTCTTACACAAATTATCCTAGCTCAATTTTTATTTTTTTATAAAACTTTAATTCATATATTATAAGCTTAAAAAATTATTTAAGTAAAATTTTAATTTTTTTAATTTATAATTAAAAATATTTTTCAATTTCCTAGATAGCTCTTGTTTATATGTTCAAAATTTTAAGAAAAATGAAGAACAATGTTATAATTTTCATTCAATTACTAGATTTAAAAAATTTAATATAATTTTCATAACTAAGCATACCAAGAGGCTAGTATTATTAGAAAGACAATTGTTTCTTTTTTTTTTTCAATAAATAGAAAGATAATTAAATTATTAAATATATGTATGTAAAAATTAAAGATTGAATTCTAAATTTAGTAAAAGGTATAAAATCTTCGAAATACATTAAATACTACTTAAATCAAAAATTGTTTACGACAATTGTTTCTTTTTGTTTTTAAAGCCCAGTGTTCTCATCCTTATTTAACAATTTTATTTATCTACCATCGTCAAACTAATGCATCCTTCATAGTTCGTGTGATATTAATTGCCCAATACTTACATACCACAATTGTAATTTGTGCTATGCACGACATATTTTCCTCATTTTGATAAAAATTATTTTTAAAAAAATATAATTATAAATATTAAAATAAATTATTTTATTTATTTAATATTAAATATAAAATAATTTTAAAATAATTTTAAAAAAAATTACTTTTTCATTATGATATCTTTAGAAATTTTTAATTTTAACTATTAATATATGTAATATATTATAATATTTTGATTATTATTTAAAAAGTTCATAAAAATATATTATTTATTAATATATATATATATATATATATATATATATATATATATAATATCTTTTATGAAAAATACTTTCTCATGAAATAAATGGAACTTTCATCTTTGATTTCAAACTCTGAAAGTTGCGAGATTAACTATATGAACACACGTCGTTTAGTGATTTTAAATCGTATGCACTGTTTAACTGTAAATTAAGTACGAGGTTGTTTTTACATTATTGATTAATATATTTAAGTTAAACTTTATTCCTTTTTAAAGAATCGGCACTCGACCTGCCCCTGTTTTACTATATTTTTCTACAAATCGTATTTGCAAAATCTCCAAATTCTCACTTTTTTTTAATTGTATTACGGTGTAATTGTTTAAGCAAATTTGATAATCTAACACCTTGGAAAATATATTTTCTTTAGAAAGATAATAACACAGAGAATAATAGCAATCTAAAAAAAAAAAGATGTGCAAGTTACTGTAGACCAACCCAATTATCTTTTTTAAAAGGTAAAAGGTAAAATACACTGCACTCTAAACTGAATTTTAAAATCAACTTATCCACTCAATCGAAACCATCTATTTTGACCTTAATTTTAATGAAAATACGCTTATTATATTAAATTAACTTTTAATTATGATGTCTTTTTTGAATAAAGATAAAAATGGTTAAATCACTAAGTATATAGTATTAATACCAAGAGAAGAAAACCACCTTACCTATTGGACCAAAACATCCTACCATGGATTGAGAGCATCACCACTTGCAGAACTTTTGATTTGGCAAAAATCCTTATGTTAATAACGGAGACATATCCTTGACTACAGTCTGCACTTCCAACGGACTAGCTTCTGGATTCTTGATCGTGCTAAAACAATTCCAGTCGAGAAGCTATGTGATTAACTTGTGCACCCTTGCAATCAGAGTACTAGTCAATATTGAAGGTTGAGGAACATATCACTAGTTCCTGTTCGTGTGATTGGGTAAGAGTATTCATCCTTGAATTTTAAGCTTCTCAGTCCATTGAATAAATAATTGCAAGAACAATTAGTCATATCATATATGCAAATAAATTTCTGAATAAGGCAGTTGAATTTTCTCTCTTGAAATGAGAATTAATTCGCATGAAATGCTTCGCCAGATGTAAGGCCTCTTCCGCATTAGGTAACTTTCCCTTAAGGATACACTTGTTTCTGCAGAACCGTGTTGTGTAAAAGATTAAACACGTCCGATATATTATTAGCATTGTGCACTTCAACCTGATTTGAGTTCTGTACCAAACATGTCCTAACCCAACACACTGAACTTGAGTAAAAAATCAAGGTATGCATACCTTGGGCATGTGTCTCATTTGCAACCCTTAGATTCTTTTTCAATTTTAATCCATGGTTGTGATGGCAGACTCGCATACCCGTTCTGCAAGTCATGTTATTCATATTCTTTTTAAACCTAACTAGTACAATCAATTATAAAAAAAAATTCAAGTAAAATTCTACCCAAAAATAAAAGAAAGTCATACAAATGAATGAGGTGTGAATTAATATAAAAAATGCTATCATTATATTTTTAACTAGATTTTAAGTCTATTCGATGCATTAGATTTACTTTCATTTAAATTAAAATTTATTTAAAATATTTTTATAATAATAAAGATATATGAGATAAATTAATTTAATTAAATAGAATTTTTAATATATTTAAAATATTTTCATAATAAAAATATATAA
Organism: Sindora glabra; assembly: GCA_020226215.1. Taxonomy (NCBI): domain Eukaryota; kingdom Viridiplantae; phylum Streptophyta; class Magnoliopsida; order Fabales; family Fabaceae; genus Sindora; species Sindora glabra. The sequence goes on along the minus strand of CM035226.1, from coordinate 1,324,605 downwards.
TATTAAAGAAAAAACATGCAATAAACTAAATAAAACATTATGAAAAAAAAAATAACAAGTTTGCACCTTGTATACAAGTATTTAATTAAAAAATTTTATATAATTTCATTTTTATTAATTATATAACATAAAAATTATGTATAAAAAATAATTAAAAATAATATATTATAATATTTTAATTATTATTTACAAATTTCATAAAAAATATATAATTTGATAAAATGATTAAGTAAGTAAATGATGAAAACTAATTTTTGATTTTTCAAAGTTGAAAAGGATGATTTCTAACCACCCCAAATTTAAAGGAGGGTGATTTATAATTTTGTCTAAAATTAATTTATACACTCTTATTTATCAATAACTAATTATTAAATACATTTATTAAATCTTTTTACTTTTGAGCTTTAAGGCAAGAAAAGTGTACTTAAATTTCTAGCTTGGGTCACAAAGAAAAATATAAGCATAATTTATAATTTTTATTTCTTTAAAAGATAATAACAGGTTAACAAGAAAAAGGCCAAATAGAGCATGTTGTTTCCTAGCCACTTATCCATATTTTCCTAGTTGATTAGTATAGATATTCATACCTTGAGTTTTTGCTTGAGGTATGAAAGAACTCATCTAAATCTAATGGAAAAGGTTAATGTCAAACCAAAGAGTTCTTGAAAACAAATACAAAATAAACAAATCCTTGACATTTTTTTTTCGCTTTCTACATAATACATAAGTATCAAGCACATTAATATTTCTATTATAGCCATTTTTATAGTACTCCTATGGGTTTGGAATCCATAATGACGTAGTCAAATAAAAGTCATTAAGTGAACATTCATTATCAGTTATTTGTGTATAGTCTTATTTAATGGCTTTCATTTGATCACCTCATTATAGGTTCCAAATCCATATAGGTACCATCGAAGTCACCTGTTATTGTCGAGAACATCTGAAATAGGAAGAATGTGATTGCATAACTTCCATAGAAAATTATAATTCTAGAAGCCAATTAAGCTTCCATAACCCAATCCATGAAAAACTATCACCCTATCTTCTAGATTAACAAGAACTTAGTAACCATTTTTTATTGTATAAGAACCATTAGCTGTTACAGTCTAAGAAAGCTAGTTTCAGGACCTAATTTTTGAAATTGGAATTTTTTTATGTATTTAACTATTTCTTTTGGAAAATAAAATATAAAATATAAGTATAACAAACCCATAAAATAAAATTTTGAACATTTTGTTATGGTTAACTGCCTATTTAATATTATGGGTTAAGTTAAAACTTTAAAGGAACTAGTATAGAAAAAAAGATAAAATTTTGGTAAATTTAGTTAAATGTTTGTCATAAGTTATTTTTTCATTCAAATTATGATATATATATATATATATATATATATATATATATATATATATATATATATATATATTAATTGCTTTATTTGAAAAAATCATGATATAAAAAATTATTGTAATTATTAATAATAATTAATAAATATTTAATTATGAAAGGAGAACTTTATTGTTATGACCTTCTTTAGGGTGTGACCAATGTGAAATCCAACACTTTCTACTAATGGACTATCCTTAATCATAATTTAAACCATCAATTTATATTAACATTTATAATTTCAAAATATTAATGTTTTAGGATATTCATTTTCAAACGGAAAAAGGAATTATGTCTACTCATAATCTCTAACACATTTTAAAATAAGTTAATTTAACTAATACTTTTGCATTATAACTTATATTATCTATGATATCTACCTATTAATTATTTTATTACAACTCAAGACTTTCTAAGAAAGGTTTGAATGAAGTTTCCACTATATACAACCAAAAATATTCATTGTTACCCTAACCTAAGCGTAAGAAAGACCTTTAAAGGATGTATCCTTATTATAGTGATGTTGGAGTCTCAACTTATGAATTCATAAAATAAAAATATAGAGGGATAATTTTAAGACTTAATAAGTAAACATTCTAAAACAAATAAATTACTACTATTAAGAGCTTATTGATTAGTTTTACCCTACTATAGTTTTGATATCCATTTCATACAATGGACAACACAAGTTTATTGGTATCAAAATAATATTTACATAAGCACATATATCCATCACTACAATTTCACAAGTTTAACTATAACATTCTCAAATCACTCAATGTAACTCACATCTATGCTTATTCCTTAGAAGTCCTTCCTTATCCCTCTAACTCATCTTTATCTCTCACAAGCAAATACCAAATTTGGTGTTTAAGCCATAAAAATCATCAATTTGCCTTCATCTTATTTTCCATGAACAATAATTTAAATAAAGTCTAACCATTGCAAAATTTGATTCATAACACATATTCACATAACATAATATTATTATGCCTTTTTGTATAGCCTCAAATTGATGGTATGTGTCATAAGAACCAATCATATAGATAATTGAAATAATACATAATGTATTATATTTTATTTCAGGCAATGCAATTATTATATTTTATTTTCAATTTTGTGCAATTTATAACTTAATATAATAATTATCCCTGAAATAATTTTACTATTTCTAAAATACCCTTAGTCAAGTATTATTACGAAAAGGATAGTAATAGTACATTGAGACTGGCATGTATAGTGACTGATCATTATGAATCATGGATATATGATATTAAGTCAATACATAAGTACATTATTAGTGAACAAATGTACTAGACAGATTCAATATGAGAATACTGCATGAATAAGACTTGTGTCATTAGTAGTTCTCATATGGTCATTGCATATAATCCTTTGACCTGAAATCACTATAGTCCCCTACATGAGGGGTTACTCACTTTGATACCGTTCTATGTCACCTTTAATCATGATGACAAGTAAGGCATTAATTAGGTGTGTCACGAATCATACAGAGGGAAATGAGTGATGTAGATGGAATTTTGTTACTCTTATAAAAAAGAAATATATCCTTGGGCCCCTTGATTGAGTAAGATTTAGAAATATATGGCCATACTCAAATGGATCAATATGTGATATTGATTATTTATTTTGAAGTCTACTCAGTATTAAGAAATATAAATTGAACTTTGACGAGGATGACACTCTCCATGCCTCCAGTTCAATTTGGATATTATTACAAAAAGGATTATGATGTAAGTTGATCATGTATTAGGTAGATGTCGAATTATAGATATTCTTACTCCTTGAGTGGCAGTAATGTATTGCTAGATATTGCTCACTATTTATGACTCAATAATGAGTCATTATCAACGTAATAAGAACCTACAAAGTCACACAAAAGGAGTAGGAATAAGATAATAATTAATTAGACTTTAATTATATTAATATCCAATTAATTGGACTTATTTTCGTGCATATATATATTATTAAATAATAATATATTTTTCATGTAATAAATATAATTATTATATGATATTATTTAATATTAAAGTAATATCAAATATTTACGTTATCATATATTAAATAACTATATTATGAGATAATAATATTTTGATATTTGATAACTATATGTAATTATCTAATATAAGATATTTATATTATAAGATAATATTATTATCTAATATTAGATAATTAATAGATAAGTCCTATCTCTCCTTATTATCTCTAGGATAAGGATAAGATAAGTTGTTAAGTGTGATTAAGATTTTGAAAGCATTATCCTAGTAAGACTAGGATTGTGACTTGCCTAAGTTCTATAAAAAGGGACTTGAGAGCAGTACTTTTAATACACACTCATAACTTCTATAAAATCCTAAATCACTTAGAAAACATCCAATCCTAAATCCTAGAGAGAAAAATGTATCCTAGCATATTCGTAGAGGGTGAGAGATCATTGTTTACTCCGTGTGGATACCGTAGAGATGTCGTACCTTCCGACCAGCGTTTGATTCATCCGCTCTCAAGTTTTGATCAATAGAAATACGAGTGCCCAATAGGTAAAACTCTAATAATTAATTTATGCTTTTTGCATGGATCCTAGGTAAAATTCGGATCAAATTTTAAATTTCTGCTGCATGTGATAATTCGAATTCCCAACACAAATCACTCATTCAACATCATATAATGCATAATAGCTCATATTATCATCATGGAACAAAGTATAAGCTTTAAAACTATTGCAATAAATAATATCTAAAATTACATAAAGTATAATCGATTATGCATCCCTAAATAGCAACTTTACATAAGTGTACAATTAGTATATAATTGATTATATAGTTGATTGTGCTATTTCAAAAGGCAAAGCTCTTAAGTATAAACAATTATAAGCTTTTAAAGAGTAATTTTTTAAAAGGGACATAATCAATTATGTAATGTATTATAGTTTAGTTTTTTACATAATATACTACAAAAACACTTACCATCCAAGAATAATTCATTAAAATTTCATCCCTTTAAATACAATACTTAAATAACCCACCACATATTGCAATTATATCACTAAATATGCTAAATTCAACAAAAAAAATGAATCAAAACCACGTAAATCACACATTTTCTCAGGACATGAAAAATGAAATATAGCACCAACTAATTCAAATCTTTTAAAAATATCCAAATCTAATTAGAATGCTTATTCACCTTCTATGGAAGTGTTATTAAGTGAAAGAAATTATGGTTTGCTTCCTCTTAATTATCCAAAAACAAAAGTTTAAGGTTATGGCTTCAAGATCTCTTTGTGAGCCAAATCCTTTAATCATTTCAAACCAAAGGAAAATGAGAAAGCAATTCTACAAAGATTGAAATATAAGAGACCTTACCTTGATTAGGTTAAAAAGTGTCGAAGGTCAATAGAGATTGGTGTCTCTCTTTATTCTTGCTCTTTTTAGTTGCAATACTAAAAAAACCTACTATATATTATAATTATATCACTAAATATGCTAGATTCAACCAAAAATTAAATCAAAAGTGAATAAATTTCACATTTCCTCAAGGTTTATGAAAAAAAAGGAAAACCTAGCACCAACCAATTCAATTTTTTCAAAAATATCCAAATCCAATTGGAATGCTTATTCATCTTATAGTAAGGGGTTACTAGGTGAAAGAAATTGTGGTTTGCTTCTTTCGAATCATTCCAAAATAAAAGTTTAAGATTATGGCTTCAGAATCTTTTTAAAGCCAAATCATTTAATCATTTCAAACCCAGAGGAGAATGAGGAAGAAGTTTTACAAAGATTAAAGTTTAGGAGATCTTACCTTGATTAGGTTAAAGAGTATGGATGGTTAATGGAGATTGGTGTCTTTATTTATGTTTGCTGGATGGAAAAGAATAAGAAGGGAAAAAGATAAAGATTGAATGTTTTGGTGAGAAATGATGAGTAATGACTAAGAATGGGGGAAATAAGGAGAAATATAATCAAGGATAAAATTGAAAATGTGTGATAAGTCTCCTCCACTTCCAAATGCTAACCTTTAATTATAATTAATGTTTAAATATTTTATAATGATCTTTTTTTAATTATTTCATACAAAGTTTTAACACCATTTTATACTATAAATAAGTTAATTTTTAATTTATTAACTCAATTAATAAATTCTAAATTACCTTTTAAAGTTATTTTATGTATTAACTTATCAAAAAAAAGTTTTGATTTAATAAACTAATTTGAATAACTTGTAATTTATAAGTTTTTACCTTTTTGAATTTTTGTAAATCTATCATTATTATTTTTATTAATTCAAGTTCCATTTTGTGTAAATAATTGATAGTTTATAGATTAGCTAATTGTACAATAAGTATTTCATAAAATTAACTATTGAATTATCTGAAATTATAAAAGGACATATTAAGAAAAAAAAGATATATGATTTAAAATAATTCATATTTATCTAAAAATTAAATTATATTGATATAATTAATATATTTAAAATAAAATAAAATATTTAATATTTAATTAATTACATTCTATAAATTTATATATATTTATTTAATAATTTTTATTTTAATATTTAGAACATAATTATAATTATTTAAAATATAATTAATTATATTTTATGATATTATATTAAAAAAGATATGAATTGTAAATTAATTAAAAAAATAAGGATAGATTTAAAAAAAAAAACTTAAAGAGATAGTAACTTACTAACTCAAAGCTTATTTTTTTTAAAATAAGTTAATACACAGAATACTTTTATAGAATAACTTATAACTTTATTGATTAGTTAATTTATTTATTATACTAAATGAAGCCTTAACGTTAACATAATTATATATTATTTTAAACTTTAAATGTATAAAAATACATATGTAAATAATTGTATAATATCATAAAATATAATTAATTATATTTGTATATAACTAATAATAAAATAAAATTTATATAAGTAAATAAATATGTAAGCTTATAAAATATAATTAATTAAATATTAGATATTATGTTTTTATTTTAAATATTCTAATTGTAATAATATAATTTCATTTTAAGATAAATATAAATTATTTTAATTTATATATCTATTTTATTAATATGTTATTTTATATTATTTTATAATTTTAATTAATTTAACAAATAATTTTATAAAATATTTTTTATATAATTAGTTAATTTATCAATTATTAACTAATTAATTTATTAATTATATACATGAAATAGAACCTTTATCTCATATTTTATTATAATAATTTATTATATTTTATACAAATTATTTTAAATTTCAATGTCTATAACATTTGCTAGGTGTGCAAATGAGTTGAATTGAGCTGAATATTTACATATTTAAGCTTGAGCTCGGTAATATTAAAAGAGCTTGAGCTCGAGCTCATCGAGCCTAAGAAATTCAAGCTCAAGTTCAAGCTCAAACTTGACTCGAACACGAGTCGAACTTGAGCTTAAGTCATCCTCATATTTCTTGCTATATATTTCTTCAATTTCTATTTATCTATCGTAGTTAATCGATTCCTCATGTATTAAGAAAATAGTTTTATTTATTTATTTTTAATGAACTTTCTAAGATTACTTTTTATACATAAAATTTAAGATAATTAAAAATAGAGATATAAATGTAATAGAATAAATGTAAGTGACTTAGTTGTATAGAATAATGAAACATTTATTAATGAAAAAGAAAGGTAGATTATGAAAAAAAATATTTAATATTTCATTAGAATTCTAAAATGATGGATAAAAAAGAATAAAAATTTTCTTCAAAATACAACAAATAAAAAGGAATAAGAGCTCAAACTCGAGCTTAAATTATACTTAAGCTTAAACAGATTCAAATAAGTTTAAGCGAGTTGTAATGAGATTGTAACATTTTAGGTTGTTTTTCCTTTTAATTTTTTTTTGTAAACATTACTAAGGAGGCTAAAAATGAGTATTTTAAGCAAACTAAATTAAATTTAATTTAAGAAATACAAATCTAATCCAAAGTCATTATGTGGTTAAGCCTTAAAGCATGAATGAAAACATGTTACATGAGATCAATAGTTAGGAAAATGAGAATTAATTTGTAAACAATAATCTCATTAATAAGTTTGCATAAGATATGGCCCAAAACTTATATCATTTCCATTATCTAGCAAAAATTGTTAACAAGTTGTTCATATTATAAGAAAATTTGCAAACCTTGTTACTGGAAGGAGATGTAGGAATCTTTATATGCAGAAAATAGTTTGTGGAAAAAGTTCTCTTTTTAATATCCTTGATTGCAACATTTATTAATAGTAAACAATCTATTACTACATCCTTGAATACTGTACAAGCCAAATTCATATAATAAAATGTAAGAATCTTGATTTAACCAATGAAGTTCATAATCACCAAATGAAATATCAAACTGCAAAGGACAAAATCTATAAAAAAAGATGCTTGGGTGCAAGATTCTATGGACAAAATTATAAGTAAACATATTAAATGAGAAACTCAATATTCAAGGCATCACTTATTAATTTTTTTCTATTTAAATTTTTAACTTGAATAGTTAGAGAAGTAAGTTTAAAAACTACATAGTTACCTAAGTTATTAAAAATAAAATGAAAGGATGGAAAAGGGAAAAGAAATAAATTGCACCAAATCCACCTTGTCCAATAAAGGAATCATCCTTAGAATCATTGGTTACTATTACAAGCTCTCGAAAGTTAAATATCCATCCTTTATGGGAAAAATTAATCTCTGCCATAGGAGGTGATTCCAACCCCTATTCTATATTCAAACCATACCATGTTAAATCTAAGTTTATAATTATTATAACAATTTAATAAGGCATGTTCTAAAGGTTTTAGCAAAAAGTCAAAATAACTAAATGGCATTCCACTTGTACGCTATAATTTTTTTTAGTCAAAATATTTATGTGATTCACAAATAGACCAGGAGAGAATTTTTAGTAAAAGCAACTCATGAGCAAAGTATGGGAACGATTAAGAATAGGTAGTTTCCTTTAAGATTGGTAAAAAATATTAACTTAACATGTAGGTTTGTATTCTATTCTCATACCTATCTTTCAAATAGAACATGGAAGGTGCATTAGACCTAAAAATTATTACTAGAAAAGAAAGGAGTATCTGATAAAATGATAAGTGTCTATTTAACCCATACTTATGACACTAAAGCGATTAAAAAAATTACAAATTTCAGAAAAAAAAACCCACTAGTGTTGCAAAATTGTATTCTTTTGAGGTAATTTTAAAATTGAAGGAGATAAGTTATTTTTGCAGAAGATTCTGCAACCTACAATAATAAATAATTTTAAATAAACATGTCTTTTGAAAATGTAGCACATAATTACATATAATTGACATAGGTACAATCATATTCAGATAGAAGATGATGAACTTGACAGTGCTTATTTCATCAGTTTAATACATACTACTACTAAAATACTCTCAATGTCCAGAATCAATCTTTGGCATAAATTTCAATCATGCAAAGCAGGGCAAATTCATTATGCTAAGACTCTATCATGCAGAGTAGAGACATAAAATGCCTTTTTCCTTTAGACATTGATAATAAAATCTAAGATCTCTACTTAAATTGCATTCCACCCAATCACCTGGGCAAAGACTAAGTTGATGCAGCTCAAAGGTTTTAATTGCCATCACTCTTAAAGGTTTTAATTCCCAATCATATATGCAAAGGCTACATTTGCTTAATATATAAGTGAAAAGTCTAGTAGCTTAGAACAAGGCCTTAAACAAGTTTTTATTGTAGTTTAGACTTCAAGATGATAAACAAAAAAATATTCCCAATTAGAAAGAAGATAACTCTAAAGCCATTAATCAATTGTCCAATTATAAAGGGCTTAGGTAATATGTTGGAAGTCTTAAGAAAGAAAATAAATCAAAGATAAAGAACCTAAACCTCCTTTAAATTGAAAAGCTTACAAAAATTATGTATAGAACCTATGGAAACTTCATTTGTTGAATAATTAGAATAAAATCTAATGCCAATTCATTTAGATTTACACAAAAACTAAGCAAATTATAATTAAACAAAAAGGGCAATACAAATAAATAGAATTCTAAGCCTAAATCCACAATGAATTACTCAAACCAAGATCCAATAATCTTAATGAACAAAATCATAGAACAGCTAAATTTTTTAAATAGAAAATCTAAAAGAATCGGGTAACATAAAATGTAAACAACATTTTGCTGTAAAATGAAGGTAGAAAGCATAATAGTTTGCAAAAGAACAAGAATTACTTCAATATGAAAAAAAAGTCTTACAACCATCTAGATGCTTTAAAAGGCTACTCACAATTGATGCTTGGCAACCATTCTAGCATGGGATTCAAATGATTGACACCTGGTAGCCATTTCCCTATTTGTAACCCCTAAGTAATTTCTACAACACACATCAGACAAGTTATACAAGGAAGGATAAGGATTAAGTATAGATGAACATGTTAATAATAAATAATATTAAGCACCTGTCTTTTGACATAGTAAGCTAATTTAGCACTATTTAGTAATCTGTTTGGCATAAAAAATAATTTATGTAAATCATTATCCCTAATAAAAGAACAAAATTTTAGTTCACAACTACAAAAGCTAAATTATTATAATTTGCAAAGAGATTAGAGAGAAAGTGAAGCATAAGCATTAAGTGACTTCATCCAAATTAAAGCAACAAATAAATAAGATAAAAAAAACCTTCTCTTAATGTAGTTATCAGCATTTATCTTTGGCTATACACCAATGTAGGAACTTAATTTGCAAAATAGGTTAATTATGGCTATCCATGATTGAGTTCACAATTTAACTAACTAAAGAGTAGTGCCTTTCTAGCTTTATTAATTTCAACAAAAGTGACCTCCACAATTTTTTCAAGAGATACAAAATGGCCTAAAACTAATTTGTCCATAAAGTAACCATGTTAAAAACTAACAAATTACAAAAGTGACCTATATTCATTTAATAGAGTTTTTTAAAATTTTGGCCAATGAATATAGGTTACCTTTTAATCAACCAATTTAAAAACTTATCTTTCAAAAATAAACCAAATACTAAAGTTTTTAATACTAATATAAGATGTTCTTACAACCATCAATTTTGTCATAAAACACCGATAAAATAAGCTAACAACTACATAACACCAATAACTAATAAGTATGATAACTAGCTAAAATAAAAGAAATAAACACTATAAGAACTAATTACTCTAAGCACTACAACTTCTTTATGCAACGTTAATGCCCAAAATTAACTCTTGAAATTACAAAGTGGAAAGAAATTGTCACATTGCAAACAACCAAATAAATCTAAAAATAACATACTTCATGCATAAATAAATTAAGAAACTCAATAAGGATATGAACCTGAATCTAAAGGATTGGAAGTGTGATTTCCTCTAAATTTTTTTACTTCTATAAAGTAAGTATATTACATAATAAGAGTAATATCAATTAACTAAGTAAAACTCGAAAAAAATTTAAAAATTAAAATATTAATTAAAATATACTTATAATAGGCTTTTTCTTCTCTCTATATCGTGTTCTACACTAATCACCCCCTAAAGAAGAACTTACACTATTTTAGTTATCAATTTGGCATGATATACTTGTCAATGACTCTAGTTTTAACACTAAAAGTAGACTTTAAGGCAACTACAGTGATTGGTATGATAAAGATATCATAGGCCATTTTAGAAAGAATATAGTATTTTAAATTATTAGCTTTGTCAGCTTCATAAATGTGGACACCCTCTTCAAGTTCAAACTTTTATAGTTGAATGGTTTTAACTTTTTGAAGAAATTGATTGAATCTTGACCAATTAGAAGAATGAGTTGATACCATACTTGCACTAGCAGAAGTGTTAGAGCAACTTGAAGAACTTAGCTCATTAGTTTAAAAATTCTGTGGAGTAACATATTCAGCATGCAACTCATATAAAGTATCTTGAACTTTTAAGATATTCAATTAAGCCTTATTTGATGGATAAATTATTAGGAAATAAAATTCAATCACCTTTATCTTGCACCTAGGGTCTAGGATAGCAATAATAGACATCAATAAATTACACTTCCCCCAATATTTATCAAATTTTGACTTCATTCTTACCACCATTGATCATACAAATTCATCTTAATCTTCAGATCTTTTATCTAACATTTATTTTATAGTGTAAACCTCATGTAAGAATAGTTTAGAAGTCAAATACTCACTCCCTAAAAATATATAAGTGGCTATGTAAAAAACCTCTAAAATGGAACAAATTTTTCTACATTTTTCTCAATCTTCTTACTTGGCAATAGAGGTAGTGTGCATCTCTTTCCTTGTACCTTGGAAAGATATTTTTATATTGAAGAGCATTTGATAACATCTCATAAATTGAGTTCCAACGCGTCTTACACTCAAGTATAAGTCTCACTGCCAAGAATTAAAGTTATTGTACAATCTCTATAAATATTTTTAACCTTGTTTCATTATCTTTGAAATATCTAACACTCTCATGGAGATTATAGATGATATCTTTGATCTCTTCAAGCCTATATTGAACCATGATGTTAAGGATGTAAGCACAACACTGAACATGAAACAACTTCTGCCATATAACAATTTTTTTCTTGAGAAAATTTCCCCCAAACTTCTTATTGCAACATCATTATTGAAAGCATTGTTAACTGAAATTATGTATACCTTATTCTCTATTCCCCATTTAATTAAACACTTAAAAATTGCATCATTGATTTCAATTCCAAGGCAAGGAGGTTCTAAATGGATAAAATTCTAAACACACTTTTGTAGTTTCCATTCTACATCAATCTAATGACCTGTAAGAACTATATGCTTAACTTGCTGATTTTTTCCTTCTATAAATTGTTATCAAATTGATTTTGCTAACACTTTGTAAGGCTATCTTTAACTTCTTTCGTTCTACCTCATATGCTACTTCACAATCAACTTTACATGATTCATGTGATATTTTATTCCTTTCAGGCTTTCTTCTTTTTTGCATCATGCTATATTCTTTTTCTTTAAAAATCTTGAATGGATGTTTATGCATTAGTACCTAAATGGCAATTAACTCCCTCATCTTTGACATATCAAACCTTCCATTAGTAATTACAAAAAAAAAGGTTCTTCTACATCTACAAAAGAATTAGCTAACTAGAACTTCAATAAAGTTTGACTTTTAAAAGCAAGCTTCCTTTTAAGATAACCTTCCATGTATCATTTCAAATGTGTAGTACAACTACTCTATAATATGGAAAGTTATTCTTAGCAATGGTTATATTTTACCTTTTTAATGCCATTTGGATGTATTGCTTCAGTAAACTCTAACCAAACCTTGAATGTTTTTACGTGCTTTTTTTAAATGGAATATCATTAAGTTCTCCACCTTATTGTTTAGTAGGATTATTTGATATTTGACTTAGAATATAGCTTCCACTCGATGGCAATAATTGATTAGAATCCACGTCAAGTGGACTATTTGACATACTTGTCATAAATAAACCATATGTCATCACTTATATAGAATTAAATACTAAAATCATGAAATTGTCATCATATAAAGAAGGGGAAAACTTATATATTCAATCATGAAAATGACTTATATTGAAACTAGTGAACAAAAGGATGAATTAATTAAGTAGTGGCTTGTAATTATGGGGTAACAAGACTTGATAACAAGACCAATAGAATGGATTTTATGCTTGCTACCACCAATGAGAGTTTTAAGTTTTAAGGTAAAGATTAAGCATTTTGGAGTGTTATTACATTTATTTCTCCAATTTTGTATAGCTTTACTTTCATAGGAAGAGCTTTAATCTTTATACTATTTACAAGTAGTCCATTAATTTTAGCACCCATAAATTGACTTTTTACTTTGCTACTAGGACAACTTTTATATAAATAGGCTAATCTAATTAGACATCACTCGACATTGGATTCATGTTAAAGTAACAACTAGTTGTGGCGAAAAATGTTTTACAACTTGTATTTATGGACCTCTTAAACTGGCAAATAGAAGCAAATTATGGGGTTTTTTACGATAACTATATAATTAGCAATAACAGAGATTAATTTAAAAACCTTAATTATGTATGAGAGATTTTAACCAAGTTTTAAAAGCATTTAAAAAGTTAAACATGTAGCAATTATTCAAGTTTCAAATTGTATGGAAAACTAACCCAAACTATAAAACTATAATGGGCAGGGTATTATCCACCAAAGCTAAGGGATCATATGCATATTAAGTAATATATATAATATAATTTTTTTTTTAAAAATATAACTAAATTCGTTTAAATTCACGAATAATTCGGATCAAGTAATAAAATACTCAAGTTCGGTTCGTTTATTAATCAAACTCAGCTCATTTAATTTCAAATTTGAATTGAATTTTTTGTGAACTGATATCAAATTACTCATAAATAATTTAACTCATTTGTACCCCTAAATCCTAACACTTATAGCTCAAATATTAGAAATCTCATTCAACTCTTGTCCTAAAAAAATTCAAGAAATTAAGTACCAAATTTTAAATTTAAGATGATGAATTAACTTTGAAACAACCAACACCTTTTAGAACAAACAACTCGTGTTACTTTGAATGAGTAGAAGTTTATGATGTGTTTGAATATGTTTTTATTTTGATATTTTTAAAAACGGTTCTCAAAAATTATTTTTAGATTAAAAAAAATAAAATTAGATGGTGATTAATATTTTAAATAAAAAAATATTTTATTTAATTACAAAATTGATATTTAGAATAAGAAAATAAATTCAAAATTTTATTTTTAAGTTACATGTTTTAGAGAATAATTTTTAAAAACAAATTTGAAAATGGCTTGCCAAACAAATTTTTCTATTTTTAAAAATAAAAAATTATTTTTAAAAACAAAAAACAAACAGACGTTTAATATCCCCCGGGTAAGGTTTCTAATTTAAATATTGTGAATAAAAGAAATAAGAGCTGCGGAAGCTTTACTCCAGAATAGAGATCCCTAACTTAACTCCGGATTAATCCGATGTTGAGTCCCACACCCGACTGAGAGAATTAATTCGTGCCTGCCTCCTCCTAGCTACTGGATAGGATTGCCTTGCCGATATTTTCCTCAGTCGCTGTCTGCGTTTGCTGACGGCGAGTAGCCGAGCTTCGAATTCTTCACCCATTTTTGCCAGATGCAAAGGTCATTCTCATTCTCAATCCGCCGTTTATCTGCTCCCACTTCCCCACCCATCTCTCCTCGCCTCCGCTTTCTAAGCCTTTTTATTTCCGACGACCTATTTGACCCGCCGTTTACTGTTTCTTCCAAGCCTCGAGCCCCTAAAAAAACGAAGGAATCCTCAAAGGAAATACCTTTCGATGGGAAGGCTGAACGCCCATTTCCTTTAAAATCCGACCTTCCATTTGATTTTAAATACTCTTACTCCGAGACTAATCCATCCGTGAAACCTATAAGTTTCCGAGAATCACCAAAATTTTCTCCGTTTGGACCGGGCCGCCTTGACCGGAAATGGACGGGAACTTCTGCCCCGGTTCAGCGGGAAGCGGACGTGCAGATGTGGGAGGAGGAGCGGAAGCGGGTTCTTGGGGAGCCCCTTTCGGAGGAGGAGGTGGAGGAGCTTGTTGAACGGTACCGTCACAGTGATTGTGCTCGGCAAATTAATCTGGGTATCTCAATTTCTCGACTTTCTGGGTGTCTGGAGTTTTGGGTTCTCTAGAATGAAGATTTTCTGCTTGTGTAAATGCCCGTGTTTTAAATTTTTATTTTTGGTATCGACTGGCTGAAGAGAAGCATTTGAGCAAACAATGCTGTTACACATGCATGTTTGATGCACGAACTTTCATGCTATGTTTTATGTACAAATCCTCCATGGATGATTCGTATCCGATTTATCTTTTATTGTCAATGGTTGTAACTTGTTGTATTAGATCATTCGGAATTTTCGCCGGCTCATTTCAACTTGAAGAGAGATTCTTAATTGCACTCGATATATAAAGCTAATCAAAATAAGGAAACACCGTTAAATTGAGGAGAAGAAATGCATTAATAATAATGTGCAAAATGAGGTATGCCTAATTGACTTAGTGCACATAACTGAATGCACTCAGTGCAACTAAGACCTGTCCTGTATGAGAGCATTATAAAGGTATTGATTGAGTTTTGATTGCTGAGCTCTTTGTGACTTGTGATGACAAGTAGCTAATGCTCTTATTTTTGTGCTAGGGAAGGGGGGAGTCACTCACAACATGTTGGATGACATTCATAACCATTGGAAGAGGGCTGAAGCGGTGAGAATCAAGTGCTTGGGTGTGCCTACTATAGACATGGACAACGTTTGCTTCCATCTCGAGGTCAACATTGTTGTATATTTATCCGCAAAAATATTGCTATTTAAGATGTCCTGACTAGTATTTTACCTATCGTGACGTAAGTGTTGCTTCCTATACCTGCAGGACAAATCTGGTGGGAAGATTATCTATCGCAATATAAATATCCTGCTTTTATATCGAGGACGAAATTATGATCCCAAGAACCGCCCAGTTATTCCTCTGATGTTGTGGAAACCCTATGCACCGATTTATCCAAGGCTTGTGAAGAATGTGATCGAGGGTTTGTCACATGAAGAAACTAAAGAAATGAGAAACAGAGGACTGAATTCACCGCCATTGATGAGACTCAGTAAGTGAATTTAAATATTGGAATGGACGCTTAGAAATGGCTTCTACTTTATTTTAGTTTAAGATGGCATTGGATTCTCCAAATCTTGTATTAAAGCAGCAATTTCAATGTTCAGCAAGAAATGGTGTATATGTGAACGTGGTGGAGAGAGTGAGGGAGGCTTTCAAGACTGAGGAAGTTGTGAGACTAGATTGCACCCATGTCGGTACCAGTGACTGCAAAAAGATCGGCGTGAAGCTAAGGGTATGTGTAGAGGGTCGGTAGTTTTTTCAATTTTATTTTAGCCTTTTGGATGAAATTAACTGTGCATGTTGTATTAAACATCGTAATTGATAGTGCAGGATCTAGTGCCATGCGTGCCTATCTTGTTCAAGGATGAGCAGATAATCCTGTGGAGAGGAAATGCAGATCAGCAACAGTGTTCAGACCTATAATGGATAATTAAGATTTGGGGGGCTATAGGCTTAGTAAAGGTCTTGCTTCTGTCATTTGCAATCAAATTGTTCCGGTTTTCACCAAACTCTCGGTAAGGCCCCAGCATGAAGATGTCTATCGGATTGTAATACCAGCTCAACTCCACTGTCTTGACAATTTTGTAAGTAATGAATCTGGTTCAGAGTGAATTGCAAACAGTATGAAACAATTTTTGTAAATTTTTCCAGCAATCGAGCTGTACGGTAGTAAAGTGGAGGGACCGATGTTGTACTAATCCGCAGATTCATACGCAATCAGTTTTAGTTTTTCCTGAGGAGACACCTTTCTTACACGTACGGAAAACAAAAGCAACGTAGAGACACACTAGCCTAGATTCCACTTGTTAAGTAACTACACGCACAAACTGGAATAACTCAGTTTTAGCCCCAACCAACTCAAGATGCTACTAGTAATATATAGCCACGAAACAAATTGTCTCCTTATATACATATGTCACAACAGCTCGCAAATAGATTTGACGGAGAATGCCAGCTGCAAATCTGAGTGCTTCAGGGTGTCATGAGCATATTCCTGAGTTCACTAGTCTTCTGTTTAACGCATCCTGAGTTAACCAAAGAGGTTATCCAGATTTGATCGGATATGACTGGCTCGTCATCATCATTCCTGTGCCAACTCCAGAATGCATGAGTGGAATTAACCATCTTGAGCTCACCATGACCAAAACTGGCTTCACGAAACTGCGACCACTTTGGCTGTGGATTTATATACCTGCCAATAAACATTCATCAGTATAGAACAATCTGAAAGTTAGCCTCACTTTGTAAGCCCCCATTACAATATTGATGATGCAGAATACCAATTCAGCCTTTTTGTATAACAAAGTTATTTGAAAGTACGAGACAGTGATTACTTACTTGGCAGCCAAGCCTTCCCTGTTTCCTCCATCACCAATAGTTAAATGGACAGCACCACAAGGATCCATCCTTCCATGATACACACGTTTCTGTCAATCAGACAAACTATTCGTTAAAACCCAAATGCCATTCATTCATTTCTAATTGCAAAAAGAAATGGTAAACTACTTTGGCATACCGAGCGTTCATAAGCATGCACATGACCAGCAAGCACTAAATCAACACTAGCAGCATAAAGCAATGGCTCTATAGCTGCCATCATATCATCCCCTTCACCTTGATGAGCCTTGTTGCTATTATACCACGGCACATGTAATGACACAACCAGCCAAGGTGTCCTTTTCCTGTCCACCTTTGACAGATCTGCCTACGGACAACCAACAAGAACATTAACTCCCACAAATAGCGTCCTCCTCTATATTAGTTACATAAAACTGGGGTAGTTGTCCACATATAATAACTCTCCATCATTAGCTAGTGAACTTACCTTTAGCCATCTATATTGTTCTGAGTAGTCATCATAATCTGCATAGGAGCCAAGCATAATAATATGAACTCCTGCAACTTCAAAAGAATAATAGAGGTTTGAACTTGAGCCACTTTCCTCAAATGGCATTTTCCATCGGGCATTATATGATTCAAACCCATCCTTCAGCAACGGAATGTACTCCTTTTCATGGTTCCCTTGCGTTACCATCCATGGCCTTGAACTAGCAAGTGGCTGCACTAGCTCACCAAATGTGTCCCACCGGCGTTGTACATAGTCAGCATACGAAAGGTCTCCTGGAAGCAGGTGGACATCATATTTGCACTGATCAATGTGGTCGAGTGTTGACTTAGTCCACCCAGTTTGGCCTAAATCCCCGGCCACAGCAAAAGTAACAGGTAACTGAGCAGGTGGGGTTTTGAGCTGGAACTCAGGACCTTGTCCACCACACCGATAAAAGTAGACCATATTGTCTTCCAAAGGTCCAATTACAGTATGGTGTATCTTCCCTGAGCTATAGAACAGATAGCTGTAAGAGGTGCTCTCTCCTTCAGCTACACTGTCATATCTCCCGGGTAATGTTCCATATTCTACCATTGAAGGTGAAAATACATCATCAGTTATCCAGGTAACTCTCATGTGCTTGTCTCCTGCCAAAGAAATGTGCACCTGTACAAGGCACTTCAGCAACTAAGAATCTTAAATTATTGAAAGAATCTACTTACAAAATGAGATTGACTCGCATAAAGTGAAGTGATATTGACAACCAAACTCATCAACTAATATGCAGATAGCTTATTTTGAAGAACTACGAATTGGCGATTTTCTCACCAAGGCACCGGATTAATTCAGAGTTTAAGATTTGTCAGATTATTCATGCGTAGTTTACAGACAAAGCACCGCACAATACCCTCAAACACACTCAATTCTTATTTCTTTAAGATTCCTTGCTTGTATTAATCGATATTTGAAATTTAGAAATTAGGTTTACAGTCAGACTAAAAAAAAGGAAAACCTATGGATGAATGATTTGTATTTCTATTAGTTCCTCGATTAGTTCAATATGCACAGAGAAAAGGAAACATCCCCAGATAAGAAATTCCAAAAATTTTACCAAAGGAACTACTGCTTCAATAAAATAAAAGAACCCAGATGCCAAAATAAACACTAAGCAGCGCACACTTGATATTGGACCGAAAGATACAGGAGATTTTAAGATTGATCATATGGTTCAGCAATTTGACGTTGTAAATACACTAATTTTCTGGGAAAATGCAATAAAAAAAATGTTACCTGTTGGGGATAGGAGGGGGGCTTTGAATCCCATGGGAGTTGTAGGGTTTTCCGAGGCAAAGGTCGAACATAATCAGCCGTGACAGCTGTCGAGATAAGCAACACAAACGTTAAAAATAGGTTGAGCTCCATTTCTATAGTCTGTTTCGAACTCTGTAAAATGGTGGAACAGGAGGAAGACGATGTACTCCAGGGTCGGCTTTGTCATCAACAACAATGATTGCGACGTGTCGGGAGAGTGACATTTTTGTCTGCCTCAATTTACTTGTTTTCGGCCACTCATAAGGGTATTAGAGGAAACGCGATAAAAATGTACTATCATCTAAAATAAAAACAAACTCAATTATGTACAATTCGTCCCATGTAAAAGTCAAAGTTTGATTTGATCTGACTATAATTGTTGGTTAGCTGATTAGATCTTCCACGAGAGGAAAAGGTTTATTAATTATTAGAATTTAAATTAGATTTAGATTTGGATCTGCTAAAAAATATCGATTTATTGGTATAGAAACAAATGCCTGTATAGTGTGTATATATCTAAGACTCTAATGTTTATGATATTTTGTACAAGAAGTAATAGAGAAAGAGATTAACTAATTATTTTATTTAAAAAATATAAAATATAGAAATGGGTTATTATACTTTGATGTTCCGCATAAATAAGGATTTGTTTCCATCAGAAGTTCGATTTTTTAAAGAATAGCGAAGAAATAAATTATTTGATTGATTATTATTTAATAAATTAAATTTTTTTATAAAATATAAAAAATTATTTATTTATTTTTTAAATAAAATTTATTTTTTATAGATATAAAAATAAATTTATTTTTATTAAATTTGATTAATGATAATTAAAATTTATTAATTTATATTATAATAATATCAAATATAAAATAATTATTTTGTTAGCACTTTTTAAAAAGTTTCATATTGAATTAAATAAAATATAAAAATAATTACTTCCTAAAACGTATTACTTTTTTAATAATTTTAAATTTTTTTAAAAAAAATTATATAAAACGTTATTTCCTAAAAAAATTTAACTTTTTTGTAAAAATTTATTTTTAATGTGAATCAAACAAATCTTAAAAATAGAAGTGAGATAATAAAAAATTTTCTTCTTCAAAAAATAAAATTTCACTATCTTTCTAAACTTCCTTTTCACTTGAATAATTCAAAAAAGCTTACTATTATGTTTTCAGCCAGGGAAATTAAAAAAGTTTCTTTTTTTATAATATTACATCAAATTTCTTTTAAACATTTATTTTATATCAACAAATTAAAATTTAGCAGAAAATTTAACATAACATCTATGTTTCAAAGATAATTTGATGTAGAAATTAAATACTTTTGAAGTTATATAATGTAAAGTAAATTTCCATTAAAAGATTTGATACGAACTATATCTTTTAAAAATTAAGTGATTTTTTTAATTTACGCTATTATTTTGTTTTTAGTATTCTTTGATCATTAACTAGCTATTTAGCCTTGCAAATTTGTTGAAAACTTACAATAAAAAAAATTTATGTTATAAATCCTACAGCCCCATTTGACATGCTATATAAGATTGGATAATAAAATATAGATTATATAATTAAAACTAATGTTTAAAAATTTCAAATGAATTAAATAATTTATTTGAGAGTCTCCGCTTATAGATCTAATATCACATAAAACTATTAACAAAATTATTAAAATTAAAAAAAATCTCTTATACATCCTTATTTTCCTCATTTATCAAATAAAATAATTTCTCTTATTTATAAAATAAACCTTTTTTATTTATTTTCTCTCTCATATATGTAAAGATATTTTTGACAAATTATTTGTTTTTTAAGCCTATACATTATTATAAAACATGATAACAAACACAACATAGGATAATTTTATACAAAATGTCCATATTGTATTGTTATACATCAAGCGTTGTAAAATATACTATCTTATAGATTTAATTTCATATAAAGCTATTAACTAAACTATTAAAATTAAAATATATACATGATAGGATGATGATTAATTTGAAGAAATGATCTTTTCCGTGGATAGGATCTTTTAATCTTTCTTAATCTTTTTCGTGTTAATTGACGATGCTCACGCACCAATTATTTAACTCAGAGACAATGCCCTTATTAAACATCATTTATTAAAAATAAGATATGCAATTATTAATTTTGATAATAATTTTTATATTAAAATTTTAATTTATTTAAAATATTTAAATAGTTTAAAACTAAATTATATTGTGTTATATTTATATTACTAAATAATATTAGTATTTAAATTATAAACACTAAGAATAGCCATAAAAAAAGAGAAAAAATATAGTAAAGAAAATTAAAAATTGAGAAATAATATGTGAGGTGTAAGTAATAAGAAAAACAGGATACATAAAAAATTAATTAAATAAAATTCTTAACTAATTTAAAATATTTTTATAATAAAAAATATAATATGATATATCCATATTTCTTAAAAATATTGATGTTTGAGCTTTAAATATTATAAATGAATAAAATATATAACAAAAGCATACAATGAAGTAGATAAAATAAAGAAAAATAATATATGAAATTTTAAACCTTTCTAAAATCTTCCCAATTAATATGTATCTATTTTTACATATAGTATTTAAAATTTGAGATAAAAATTTTTGACAAAATTTAAATATATAAATTTAATTTTAATATTCAAGTATTGTTGATTTAATTGATTAGTTTATATTAATTTTTATTTTATACCATAATTTTAATTTATTAAAAATATTTAGTATTGTATCTGTAATAGTCAATTATATTAATGTATAAGTTATAACAATATAAATTGATATGAAAAAAAACATAAAATAAAGTAAATAAGAAAAGAAATAATGCCTAAGACAATAAATAATAAGAATTAAAAATAAAATATATAATAAAGTAAATCAACTCAATTAAATAAATTTTTTTACTTATTTAAAATATTTTGTCATAAAAAGAAATTATACTATGATAAATTTATACTATTTAGTATTATTTGAGTTATAAATAATATAAGTGAAAAGGAAAAAAATTATAATATGTAGCACGTGAAGTATAAAATATTAACAAAATCTCAATTGATATACTTATAAAATTAAAATATAAAACATATAATGTTATATATATTACTTAATGATTTTAATATATATGTTATAAGCAACAAAAGTTGACATAAGAAATAAAAAAATATGAAATGGAACAAATAAAAAGTAGAGAAATCATGCTTGAATTATAAAATAATAAGAGTTAAAATTAAAATATATAATAAAGTAAATTAACTTAATTAAATAAAAATATGAGTTTATTTAAAATATTTTTGTCATAAAAATTCTATTGTATTAAATTCATATTAGTCAATAGTATTTGAGTTGTAAATAATATAAATGAAAAATAAAAAAGTGAAATAGTAGAGAGTATTAACAAATTTCTATATTGAATTTGATATATAATACTTAAATAAATTAAAATTTAGTCTTCAATTATTGTTATTAAAAATATAATATATAATTTAAAGGTTTAGAAATTAAAATTTAAAATTATTTATGCATCAATAAGTACAGTATATATTTTTACATCATTTAAAACTATTAAAGCACCATCAAAATATTTTTTTTTATTTTTTTAAAAAAATTCTCACATGAAAAAGCTAATTATTTGTACTTTGTTTGACTATGAAAGAAAATGGAAGAGAGTGAAATTAGAGGAGAAAGAGAATAGAGAAAGAATTTTTTTTTTTTGTTTGGAATGTGTAAAAATGGAAGAGAAAAAATAAAAAAATATTTTTTTATTTAGAATGAGTGAAAATTGAAAAGAAAGAAAATAAGATTGACTTTACTAACTATAATGCTGTTATAGTATGTAATATAGAGATAATTATAATATTAATTCATCAAAGTTAATTAAAAATTAGTAATATACTAATAAAATGTTATATAATTAATTAGTAATAGATTATTATTAAATATTTTAAATGAATAATATAATTTTTTATTAAATATTTCCATTAAATGTTACGTGGGTTCAAATTTTTTTATACATTACCATTAAATATTTGTATCAAATATTTTTATTAAATATTTTTCAAATTTCTCTGATCGCTTTTCATCAGTTCTAGTAATAGGAGGAAAGAAGCATCAAATAGCTGCTTTGCTTTGTTAGCTAAGCTGGCATTAATCAAGGGATCCTATCTACACGGAGAATACAACTTTTGCATTTTTCTTTTTTTATTATTTTTTGCTTTTGACGTGTCGGCCCTCAGTTGCTATAAATTTTCGTTTCCCGCCTAATTACCTTTTTGTCCAATGCTTCATTGGTGGGCAGGTTTCGGACGAAAAAGGGGAAATAGAATGGGCCTTTGTTTTGCTGCGGCTGGTGGGCGGGCTAATGCACGAAAGCCTCTTTTTCATTTCAAGCAACTTTTTGCTTGACATCCTTGTGAAAGACGGACGGTGTCATGGATTTGGCTCCTACGCTTTTAAAATGATAAAATACATCATCAAAGTTATTAAAAAAAAAATTAAAAAACATAGATGATCATAAATTTAAAATTTATTTTTTTATTTATTATTATTTTTTAAATTATGAACCATTAATTTTTTTAATTGTGATGATATACTTTAACTTTTAAAGTGCATCTTGTATTTTAAAAGAATCCAATTCCGATGTCATTGTGCTTTCATTCTTTGTATCAATTAATGATAGTGTCTTTTTTTATTTATTTATTTTTTGTCACATGTCTTTCCTTTTTTTCTTTCTTTTTGTATTTAAAAGTTATTGTTTAAAACTTAAAAACTAACATCACTACAATATATAGATTATTATAAAAATATTTAATTGAATTAAATTACTTAATTATATATTTTACTTTTAATTTTATATTATTTTATAACTTATTCATTATTTTTTATTTACTCTACCATATGTTTTTTCTTTTTTCTTTTTCATATCTATTATTATTTTCTATTTATATCATGATATTTTTAATTTTATTATAAATATATTTTAACTAAGTTAAAATTTTGATACAAAATGTATTAATCAAAATAATTAATTGTATATTGTATATTTTAATCAAAATATATAAAATATAATACCAATTTTATTTGTTTAAATTTTGAAAATATTTATCTTGATATTAATTTTTAAATATTATATTTTAAATTAAATATATATTAATTAAAATTTTATCAACACTTTATAATTCATGCATTATTTTACTTTTTTTAATCAATTTCATTATTTTTTTATACTCACATCTGTTATTTATAATTTAGAAGGTAATATTGTCAAATAGTATAAATATAATATATTAATATCATTAAATAGTTTAAATATAAAAAATATATTTTTATTATAAAAATATTTTGCATATGTTCAAATATAATTCAGTTGTATTCCTAAATTATATATTTTATTATTTATAACCTATCAATTATATAATATATTGTTTAAAATCTTTTTAAAATTTAAAATGAAATTTATTTATTTAAATTTTATAAATATATTCTTCACATGAATTTTTAATTTTCAATGCTTATAACTTATACGTTAACTTTTTATCTATTTCATTACATTTTTCTTTTCATATTTACTCCTATTATTATATATCACTCAAATGTTAATATTATTTAGTAGTGCAGATATAACAGATAAGTTAAAATTATAATTAAATTATTTAAATACATATTTTTTAATTTTATATTATTTTACTATTTATTAATTTTTCTCTTTCATTAGATTGATTATTGCATATTTTTCTTCTTTTTCTCTTTGTTTCCTTTTCATTGTTTATAAATAATACATAATACACTAATTTAACAAACAAGTATACATATAATAAAATATATTTTATTTTTGTTATTAAATTATTTTAAATAATTTAAAAATGTAATTAAATTAAATTTTATTTTTAACTCTTATAGCAATTAATTTTCTTCTTTTTCTTTGTTCCATTCCATATTTTTTGGCTTTTTTTTTCTTTACAACATAGATGATAATATTATTAAGGAATATAGATACTATATATATATATATATATATATATATATATATATATATATATATATATATATATATATATATGATTTTATTATAAAAATAATTTAAATAAGTTAAAACATGAATACAGAGTATTAATTGAAATAATTAACTACTCATTCTATTATCTTATAAAAATGTAAAAATTAAAATCAAACCTTTTTATTTAAATTTCATCAATAAGTCATTAATATCCAATTTTTAGTATCATTTTCTAAATTAAATATATATTAATTAAAAAATTTTCAAACATTTACAAATTGTGTGCCATTTTATGTTTTATTTATTTCATTGTATACTATTCTTTTTTTATATTTACTTTTATTAGTTATAGTTTAGATGCTAACAATATAAATATAATATAATATAATATAATAATATAATACATTTGTATTATAAAAATAATTTAAATAACATAAATTTTAATTTAACTAAATTTTTAACTATATATCTTATTTTTAACTCTTATATTACTTTTTTATAATTTAATATTATTTTTCAAATTTTAAAAAATTATCTTCTTTTTATCTATCATTTTTCAAAATTTGATGAATCATTGTTTTTTTTTTCAACTTTACACTTCTTTTTCA
Organism: Sindora glabra; assembly: GCA_020226215.1. Lineage (NCBI taxonomy): Eukaryota > Viridiplantae > Streptophyta > Magnoliopsida > Fabales > Fabaceae > Sindora > Sindora glabra. Next base: position 1,298,747 of record CM035226.1, on the reverse strand, counting down.
TTAATAAATACTTCATTATTTCATTCATCATCTTAAAATATCTCAATAAATTTATTCTATCATATTTCTCACTTCTACATCAATATCAATATTAAACATAGAATACAAAGTTTTGTTTCTCCTAAATTTTGACATATGTCAACTTTTTCTTTCCTTATTTTTTTCATTTTTCAACCTAAACCCAAGCCTTTTATTTTTTTTCCTCTTTATTGTTTTGAAATTCTTAAATAATTTTTTATTTTTTCATTTACATTATTATTCTATTCTATTATATATATATATATATATATATATATATATATATATATATAGTTTAGTGCATATTTTTTTTTATATTTATTCCTTTTAATTACACTTCACATATTAGTACAAATATAGTATAATATATTTTATTTTATTATAAAAATATTTTAAATGAGTTAAAGATTCAATTTAATTAAATTCATTTCCATACTTTTATTACTTTTAAACTATTACGTAGTTTCCATTTATTTGCTCTATGACACCCTAAATTATACACATATTTTTTTTATTTAATTTATTATATTTTTATATTTATTTATATTATTTACAACTCAAATGTCAATATTATTTAACAATACATATAATATGATATATTTTATTTTTATTATAAAATATTTTAAATAAATTAAAAATCCAATTTAATTGAATTATTTTACTTTACATTCTATTTTTAATTTCAATATTACTTTATAAACTACTATCTGTATTTATTCTTTTCATTTGCTCCATAAAATATTTTTGCTCTTTTCTTTTTTCATATGAAGTCCTATTATTTGTAATTAAAATGCTAATCAATATCTATATTAAACAGTAAAAACATAGTTCTATTTTTCATTTTTTTATAACTTTTCTAAATGACGCGTGGCTTATCTAAGGCTTAAAGATATTTTGATTTCCCGCCTAAATGTTTCTTACTCATTTGCTTCCTCTTACATGATTTTTATTTTTTAATTTATTTTATTACTTTATTATAGTATATAATATTATTTTTAAATTTATTTTTTATATATTCTTGAGTATATTTATAATTTTAATACTAATGTCATAAATATAACATGCTATATTTTATTTTTAATATGAAAATATTCTATATAAATAAAATTTCAATTTTAATTTTATCTTTTATATTATTTTATAACTCGTTTATTTTTGTTGCATTTTTTTTATTTTCTCTTTTTTTAATGGTGTTTAAACCTAATTTTACTATTCACATATTAATATTACAAAGAAGTATATATTTTATTTTGTTATAAAAGTATTTAAAATAAATTAAGAAAATTAATTTAATTAAATTAGTTAATTATATATTCTACTTTTTAATTTTATATTACTTTATAACTTATTCATTATTTTTTTTATTTGCTCAATTTTTTTTATTCTTTTATTTTCATATTCACTATATTTTCATTTTCGATGATGATATTATATAATAGTATAAATATATCATAATATATTTAATTTTGTTGTAAATACATATTAAATAACTTAGAATTTTTATATAAAATGTATTAATTGTATAGTACATTATTTAATGAAAATATCTAAAAATGAAAATCAAATTTATTTGTTTAAATTTTGTTTATATTATCTTAATTTTTAAATATTATATTTTAAAATAAATATACATCAATTGAGACTTTGTTAATATTTTATAGCTTATGTATTATTTCATTTCCTTTTTATTTACTTTATTTTATATTTTTTATACTTATTTATATTATTTATAATTTAGACCGTAATATTACTCAATAATATAAATATAACATAATAATATTATTAATTATCACAAATATAATATAGTATATTTTTTATTATAAAAATATATTAAATAAGTTAAAATTTAATTTAATTCTACAAATTTTGATTATATATTTTATTTTCAAGCTTTTAACACTTTCTTGTCTCTTTATTCACACTACTGCTTTTTACTATGTGAGGCAAGTAGTTTTCTTCATCTACTTTATTATATATATATTTAGTTTAAATGTTAATATCTATTTCATTACATATATATTTTTTACTCACTCTTATTATTTATGATCTATCAATTATATATTCTATTGTTTAAAAATATTTAAAAATTAAAATTAAATTTATTTATTTACAATTTTAAATATTTTTCACATTAATTTTTAATTTCTATTTTTTAAATCAAATATAAATCAATTAATATTTTTTAAAAATTTACAAAATATACATTGTTTCAAACTTCTTTTTATTCATTTTATTAAATATTTATTTTTTTCAATATTCACTCATATTATTATTTACTACTCATATGTCAATATCACTAGATAGAATAAATATAATACTTTATGTTTTATATTTATTATAAAAGCATTTCATATAAGTTAAAATTTGAATTGAATTAATAATGTATATATTTTATTTTTAACTCTTATATTATTTTATAATTTTATAATTATTTTATTCTTTTTATTTGATACATTGTATCTTTTTCTTCCTTTTTATATTCATTTCTAGTATTTATAATTCAAACACTAATTTTACAAATAAGTATATATACAATATAATACATTTTATTTTTATTATAAAATTATTTAAAATAAATTAAAGATCTAATTTAATCAAATTCTACTTTCAACTCTTATATTATATATTTTACAATTCTCCCATTGTTTCTGTTCCTTTTCTTAGCTCCATTCCATTTTTTTTTTCTTTAACAACTTATGTACTAATATTATTAAGAAGTGTAAAAATAGCCATATATTTAATTTTATTATGAAATTATTTTAAATATGTTAAAAATGAATGTAATAAGTGTTATTTGAAATAACTAATTATGCATTTTATTATTTAGTAAAAATAATTAAAAATTAAAATCAATCTTTTCTAAATTTTATTAATAAGTTCATATCAATTTTTAAGTACTCTATTTTAAATTAAATATATGTTAATTTAAAATTTTTCATACCTTTACAAATTGTGCACTATTTTATTTCTTTATATTTATTTCATTACATTTTTTTTTACTTTTGTTACGTAAAATTTAAACGTAACTATTATCAAACAATATAAATATAGTAAAATATAATACAATATATTTTTATTATAAAAATATTTTATGTAAATTAAAATTATGATTTAATTGATTTCTTTAAATACATATTTTATTTTAAACTCTTATTCTACTTTGCAATCTTTCATTGTTTTTTTTAATTTACTCCATTGTAGTTTTTCCTTCCTTCATAAACACTATTTTTATTTACAATTTAGGTACTAATATCAATAAGAAGTGTACACAATATAGTATACTTAATTTTTTTATTATTTTTGTTTTGAATAAATTGAAAATTTATTTCAATTGAATTACTTAACTATATATTATATTTTTAACTCTTATGTTAGTTTATAATTTATTCACTATTTCTCTTCTTTTTATTTATTTTATTGCATATTTTTCTTTTTTATATCTATTACTATTGTTAAAAATAAGATAATAATATCACCATAATATATATATATATATATATATATATATATATATATATATATATATATATATAACATGATTTATAATTAATTTTATTATAAAAATATTTTTCAAAAGTTAAAATTTTAATTTTGATATTATTAAGCAAAGTATGTAATTATATATTCTATTTTTGATAAAAATATAAAAATTAAATTCAAATTTATTTAATTATATTTTTTCGTTATATTTTATATTAATTTTTAAATATTATATTTTAAATCTTTTAATTCTAGATAGAAATTTACAAGTATAAGAAGAAGCTCTATTAAAAAAAGAGTTTTTTGCTATATTGATTATTAATACAAGGACTACAATTATAAATATACGTAAATTAAGATTTTATTCTTTTACTATTCACATACTGTTTCTTTTTATTTTAACTATTTCATTGTATATTTTTTTATTCACTTCATATATTTATAACTTAAATGCTAATATTATTAAATAGTATGAATATAACATAAAATTTTTCATTATAAATTTGTCTTAAAAGTTAAATATTAAATTTAATTAAATTATTTTACTATATATCATTTTTAACTTTTATATCATATTTTAAAATTTATTTATTTCAAATTTAAATATATAACTATGAAATAAAAATGATAAATTAAATTTTAATAATTTTTTAATTTTTTATGATATATTGTATATTTTTATGTTGAAAAAAAATAGACATCCGTGCATATGCATGGATCTAAAAAGCTAGTTGATCACAAAAAGTAAGGGCAGCTAGGGGAAAAATGATGAAACACCCCCTCCTCGAATTTCTTCTCACTTTTAGGGCAGGTAAATTACGCTAGGCCTCACTAGTTTTTTCCCATTCCATTTACTTCCTCCTTTACTTTCACTTAGGGGTCGTTTGGTTTACAAAAAAAATATAGAAAATTATATTTCCCAGGATATAGACTACCATAGAGTTATTTGGTTGCACAAATGGGAGGAAATAAATCTTTCCGAAAACTTGTATTTCCCATAAAACACAGGAAATTACTTACTCACTTCTCCCTAGGTAAGTTCTATTTTCTATATTTTTAACTAATTCATAGATAAAAATATCCTTACTAAAATTAATTAATATCAATTTTACCCTTTTAATTTATTATCAGGTTTCACGTTGTGAATGCCATTTTAATTGATTTTACTGTTATTTTACAGTTTGCTTATTAAATGCCATGTAATATATATATATATATATATATATATATATATATATATATATATATATATATATATATATATATATATATATATTACATGACATATTTTATTATTATTATTTTATAAAAAATTTAAATATTTAATTTAAGTAAAATTAATTAACAACATATTTTTATTTAATTCTTACATTATTTTATAACCCAATTATTATTTTATTGCATAATTTTCTTTTACTTATTTTTTATTTTATCTATTGCTATTATTTGAAAGTTAGATTCTAATTATTAAATAATATAAATATAATATGATATATTTAATTTGATTATATAAATATTTTGAATAAATTAAAATTTTAATATATATTATATTAATTTCATTATATAATTATATATTCTATTTGTTGATTGAAATTATTTAACTATTAAAATCAAAATTTATTTAAATTTTATCAATATTTTTTAATATCAATTTTTAAGCACTATAACTCAAATTATATATATATATATATATATATATATATATATATATATATATATATACATACATATCAATTAGAAATAGAATTTTCTTAATTAGTTACTGTTTAATGAACAAACAGTAACATACTATTATTTGATAATTTAATTATTAATTAGATTTAATTTATTTATATATTTCAAGTTTTCAATTAATGTTACTATTTTGGAACGAAACAGTAATATATTACTGTCTAGAAAATAAACAGTAACATGTTATTATCTATTTATTTTGAATTTTGAATTGATGTTACTATTTTGGAACGAAACAGTAACATGTTACTGTTCATAGAAAAAACAGTAACATGCTATTATTTGACAATTTAATTGTTAATTAGACTTGATTTATCTATTTATTTGAGGTTTTCAATTGATGTTATTATTTTAAAAATAAATAGTAATATGTTACTGTCTAGAAAATAAACAGCATCATGTTATTATCTATTTATTTAGAATTTTTAATTGATGTTATTGTTTTGAAACGAAACAGTAATATATTACTGTCTAGAAAAAAATAGTAACATGATATTATTTGACAATTTGATTGTTAATTAGATTTGATTTATCCATTTATTTAAAATTTTTAATTAATATTATTATTTTGAAATGAAACAGTAATATATTATTGTCTAGAGAAAAAATAGTAATATGCTATTATTTGATAATTTGATTGTTAATTAGACTTGATTTATCTATTTATTTGAAATTTTCAATTAATGTTACTATTTTGGAACGAAACAATAACATGTTACTGTCTAGAGAACAAACAGTAACATACTATTATCTATTTATTTGGAGTTTTCAATTGATGTTACTGTTTTAGAACGAAACAGTAACATGTTACTGTTACTGTCTAGAGAAAAATAGTAACATGCTATTATTTGACAATTTGGTTGTTAATTAGACTTGATTTATTCATTTATTTGGAGTTTTCAATTGATGTTACTATTTTGGAACGAAATAGTAACATATTACTGTCTAGAAAAAAATAGTAACATACTATTATTTAGCAATTTGGTTATTAATTAGACTTAATTTATCTATTTATTTGATATTTTCAATTGATGTTATTATTTTGGAACGAAACAGTAATATTTTACTGTTTAGAGAACAAACAGTAACATATTATTATCTATTTATTTAGAATTTTCAATTGATGTTACTGTTTTGGAATGAAATAATAATATGTTACTGTCTAGAGAAAAAAATAGTAACATGCATTATTTGGCAATTTGGTTATTAATTAGACTTGATTTATCTATTTATTTGAGATTTTCAATTTATGTTACTATTTTGGAATAAAACAGTAACATATTACTATCTAGAGAAAAAATAGTAACATGCTATTATTTGATAATTTAGTTATTAATTAGACTTGATTTATCCATTTATTTGGGATTTTCAATTGATGTTACTATTTTGGAATGAAACAGTAATATGTTACTATCTAGAGAAAAAACAGTAACATACTATTATTTGACAATTTAGTTATTAATTAAACTTGATTTATCCATTTATTTGGAGTTTTCAATTGATATTACTGTTTTGGAATGAAACAGTAATATATTATTGTTTAGAGAAAAAATAGTAACATGTTATTATTTGACAATTTGATTTTTAATTAGACTTGATTTATTCATTTTTTAGGATTTTTAATTAATATTATTATTTTGGAACGAAACAATAACATGTTACTGTTTAGAGAACAAATAGTAATATGTTATTATCTATTTATTTGAGATTTTCAATTAATGTTACTATTTTGGAATGAAATAGTAATATATTACTGTCTAGAGAAAAAACAGTAACATGCTATTATTTGACAATTTGATTATTAATTAGACTTGATTTATGCATTTATTTAAGATTTTTAATTGATATTACTATTTTGGAATAAAATAGTAACATGTTACTGTTTAGAGAAAAAACAGTAACATATTACTGTCTAAAGAAAAAATAGTAACATGCTATTATTTGACAATTTGATTATTAATTAGACTTGATTTATCCATTCATTTGGAATTTTTAATTGATGTTACTGTTTTGGAACTAAATAGTAGCATATTACTGTCTAGAGAAAAAATAGTAACATACTATTATTTAGTAATTTGATTGTTAATTAGACTTAATTTATCAATTTATTTGGGACTTTCAATTGATGTTACTGTTTTGGAACGAAGTAATAATATGTTACTGTCTAGAGAACAAACAGTAACATACTATTATTTGACAGTTTAATTATTAATTAAACTTGATTTATTCATTTATTTAGGATTTTCAATTGATGTTACTGTCTAGAGAAAAATAGTAACATGCTATTATTTAGTAATTTAGTTGTTAATTATACTTGATTTATCCATTTATTTGAGATTTTCAATTAATATTACTATTTTGGAACGAAACAGTAACATGTTACTGTTTAGAGAAAAAATAGTAACATGCTATTATTTTGTAATTTAGTTATTAATTAGACTTGATTTATTCATTTATTTGAGATTTTTAATTGATATTACTGTTTTAGAACGAAGCAATAATATATTACTGTTTAAAGAACAAACAGTAACATACTATTATTTGACAATTTAATTATTAATTAAACTTAATTTATCTATTTATTTAAGATTTTCAATTGATGTTACTGTCTAGGAAAAAATAGTAACATGCTATTATTTGACAATTTAGTTATTAGTTAGACTTAATTTATCTATTTATTTAGAATTTTCAATTGATGTTACTGTTTTGGAACGAAATAATAATATGTTACTGTATAGAGATATTACTGTTTAGAGAACAAATAGTAATATGTTATTATTTATTTATTTAAAATTTTTAATTGATGTTACTATTTTGGAACGAAACAGGAACATGTTACTATCTAGAGAAAAAATAGTAATATACTATTATTTGATAATTTATTTATTAATTAGACTTAATTTATCAATTTATTTGAGATTTTCAATTGATATTATTATTATGTTACTGTTTAGAGAAAAAATAGTAACATACTATTATTTAATAATTTGGTTGTTAATTAAAAATAATTTATCCATTTATTTGAGTTTTTTAATTAGTATTATCATTTTATTTCAAAATAGTAACATGTTATTGTTTCAATATAAAACAGTAACATGTTACTATTTAGTCTTCAAATAGTAATAAATTATTCTTTAGTAATTTTGTTTGTTAAGAAAATTATTATAACACTAGTTGACATTAAAAAAGTTAGGGAGAAAAAGTTTAATATAGGATTTGAATGAATTTGAATTAATAAAAATAAGATCAAAGTTAAAAAAATAACAAGAAAATAAAAAAAATTTAAAAAAATCATTGAAAAAGATTTTTTTTTTGCTAAATTAGAATGGGAAAAACGCCTTTAGGTTTTGCCAACACGTAGATCTTGAAAAGTTATATGAAATAAAAAAAAAATTCACTCAAAACGGATAATCGAGTATAAAGTTATGATCATTCAAAATTTTGAGCTCAATTTACATATTTTTAATCAAGTAAACTTCGTCAAACCCATATTTTTTTATTTTCTGTTGAAAGATCATATAAAAATAATTGAAAGTCCAGCGTTATCACCTTTTTAAAATTAATTAATATTTATTAATATATATTAAATTATTATTGAAGATATTGTAGCCATTTCATTATTATTTCCTAAGAAATTTAAATTTGAACTAAACAAAACATAAGAATTTATATCCTGCGATGTGCAACTTGCTTCATATCATTCAAACAATATTTAGGATTTCTTAGGAAGTTCATATAAAAAATTACTTCCTAAAATATTTAATTTCTTATAAATTTTTTTTTCATATAAACCAAACGACCCTTTAATAAATAAATAAATGAAATAAAAATTCTTCCCCTAATTTCACCTTTTCATTTTTCCCCCTTGATTTCCCCCACTCCAAACACAGGGTCAGAGAGAATATTGACAGATTGATGCCGTGTACGGGCTTCATCGCAAACTACATTTCCATAGAGTAAACCTTATAAAAAGCCCAGGTCCATTCCATCCCAATACTCTCACTCAACTTCCGTGCCTCATGTCAACGTGTCACTCGAATAAATCTCTCTCTCTCCTCTTTTTTTTTCCATGCATTTAAATTTACAGCCAGACAAAGCTGTCGTTGGGGGTAGACCAGACCCAGTCTAGGTAGAGGGTTGGGAATTGGAATTGGGAATTAGGATAGTTCTCCGCTCGCTCTTCTCCGGTTAGGGTTTCGTCCTATCTCTAATCTCGAGCATCGTTATTCTCACCAGCTATATTGTAATTCCCATCTGGAAAGGGGTTTTCCATCTTCTTTCAGCTGTCTTTCCTCCAAATGATGCAACAACCGGCTCCAGGTAGGATTCCACCGCCCATGATGCCTGATCAACAGAACCAGCAATTCCATCAGACGGCGGCGGCTCGACAGCCGTGGATGATGCCGCCGCAAGTGCCTACCCAGCCACTTCATCCGGCACCACCACCGGTGGGATGGACTCCGCCGCCAGTGCCACCACCTCAGCCAACTCAACTCCAGCTACAGCCGTCCCATCAGTATGCTGCGCCGCAGATTTCTAGTTCCGGTGAGATCAAATCGCTCTGGATCGGTGACTTGCAGCACTGGATGGATGAGAACTACTTGATGAGCTGCTTCGCTCAGACTGGCGAGGTTAGAAATATATAACTTAGTTTATGTCCTTGTTCTTTATAAAATTTACAGATGCTTTTCATTATAAAGTTTTATTCGATGTTTGAGAGGAAAGGGTAGGAAGTTTTCTTTTTTTCTTTGTTTGGATCGAGTAAGTTTATCTATTACATCAATCATAGTTATTTACTGCACATGGTGCACAATGGAGATGAAGGCCTTTGGTGCTGTGCGCTGCGCAAGAAAATTTCATTTTTGGCGTGTAGCAATAAAATATTAAATTAAAACATAAAACACAATATTTAAAATTAAGCCAAACAACATGTAATCATGTTTTCGCAATCATGTTATCATAAAGTGCTTCATCATTTCTTTTGTGAAGATGTGCTAACAGCATCATCTTCTAATCTCTTAATTTTCTCATCTTCTTCACTTACTTCCCTTGATTCAGTCTCTTCCTCCTCTTCTTCTTCTTGAATGATATGCATCCCAACTTTCTTTTTCCTTTCTGTCATTGTTGAAGTTGGATTGGTTCAAGTGGAAGTGGATGCTCTAGTAGCATCCACTCATTGCAATCATCAATTTCCTTTAATGAGATTGGATGAGTGGAGTCACATTCATTGAATCTTCACATCATGACTTTATTATACTTGACATAAACGAAGTCATTTAATTTTGATTGAGCAAACCTATTCTTTCTCTTTATATAGAGATTTTCAAATACACTCCAATTTCTTTTATATCTAGAAGTACTACAAGTGAGGCTAAGAATTTTAATAGCAAATGGCCTCAAATTAGGTGCCGAATGACCATTAGTAGCCCACCAATCAGCCGTTACCCTCAATTTCCTATTCCTAATGGCCAAATGAGTCCCAAAAGTACCTAAAGCATCTCTATATTTTGACAACTTTTCAGAAACTTTATCTTGAAATGTGATATTAGGAATAAACATTTGGATGCAATGAATTAAATCAAGATTTACCTTTTCAGTATTATCAATATTAGGATTTGTTATAAAAGAATTCTGGATTGAAGAAGTATTCAGCAGCATGTGAAGGTTGGTGGAGTTGCACTTTCCATCTTCTATTAATAATTTTGAAAATATCTTTATATTTGTCTTCATTGTTATCAAAAGCATTGGCAATGGCTTCTTTTGCTCTATCCATAGCTTTATAGATGTATCCCATTGGAGGTTTCTTCTTACCATCAACCAATCTAAGTGCTTCAATTATTAGAGTACCCACTTTAAGAGAATAATGAACATTGTTCCAAAATGAGAGTACTTTGCACAATTAGAATTATTCTTTTGCCTCCTTGATCCTTTGTTCATTTACTATTGTTTCACTCATTTTCAAATATCTTCAAATTGGCTTGTTAGTTGTGCATGCTAGAGAGTGTGATCATAGCATTAGTAAATCTAGTTTTTGTTGGTCTAAGTAACTCTCTTTCTTTGGTAAATCTTTTCATCATGTTCAACACCCTAGTGTGGTTATAAATATAACCACTAACCAGCATGGCCTTTTTCAATGTTGAAGCAAGAAGTGGAATCTTCCATATGTCAGCTAAAATTAAGTCCAAGCAATGAGTAGCACATGGAGTCCAATACAAATTTGGATAATCTGCTTCCAACAATTTTCCTGTTAAAGGGGAAATAGGGAAATAAGTTAAAACCTAATAGTTTGTTAAAGGAAGAAAGAGCTATTTAAGAAGAGAAGAACAGAATTGTTACTAGCAAAAACATTATTTGAAGCACTATAAGTAATTGCTTGAACAACATTGGATGGTCTAATCTTCTTGACAAATTCATCGAGCAATTCAAATATCTTTACTTCACTCTTTACATAAAATGAAGCATCCACAGATTCAATGAAGATAGAACCCTTTGGATTATTTACCAAAAAATTGATTAATGTTCTCCTTCTTCTATCTATCCAAAAATCCGCCATAATGGAGAATCCCTTCTTTGCCCACCCCTTCCTATAGTCTATTAACAATAAGTTTGTGTGTTTCAACTCCTCCTTAAGCAAAGGAACTCTCACCTCATGGTAGATTGGTGGTTTCATGTTTGGACTATATTGTCTAACATATTGAATGGAAGCTGCAAAGCTATCGTAATCAACAGTACTAAAAAGAATCCTTGCATCATGCATCCACCTGGCAAATAGGTGGGCAAGTTTCTTCCCTTTTCTCCTTCTTATATGCATCTAGCATTGTTGTTTGTCTTAAACTAAATTCTTTTCTTTGTCACACAGCCTCTTCTAGACATGGAGTGAAGTAAGCATTCATTGCCCTCCTTGACTTAAAAATAGGTGCTTTATTGCTTCCTCTTTGAGAGTATGCTATTGCTTGTGCATTATTTGAACTTGAAGACACTTCTCTTTTAGTACCACTACGGCCTCCAATTGGAATTGGTTCAGAGTCATCCTTTTCCTCATCTTCCATTGCATCAACATCTTCGTAATTAAGGAAATGGCCGGTCAAGTTCCTTTGATCTTTTATTGACATTTTCTCACCAACAAGCTTCCTAATCTTCTCCCTTATATGTTCCAGGCAACTTTGGCATGCTGTGGTATTTCTATAACCTCTTGCTAAATGCTGTTTGGCTTGCGTAATACCTTCACTTTTCACTTTACCATAAAAATTGCATGTCACAGAATTTTTGTTTTTAGGGTCAGCTAATGTACAATATGCCCAAGCTGGATCCTTACCTGTCCTGTTAGCTATTTAAGACAAGAGAAAAAACCTAATATGAAAAAATTTTGCATAAGCAAACGGCAAACAGCGAACTTCATGATTCACAGCAAGCAGCAAACACCGAATAGCAAACAGCAAATTCTGTGAACATTTAATGGTAGGCCAAGAAGAATGTATATATAGGCAAAACATAAAAACAGAGCAGCTAACCCCCCCCCCCCAAAAAAAAAAAAAACAAAAAAAAAAGAAAAAAGAAAAACAGAGCGCCTAAATCAAAATAGATGCAAGGAGAACCATATATCTGCTCATTAAAGTCTAGAAATAGAGGAAGAGCAGAAAAAATTTAGAGAAAAAAACCATTGCAGACAGCACAGTATGCAGCCAAAAAAAAAAGGGGGAGAAAAGAAACAGAGCAGTAGGGTCACTGGAAAGCTGCTTAATTGTCCGAGCGCCACCCACTTGCTGGAAGTGCTGCAAATTGCCAGCCAATGTGCTCTTGACACCGGAAGTTTGGTCGTTCACAGAGGAGGAAGCTGCACAATGGTTTGTGATCATGTCTAGCTACCAGTTGACGTGTGGGCGTTTTTAAATAAGGGCAGAATGGAATGACACAATTGCCCTGCGCTTGGAAATGGTGCACGTGGCGCAAATGGTGTGCGCCACAAGGGCGCCAAATCATTTCTGCAGTGCCATGCTGGTTGTGTGGCACAGCAGCCTCTGGTGATGCGCAATAGCGCACCTTTAACAACTATGAGATCAATATTTAGGCACTGCTAGGCAGAAATTTGATATAGGATAACTGTTCAATGATCAATTAAATAATTTACTATGCACCTCAAGCTTATTCATTGATGTAAAGGGATTTCGGATATCTCAGTTCTATTTTGTGTTGAATCCCTTTAAAAATGGTTGAATTTGCTGCTTTTAGCCTACAATTAAGTAAAGAAACATATTTTAAGTTGAAAAGAAATAGTTATCCATGAATGATGAAAGAGACAATTTTTTAGCTTTTTGTTACTGCATGATTTGTGTCTTTCCAATATTTTTTGGACACTTAGAAGACAAGAAAACATAGAGGATGAATTCACCGATATTTGATGGGAAACAGAGCATCAATCAGGCTTTGGTGAGATTGGTTCATTACTGCGTGATTAATAATATATCTTGCCTGTGCTGTTATTGCTGTTGTAATGTCAAAGCTTGCTATATAATTGCCACAGAAGGTTCCTTTTTCCCTACAAAATTTACTATGTTAGCCACATGTTACAGCCCATGTATTCTATGCTTCTCTACTAGTGTTGATTGATGGTTCGTTTTCATAGGTTATTTCTGCAAAGGTTATTCGAAATAAGCAAACAGGCATGCCGGAGGGATATGGTTTCATTGAGTTTGTAACCTGTGCTGCAGCAGAGAGGATATTGCAGGCGTGTAATGGTGCACTGATGCCAAATTGTGATCAGACTTTTCGATTGAACTGGGCCACACTTGGTCCTGGTGAGAAACGTCAAGATGATGGTCCAGACTATGCAATCTTTGTTGGTGATTTGGCTGCTGATGTCACTGATTATGTACTACAAGAGACTTTTAGAGCTCATTATCCATCAGTTAAGGGAGCAAAGGTTGTCACAGATCGAACAACTGGACGGTCCAAGGGCTATGGGTTTGTCAGATTTGGTGATGAAAGTGAACAGTTGCGTGCAATGACAGAGATGAATGGTATGTATTGTTCGACAAGGCCCATGCGAATTGGACCTGCTGTTAACAAGAAACCCATGGGCAGTCAGCAATATCAGACAGGTAGTTATTGCGGTTAGTATTTGATTAGCAGATTGATTGTAATTGCTGAAGTGAACATGATTGGCCCACTTTTGATTGTTACCTGTGTATCTGATCTTTGTTTGGTTTTGATCTCATATCACGAGTTGAGTTAGTGTTATTTGAACTGTTGAGGTAGTTGCCAATCTCTAAAGTCATCCTGAATATTGTTCTTAGGTGGCAATGTGTTTAAAAGAATATTCTGAAATTGACATTATTTCAGTTAATACACTTGGAGATAGGTGGCTGTTACGATTCATTTCCTTCGAGCAATTACTTCTCTAAACTTGGGGGTATTAAATTATGTCAAAATATGCAAAAACTTATATAAAACTCATGTTGTCTTTAAAGCAGGACGCTGAGAGGGCTCTCATTATTGGGGGGCCTGGAACTGATATCAGCTGAAAATGATTCCACTTTTATGCGTGGCCTCATTTTAGGTCAGTTATTTTGTTTATGTCATGAGCTTCTCGCTTCATTTTCTTGTGGCATCAATTATGCTACATTCACAAACTGCTATTCCAGTTCTTTGTTTGTAAAGAAGATATCAGTCATGTTTACTTTTACTCCTTTACCCAGGCAGTCTACTTTCAATTAATTAGCTCGTTGTACTCCTCAAACTTATCTTTCTGGTCTCCCTTTTTTTATGGGTTCCATTTTTCTTTGCTGATTGCGCAGGTCTGATTAGTCTGACTATGTATTTACCTTAAATCTTTGACAGATGTCAAATTGTTTGTTTACGTATTGCTTTAGTTTGATATCTCAAGCAGTAATGCTATTTGGATAAAATTATGTCCAGTTCCCTTTTATAGTTTAATACTCTTATATTTGGATTTATTCTTGGTTGTTTGAATGGATCACATTTTACAACTTTCCTTTTTTTTAAAAAAAAAATAAATTATTTCATGATATGCTGTTTAATCGTTTCAAAGTTGTAGCTCCATTTCTTGTTTTTAATCAATTTTTATGTTTGATCCTTACTATATGCTTTCTAAGCTTTTACTTACATATCATATTGTTACGTGCCCTGTAGGTAGTAGCTATGAATGTGGGCATGTAGTTTCTTCCATACTTGATAGAATAGTTAGAGTAGGGGTAGGTCATCTGAAGAATTTTGAGGGAAAGTGATTTGAGCACGTTTGTACTGTTTAAGGAATAAAATTAAAGGAAAAAAGAACAAGTGAACAGCACATATGATAATCCTGGCATGTTTAGACAGGTTTCACATCACATTGTGGAATAATTTCGAGCAAAATAGGTAAGCAAAGTCATAGGTCATTCTAAGAAGTGGAGAGAAATTTCTGCATGTCTAGATGGTCATGCAGGGACTGACATTGCCATAATCATGCAGTTTCTGATTTCCTCAATTCAAGCAATTCTCTATGTGACTCCTGTCAGCATTAGATTTGAATCACTTGGCTGAACTGAGCCTGATTGTATAATTTGAATATTCAATCATTGATTTCTTCAACTGCAGCTGGTGGAATGGTGGCTGCAGAGGGGTACAGATCTCTCTCAAGCCCTTCCATGCCCTCTTCTTTCCAACCTGACTAAGATTTGTAACTTAATGATCTCCTTTCACTTCATTTGCCTATCTTCATTTGTTGGCTAGAATAGTCATTTGAGAGATGGAAAGAGCTTGTCATGAGAGGATCCCCCTTTCCATTTCTCTAGGAGTTGCAGTCTTTTAAAGTTAATGTTATTTTTTATCTTGGTCCAAAATTTTTTTTTTTTGAATTTGATTTGGTGAGATAATAATCTTGGTTGAAAATTCCAGAGTGTATTGAAAGCTTTGTATTAGTTCTCTGTACCAACTTGATACTTCTCCCAATTTTTTCTTTGTAAATTAGTTCACAATCTGTCATTTGCAGCTACATACCAGAATGCTGTAGGAAATCAAGGCGAGAATGATCTGAGCAATACAACAGTGGGTAACTTGCCTTAACGTTCATTTTTGATGATTATCACTATATTCTAGTGATGACTTGCAAATTTTGAGTGCAGATATTTGTTGGGAATTTGGACCCTAGTGTCTCAGATGAGTTGTTGAGACAAGTGTTTGGGCAGTTTGGGGAGTTAATTCACGTGAAAATACCTGTTGGAAAGCGATGTGGTTTTGTTCAATTTGCTGATAGGTACAGCATTTGTCCTTGACATGTATTTATGTTTCGTGAACAAGTGGTTCATTGGTTAGTCTGGTATTTTTCAATTGGTGATATTGTGGTTTTCTACAGAACATGTGCTGAGCAAGCAATGTCAGTGTTGAATGGAACACCATTAGCTGGACAAAGCATTAGACTTTCATGGGGGCGCAGTCCTACAAACAAGCAGGTGTTCATTATGTCTTGATTGCTGAAAGTTCTTCCATTTTTTTTTTCTAATTAATATTACCTCATGAAGAATTTAACACATCTATTGGATTTATTCAGTCTCCAAATGATCAGGTCCAGTGGAATGGGGCATACTATGGGCATGCACAAGGATATGATCCTTATACATATGCACCTACCCAAGATCCTAGTATGTATTATGGAAATTACCCTGGATATGGAAATTATCAGCAGTCAACCACTTACCAGCAGCCACAACAGGTATTGTTGTAAAATCCTATTATTTATACTCGTACTATACTGATTAAGTAAATCATGAAATTTGCTGGTGTAATTGCGGGTGGCTATGGATATCTCTCCCTTGTTTTTTGGTTGTGTTCGCATTGTATAGGCCAAAACCTAGTTTTATTATCACGAGATGCCCAACTTGTAGTCAAAGCTTGGGTATTAAAAACCTGTAGCCCTGTTCTTAGGTGCTGTCTGTGATTGTGGTTGAGGATTTGCTTATTTATATTCAGAGCTATTCTTTATGACTTTTGTGAGACAAGGAATATCTAATTCAGATTTACCCCCCTGCTATGTGCAGTGATGAACTTTGGCAGCGGGCTGATGCTGTTAGTCAACTCGGCCTTTTGGAGGCGGGGTTTGCGTTTGATATTAATATAACCTCAGTAATCTCTCTTCTTTGGAATTATTTTCTTATGGGGCATACTGGGTAGTAGTCTTGTGTCATTGTGCTGTATAATTATTATATGGTTCTGAGATACTGCATCGTAGTATTGAGCTTAGACCTAATCTGTTACGGTCAAATTTTAAGATTCTCAGCGGAATGCGATCTGCATTGGCATGGCTTGTTTAAAGTGATTTATCTTTAGTTGTACAGCGAATTAAACCAAAAGGGTTGTGATTAGATCGGTTTGGTTTGGCTTGCCTACTAACACTTCTTGCTTAAAAATTCTTATGGAATATTTGGATGGAGGGTGGATGGAGGAGAATGGAGGGATGGGAAAAGGAGGGGTCATGTCATGAGTGATTTACGACTTAAAAGGGCTAAAGATTAGGAGTCTATGATTAATAGTTTAAAATTCCCTTAGTGTTTTTATTTTCCTAACCATTTATTTAGTTTTTATTTTCCTTGCCTTGCATTCTTTCATTAGTTTTCATTTGCCTCTTCTCCTAATCATTAAAGGCAAATATTTAATGTGAGAGTAACTTGATCAATCATCTTTGTATTGTAGAGATATCTCTCTGAAAAAATCTCATTCACTAAAATGTCCCTCAATTTACATATTAAATCAGAAAATAATGTTAAGTTGAATTATATTTTATTCTTTCTTGTTATATTGACAGCAAAGAACTTTGGATTGTTTCATGGTTTAGTATTGAACAAGTAATAAAAAATGCTAGCAGGCAACGTACAAAAGAATCTTTCCATGCTTGTTATTTTAAAAAAAAGGAGCCGGCCAGTACAGATCAAGAATACCAGGACAGACTATTTTATATTAATGTTCTACATGTGATGACATGCGGTGGATGTTCATATTTTGGGCAAAATGATTCATTTCTGCAATTAATTTTGCTTATGAACATTACCTCAAAAAACCACAAAAAGGAGAGATGATGTGTGCCAAATCAGTTCGACCAAACTGCTCTCTGCTTCTCAGATATTTGTGTTGCATTCACCCTTTACATGAGTCAAGTTGCTACTTCAGGCATCGCCCATGAGCGCACGGAATTTAATAATTTTAGAGCCAAGGTATCTTGCTCCTTCAAAGTAATGGAGGCAGCTCCAAAACCTGATTCCCTTCGTTTGTCTCACAATCATCACTGTTATTGTTAAAGTACATCTTGCTCTTGAGCCCTCTGTGCAGTTAAACCTCCTTCTGACCCAGAAATATTATGTTCATCTTCCTCTTGTTCCCCATTCCCTCCTTTCCACTTCATCCTCTGTCTGATTCTTTTCTCCCTATGGCGCTGACGCTGCAGAAGCCCATCTTCCTTGTCTGTCTTCTTCAGTTCCTCCCGCACTTTCCTATAGTGTTCAGCTTTTTGCTCCGCAGTAAGCCTTATAATCAAGTTTGAGTAACTCCCCACAGTCAAGAACGCTACATTCAACAATTGATATCTAGTCGCAAGCTTGTAAGCTGGTGTCTCAACCTACTCATGATTACATTACTATCAAAAGGAAATTTTCCTCCTCAATATTAGTTTTTTCCCCATTTCAACAGTGTCTTGCACTATCTTCACTCATATTTACAAATGGAGGCATTCTACCTTGTTTAATAACGCAAAGTCCCCTTCCCACACCCAGTTGTAGCCTCGTAGCAGCAGAATTTTATTTTTTATTGTTTTGATAGAAAACAGTTTCCAATTCATTTTTAACATAACAGATACACAAACGCACAGAAGGTAACATATTCTAATCTAAAAAATCGATTGCCTAAATCATGTATGGACAAGATTTATCCGAGCAACATGACACTCATCATTCTAGCTTTAATTTCCAACTAAAAAGCAAGGACGATACCTGGGTCAATTAACAATGATTCCTTCCCATCCTTTGTGTCAGCAATCCTGGCTACTGGAGGTAGCTTGTTGCCTTCTTCATCAAATTAAACCGCGGTCCCCATTGGTCTATGTATGTTGACCTTGAGTTTCTTTTTCTTCAGAACACGAGTTGCTGGCCCACATAAAGATGAACAAACTCAAACTACATTGGTTTAGAAACAAAATTGGAAGAAGATACTATAGGTTCAAGAAATACGGCACTGTCTTGTCCAGTTCTAATTTTGACAAGCCATTAAGGATACACCTCACCCTTTTGTCTCAGCCATCTGAAACAAGAGTTTCTAATACCTATTTCCATATGGAAACAAAATAGAGCAACACTGAAACAATATAATCTGAACCATTTTTTTTGTCCTAGTGAAAATAATAATAAGTAACTTATATAAATAATAATAATAAGGAACATACATTACATCTCCAATCTCGGATAATTTCCCTTGCCCCTCATTTGGGGTATCATCCGCCAAAAGATCCTTCTTCTCTGCCTCATCCTCTTCCTCTGGACCACCTATATCTAGCTTCTTTTTTGAAACCTCCAATGCAGTTTACTTATTTTTGTCGTCTTTTTCAGCTGACATTGGCTGCGTCAATGCAGCTTTAGGCTTTAGTTTCTGATTTAGAAAACGGACTTTGGGGATCATTGGAATGCCCAACGATGCAGAAAACTCAGGAAGTTTGGTATCATCAAAGATCTCTCTTTATCCTTCTGAATATGAACTGACCTGAAATATGTAATAATGAACTGACCTGAAATATGTAATAAAGGCCCTCTGAGCTCGATACAGCAGGTCTGGGTACTTGACCAATAAAGATGCAAACAAACCAGAAACTGATTGCAGCAGTTCTTTCCTTGGCTGAAAAATCAGCAGTTATGAAAGCATTGTTAGAAAATGTCAAATGAATGTTGAGTAGCATAAGAATTGGAAGTCAGAAGTATAATCAATTTGGAGAACAAGAAAAGTGTACCTTAGTAACATGCACCGGCACTTTTGCTGCTTTCATATTCTCGAGCATTTTTATCTCTGAGGCCGTCAAAAATATAACTGACTTCCCCTCAGACAGACTTATAAGGAGCAGTACGACCAACTTTGTGTATGTAAGATGCTACATTTTCAGGACAAGCTACCTACATAGGCGAGACAGCCTCCTACCACAAGAATACACCACCCAAAAAAAAAAAAGGCACACGGGCACAGAAAGGGTAAAAGAAGCAAAAAAACACACCTGAACAACCCAGTCAACTGCCTTATTAAAATCAAGGCCTCTTGCAGCCAGATCAGTTGAGAAGAGAACTGAGCGTTTCTCACAGAATTCAGAATATATTGCCATCCTTCTCTCCTGCTTCACCCTTCCATGAAGACACTTTAAGGGTATCCCAGGGCGTAGTTTTCAAATGCTTCAAATATGTGTAGAACTCGATCTGCCTTATCCAGGACCAATACCTGTGTACCAGGCAGGGAACTCATGTAGCCATTAGTTATATAATATTAATAGAATATGGTGTGGTCCATGTCCGAAAGCATTTCTTCCGATTAAAAACAAATTTGATATGAATGATTAAAAAGGCAATAATATAAAGCTTCAACAAGCACTTAAAACTAAATAGGTTTTGTTCCACTAACATTTACTGCATCCGGCAGCTTAAATGACACTTCAAAAGGTACATTAAGGTTGGGAACTTAACATAGCCAAGTACTTTAGAGTAGTATCAGCAAAAAAAATCTAGAGATACTAAATTACAAATTACATAAGGTGATATGCATTTGCTTTTTACCCATGCAGTGCTATAAAATTCAGATTATGATTAATATATATTAACAAAGTATATATAAAAGATTTATGGGAAAGGTATTATTGACCTGAATCTGTGAACAATCGAAGTTTGGATTTTCATCCATATGTTGTGGAACCCGAACAAGGGTACAGATCAATATATTCAGCTCATTTACATGTTCTTTCTCTTCTTCAACTTCTTTGCGGCCACCAATCAGGAGACCCGAGCAATAAAATTATGGAACTTACCAACAAATTTCAATACATCAAATATTTGACCGGCTAGTTCTCTTGTAGGGGATATGATGATGCCACCTACCCCATCTTCAGGTCCCCATCTCTCTATATAATTTTTCCAGGACCTGTTATTAACAATAACATCCAACATCAAAGAAAAACAACTAAGAGAAAAAAAATACTTTCCCATTTATATCTGAATTACAATTGGTCACAAATCACAGAAGAGTACAGAAACCGTTATAAAACTTTCTGGTAATGAAGTCAAATGATCCATAAAATTAAATGGTAGAATTACTCTGGGCAATTTTTAGTTTTTTTTTTCCCCCAATAATCGGGAGACATTTTTAGTGTGAACAGCCATATTCTTTTCATTTGCTTTTTCTTAAACATACGCCGCCCTAAATTCATTATAAAGCAATACATACATACATATATACATACATATATATATATATATATATATATATATATATATATATATATATATATATATATATATATATATATATACACACATATATATATATATTATGAAACCTCAGCGAAACCTTTTGAGGTGCAGGGTTTGATAATTATATAACGATTGTCCAGTGGAACATATAGGGAAGTAGAGCGAATAATAGCTATTCTTTGATTTCCACACATTGCAGATTCTCAGTTTGCCCTGAGGTTAGAACCGAACAATCAAGAAATTAAGAAACAATATGCAGATACCAAGGCTTTGTCTGAGGAAGTAAGCGTATCAATTCACCAATTGTTGTTTACCGATACTTGCATAATATTAATTATTAATTATTTTGCATGTTACAAATATAGTTCCATGACAGTTCCTGCCACTGCGGAAATCAAATAACTAGTTTATGTTCACTTTTATTGTTCTTCATTTCTATTGCAGTGATTCATTATATTAAAATAAAAGCCTTTGGTGTTTGTTCAGACAACCTTTCAGAAGGCATCTGGAGCTTTGAGAAGCTCTGTACAAGGAACTCCGACAGTGGGGAAGTTACACAAAAATATTGATGAACATGGCATCCATCCTGTTCTGAATGGTACTGAAAAATCGAGCAAACAGAGGTACAAATAAGTAGAGTTTTTAAAATCCCTTTTATGAGATATTGTTATGCTTATGAGTTGTATTCACTGCTATTTTGGACTATACTGCTATCCCAGCTTGAGGTTTTGACATTCTTGATAGGGTAATGAACAGTAAATTCCCGCAAAAGCTTCTCTCTCGGTGGAAGAGGTAGGGAGCAAGAATGCAAGATCCATTGAAGGCCATGAATATAATGGCTTTGAGGAAGATGCTGGTGCAATCTACAGATGATACTCCAACTTACGGAAACACCAAGTAATAGCGATCTTCTAGCTTAGCAAATTGGCAAAAGCATTATTTTTTAAGGTTCCCTGTTACCAGCTATATACGTACAATTCTAACAACTAATCCAGCAACTTAATCCTATAAAAAAAAACCAAATGCGCCTTGATCTAGTAACAAATTTGAGAATCCTTTCTAAAAACCTCATAGAAAGTCAGAATTACTACTATCACTATCATTGCTACCACCATCATTATTAAAAATAATAATAACACCCATTTTGCCAAACCCATTAAAGGCAAGCGAAAGCCAATGTTTTTCCCGACCCAGTTTTCGCAGCACCGAGAATATCTCGTCCTCGTCCACAGAGTGCATGAGGCAAAGAAGACCTCTGTATATCAGTCATCATCGTGAACTTAGCTGCATGCAATCCATCTTTGGTTCTCTTCGAAACTGGCAGCTGGTCAAACGTTGTGACCCCAACGTAGCGCGAAAACGATTCGTCATCTATGCGACCAACGGCGGATTTGGAGAACAATGGTGGAAATGAGATGGGGGGTTGGAGCCAGAGGCTGGTTGTTGCTTTTGAATCCATGAATTCAAATCTCGTTCTCTTCTGTGAGCCGCTGTTACTAGTGAAAGTCCCTTGATTTGGATTTTCTCATGGTGAATGATCTCTGGAACCTTAAGTAGAAAGTGCGGATTCTGAAATTGATTGGAGAAGAGGGAGGCTGAGTTTTAGCTCGCAGCAGTACAATGAAGGCTGTGGAGGCAGGCCGTTTACGCAGGAGAAAGCACAAGTTGAGACGGTTTCCTCTTGAATGTTAACACTATAAAAAGGGTGAAACACAGAATGCGCTGTATTTTACTTTATGTGTGAAAAACTCTCTATAATTTGAAAATATATAGTTCAGCACTTAAAACTTTGTAATCGGTACAATTTGCTCCTTTTTGTTAGTTTTTCATTTAAATTACTAATGGCATAAATATGTACATATCTCATGACTTTATTTAGTATTAATTATGTAAAAATTAACTTCAATTGATTAATCTCCGCGTTAAATTAATGCTTTAAAAAAAATTAAAACTCAAACAAAGGAAAAAAACTTATAAATTAAATTATATAAATTCATATCTATGTTAAATTTTCATATTCTATTTTACAAATACGTGAATATTCTTTTTTAGATCTCATATTACAAAAAAAAGAAAAATGCATAAATAAATTATAAATACGATTAATTAAATCAAAGTCTAAATTAATGATTTGAAATTTTCAGCGTTAAAAGAATTAATTTCAAGCAATCCATTAATTAATTGGATGACATGTAAAAAGTCTTTCATAGCACTTAACATTGATTGCGTAAAATATATGAATTAAAATTAAACTTAACGTCGGCTATTGAAAAAAATAAATTAAACCTCATATTTAATGCTAATGATTATTTTTATATTAAATTAAGGACAACTTTTAAATATTCAATTTTTTATAAGAAAATTCAATCGCCATCATGGTAATAATGCATTTTGATTTGATATCAGTTTGATTATACGGTGTAAAAGTCGTTCTTAATATCATATTGCAAGAAAAAAATTGATTAAAGGGTGTGCAACCTTGAATTAATTTACTTATCAATGTGCGAAAAACTTTAAGATAAATTCTACTTTAAAAAAACGCCCCACATATAATAATTTTGGATTAATGCTTTAAAATTTTCAATACTACAATAATGAATTTATAAAATAAATGATTTTTATTTGATTTATATGTTAAAATATAGTAAATTTAAGATGAAAACTATACACAAATTTAAAATTATTTAGGCATTTTTCCTTTTTTTCTGTAATAATAGATTTGCAAAAAATATTCATATATTTGTAAAATAGAATACGATAACTATATATATTTTATATGATTTAATTTAATTTTTAATTTATCTTTTTTTATTAGCTTGCATTTTAATTTTTTAAAGCATTAATTGCCGATAAAATTAATTGATTAAAATTAATTTTTGCATAATTAATATTACATAAGATTATGTGATGTATACATATTCATATCATCAATGATTTAGATGGAAAACAAATAAAAGGAGTAAAATTTAAACGCTAAATTGCCTCTTCTCAAACTATAAAAAGGTTTTTGCATATGACCTAAATTACAAATGGATAAATTACATTTTACCCAAACTCAAAACACTATTTACAAACGTAAATTATTTCTTCTATCATATGTATCGTTGATTTTATATTTAATAATGATAGGAATAGTGATCACTCAACAGACATAAGCAAGATCCTGAATTTGAACTTCAAATATAATGAAATAAAGTGTCCAAAGCATTTATTTGGTATACCATATAAGATTGAATAATATAAGATAATATACTATATTATCAAGGCTTATACGATATTTAAGAATTTCAAACCAATTATATTTTTTATCCCAAAAAAAATCTTCTTTTATGCATCAGGTTTTGTATAAAGCTATTTACATTCAGTTTACGGATAAGATAAAAGTTGATAGGATAATATTTAGATAAATATTAAATTATTAAAATTAAAAAATAATTTTAAATTTTTTATCTCTTTCATCTTTCTCATGTTTTT
The DNA here is from genome assembly GCA_020226215.1 of Sindora glabra. Lineage (NCBI taxonomy): Eukaryota > Viridiplantae > Streptophyta > Magnoliopsida > Fabales > Fabaceae > Sindora > Sindora glabra. The sequence continues at coordinate 1,273,566 of CM035226.1, read as the reverse complement.
TTAGAAAATTGAAATTAAAGAAAATTCTTTTATACTAACACTTATATTTTGATTTAGTATTTTTTAAAAAAAATTATTTGATAATAGGTCAAAAGCATATTTAATCCCTTAATTTTAATTAAAATTTCAATAATCTTCTGAGTTTTCTTTGAAACAAATTTACTTTTTAACTTTTTCAAAGACATGCAATGTTACCTAATTGGCTAATGCTGTTAGACTTTATAATGAAAACACTTACATGATATTCAAATCGGCATCCTACATAATGTATATAAACTATATTTTAATATTCTCATGATAGAAAATCACTTTTGATCCCATAATTTTTATTAAAGTTTCAATTATATCCTTTAAGTTTTATTTAAATCAAACTTATTTTTTAACTTTTCAAAAATGTGATCAATTTTATGTAAGGATAAAATATGATTGTAATATGATGACTTTAATTATAATTAACTAATGCAAATACTAAAAAAATGTAAATAATAACATAAAGAATTCTAAAGACATATTACTTTTATATTTACAAATTATTGTATTCATAAAAATAGCTATTAAATATTTAAAAATAAGTGTGTGACACTGTAAAAATACATTTTCAAATTTGAAGAGATTTAAATTACAAAGGAAATATCAAAAAAGAATTTTTCTCATTCCATAGGAGTGATAGTTTTTGTTGGAAAGTTAAAGGATACATTTAAATAGAATTTATGCGACAAAATTAAAAATTTAGTGATAAGTTTTTTGCCATAAAAATATTAAAATATAATTTATATATACCAAATTGGATGTCATATAAGTACTTTAATTAAAAAACTTATTTAATTAAAAAACCTAGCTGCATTAACTAATTAGGTAACATTGTGTATCTTTGGAAAATTAAAGAATAAATTTACTTTAAATAAAACTTATGAGATAAAATTAAAATTTTGGTAAAAATTAAGGGGTCAAATATGCCTTTTTACCTTGATAATGTTATACTATATTCCTGATATTTTTAGATAGTATATATTACTGTTTTAATGTTTTTTTAAATTTTCACATGAAGCATTAAATTTTATATTCCTAAATTAACTTATTATAATTTTTTACTAAGTTATTGTACATACATCCTCACGTATATAATAGTGTGTAAACACACACATATGTGCACTTGTGTATCTACATTGGTAAAGCATATTATACAATTTTCTTACTATAGTTAAGTCTTTAATTTATATATATCATCATTTTTTAAAGAAACTTTTGTTGAAGGGCTTTTTAATCTAATTATGTACTTTAAATTCATTTAGAATAATTTTATTAATTTTTATATATAAAGGTATTTTAATTAAATTAATTATTTTTAAGCATACATATTTTTATATAAAATGACAACAAGTAAAAGATACAATAATTTTATACAAATCTTCATTATATACAATAACAAATTAAATGTTATATAGTATATTATTTTTCACATATAATACAATACTGTACTGTTTAATAGTTTTTATACTATACTATATATCATGTCAAATAAGGTGTAAGATAATATCAAGTGTCATTACAATACTAAAGTGTTGACATGTTTATCATCAATTTTGTATACAATTATAATATGATTGTTTTAAATCCTTATTTTTTAATTGAACTCTTCTAAAGTACAAAATATACTTTACTCTATAAAGTGAAATATTATAACCTTTAATAAAAAATTATTTATTTATAATTTAATAAATAATAATTAATTAAAATAATATATATTTTTCTAAATTTTAATCATCTAGTCTCTTGATTTTATCTCTTAATTCTTTCATCATGGATTGTGATATCATACTTTAACTTTTGAAATATATCTTGTATTTTGGAGAAGTTAAATCTCTCATCCTCCCTTTGGAAAAAATCCAATTTATTTTTATAAAAATTTAATTTAGGAAAATACTAGTTATGTACTTCTTTCAAGTTTTATGTATATTCTAATTCAATCTTATTGTTTTTTGAAATCGAAATAACTCCTTGCTTATTCATTTTACATCTAAGTTTACAATTTTGCCTTGTAATCAAACATACAAACTATATGAAGTTTTTATCTAGTACATTGACAATAAAAAGTTTTAAATTTAAAGCCTCTATCATGTTATTTAAATCAGTTTTTATATAATTGCCTCAACTATTTCAAGCCTTAATATTTATTCTTTATTTGTGAAAGTTAGGTCTTGTCAATTAAAATTTCATTTGAGTTTAATTGCAACTCTTTTGACATATTATCTTTCTTTGTAGTGTCAATTTTTATTAATTTCAAAAAATAAGATATAAGTGATAAAAGAAAGCAATGACTCAGTTATATTTCATAATTGTTATATAAATTTCATATACATTATTTTTAAAAGAATATTTAATTACTTAAAATAAGTAATAAACAATCAAAGTCTGAATCTAGTTGAATATTATATGAACAAGAAATGTTTTATAAGAAAAAATTTTTATTAAAAAATAAATTATGATAGACAGTACATTTTTTATTTTAGTGATATTCAAAAACTTTTCCTTTTATTTTGATTGATAACATTTTTAAAAAAGTCAAAATATAAATTTAATTTAAAATAAAATTAATTTGATGATAATGAGTATTGGACTTCGAGTTCATGGTAAGGGTTATATGCTTTTTCCCCTGTAAACTTTGAAAAGTGAAATTTTCTTTGGGTTTTGAAAAAGCCTTTTCTAAATTCCTCAAGTTCTTGGTACTTTAAAAAAGTAGTAGATTTCTTCCATAATGCTAATGAAATAATATGTTCCTTTACTCGAAAGAATCTCCATTTCTCTTGTATTTCTTTTTTAGGTCATTTCTCTTTATAAACTTTCTTCAAATAAAGAAAGACCCTAAAGCTTCATATAAGGTTTTATGAAGTGTAGGGAAAAAAAAAGAAAAAGAAAATACCAAATTGCCTTATAACCATTGCAACTATATTTAACTAATTGTTCAATTGAAAATGATTTGCAATTGGAAATGATTAGTTATGAATCATTATGGGTAGCCATTTGGTTAAAGTTAGACAATTCACTTCTAAACTGAAATTAAAATGTTTATACCTCTAGAAAAATGTAAAAAAATATGGTTTATCTATGTATGATATGACTTGAGTTTACTTTGTTTACTTGTAATTTAAAATGTAAAATTTTAACCTATTTGTGGTTTGCTCTGTAAAAAATTAATCCATTTGGTAATTTGAAAGGGCAAAAGCCTAAGGGAAATGAAAAATAAACATATTTATATGAAAATCACTCTAAAGGTTTAGATTTCAATAACATTAATTAACAATATAGAAGAAGACTTGGAGAAGGACTTGAAAAGAAGGTGAAACCCAAAATTTGATTAAGATTAAAGAATGTTAACCAATTAGCTCGTGTGTTTCCTTTTCCATACGTGTGGTTAACGAAGTCCTTCCATGTCACGATCCTAACTCAGTTATAACTAGGATGAAACCTATCCTCAATTTTCACTAGTCTAATATGATTTATTCATCACAATTCTAATTAATTAACTAGAAAATGTAGCAAGAAAGAATGCATCAATAGAGAAGAAGAAGGAATACATTCATTAACAAAAATAAGTTTGCAAAAATTTAGAAAGTTAAGTTTACTTATATTCTTCCAAAAATAAGGATAAATTAATTTAACTAACTTATAAGGATTTAGTTCATAACTCATCTACTCGTAACTTATACATAGAATAGGGTGCTAAAATAATCTAACTACAAATATCTCATATTACTAAGGCCAAACTAAAAGCATAGCAACCATCATAGATTTGAGAAAGTGGTGGTAAAGGCTTGAGTTATGTATCTACAAAATAAATCATGAAAGATTAAGTTTAAGATTTATTGAGTAAATATTCCATTTAAACATATATAATGATATAACAATCTTACCTATTAAACCATATTCCTATAAAGTTTAACACATAAAACATTTACATTTGTTAATTTATACTCAAATAACCATAAGAGACTTAATTATAACCATCTCATTAAGATTTTATCACAAAAATATAATCAATAATAATTAAATTCCAAATTTATATCACAAGACACAATAATTAATAATAAAGTAATTAAATCTCATTATAACTCTTGGTTAATCTCTTTCTTTGCAAGTTTTTCCTTCTACCTCTTGAGTCAATTTTATCCTTCACAAGCTTATTACTAGGAACTTAGCATCTAGTATTCACATCATCTCCCATCACATTCTCACATCACAATACATAATTCATTTCTTTTTCATATCACATCTTAACCTATAGATAACATAATTTTATAGTAACATCATGCCTCAATGCATATCCATATAACACATTTTATTTCATAATTAATATAACAAGTTTATTATAACATAACATCTCAATTCTTGTTTTGTGATCATCAATTCATAAATTTATTTTATCAATATTATCAGTAGATAAATAACATTATGTCTTGCATCACTTATATCTTATAACATGTACTCTATATTTTATTATATATAGTTATTGCCTAACTTAATTAAGGACATGACATTACAAATTTTTCTCTAATTATCATGGTATCTAGAGCTATTTAGATATTCTTTTCCCACCTTAATCAATAAAAATAGAAAAAAAAGCTAGCTCTCTCTATGTTATCCATTTTTTTTAATTTTTTATGTGTGACTAAGGTTACAATAGGGCTAGTGGTAATTTAGGCCACATATTAATGGAAGTCCAAACCTTAGAAGTATTGTTTGCTGGTAGTGGAGGAGAGTAGCAATGCTTTCTAGTGCCGTTGAAGCAATTTCGATCATTAGAAGGAGGATTAGGGTACATTGAACTACAAATCACAATGAAGTAGTCTAGGAGAGGTAGGGCGTGACATCACATGTACGGATATACGGTAGCATATGAAACCCACATATGAAGGAAAGTAGTAACACGTAGTAGTCTAAATGGCAACAAGTTCCAATTAGGTACTATTTTAGAGGACCTCGAGTCTTCCTGTGAGGTTAGTTTTGCAATTCTATGACTTTAACAATATTTTTCTATTTTTTTGGGTAATTATTTGGTTTATAGTTTGTTATTTGGAAAAGTTATTCATCATGTATGATAGTTCTAAGATGACCAGTAAGTTTAAGCTTTCTAAAAGTCCAGAGAAATTAAAAAGAGAACTTGAGTTTAATTTTTCAAAATTACTTCCAATTAGTGGGAAAATAACTGAGTGAAAGTTAGATATTAAAGGACAACATGTGACCTGGAAGAAAGTAGTTGAATATTATTTTGATGAAGTTCATATGTCATATTATCTCATTCAAAAGCCTTTTATAGATGATCCAGATTGATAGTGAATTGCAAAGGATTATCAATTATTTAGGTTACTGTGTAACACTCTAGCTAGTGAAGTTGAGGATAATACTATTTATTATCGTACTATTAAAGAGTTGTAAAAGTCTATTGAATATCTATATTTGATAAAAGATGATCTAAACTAGATATGTGATTTAACTATATCCTTATTTCAATTAAATGAAAGAGATAAGACTAATGCTTAAATTTATATTGAGTTCAATCACATTTATAAATAGTGAAATTCTCTTCTACCTATTACTAATGATGTTACTGAAATGTATTCTTAGGAAGAATAATTACTAACTTTGTGTTATTTGATGTGTTTACCTCTTGAGCTTAACATAGCACATTAGTGAATTATGTTTAGTTTTAAGCCATTCATTTGAAAAATAACTTATTATTGAGTTTGGAGAGAATCTAAGGATATTTCTTCCTTTTTTCTTCATCATTAAATGTGAATGAGTCAATTATATTAGTTGTCTTAGGCACTAGAGGTGGTTATGGTAATACCTAAAGGTGCTAGGGGAAAAAGAGGGTGAGGTAATTATAGTGAAGAAGGAAAATGAGGAGATTTAATTTTGATATATTATTACTATCAAGAATAAAAACATATCAAGAAATTCTACCTGAAATTAGTGGGAAAGAATACACAACAATTTAATTTTTCACATATGGCACAAGAATAAAAAAATAATGGTAAATTATTGTTTGATTGTGAATATGCTAAGTATTTCTAATTGAAGGCTTCCTTACAATCACCACCTACTCAAACCCATTGCCATAATAGTTCAGATAGATAATCCCATTGCATGTTTCTCTAATTCCAATTCTAAATGAGTCATTGATTCTAGGGCCACTAATCATATGATGGTCAAATATGTATCTTATTTTCTTTTAATATTTATCATCCTTCTTATGTTACTTTAGCTAATGGGTCTACTGCTTCTGCTTTTGGAAGTTGTATGGTTAATATCACTTTTGATATCTTTCTATCCGTGTTTTGTACCTTCCAAACTTTTTGTTCAAGTTACTTTCAATAAACCAAACTACACATACTTATAACTATGATGTTTTCTTTTTTCCTAATTATTGTATATTTTAAAATCTGTTGATGAAGAAGATTTTTGTTAGGGGATATGAATCTTAGGGATTATATGGGTTTGATGAAAAAATTACTTAACCAGTTACAACTATTGCTACCCCCACTCCATATCAATTATATTGTCATCTTGGTTATCCTTCATTGATATCTTTATGAGAGATATGTCTTAGAATTTGTTTCTTATTTACATTATGAATCCTGTTAATATGCTAAATGACATCATCAGTCCTATGCCTTTAGAGTTCATAAATGAGTTTCATCCCCATTTGAGTTACATTTAGGCATTTAGAGGCTTTACCTAGTTATTTCAAAATCTAAATTTTGTTATTTATGTTTTTAATGGATAATTATTCAAGAATTACTTTGTTTTATTTAATGAAAAATCATTTATAGTTATTCATGATGAAGTTACAATTCAATTTCATATAACTATTTGTAATTTTCTAAGTGATAATGTTAAAGAACTTTTTTTTGCATAGTTCTCAACTTATTTATCACAATATAGTATAACTCATCAGTTTTCTTGTGTAGTTACTCCACAATAAAGCGAAGTAGTTGAATTGAAGAATCAACATTTAATGGAAGTTTCTCGTCTTCTTTTATTTCACATGATAGTTTTTAAAATTTTTTGGGCAAATGTAATTTCTATAGCCTATTTTCTAATAAAACGCATGCCTTGTTCAATTCTTGATGGTTAGATACCCTTTTCTTCTTTGTTTCCTTCTAAATCCTTATTTGCTATTCTTCCATATATTTTTTGTTACATATGTTTCATTCATGATGATAGTCCTTAGGTATTCAAATTAGATCTTTGATCTTTAAAGTGTATTTTTCTTAGATATTCTTGCACTTAAAAAAGGTATAAGTGTTGTTCTCTCAAGTTAAATTGTTATCTTGTATCTTTTAATGTTATATTTTTTAATTTTATCCTTTTTTTAGACTTTCCTTATCTTCTTCCACCTTGCTAGATTTAAAAAATATTGATAAATACTTCCTTATGCCTACTTCTCCACAGGATTCGCAAGTTCCTTTGAATTCAACCTCCCATTAAATACATTTATTTTCATAAAGTACAAGTACTACTAACAGCTCCTCCACTAAACAAGGCATAAGCATTTGATCCAAACTCTATGTTAAATGATTTGCCAACTTCATCTTATTTACTAACTCCTTCCTCATTAGATCCTTCTCTATGTCTTTTAATTTAGATCTTATTGCTTACCGAAAAAGTACCTGTACTTATATTTAGAAAGGTAACTCTAGCTAACCTTATTCTATTTCTACTAATGTATCCTATTTTTTCTTAATTATTCATTACTTCATTAGATATTATTATTGTTTCTAAGTTGTATTTCAAGGATTTATCTCATAATGGGTGGTATACTATTATAGAGGAAGAAATGATAACTCTTGAAGCAAATCAGACATAGGATGTTGTACTTTTACCTGATAGTAAATAATTTATTAGTTGTAAATAGGTGTTCATTTTAAAAGTGAATCCTAGTGGTTCCATTGCTCATTTGAAACCATGTTTAGTAGTCAAAAGGTATGCTCAGACGTATAGCATTGATTACTTAGGGACCTTCTCCCTTATGGTGAAAATTACTTTAATTCGATTGCATATTTCTTTTGCTACAACTAATAATTGGTCTTTTCACTAGTTAGAAGTTAAAAATGCCTTCTTACATAGAGATTTGCATGAAAAGCTATATATGGAACAACCACCTAGGTTTATTATGTAATAAAAGTGTAAGAAGTTACTATGTTTGAAGAAATCATTATATAAGTTGAAACAATCTCCTTAAACTTAGTTTGGAAGATTCAGCTAAGTGATGACAAAATTTAGAATGAAGAAAAGTGATCATGATCATTCTATATTTTACAAGCAATCTGATTCAGGATGTATTCTATTGACCATGTATGTTGATGATATTGTGATTATAAGGAGTGACAAATTGGGTATTTTACAGTTGAAAACTTTTCTTTAGACTAAATTCTAGACTAATGACCTAGAAATACTTTGGTATTTCTTAGATATTAAGATTGCTTAAGAAATGAAAGGGATTATCTCAAGAAAAATATGTGCTTAACCTCTTGAATAAAATAGGAATGATTAGTGTTAAACAATGTGAAATTCCTATGATTACAAATGTTAAGTTTAATCCAAAGAATGAGGAGTTACTTGATGATCCTAAGTGGTACTTAAGTGGCACAGAAGATTGGTAGGAAAAATGAACCACTTCATTATAACTAAGTCTGACATTGCCTTTCCAGTAAATGTCGTTAGTCAATATATAAACTTCCTAAGGACCTTTTACTGGATTGTTCTGATATATATTCTGAAATATTTGAAAAAAGCATTTAGTTAAGGGGTTTTATGTAAAAATCATAATCATTGTAGAATGAAAGCTTTTTTTAATGCAAATTAGGTAGGATGTCCTGTGGATTAGAGATCTACTTCTAGGTATTTTGATTTTGTTGTTAGAAATCTTGTACTGTGAAAAAATAAGAAACAAGTATAATATTTTGCTCTAGTGTAGAATCTGAATACTGAACTATGACTTATGCTATATTTGAAGTTGTATGGATTGCCTACCTTTTTTGATAACTTGACATCAAAACTCATAAGGTTTTGCAATTGTGGCACAATAATCAAATTGCTACTTATATTACTTCAAACTTGATTTTTTATGAACGAATTAAACATGTAGAGATTGATTATTATTTCGTTAGATAGAAGTTACAAGAAGTGTTCATCAGTGTTAAACATATTATAATTAGGGAATAATTAGTTAATCTATTTATTAAAACTTTTCCAAGGAAATGGGTTATTAGACAAATAACATTATATCTCACATCGCTTATAGCTTGCAATATATATTTTATATTATATTATATATAATGACTACCTAATTCAATTAAGAATATAGCATTATAAGTTCTCCTCTAATTAACAAATATCATAAACTATCCTATCTTGATATTTAGAAATCATACATCCTATATTGAATCATTTTAAATCATGATACTACAATGTAGATAGGATATAATGGACTATATGATTATCTTAGTTTAGACTTTTGGATAATGTTTCATGAGTAACTTAAAAATTACAAATTTATTGTTTATGAAACTTGTTTCATATGAAAATAGACTCAACTGAATTTGCATGGATTAGCTTTTTACTTAAAATTATTAAGATTTAAAATACTTACACCCTTTATAAATTAGATCAAAAAATTCAAGTCTTCAAAATCTTTAATTTTTAATATTTCTCTACTATTTTAGTAATATATTAAAATATATATAAGATATTAACATGAAATCAATTTCATTTGAAATTAAACTTAAGTTACCATTTCAATGATAGGTGATTCATTAGAAACGGATGTAAAACAAAAGAGTTATGACCCTTCAAGATCATTATAGCAATTTTATCCTAGTATAACCAACTATAAAGTTTCAGAGAGTAATTTTAATATTTATAGTATACTATCAGCACTCAAAAAGTACATATAGGCTCATAGTTAATTGTAGCTTGGTTTTTATTAGTTTTCTTATGATTTTTCATTGTTCATATGAGAATTTAACCATGCAATTGCATTTATTACTTGACCAAACATCACGAAATTATAAATACACATTAACCTCCTGCCATTTGCATCATCAAATCAAGCTAAAATTGCAAATTAACATATCAGTTCATATTTATATAAAAAGCCTAAAATATAACATTCAAGATTAAATTCTTGAAATCTAACAAAAAAAAGTAGGATATCTACTTACTTATACAAAGGAAGATACTAGGAGATTAGATTTAATTTTTTTAACCTTGATTACACCGAATTCAAAGATTTCTAGTGTTAAAGTTCCAAATTTTTGTTAAAACTAAAATAACTTTAATTTTCATCAAACCAAGAAATGAAGAAAAAAAAACTATCAATGATAATATTCTTATTTTAATTGGATAAAGAAATTAAAAGAGATTTGATATCTTTTTGCCTTAATTGAAGAAAGAGATGAGGATGAAGAAGAAACAAAAAAGATGATGGCTTTGGAAAAGTTAGGAAAATGAATAGAGAAAAAGGTAGTAGTGGCTATTAAATAGGAAAAATGCCTAAGAGTCTTTTTAAAAATATTTCTTAAATATCATCCATACTCATATACTTACTTATAATAATTTAAAACATTATACTTTAATTCCCTATTAAACTTTTCTCATTTGTTTCTCATAAAATCTTTATCCTAAGATTTATTAAAACATCAACCTTTATTTTACACCATTATTTATTTATATTTATTATCAAAATTTTTCTATACATTTATTATTTTCATTTCAACTTAAGGGCATATTGAATATTCTAATTATTCCCTTTATAATATAAATTTAAAACTACTATCTTTTAAGGAGCATGTAACATTCCACTCTCTAACTATAAAATTTTGTGTTGATTTAGTAAAGTTCTAACCTTAAAACTTACATGGTTTCATTGTTGAAGACTTTAACTAATACATTTGAATTGATTTAGTAAAGTTCATTCAACAACTTAAATCCTAAACCAACTTAAGACCTTTTAGAGCCTATCATATCTCAACAATAAATTAATTATAATATCTTAAATTGTTTATAAAACCCCCCATACCATTTATCATTATCATTTTTATTGTGAATGCCACAATCTACAATGATTAGATTTAGTAGTCCTATTTCAATTTAGTCTCATCTGGTAAAAAAAAGGCAGATTCCATAAAACTTCAATGGAAGTAAAAGAAGAGTGTAGTGGAAGGGTGAACATAACTAATGCATAAACTTATGTGTCCTAAGCATACTACATAATAATATGTTTTAGACAGAGAAAAAAATTAAAGATACTCTTATTTCTCCAATGACATAAAAACTATAGTATATCTCCTTAATTAAGGGTTAATTTGATAATTGATCTTTTCCTAAGTGGCTAGTGAGATTTCATAAATCTAATGTTGTAGTTTTAGGCAACATTAGGTTAAAAAAAGCACTAATTTGTATCTGTAAGTATAAACCAAACATGCTTAGTCACAAGGCAATCCTAAAGAATGTAAATTGTATCTTCTATTATAGCTAATAATGACATCTTGGGTTACCCATTTGACATTTATTTCACTCCTAATTAATCAACAATCCATTAAGGCAAAAATTCCATAAGAAAATTGTAATGCATTCTAGTCCTTTCCTATATCAAAAGATATTATCATACATTTTTCACATAATGAGCATATAGCAAAAGAATAAATTCACATGTACCTTTTACAATAAACATCTCATAATTGTCATCATCCTTTTATAGAAAATTGACACTAATTTAGAGGTTTAGAGACATACAAGCATAAAACTTTAAAGCAATATTACTTAACAACCATCTATTAATAAATTCTATATTCCAACAAGCCACTTAAACATCCATTATCTTTAATTAATCAAGCCACTTAAACATCAAGCATGTGCATAGGAATAAGATTTACCATATGATCTTTAAAATACAAATATCGCTCTAAAAATTAATAAATTGCCCATCACTAATAAATCAACCACCTTAGGAAATTTTATTCTAAAAATTATGTCAAATATTGTACAAGATTTTCCAAAAAGCTTGGTAAAACTTCTAATTTTAATATGATTTGTCCATTGGCTTTCCTTTCATGTTTATTACTTATAGCTTGAGCCCAAAAATCAGAGGTCCATGTTTTTGGGAAATTTTCAACAAACAAGTAACATTCATATCTCTCAATTTTTTATCCGAATCATCTAAAAAGCTTAAGTTAACAATTTTTTCCAATAAATTATGTGAAATTTTGTTTCATTATAATCATAACCCTCGGCAAAAGAGTATCGATATTACTTAATTTCATCAATTATAGATAGGGGCATTGCTATATTCTACATTGTATAGATAGGCAAAGATTCTATACCTGATTTAATTAGAACCACCTTATCAATAATAGAGAGATAATTGAACTTTTTTACAATATAGTTGTAAGTATGTTTACTAGCCTTTTTTGAATAAGAGAAACCAAGTTACATGAAAATATGTGGAGAGTGTAAAATCACATGTATTCAAAATCTTATCTCCTAAGTCAACTTGAACATTTCTTGAGATAAAAAGAATATTATTTGTTTGATTAATTTTCTACTCTAAAGTTTAAAAAGGTAATTTGAAAAAAGTGAAGAGTTCTTTTAACTTCAGTTTCCAAAATGCTTCTCTTAGCAAGAGAAGATTATCAACAAACATCATATGGTAACTAGATAACCAAGAGTACCAAACTAGTTTATCTTAATATATGCCAAATCCCTAATCATTCAAAATTGTAACTATGAATAGTCATAATTTTAAACTTTAGGATTACATATTTATTCTCAACCAAAAAAGTTATATATTTTTCTATCAACAATGCTTCTACTTCTTTATTTTACTCTTTCACTTCACGTTTTTATAGGAAAAATTGAATTTCTTTCTAAATCCAACACATTTTAGTAAAATGTGCAGGGAGCTCGTGTCTAATTTAAATATGGATTAAGTATTTATTATTTCTCCATACTAGAATCTAATTATCTTTACTTAAACTCAATGACCTTTATATTTTATAAGTATCTATACCATCATTAACAAAAATATGATGCAAGGCTACGCTTAAAAAACATGATACTAGTATGGCATTGTATAAAATAGATAAATATGATAATATAGAATATGATAAATAAACAATAAGATATAATATTATCTAATATTTGATATACAATCACCTGAATAAATTTTGTCTGAGCATAATTATTGTTGTCATTACAAATCATTTATAATATAATTATTTTGGATTATTTGATAAATTATACATTTTCAGGATTTATAAATTAAATTTTCAAATAATAAATTAAATCAATGCTTTATTTATATTTATAATAATTTTTCTCCATTGAACTAAAATATGATACGATGAGGCTATTATGCAATCATGCCTCTCTCACAAATGCACCAAATAGACCTAAATTCGTAGATTTTGTTGATCTAATACTAATACTTGTACTAGTATATGTACCATGAATTTGCAACGTAAGCTGTCTGTAATTTAGGTTGGAGAAAGTACAAAATGGCGCATGAAACGAATTAGAACGTAATATTTTAGTATATAAGCTTTTCGTGAAATTTGCTCCTCGCTCGCATTCTCTTCCGCTACATTAATCAACGAAGCCAGCCGAGATTGGAATTTCAGATCTCTTCGGCAAATAATCTTCAGCAAGGAGCAGAAACTTCTACACAACAGTCTTAGCATAGAAAAAACAGACAGAGACATGGGCTGCAGAAACAGAGAGTTCTTCTCGGACAACGATAACACCTCTTCTTCCTCTCTGAGCAAGGCCTTGCTCTTCGCCACCATGTACATCATTGGCCTCCCAGTTGACGTGCACATTAAGGATGGCTCTATATATTCTGGAATCTTCCACACTACATCTGTTGACAGGGATTATGGTGCGCTTTTTAAAAATTGTTTTATTGCTCGTATTTTCTGATTCATTGCTTCGGCTGTTTCTGGGAAAATTCTATCCGAATTTGGAAGTTTGCGTGGGTTTTGATTAATTTCCTAGTTTGGGGAATTTCTGTTGGTCCTGCTTTTTCCTTACTCTACAATATAGATCATGTGTAATTCACATCTGGGTTGTTTCGGTATGCTGTTTTTTTCAGCTTCTTCCGTCTTAAATGCTGAAACATAAACAGCGGATCTTAAGAATTTGGTAATTTTTTTTTTTTTTGTTTTTTTGTATATCAAATGTGAGGGAGAGTTTGACGGAAAATGTGCGACTTGAATTGCTTTTCAATTTTTGTAACTTTCCTTCGCCCAGAAATTTGAAGTGGACTTGATTTAGAAATTGGATTTGGATCCCGGAAAATGTAGCTTTTATTGGCATTTTTGTTCATCTGTTGGATAACTGGAATATTCACCAGCATTTCTTTTGCTGTTTAATTGTCCAGGTATTGTTTTAAAGAAAGCAAGGATGACCAGAAAGGGAAAAGATAATGCAAATGTGAGAAACGAGGGTTTGATAGACACACTGGTAATCCTGTCAGGTGATCTTGTGCAAGTAGTTGCTAAGGTAAGTAAATCTTACCGCTCAATCTATCTTTTTGTGTCCAAACATATTGCTTAACCATGTTCCTTTGGTGTAGGGTGTAATGCTTCCTGCTGATGGTGTTACTGGAAATTGGACTAATGAAGATGAAGAAGCAGTAGTGCGCACAGTTCCTTGTTCTGACAGTATAGCAAGTAAAGTGAAGGAATCTCCTGGATCTATTATAGATAAAAGGCAGGATAATCAACTAAGGTAACAATAGATCTTATATGAAATTTATTGACATATACATAGAGTTATGTAATAAGTATAATGCAATGAAAAAATAATAATGTCCTACAAGCAACATTTGCGTAACTGTATGTTCTTGGCTTGCTTTTTTTCATTTTTGTTTTTGGTTTATGCCTTTTGTAGTCCAGAAAAAGGATGCTTAGAGCACTATATAGTGACATTCTGATATGTTGAGAAGACTTACTACAAAAATTCTGTTGAATACTGTTTTAGATACATCTTCTCTGGCCCTTTGTGAAAGCCACTTAACACAATTAACTACATCAACCTGATGAAGTTGAAGCCTTTATCCAGTTGACAAATTTCAGATTCACTTATTGGTTTAGTGTAAAAACCCTGGATGCTGACGTTATCCAGAAAGGGGAAAAAATGTAGGATATGGCCACATAAAGCTACCAAGTGATCAACATTGTCTCACAGGCTAGCATTTGATATATTTTATGAAATGCCTCTGGCATTCTCTCACACAAGGAAGGGTGGCATAGGAGGCAGAAGTAACTTACTGCTATCAGCACATGATGTTAGTTCAGGACACAGCTCTAAATTTAAATATTTCAATAGACATTTCAGAACATCATGATTCATGCCACTAATCGATTCTATAGTTTCATTGTGCCTACAATCTCAATATGGAAATCCTTTGTGGCTACCATGACAATGTGCTTTTAATTGCTATGAAGAAGTTCAAGTCTTACAGAAAGATGTTTGATGTTATTTCTTTCCATCCTCGGGTTCCTATCAATTATTTTATTGACAGGCAGGTTGAAGAGGACAAATCAGAAAGGCATATTGATGATTGCAGACATAAGTTTGAGATTCTTAAAGAAAAAACAGTATGTTAACTTGAGTCTAGCTTGTAGTTCTGTGCTTCTGTGTCAAGTGTGTAACATTTTCAACCAGATCATGATGGTTTGTGCTGTTATTTCTGCAGGCTGAGAAGACTCCAGGCCCTGGTTCAAGCCATGAAAGTGAGTTGAATATCTGCAATCTATTACATACTAATATATCTGAGTCCATGTCCCAAAAAGAAAAAAAAAAGGGGTCAGCTTTAATATATTCGGCGTAGCTTGCAATGATGATGAATTTGTCTTAGTTTGTACAAGTTTGTTGGGATTTAGTATGGTATTCAATTGCTAGGATCCTTATTGCATCTTTGAGTAAAACTGCATGCTGATATGTTAGCCTGATATCAAGAGAAATATATTGTTAAATTTTTTTATGTGCATGGGGATTCTTTTTCACCTATAATATACCCATTGGCATTTAGTTTTATATACCGGAAAAGAGAAAGATTTAGTGCTTCATCATTTTGTCTTTAAATCTTTTTACGTTACCATGTTAGATGTATAAGTTTTGTGAGCTTATCCCTCCTCCATTTCTGATTAATGAGTCCTAATTCGCCCTCCAATTGAATACCTATAATTTGAGCCATGGCCTTTGCTCTATTTTTATGCATCTTAATTGTCCTCTTTCTAACATGAAGATGAGGATTATGCTTGCCTAGATTTATGCTTCTTTTTATTTAATTCTTTACTGCTCACATTGCAGCAAATACGTGTATTACTGCCCAAGTTGAGGATGTTGAGTACGGGCACAAACATATGACATTAAAACCTTGCATTACTGGGTTATCCGGCGATGATGCCTGTGCATCTATTAAAGCTGATGATCGATGTCATGAAAGTTCTATTTTAGCTAAGTCGGCTTCCACAACTGCCTCACAAGGCATGGATCTCAGTCCAAAGTCACTTAATATGCCTGCAAAGGCACTTGAAACATGCGCTACTAAGAGTGCCAAGGTATATAAATCATTAATGCTTACAATTGCTGGTTGTCGCAGCTCCTGTTACCTCAAAAAGAAAATGTGGCAGAGGATTTGACAATGGGTGTGAAAGACATCAGATGCATTGATGTCATATCTCCCTGAAACTCTGCATCTTAATAAAATTAAAAGGAAGTCCTTTTGGTGATCCTTATATTGTCATGGACCCTCTGTTTAATCACCAGAGCCTCCGTTTGTAATTACAGTTCCTGGACATCTCGGTGTTAGTGATCCAACCTACTTGTTTTTCACTTTGGGCATATCATACATCAAATTAACTTATAAGGTGTGAGTTGAGTAATTAGTTTTTAACAATTATAGTTTGGATGAATGGCTGGACAGAATAAAAGGATTGGCTAGTTTGAAACTATATAAACATAAATTTTCAGTCGATGAACCTTTATTTATTTATTTTTTCCTTCGTTAAATTCCTTTAGGAATTCAAGCTGAACCCAGCAGCCAAAGTTTTCTCTCCATCCTTTGTAAATCCAATGTCAGCAACTGCTGCTGTGCCAACAGTTACAAACATCGCTTGCATACCAAATAGCTCTCCTATGGCAACTGTTGCTGCTATTCAACCAGAAGTTGGACTCAATAATTTTTCATGCCGGCCTTCTATGCCTTTTAAAGTTGCTCAGTATGGTAACTTGACAGCAGTAAATGCTGGCAGTGGTTCTCAATTCTCACAACCTGTATGTATCACTACACATTACTGCTTTTCTTTCTATCTCATGCCAAGTGCCATAAATGTTAGTGGTTTCAGAAACATCTATGTGTAGGTCTCATTATTTCCATTTCCCCCTTCTTTGGCAAAACAGATTGTTGGCCAGCTAGCACATAGGGCACAACCTATGCGGTATGCTGCAAACTATACTCCTGTCCTGGCTGAACCTGCTTATTTGCAGCCAAGCTCTCCTGCTGTAAGTTGAAAAGAATTTTATATGCCATATAAGCATGGATTTTCTGGATGTAACTTGTGATAATTGGGTCAATAGGCAACTCGTACTGTTATGCTAAATTAATAGCCTTCAACAAGATAATGTTCTTTCTGTATGCAGGTTATGGTGGGACGTTCAGGACAGCTTGTTTATGTCCATCCGGTTTCTCATGTAAGATAGTACATCACTACTTGTGTGTGTGTGTGTGTGTGTGTGTGGGGAGAGAGAGAGAGAGAGCATCAGTTATAGAATTTCTGGAAGCAGTTATTCCAAAGACAACTAGAAGCAATAAGAATCACCAAAAAAGTAATAATATTGTCCTTAAAATGAGTCACTGGGTTTCTATAAAAAAATTAAAATAAGGTAAGTTGCTAGTTCTGTTAGGTGTGGTCTATTTGCAAGGGATTTGGGTAGTTTGGGAGAGGTCTTCAATTCTAACCTACCTGCTGTCATTGTTCCAAAACAATATCATTAAAATAAATGGATGTGTCCTGTTAGCGCACTTGAGATATTGATGTAATTTGTTTGACACACTTCCAAGTGTAAAGCTTTTATAATTAACCAAACTCATATTTTACCATGGTTTTGGAAGGATTTGGTTCATGGTGGAACGGGTATCTCACCAGTCTCAACACGCCCTCTGTTAAATTTAAGTCATGTTCAATTTCCGAAGCAGCAAGGTAAAAGCATGATTATATCATTAAAATGAAAAAAGCTATAATTATCTTCATTGCTGTTGTCTTTTTTTATGAAAAGATTCAAAATGACTAAACCTGAGTCTAAAGGTTGAGATTGATTCAATGTTTTGTTGATACATGCCATTGAAATTTAGCGGATAACTTGTAGTTCTTTTCTTGCTGCATGCTAATTGAAGAGATTTCTGGATTTTGTGCAGCTTTCTATTTTACCCTAGTTCTGATAACTAATCAAAGCTATTGCACATAATTATTGTATATGAGAATGAATATCCTGACTCCCTTTCTATAAATTTTTGCCAGCATGCATATAGTAACAATTGTGACAGTCTGGAATTACCTTAGATATTATCATCAGTTTTAGAAGCTAAGCAGATACTACTCCCTTCATACTCCAATAATTTATGCTAAATGTTGCATTCTACAAAGCAGGAATGACAGTAGGTCAAGCAATGCCAGTTTGTGTGCCCCCGCCAGTTCTAGCAACTGGGCAACAACCTTTTGCTGTGCAAGGCCACATTCCAATTTTGCAACCTTCCTTTCCTCTGCCTCGACCTATTCCAGTACCTGGATCAAATGGTTATTATCCTAAATTGCAATAAGTTTTTGCCGTAGCATGGCTCTTCTTATCCATCGTGTTAATTGAGCCTGTCAGATTGAGAAATTTCTGTCTTACTTTTGCCCTTTTTTTTACTCGAGGTTATTGTTTTTTGAATTACATTACAAAAATTTTGCCCCATTTCTCTTTTCTCTCATTTCATTAAATGTATATTTTTTTAGAGGAAAAATATAATACAGGGCCTGATTTGGAGGTGAGTTTCAATTTGTGTCTCTAAAATTGAGGAAAGTTTCTTCCTCCAGGGAGGTGATTCTGATATTGTATGTTTGCCTATTCATCTTGTATTGAGTTTAGTGTGAGCAAAATTGTACAATATAAGCATATTGAACATAACCCCCTAATTTGATGCTTCATATAATATCTGGGTTGTGCACATCAGATTCATACTGGAAACCTTTTTTCCCGATATAAACACAAAGCATCACTCTTATGACATATGAATACATTTAATTTATTATTGATATGGCATTTTGATATATCAATAGTGAGACTTACCCCCCCGCTATCTCAGCATCAAGCCTTCTTTTTTGTTTTCCTCGCAAAAACTAATTTCTCATTGCACAATGTGTGGGCATCATCGTGTATACATTAAATTAGCTCACCAAAGCTATCTGTTAAAAAGAGTTTGAATTTGATACTGTCAATATAAAATATTTGCCACCCCATAAAAATTTGAGAATAATTAAGAGTTGATTTTAAACTTAATCCAATAAAAGCATAAATCAATGTGTAAATTTTGATGTCATTCTTTCATGTTATTATGTTATTATAAAATTTTTAAAATTATTTTGTTGTTGAAAAAATTCTTAGCTACTCTTTTATTTTTAATGAAGTGGCATTTTTCAATTTACTCATTGTAGAAATCATTTTACACTATTATTTATGAATAAATTGTCACATCGCTATTAAACCGGATATTGCACTGAGTTATGATAATAAGACCAACTCGTTTATCTTTTTCAAGATATAGTATTATTCAATTGATTAATGCTAATATTATTTAAAATTTATTCTATTTATTCGCTTAAAAATTAATATTTTTAATAATACAATGATATCTGATATTTTAAAAAATTTCCTTTATTATGTTTTAAATTTGAATTCAAGACTTAGTGTGTCAAATGATTTTCTCCTTTTGCTATTAAAATAAAAATTTACTCATTTGGAAGTCTAAAATACGTTATTATTTGTGTACCCACAAAAAAAAAATGTACGAGATTTTAACAACTTTCAAACAAACCACTGTTAGGGGCTGAAACCTACATAGCGACATTACATCCTCTTAAATTCAATCACATGTACAAGCCGAAACAGGTCTACAGTCCGATTGGAAGATGGCAATGTTCCTTTCTGGATTGAAGCTGGTCAACCTCGGTTTCATTCAAGATACAGTGGGACACTTCGGTTGACCGCGGATGAACTTTTTATAGTAGCTTCTTAAGACGAATATTAGTAAGGAAAATCCCATGAGTATTAAAAAAAATTCCAAAATTAGGTGTTGAATCTTTTATATTTATTAACTTACAACAACAACCACAACAACAAAATTTTATCCCACTAAATGAGGTATTCATTAACTTAAAATTTTAAAAATTTATTTATTATAACTCTTAATTTTTATTCGAAATCTAATTTTGAATTTTATCTTTGGTACATATAGTATTGCTCTGCTAGTAATCACAAATTTTCATCTAGACGAAGAATGGGATGCAAACACTAAACCAATGAATACCACTCTTAAAATAAAACATAAATAAACATAACAAAGTGACAATTTTTCCGTTCAAATATAACGGCAAAAGAAAGTAATTTTAAGGTTCGGTTATTTAAGAATTAAAAACAAAGTCTAACAAGCTAGATCTTCTCTACAAAGCAAATAAGGACTTGCAAGTTCAACGTGATATTAGAAGAGGGAATCCTGTAACCCTAAATATTTAAATATGAAGGATACTACCTACTTTGAATAAAAATGCTGGTGCAATAGCTGTTAATGATAGAGTTCATATATCAGGCATTCAACTCTCAGGCACATTTTACTGATTGACTAGTTTTTCTTCAGGAGGAACTTCTTATATCATCCAACCTGTGTCCAGAAGCCATCTCCTCAGCTTTTGCGGTGGGCACTGCGCTCTCCTGCAAAACCTTGTCACATAATAGCACGTGTACCTCAGTTTAAGTACAAACTGAGGTTCCCACTCAAAGCACAAGACAAACAACTAGTAATTACAAGTTAGTTGAAGCTTTAGCTTACCTGCAATAGCTCTGTCATCTTGTCAGTTCTATTATTCTCCAAAGGTTGGGATGCAGATACCAAGTGTTCCTTTTGACCAGCTTGCACAGCTTGCAAAGGCTTAATCAAGACAGGTGGATCCGTATCATTGAATTTTTCATCCTGCCCACTACTACAATGCTTCAATAATTTGTCCCCCGACTTGTTTTTGTCAATTTCAGCATCTCTGGATTCTGAGGGAGCTTCGACTCTCTTCACAACTTCAGTAACCAAATTCTCGAAAGGCCCACTGGACCCCATCGATTTGACATCCATTTCAGTTACCACGCCAGCTGAAGTTTGCTGCCCTGGATCATCTTCATTTTGCATACTTCTTGGCAGCATATTCTGGCTAATTCGAGTTTGAGAAGAAGGTACTTGACTTCCATCTGCTGGATTTTTTTGAGTCATAGATGATCCAGTTTCTAGAGAAGGTTGGGTCATGAGTTGAAATGGCTGATTTGAAACTGGTACCCGGTTTGACAAATTATCAGGCTTGAGTATGACAGGAACCACATTACCTCGGGCTACTGGATTACTAGTTTTTTCTGCCATCACATGCACACTCTTCCCTTGAGAGGCAACTGCATTATTGAAACTAACAGCAGCTCTAGTCTCCAGATTGACTGCTGGTGTCCCATTAGTTGTATGTATTTCATTTCTATGAATGTTAACATATTGTTCATTCCTTTCCTTTGAATGAGCATTCCGAACCTGAGTATGAGTCCCCGTAGAGAAGGGCACCTCATTTCTTCTGATCATTGGAACACCTGGAGCCACATCATTTTCGGCAGAGATGGGAATGTAACGTCCAGGTTTGAAGACCAGCCCCCTCAAGGTAGTATCGGAACCACCAACTCGAACACTTAGCAAATATCCAGCATCAAACACTGCCTCAATTATACCAGAAACCCCCTGACCCACCATGGCATCATTCGAATCATTTTGTAAACTCCTTTGACAGGGTTGATTTCCATTAGCCCCTCCAAAACCAGGGGGAACTCGGATGTTTCCACCACTAAAAGGACTCTGGCTTACATTCTGAAACTTCTGACCAGTTGGTGTGGAGAAACCCTCCTCCAAGTCTGGCCGTGGGTGTTTACGTGGACGACCACGTTTGCGCTTTTGAGGCAACTCTGCTGAACCATCAGGGGTATTATTTTGGTTTGGTTGGTTCATCCTGGAAATTCTGCTGCTCTTTCGTCTTTTTCCTTTCTCCCTCCTGCAGTTTAAAAATGCAAATCATTTATAAGCCTTTTGAAGTATACTGATGCCAAACAAGAGACAATGATATATTCATAATTTAAAACTTTCATCCAACTCAGAAAAGATTACAATTTTTGCTCCTTGATAACCTGCCTATGCAAAACACATGCCAGCACATTCATAGATTTCATACATGAGTCATTGAGGTCATAAGACTAATGTGATTGTACTCTCCAAGTGCTGACTGTTGCACATCATTAATAAAGAAGAATCTAATGAAACATGCAATTTTTGTTTTGGCCATGTAAAATTTAATCTATTGATATGTTCATTCCCTAACATAAACTCCCAACACTAAAAGTATGCTTCAATCAAATGAAAATATTTTACTAAATACTATGCTTTTTCTGAACCAGTTGAAAACAAAATGAAATTTCTGGTCACATTTAATGTATACAAATAATATGAAGAGATTATGATGTTCTACTGTATGATTGATTAGTGTCAACTAAAATTTCCAAGATGATCAACTAGGAACCTTAAATGAGCGAAAAACAACAACAAAGTAATTTGTATCAAGTTAAGAATGACACATAGGCGGATACCTGCTCAGTTAAAAACAAAGAAAAATAAGGCATTTTTAGTGACAGAATAGAAGTTGAAAACAATTTCTCAGATGGACAAAGATTTTCCACACTAATATATATATAATATATATATATATATATATATATATATTAAGTAATTTTCAACAACAGATATGGGTATCTGATTTTATCAGCAATACTTGAAAGTTGGAAACGAAACTCTCGTGTGGGTATCTGATATCACTCAAATACAATCTTAGCACACACCCATGGACAGATAAATTTTCAACAAGAGACAGATAAGGGTATCTCGTTTTCGACAAAAACAATGCGGAAAGCGATTTTCCAGCAATAAATATAGTGAAAATAATACTCATGTGGGCATCTCATATCTCTCAAGACATAATAAAAAGACGGAATTTTTTCAGTAACATGCAGAGTGGAAACAGGCACCCGTCAGGTACTTGACATCATTCAAAAAAATAATGGAATGAATGTATGTTTAGCAACAAATTCACAGTACGAATGAAACTCGTATATCGTTAAAAAAAAAGAAGAAGAAGAAAACTTAAGAATTTTCAGCAACAAATCCACAGTCAAGAACGATGCTCGTCTGGGCGAAAGGCATCACTCAAAACAATGAAAAGAAGAAATTGTAAGCAACAAAATTAGAAGATTAAAAAATATGGGGACAAATTACCGAATTCTCAGCTGTTGTCTTTGAACAAATCTTTGTCGCTCCTCTGCATTTAATGGAATTTTATTACAGATTCACTGTACCCCGTGCCCTAAACGAGTTAGTTAACTGGGGGAAAAGAGGGGTGATACACCATATAGCATGATATAACCCCCCTTAAGCGCATCGTTTCATTTTACCTTTTTTTTTTTTTTATAACTTTTTTCATACTTAAAATCAATTTATGAGTCTGAATATCCTCACTTACAGGTGAATAAATAAAGATTTAAAAATTTATTTTAGTATTTATAAGATTGAATTTTTACCGATAATTAAGTATGTATATTAATTTAATTTTTATAAGGTTAAAAATTTTTAAATTTTAATTTTTTATACATTAATTTAATATTTTATTTTATATATAAAAATATTAAAATTTAAAAATTTTTAATCTTATAGAATTAAATTAATATAAAATTTTTAATTAAAAATAAAATTAATAAAAATTTAATCTTACAACATCTAAAATAGATTTTTAACCATAAATAAATGATGTTTTAGGTATGAATTAATTATTTATCTCTAAACTTGAGCATTAAATCTATTTCAATTCTATTTGGAATACAATTTTTTTAAAGATAAATTTATGTATTAATAAAAAGTAAGTTTTGCAACTTAAGAACTTTTACCTCAAGTAATACTCAATATTTTTTGAAAGTTTTACGATTTTCATAACATTTAGAATTCGATCCTTAATCTTTTTGTATGTATATTTAGTAGCTTAGCACATATACATTTAATAGTTTAATAACTTCTACAATTACAAAAAAAAAAGTAAGTTTGGCAAGTATTTATTTTTCATGCAAATTTTTAAAAAAATTATTAAATAATTTTTTTTCACGTATATAAATCTTTAAAAAAATAAAAATAATGAAAAATGAAAAAAAAAGTCAATACTATTATTGTTTATCGATTTCTTAACACAAATAAACAACGTAATAGTCATTAGGAGAGCATTTGATTAGCAAAAGTGATATAAAAAATACAATGGTCGTGTTCGGTAAACAACGGTTCAAGAAACTTTTAGTTTGTTAGATCAAAATTTAATTAGTTGACTAACTTTTTTCTTAAACCATTGTTTGGTGACCAGTTGTTGCAAACAACTGATATACTTGAAACCGTCATTTTCTGAAACGCTGCTTACTCCAACATTTCAGTTTAGCCATTGGCTGAATTATACTTGCAAAAACTAAATTATCCCCAGACTGATCTTCATATTTTCTTGTCCGCGTTCAGCTGCTTTTCTATGTTCATTGCATTCACTGTTCCTTTGCTTCTTTGACTCTGTGCCGATCTTTGAAACTAGTCCACAGGGATCAAAAGTTAGCCACTTAGACAAATTGCAGACTGGCAGCTGCTCCTATGCATCATTGCAAGAGAAGTATTTTTTTTTTAATCTTTCTTTTCTTTAAAAAATGCTAAAATTATAATATTTCTTTTTATAAAAAAAAATAAATAATTATAATTATTGATTTCTTATTAGTAAATTTATTAACTGTAAAATTTATATTAATTTAATTTTAAAAAATATTTAAATTATAATAAAATATAATAATTTATTATATATAAGAAAATTTAATTTATTAAATAATATATAAAATTAAAATTATTAAAAAAATATTTAAATAATTCATAAAATATACTTATATCATTATATATTATTTTACATACACACTCCTAATCATTTTGTTGGTAAATTAAAATTTTCAAATTTTCAATTAAACCTGTCTAATTATTAAAAACTATAATATTTAGTTTTAAATAAAAATAAATAATTATAAATATTATTTTTTATTGATAAATTTATTTTCTATTAAAATGATATTAATTTAATTTAAAAAATATTAAATATATAATAAATTATAATAATATATTATTTATAAAAAAATTAATCTACTAAAATATTAAAATAAAAAATACTCAAATAATTCATAAAATATACTCATACCCCTATATGTCATTTTACATACAAATAACTAATCATAAATAGATGATTTTATTAAATACTTTTATTCAAATAGTTAATACAATCAGCTAGTAAACCAGCTAGCATAATTAGCCATTAGCTAATCGTTAATTGAATCAACTAATCGCTATAATTATCAGTTAATTACTAAATAAAATCAATTTCTTATATATAAATTATAAAAAGTTGCTTATTTACATTACCTTTAATAGAAAGAATTTCTTATATTATTTATAAATAGAAATATAAAATTACTATACTTAATTTAATTAATGAGAGTTTTAATATTTTATTTTTACTGTTTGAAAATTATAATAAATATAATTTATTAATTATAAAATATAAATTAATTAGAATAAATATAGTTATTAATTTGATAAAATATTATTAATTTTATAATAAATAGAATAAATATTATACGAAATTATGCAAAATAAATATTACATATTATATAATAAATATAATTATAAAATAAATATAATTAATTATGACAAAAATTTAACTGGAAATAGAATTATATTATATTTATTATATATAAGATTAAATCATTTTATACATATTATCTTTATTATTTATTATGTTAATATTCCATTATAGAAATGAAAATTTATATATTTCTTATCTATTTTATACATATTATTGTATAGAATTAATTATTTAACTAGTTATTTTTTCTTCACTTAAATTATATTAAGGTAATATATATACACACACATATATACATATCTACGCATGTGCACACATAAAAAAAAGACACTTAAATTTTTATATGTGTGCATTATTTTTTTAATAGTACCTTAAAAATAAGATATTATAAATTTAGAAAAATTATGATTGAAAGATAGATTAATAATAAGGTTTCAAAAAATTATAGACAATAAAAATTTATCAATATTTGATATTTTATATTAAAATTTTAAGAATTATATTAATTATTTTAATAATACTTCCTAAAAAATTTAGAATTAAACTAAATAAAATATAACAAGTTAATTCATAAGAAGTATCAATTCCTTAGCATTAATTAAATAATTTTGAGTAGTTATCAAAAAGTTCACAAGAAAACTAATTTTTTAAAAAATTTAACTTTATCCAAAAACTTACTTTTTGTGTAAAATAAATTATACACTATCAAATTTAACAATTGTAAGCATGTAAAATAAATAAAAAATTTGCATGCAATACGAGTAGTCCATTGTCACAGGATAAGCTGGGCATTACTATTTAGAGGCTTTAGGGGTCGTTTGGTTTGCAGCAAAAACATAGGAAATTGTATTTCCCAGGATATAAACTACAGTAAAGTTGTTTGGTTTGCACAAATGAGAGGAAATAAATCTTCCTGGGAACTTGTGTTTCCCATAAAACACGGGAAATCACTTACCCACTCCCCCCTAGGTAAGTTCTATTTCCTGTATGTTTAACTAATTCATAGACAAAAATATCCTTACTAAAATTAATTAATACCAATTTTACCCTTTTAATTGATTATCAGATTTTACTTTGTGAATGTCCATTTTAATTAGTGTTACCGTTATTTTACAGTTTGCTTATATATATATTACATGACATATTTTATTATTATTATTTTATAAAAAAATTTAAATATTTAATTTAAATAAATTAATTAACAGCATATTTTTATTTAATTCCTACGTTATTTTATAACCCACTTATTATTTTATTTTTTTATTTATTTTATTGCATAATTTTCTTTTACTTCTTTTTTATTTTATCTATTGCTATTATTTGAAAGTTAGATTATAATTATTAAATAATATAAATATAATATGATATATTTAATTTGATTATATAAATATTTTGAATAAATTAAAATTTTAGTATATATTATATTAATTGCATTATATAATTATATATTATATTTATTGATTGAAATTATTTGAATATTAAAATAAAATTTTCTTTAAATTTTATAAATATTTTTTAATATTAAATTTCAAGCCCTATAATTCAAATTAAATATATACACACACACACACACACACACACACACACACACATCAATTAGAATTAAAATTTTTTTAATTAGTTACTTTTTAGAGAACAAATAGTAATATGTTATTATTTGATAATTTAATTTTTAATTAAACTTAATTTATCTATTTATTTGAAGTTTTCAATTGATGTTACTGTCTTGGAACGTAACAGTAATATGTTACTGTCTAGAGAAAAAATAGTAATATGCTATTATCTATTTATTTAAGATTTTTAATTGATGTTACTGTCTTGGAACGTAACAGTAACATATTACTGTCTAGAGAAAAAATAGTAACACACTATTATTTAGCAATTTGATTATTAATTAGACATGATTTATTCATTTATTTGAGATTTTTAGTTGGTGTTACTATCTTGGAACGAAACAGTAACATGCTATTATTTGGCAGTTTGGTTATTAATTAGACATGATTTATTCATTTATTTGAGATTTTTAGTTGGTGTTACTGTTTTCGAACGAAACAGTAACATGTTACTGTTTTCGAACGAAACAGTAACATGTTACTGTCTTGGAACGAAACAGCAACATGCTATTATTTGGCAGTTTAGTTATTAATTAGACATAATTTATTCATTTATTTGAGGTTTTTAGTTGGTATTACTGTTTTCGAACGAAACAGTAACATGTTACTGTCTTGGAACGAAACAGCAACATGCTATTATTTGACAGTTTGGTTGTTAATTAGACATGATTTATTCATTTATTTGAGATTTTTAATTGGTGTTACTGTTTTCGAACGAAACAGTAACATGTTACTGTCTTGGAACGAAACAGTAACATGTTACTATCTTGGAACGAAACAGCAACATGCTATTATTTGGCAGTTTGGTTATTAATTAGACATGATTTATTCATTTATTTGAGATTTTTAGTTGGTGTTACTGTTTTCGAATGAAACAGTAACATGTTACTGTCTTGGAACGAAACAGCAACATGCTATTATTTGGCAGTTTGGTTGTTAATTAGACATGATTTATTCATTTATTTGAGATTTTTAATTGGTGTTACTGTTTTCGAACGAAACAGTAACATGTTACTGTCTTGGAACGAAACAGCAACATGCTATTATTTGACAGTTTGGTTGTTAATTAGACATGATTTATTCATTTATTTGAGATTTTTAATTGGTGTTACTTTTTTCGAACGAAACAGTAACATGTTACTGTCTTGGAACGAAACAGCAACATATTACTATTTAATTTACAAATAGTAATAAATTATTTTTTAGTAATTTTATTTGTTAAAAAAATTATTATAACACTACTAGATACCAAAAGAGTTAAGAAGAAAAATTTTAATATAAAATTCGAATGAATTTAAATTGATAAAAATAAAATCAAAGTTAAAAAAAATAACAAAAAATTAAAGAAAATTAAAAAAATCATTAAAAAGGGCCTTTTTTGCCAAATCAAAGTGGGCAAAACACCTATGGTTTTTGCAAGCACGTAGATCTCGAAAAGTTACATGAAATCAAAAAAAAATTCACTTAAAACAGACAATCGAGCATAAAGTTATGATCATTCAAAGTTTTGAACTCAATTTATACGTTTTTAACCAAGTAAACTTCGTCAAACCCACATTTTCTTATTTTCTGTTGAAAGAGCAATTGAAAAAGATTGAAAATAAGTGGTCATGCAAACATTGGTTAACTAATAAAGAATTTATGACTTTTAAAAATTTTTAATTTATCACTGCATTCACACAGTTAAAAAAAAATAATTTCAGTATATAATATTCATAAATCATAAAATTGAAACTTATTTTAAAAAAAATATGGCACTATCACCTCTTTAAAATCAATTAATATCTATTAATATATATTAAGTTATTATTGAGGATATTGTAGTCATTTTATTGTTATTTCCTAGGAAATTCAAAGTTGAACCAAACAAAACATAGGAATTTATTTCTTGGGATATGTGACTTCCTTTATGTCAACCAAACAACATTTAAGGATTTCCTAGGAAGTGTACACAGTAAATAACTTCCTAAGAAATTCAACTTCCCATGGGAAGTTACTTCCTGCATGAACCAAACGACCCCTTATTTTCTTGGGCTTATATGGACGAACTCGTATAAATTCAAAATCATATGGGTTTGTTCATATAGGTGCGAGTTGGCCTATGGGTGTGTATCTGTGTATATGTATGTATGTATATATATAATTAAATTTTTTTAATCCTTTAAGTATTTAAGAATTTTTTAATCCATTTTAATTTTCAATTTAATATTCAATAACATAATATAATTTTTTTATTCTTAATTAACTAGCATATTTTACAAAATAAAGAAAGAATTTAATTATTCAATTATAATTTATAAAAATATATATTTTTAAGATAACCTAATCCAATATTTTTTTAAAGGTACCTTTCTGCTTCTATATTTTGGATTTAGGCCTTGTTTGGGAAACAGCTAATAGCTGTAGCGGTTAGCTGATTTGATTAGCTGTTAGCTGATAACTGATTGTATTAGCTGATTTGACTAACTGATTATATTAGCTGTTTAAATAAGAGTGTTTGGTAAAATTAGCTGTTTATATTAGCTGTTTGTGTGTAAAATGACATATAAAGGTATGAATATATTTTATGAATTATTTCAGTATTTTTTATTTTAATATTTTTAAATTTTATATATTAGTCAATATATTAAATTTTTTTATAAATAATATATTATTATAATTTGTTATTAAATTATTAAATATTTTTTAAATTAAATAATTTTTATAAATAATATTATATATTTATTCTATTAAATAATTTTCAAAATTATTATAATTTATTATTAAATTATTGGATATTTTTAAAATTAAATAGTTTTTATAAGTAATATTATATATTTATTCTATTAAATAACTTTTAAAATTATTATAATTTATTATTAATTTATTATATATATTATAAATAATATATTATTATATATTAAATATTTTTTAAAATTAAATTAATCTACTTTTTATAATTATTAAATTTTTTAAGAATTTTTAGAAAGGACAAAATGAAAAATATGAAAATTTATTTAGGGTAATTTGGTCATTTTTCAGATAAGCTAATTGAAAAAGCTACTTCCTTTAACTTTTTCGTTTTTAGCTTTTTAATGCTAATCAGCTGATTCAATAAGCTGATTACCAAACACCAAAATTAACTTATTGCCAAGTCAACTAACTGATTTTGGTCAAACCAGCTAAAAATTAATGAAAAAGCTGTTTGCCAAATACCAACCTAATCCTTGATCTTTGTATGCACATATCTAATGACTTAAAAACTCTTAGTAGTAAAAAAAAATTTAATACTATGAGTTGCTCATGAATTGATAAATTTTTGCTATATTTTCTATGGATTTATATGGATAAGCCTACGTGGGCTCAATCTGCACCACTTTGTTTTACTTATCTTATAATTAAATTACATTCGTCTTGCATAATATTGTGTAAATAAATAAATAAAATCAAGCAATTTAAATTAGTAATGCACTAGTACAACTAATGTCCCATAATCATTACCTTGAATTATTTGTAGATTTTCATCAAATCATAATAAATTTAGATGAAATTATTATAATTTTCATTTAATATTTTAAATTACTAAAATTATCATTTAAGTAAATATAGTAATGTATAAAATGTTGACAAAAATTAATGAAATTTTAATTTAATTATTTAAACATTACATAAATAAATAATTTTTTCAATTATATATCAAATTTGTTTTCATTAAATTATTACAAATTTTATGTATTAAATTATAACAATTATTACTTAACTAAATAGAGTAACATATTAATTATTGTTTGAAATTAATAAAAAATTAATTGTCACTATTTTAACATTGTATAACTAAATAGTTATGCTAATTTACAATATATAAAATTAATTGCTACCAAATTATTGCATATTTCATATGTCAAATTATCAAAATAATCACTTAACTAAATAGAGTAACATATTAGCCATTATTAAAAATTGATTCTCATTGTTTTAACATTCCATAAGTAAATAATTTATGCTAGTTTATGACATATCAAATTATCTGCTACCAGATTCTTATAATTTTTATATGACCAATTATTAAAATTACTACCTTACTAAATAGAGTAGCATATTAATTTATACTAAAAATTAGTTAAAATTATATTTTACTGTCTTAATATTGTTTAAATAAATAATTAAAAGTATTTTATATCTAAAAATTAAAAATATTTGGAATGTTTGAATTTAATTTCAGGGTTAAGGTTTACAAAATACATACATAATATATATAATCTAATTTTAGGTAAGCACTAAAAACTCAATTTAACTTTTAATTTGATGAATTAAATTTATGAATTAAACGAGTAATATATATATTAAATAATTTGCTGAACTTGAGATTAAAGTTGTTCAAGTCGATTTTAATATGAATTGATCAGAATAATATATATGACAAAAATATTATAGATATCAAAAGTAAATTTTCAATTTTTTATATTTAATAGATTAAACTTTACAAATTTATCTTCATGTTATATTTAACAACAATGCTTAATTTGTATTTAAAATTCATTTTTAAATTTTATTTTTAATTTATATAACATTATTGTATATATAATTTAAAATTAAAATATTAAAACATAGATAATAAATTTGAGGCATGCGTAGTTGTCGCGTTACTTTTTGATAAGATTAAATGTAGTATAACAGGAGCATGCAAGATTCTCTCATAATATTGATGATTGATTTTTCCCTCCTCCAACTCTTCCGCACTTCTTCTGCCGAGCAAAGGGTTAAGCTTTGAAGAACGGAGTAAAGCCTAGACGTTCTTCCTCCACCATCCTCGCTTAAGCAAATGTGATATGCAATCCCAATTATTTCCGGATTCTGCCTTCGTCCTTTTCATCTAAATCCTGTTAAACGAAGTACCTTCCGATCTTCGCCGCTATTCGATTGAAATTGGGTTCAAAATTTCTTTTTTATATCCTTTTAGTCCAGTGTGCCTTTTTATTTGTTTGTTCGGAAAATGAAGGAAAAAGTAACCATATATAAGCTTGGAGTCCACGGTTTGTTATAAATCATGAGTCTCTCTCTCTTTATTATTTTAATCATCCCTTTTTGTTGTCTGTATCTTACGGGTATCACAGGGAGTGTTAGCACAAGTATACATAGTTCATTATGAATATATTATTCTAAAATTATAATAGCAAGTACTCACCTTTTTTATTTTTTGGTCCTTTTTCTATGCAGTGATTGAAGCCGAAGCTTAGGTTTCTGGGGCAGCTTTGTGGTTTTGGGTGAAGCGCTAAAATTTTTGGATAGCTAATGAAGTAGAGTTTGAGAATTGGATTTATTATTGATAAGTTGGTGCAAGATACAGGGCATTGAAATGAGTGTGGTGGGTTTTGACATTGGAAATGAGAACTGTGTTGTTGCCGTTGTAAAGCAACGTGGGATTGATGTTTTATTGAATGATGAATCTAAACGAGAAACCCCTGCTGTGGTCTCAATTGGAGAGAAGCAGCGGTTTTTGGGGTCAACTGGAGCTGCTTGTGCTATGATAAAGTTCAAGTCTACTATATCTCAGGTGAAAAGACTGATAGGCATGAAATTTTCAGACCCTAATGTTCAAAATAACCTAAAAACGCGTCCTGTTGAGACTTCCGAGAGCCCAGATGGTGGCGTTCTGATTCACTTAAACTATTTCGAAGAGACTCATATTTTCACTGTAGTTCAAATAATAGCAATGCTCTTTGCTCACTTAAAGATCATAACCGTAAAAGATTTGCAAATGCCCATTTCAGATTGTGTTATTGGGATCCCGTCATACTTTACAGACTTGCAGAGGCGTGCATATCTCAATGCTGCAACAATTGCTGGGTTGAAGTCTTTGAGATTGATCCATGACTGTACAGCAACTGCTCTTGGTTACGGAATTTACAAAACAGATATTCCCAGTGCAGGTCCAATCAATGTATGTTGCATTTGTTGACATTGGCCAATCCGATACTCAGGTCTCTATTGCAGCATTTGAGGGTGGTCAAATCTCAAATGAAGATACGTTCTCATGCTTATGATAGGAACTAAGGGGGAGGAGACTTTGATGAGGTTCTATTTAGACATTTTGCTGCACAGTTTAAGGAACAGTATGGCATTGATGTGTATTCAATGTAAAGGCATGTGTCAGGCTGCGCACAGCGTGTGAGAAGTTGAAGATGGTTTTGAGTGCAAATTTAGGGGCACCTCTGAACATTGAGTGCTTGATGGATGAGAAAGATGTTAGGGGCTTTATCAAGAGGGACGAATTTGAGAAGTTGGCATCTGGATTATTAGAGAGGATTAATCTTCCTTGCAACAAAGCGTTAGCTGATGCAGGTTTGACTATGGAAAAGCTTCACTTAAGTGAGCTAGTTGGTTCAGGCTCTACGATTCCAGCTTTTGCTAGATTATTAGCTTCTCTATTCAGGAGAGAACCCAGCCGACCATTGAATGCAAGTGAATGTGTTGCCCGTGGATGTTCTCTACGGTGTGCAATGCTAAGTCCTCTTTTCCGTGTCCGAGAATATGAGGTATCTTAAAGCACAATCATTAAACCAAACATTGATTTTTACTCTATCTGTATGTCTATCTGTTGTATATTGCAGCATCTTGATTCTGAAATTCTTAGAAAGGTAATAATTGATTCATTATTTCACACCCAGTTCTAACCTAGGTGTATCTCTCCTCTTAGATTACCATTGATGGTCTAATTACTCTATTTTATATGTAACCTGATATTTCTTCCACTTCATATTGTCACAGACATAGGCCAATAAGTCTTTAATTTTCACGCATTGACCTATAAAATGAAAGTAGCCTCTAGTGGTTGTTCGGGTTAAGGATTCAGTTCCATTTGCCATTGGTTTTTCATCAGATGAAGGTTCAATTTGCTCGGAATCAAATGGTGTACTTTTCCCAAATGGCCAACCAATTCCCTAGCATTAAAATTTTGACATTTCAGCAAGGTGATTTATTCCATTTGGAAGCATTCTATGGTAATCCAGATGAACTACCACCTGGGACGTCTAAAATTAGCTGCTTCACGGTAAGTTCAGTATAAAACATTCTGCTAGCTGAAGGAGTTCATATGTCCTGTCTTTGCTTTTCTTCTACCATCCCTAACCCCCTTGAACTCCTCTCTCCTCTATTTTGTTTTCCTTTTGGTGTTTCATGCAAGGCATGGACATGGGCCTCCTCATATTTTAATGTCAAAATTTTTGGTATTCAATT
The DNA here is from genome assembly GCA_020226215.1 of Sindora glabra. NCBI lineage: Eukaryota > Viridiplantae > Streptophyta > Magnoliopsida > Fabales > Fabaceae > Sindora > Sindora glabra. The sequence goes on along the minus strand of CM035226.1, from coordinate 1,238,648 downwards.
CTTATTTAATTGTTTGATTCTACAGAAAAAAAATTGTGGTTGGAAGATAGTAATAATGAACAAATCCTAAAAGATTACTGCTTTTGAGCTGTTAGATATCAGGATGTTGTGCATTTCTGTGCAGCCACCTCCGGACATTTTGTCTAATTCCTACTAGTTACTTGCATCAAGTATTAACTGAATTTTGAGCCAATGCAATAAAGCAACCACTTCACTATTTTTCAATCTGGAATCAACTTCATTTGCAAATGGTGTCCTAGACTATCTCAGTTTCATACTCCATCTGATGTTGTAGAACTAAGTAGGTATAGAAACATGACAGTAAGAATCAGCCTTGCATAGGCGTGCATGTAATTGACCAAATTATAATGTAGTTGTAAGAAAGAGGCTGCACAACAGGTAGATGTAATAGCATCCATATACATGGATATAAAACTGGCAGTGGGAAAAATGACACGCTGTCCAAGATTAGGAATAATTAGCATCTACTATTATCCTTTATATGAAATAGAAAGTCTTAATATTACGGGACGACAATGTTATAAGTCTGATTAGTGACAGCACTCACAATGCAGGATGCATTGTGTGGTCTGCCTCTCTGCACCTGGCCACATGGTTATTCATTAAATAGCTACTTCTATGCAGATTGGTCCTTTCCATACAATTCATGGTGGTAAATCAAGGATTAAAGTTAGAGCCAAACTAAATCTGCATGGTATTGTCAGTATTGAATCAGCTACAGTAAGAAGCCTTAATTTTTATCCCTTTTCATTATGTGTTATACTTTCCGACTGATCTTTCAATGCACATTAACTTATTCTTATGGCTAGTTGATCGAGGATCATGTGTATGATTCATTTATAGAGGGTGATCATCATTTAATTTCGGAAGCAATGGATGTTGACTCTGACTCTGAGACGGTTGATAATGGCATTGATGATAATAGCCATAAAAAATTTGAATCATTGCTTAATTCTATGAGTATTGTCATGCCCCCTTCTGTTTTTTCTTTGTGGCATATATTCAACGTCTGGGATCATGGATGAAAAATTATGATGGATATTATTATCTGTTCATTTCTGGTATTGAATTTTTGAAAACTCTGTTGTGACTTATGATCAATTTTCATAGTCACCATCTAGGGTTTGCTGATATGATTCATGAAGCTGTTTGGTGCAAGTAAGAATTTTTTTTGTCATGCGATTTACAGGCTGATGTTACAATAACAAATAAAGTCACCAGAAGGTTTCATGTTCCTGTAAGTGAGAATATCTACAGCGGAATGACCAAAGCTGAGATCTTGAAAGCTTGTAAAATAGAAATCCAGTTGGTCCAACAGGACAGAACTGTGGAGCAAACCAAAGACAAGAAGAATGCGTTTGAGTCTTATGTCTATGACCTGAGGAATAAGGTACACATTCAATAACTTTGTTGGCTAGTTTTATGAAGAACTTTTTCTTTTATGACTTCATGTGACTGTATATTAGCCTAAATTAAGAATGCGCAGCTGAGAATGCTCTGCAATATAGGATCTCGGGTTTTAAATCTTTGGTTTAATTATAATTTTGGTTCTTCTACTCTACAAATTGATCACATTTGGTCCCCTTAAATATATTATTCTCTTTTGATCCCTCTAATATGCAAATTAAATCATATTTAGTCCACATTAGTTACTTTAGTTAAATTAAAGATTGAAAACTCTAATTGGAACATAGATTTTCAATGGAGCTCTAAGTTAGTAATCGCTAAAAGGGAAATTAGTAAGTTATGCGATGTTAATGGTCAAATCAGGGTGTTTTCTTGCCTTGGATAAGTTATGTGATTTGCACATTTTCCTAATGTAACGGGGTCAGTTTTACTACTTTTCTTCCTAGTGATTATCAGCTTAGAGTCTTGTTGAAAATCTACATATCAGTTGTAATTTTTTATCTTAAATTTGACAAAAACTATTAATGTGGACTTAATGTGGTCCAATTTGTATACTAATGCAACTAAAATAGGAAAATTCATTTAAGAGAGACCAAATATAATCAATTTATATATTAAAAAGATCAAAATTGTAATTAAGCCTAAATCTTTATCATGCTATTCTATCCGGACATCTTAAGGTCTCATTTCCTTCAATTTGTTTTGATGGGCTGGAATTTAAGTTTATTTGCATGTCTGAATAGCTCTTTAATACATATCGGAGCTTTGCAGGTGAGCAAGAGAGGGATGGCATATCTAGGAGCTTGCAAGAGGCTCAAGACTGGTTTTATGAGGATGGTGACGATGAAACTGAACTTACTTATTCTACGAAACTTGGAGATCTAAAGAAGGTTATTTTCCCTTCTCTTGTACTTACGTATACCTTGCCCTACTTCTTGTTTACATACTTTATATTATTTTAGCTGGTGGATCCCATCGAGAATCGGTATAAAGATGAAGAAGCAAGGACACAGGCCACGAGTGATCTGCTGAAGTGCATTATGGATTATCGTGCGTCTGTAGTGAATCTTCCTGTTGGGGATGAAGAACTGGTACAAATTTTAGGCCAATATGGATATCATAGTTATGCTGCTCTTGAGGTTTTCCTTCAGTGATATGATTTTTGTTATTTCAGATCATCAACGGGTGCTATAAAGCGGAGCAGTGGCCACAAGATTCCATACCCAAGAGCAGTGAGCCGATATTATTGTCAAGTGATATCAAGGGCACGACAGACGACTTGAACTTGTATAATTCTGTTTTTCTCTTTTGAAGTATATTATTTTTTGTGTTGTACTATGATTCGATAGAACAGCAAACATGTCCTCAATCCAATCTCAAGGTTAATGTTGTATTTGGATGGGCTTTCAGAGTATGGCAGCAGATATTGGATCCAAGGGTTCTCCAGGATCGGAGGGCAAAGGCAGAGGCAAGCATAATACATGCTGTTCTCCATGAACATAAAGAGAAGACACATTGATACTATGATACCTCAGACTAAAAAAGGGCCTAAATTTTTTTACCTCGCAAATGTTATTTATTTATTTATTTTCATCGATCCTTGGTTCTCTTTTCCACTTTTTGATATTCTTAAAAGAAAAAAAAAATCCAGCAATATTGGAGGCCTGACCTGAAAGGGGGAACATTGTAATGTTGATCATGTTCATAGGGATAATGTAACTTGACAGATTGTGGTTCAGAGTCAGGTGACTGGGAGATTTAGGTATATTTACGTTGTCATATAAATTGTATGCAGTGCATGTTACAAAATTAGACAAATATAAATTAAAGACAAAATCAACAAATTACTCAAAATTGTAACAAAGCAATAACAGACCGCAAAATTGACAGCTTAATGGATCCGACGTTCGGCCTTGTATTTGCCATTGGCTTCTTGAACTTTGTTTAGAGCAACGCTACTCACACATTACCATTAAATGGATTGAATTCTAACAAAGTTACTAAATTGTAGTTGTATTTTAATTTAAATTAAATTACTACAAAACATTAGAAAAGTTACTATCTTTTAAAACACGACATAATTGGTAACGGAAGTGTAAATTGTAAACTGCATGGCTGCTTATGTTTGAATAGACATAGAAGTCATCAAATCGTAGAACACACCTCAATAAACTTTTTAAATAGATTAAATTGCTTACTCTATTGTGAAACTGTGATTGAAAGAAATATGTGTGCTACCTTCTACAATGCAGGATACATCATACTTATACAAGTTATTTTTTAGACAGAGGAGAAAGAAAGAGATATGAGTGTATTTTTTTTTAAATTATTCTCAAAAATTACTTTTAAAAATTATTTGCTTATTCTCAAAATTATTTTCAGATACAAAATAAAAAATAGATGGTGGTCTGTGTCACAAATAAAAAAAATATTTTATTTAATTATAAAACTAACATTTAAAATAAAAAAATTTTAAAAATTTATTTTGAAGTTACACTTTTGGAATTATACTTTTTAAAAATAAATTCTGAAAATATGTTGTAAACAAGTTTTTTAAAAATAAAAAAAATATTTTAAAAAATAGTAAATAAACAAGCCCTATTTCCCTTTTTTTTTGGGCCAAATTACATTCATGATAATGTAATTACATCCACCCTTTTTATTTTCAAAATTATATATCAATTTTTATTTTTAATATATACTCACTTCCTATCCCTTCCATGTTAAGCATATATTTACCTCCTCTACTTTAGAAAAATAAGGAAGTAAATATGCATTTTTTAAAAATAGAAAAAAGATAGTGTGGTCGGGTGAAATTTAAAGTGTAATTTATACACCTCTTTTTGGGCAATGTCATGGCACGGGGTATACACACAAGATACCCTTCAGGCAAGCGGGTAGAATGATCTTTTACCCTTCTTACAAAAAATGAAAAGAAAACTCGGGGAAAGAATATAAGTAAAAAATAATATTTTCATTTACTTAATTGTAGGATAGAGAAGTGATGGAAGAGCGGAAAAAAGTGGGTCACCATAAAAATTTCTTGCCACATATGAATAAAAAATGAATGAAAAACTGATTTAATACAATTTTATCATTAATTTCATTTAACTTGAAAACTAATTTATTAATTTAAAAAATAAAGTTATCATTTAACTTAATTTAATTTTTTAATTTTTTCATCTAAACAAATTTAAAAAAAATCATTTTCTTCTTCTTCTTTCTTTTTTTTTCTTTTTTCCTTGTAACCAAGCAAGGGGTTTGGGGGCAAGTTGCTCATATCTCGGCCAATTTTTCATGTGGCAGAGGCACAGATATGAAACGATGGCAGCCATGGAGAGTCCGACGGCAATGCTTAAAATGAAAAGTAATAATTTACTTTCAAGATAAAAGGTCGAGAGACATAAATGATTACATTACAATACAAGGAAGCAACATGCTTCTTATCATTTTCCCGAAACCCTACGCAAAATGAAGAAAGGCTATTCTTCTATTCATGCTAGATTATAAAAACCAGCCTCCTATTTCCCAATTACATATTATTTTACCGTAATGAGGCATTTGGGAACAAGAATGAAGAGATTATCTGCACAAATGAAGAACCCGGACATACAATAGCTGAGATAGGAAAAATTGTGCTTATTGGGGGCCTCGATCACCGGTTAGCAAATTTCAGGAGCAGCAGACGTGCACTTTGCAAAATCTAGCAAGAACTACTTCCTGTCAATCGTTCTTCAGTTATACTGCCTGGCAAATTCCACTTCTGTTCGCATCTAAATCTTCTGTTTTAGAACTTGGCGCAACTGAACCTTCTGGCTTTCCATCCTAGCCTCCATAAGTCTGGCTTTCAAACTATTCTTCTGTGCGCTGCGAGGAATGCACCCTTTCATCCCTCGATGTGCATGTGGATTTCCCGACTCAGGCGAACTTAACTGGCACAGAAAGTCCTGGGGGCTAGCCCCACCTTTACCCGACCCCCGATCAGGGGACATGATGCTCCCATTAGATTGCTTGCCATTTGAGAGTCTCCCATTTATTCCCTCCACTGATATTATCTTGTAATGTTCACCATTGTTTGGGCATGACTTCCAAAGCCTTGCAATGGATGATGCCTTCTTTGATTGCTTAGTTGGTACTGAACAGACTTCACTGATTTCAGTTATTGGCATCTCTTCACCTGCATTTTCCTCGCATTCCAGCAAACTTCCTGAGACATTACTCAATCGGCTATTCTTGTTCACAGATGCAACACTTTCTTCTTGTGAGTAACTAGAGTCCTGATCATCAAGATGGCTCACGGTTTCCCATCCACTTTCATCTTCTTCGATATCATGGTTGTCATCCAAAAATACATCTGTTTTTTTCTGAATGCTATCCTTACTTTTCATATTGGCTTCAGGACTCACTGTGTGGATCTTTGAGCCATGGCTAGCAGGACTGTAAGCAACACAAGGTTCAATCTCCCTCTCATTGGGCTCACCAAAGTTTGCATCTTCAAAAATAGCAAGAATATCATCTGCATTGGGAGGCTCATATGTAAACCCCTTGATGTCTTTAATGTTTACAGCAGCTGCAGCCTGACGAATTACCAGTGCGTCTTTCATCTCTTTCACATCTGGGTCAGCACCTCTTGACTTGAGAAAAGTTTCCAAATCTGCTACAAGCTTATTCATTTGAGAGTACTTCTCTTCAAGTGCAACTTTTGCATCAACCAACTTCATTTGAACACGTTCTTCACGCCATACTTCAGCCATCTGTAACATTTTTCTCTCTTCTTCCACCTCTTCCCTAAATTTCTTAGATTCCCCCTTCATCGCTTCAACTTCAGCCTTGTCTTCTCTGATTTCCTTGGCAAGCTCATCACAAACTTCCTCAAACATTTCTCTGGCCTTTCTTTCTTCCTCATAATCCTGCATGTAGCGCTTCACCAACAATTTGGTGTCTGCCAGCTCACTAACAAGCCTGGAATTGATGATTTCAATCCTTTGACGGCTTTTCCTTTCCCGGTTCAACTCTGCTTTAATGTCATCAATATATGCACGGATTTTCTCATGCTCTCTGCTTCGCCATGAGGCCCTTTCCTCGCTAACTTTCCTCAAGAAATGCTCAAGTTTCTTTTTGGAGGAGCAACGCTCTGTCTCAAGCTCCTGAATGCGTGAACGGGCCTGCTCCAGTTCTGCTTCAAGGGCAGAAACAAGGGACACAGCACTTACCTTTTGGTCAAGTTGTTTCATCCTGCTGTAGATGTGCTGCACCTCATTTGATGTTTTCCAACAGATAGGATCCCACTTTGTTGCGCCCTCCATTGCAGTATTCAAAAACTGGAAAGACGGCTCAAGCTGAAGAACATAGTAGATTTAATATTAGCATTTTAAATGGTTACTCTCCATCTTCCAAAAGCAAATTTATGATAGCTTTAAACTACTTCCTAAATTAGGCCCACCCCATGACTATTATTTTAAATGCTAGTTTGACCATCAAACTTTACATTATTCTTCTATTAAAGTCTACAGTACACATTTAGAAATCATGTCTGAATAAACAGTAGATTTTCAGTCATCAACTGCCAGGCATCCCATCAAATAGACCATCTTTTATAATCTATATTATGTCAATTTAATTGTTTAATGGTAATAAAGGAATAAGAAACATAATACCTCACAGAAGTGCCCATTTTTGGTCCCAGGGATGGTACGAGGGCTTTGAGCTAAATTCTTCATATCAGGACCACAGGTTATACCATTACGATGACTCAGACAAACAAGACCAATATGGCCTATCCCGTGCTGCAGATAAATAATATTAATGTAAACAATACGAGCAAACCTATTAAACTGCCAATTCAAAGCTATATGAAAGTGAGAATACAATAACATGCAGCAATGAAAACCAATTGTCTAATGTCAACAGAATGCATAGATATCTAATAACCGAATCTAGTAAACATAATGGATTCAAAACAATATACGCATAGAAGGTCACAGATCATTCACAAGCATTAGAAGATAGATATTTGGTGTTGGTAATGCCAACAGTTAGAGATAGTAGCAAACATTTTGCAAGAGATACAATAAAAAGTAAGATAATTCCATATATTAACCGTCTCAAAGAAATTTCCCGGTTATGATAAAGAACTATAAGGAAATTTCGTGTAACTATATCAGTCAACCAAAAACATTTTAGGCTTGAAATGATGGTTCAATCCCTTTCTTTGAAAATGTAATAACTTTTCATACACAACAAAATGGAAAAGTACATAGAGATAATGATGAGGATCGAATCTCACAAGTCGAAATTAAACTTCAAAACTAAGTAACATCAAAATCATCAGAAAAAAGATAAAATTTGAATACTATATAATTCCAATTCGGACCTACCGAATGGATAAAAAACACATCCCTGCAAAATCAAGCTTCAACCAGAAACAGCAAATGGCAATTGAAATTACGGATCTTAAGCAACGCCAATGTTACCTGAAGTCCCAATCGATCTTCATTTCTTCGTAAATTCCTACTTCCATTTTCACCCATTACGGCCTCCGGAAGCTGCAACCGCCACAGCCCAGCAGCCAGCTTCCTGGCCGAAACCACTACCTGCCGTTGCTTCTTCCCCTTCCTGCACTTCCTCCTTTCACAATCTTCATCTTCTTCAAGAGGATCATCATTCTTATCTTTCTCATTGACCTTCCACTTCAGCAAAGGCGTTTCAGGCCTGCTCCGTCTCCCATTCGGAGCCCCATTTTTCCACAACCGGGTAGCTGGGGTTCGGGGTCTTCGGCGAACTGGTCTGCATGAAGGAGCTTTTGGTGGTTGAAGATCTGAGTCCGGTGATGGGTTGTGGATCTTCAGAGCAATGTTTCCGGGAAATGTTGGTGGGTGCTGAAACTTGCCAGAAATCTTCATCGTCCTGGGCGAGTGTCGGCCATTTAGATACGCAAAGGTTGAAAGTTTGCTGTTTGAGGAAAGGCCCAAGGAGGATAGGGAACCTGCGTGTGCTTGTGATGGAGTTTGTGAAGCGGGGGCGAGTGAGAGAAGGAAGAGAGCCGAGAGAGAAGACGGAGGTGGTGTGCTTGGGGCGTGTGTGTGAACAGTGTCGATGGAACCCCGAAAGATGACGCGCACAAACATACAAATAAGCTATGGTCTCGCATGCGGTGTAAGTGTACGGTCAACGTATCTATTAGAGAGATTTTGTATCCCGCGAAAACGATACGATGTCGTTTTTGTGTTCATGCGATCAATACGACGCCGGTTCCTTCCAATGATCGAAGGGAATCCGGGATCCCCTGTCACTTCATTATATGGTCATATGTAGAGGTGTACATGTCGCCCGACTCGATGAGTTCGGCTCGAAAAAATAGAATATTTAGATTCTTTTTTTTAGCCCGATAGATCCGATGAAATTTTTTTTATGACCCGATTAATAATTGGGCCGGGCTTGGGCCAAGGCAAAAAAGCTCGATAGACCCGGCCCGACTCGATTATAATAATTTATTTTTAATAATATAATTATATATTAAAAAATATAATTATATCTAATTATTTTTAATATAAAAAATATTAATTTAACATGTTAGATATTTTATATATTTAAATATCATATTATCTCTTTAAATATATATATTTTTTATTTTAAAATTTTATTTTTTATTAAAAAATAAAAAAAATTGTATTTCGGGCCGTCGGGCCTTTTAAATAAAAATTCAGGTCGGGCCAGACTAATTGTTTTTTAAATATAAACGGGCCGCGTTCGGGCCATCAATTTTTTTAATTTGGTCCGGATTGCCCTGCCTGAAACCCGCCCAGCCCGGCCCATGTACACCTTTAGTCATATGGAGTCTGAAGAGTTTGAATTATAGGCAAACAAAGATTTCATAAATAATACGATAATTTACGAAAATTTTAGGGTGTGCTGCCTTATTACTGTTTTTAAAAAGAAAAATTTCTGTTTGATAACAGTTTTTGAGATCTATTTTTATAAAATTTTAATTTTAATTGTGTAATTAAAAAAAACTAACTTTTATGTTTTTTAGCTTTTTTTTCTTGATGACAATTTTATAATTAAAAAATTATTTGCTTCATCAAATATTTTTTCTCTTTATTTTTTAAAATTTTTAAATAATTTTTAGAAAATAAAAACATATTTTCAAATTTTAATTTTTTTTATTCTGTTTTACTCTTACAGTAGAAGAAGTATAGAAGTAGATGCAATTAAAACACACTTGATGTTGTATCACTGCAGTTACATATAACAAATCCAGTTTAAGTGATGCGATCATTACTTTAACCCCCATTTCATTTGGTTGCATAGAGGTAAAATTACAGCTTTACTCTCTTGCCGGTTGGAACGGTTATAAAATGAGGTAAATTTACCTTCCCAATAGTTTGGCTTAATTATACCTGGCTCACTCCATTATTGAATATTGTACATTTTCATCTTCTCAAACATTTTCATCATAGTATGGAATGTAATGTTAATTTTTTAATTTCAACTTCTTTTCTAATGTTGTTCATCTTAATTGTAAGATTGTTCGCTCATATATTATATATAAATGTAATTTTTCTTTAAAAATTAAAAATAATATCTTTTTTTAAACATAGTTGTGTTGTAAAATTTATACATAAAATTATAGAAAAATGATCTTTCAATTATAAGATATAACATTAAAAAAGAGATTGAAATTAAAACATTAATATTATTACATTTCATAATGATAAAAATATTTCAAAGAATAGAAATATATAATTCTAAAAAAATAAGAGATATTAAGTAAATTAGATCACATATTAGAATCAAATAATGTAATTTTCTCATAAAATATTTAGATTTTACCACATAAATAATGGGATTGACATTAAATACAATAATTTGGAAGCCAAATGTTTTAATATTCTTAATCAACAAAGTTTTTATTCTTTTTCTTAAAGAATTTCAGTGCAGAGTAAATTATTCTTTTTGACATCATAACATGTCACTAATTTATTTTAAAAATTCATAATAAAGTATTATTTATAACTCATTTCACTCTCGTGCATATTGAAATTCAAGTCATACATCTTTAGACATTGCAAAACTTATATACTAAATCAAGAGATTAAAGGTATTAATTTTGTGAGCATTTTATGATTTTGTGTCTTAAACATGTTTAATTATTGATATTTATTTAAAAGAAGATGAATTATAGACAGTTCTTCTTGAAACTTGACCTACTAATATTTATATCTTTTTAGAAATATATAATAACCCTTTTTTATATATATTTTATTTTATTTTATTTTATTTTTAGCATACATTTGTTTCTTCTATTTTTTAAGAAGTAAAGAAGATGAATGTAATTTACCTTTAAAAAAATTATTATTCACGTGCTTGCACTTGAAAGGAGGAGAGTGAACAACAGTTAATTGGTCACAAATGCGGCAAGTGATGTTTGAGGTGTGGCCAATGACTCCTCTCTTTGCAACCAATTGGTTGTGTGCTACACGCATTACATTACAAAATTTAGAGTCCAACCAAAATGGTATCTGAGGAAATCTCCATATGGTTGCTTCCTATGCTTGCCATATGGATATAATAATTTTATAGTTGAAAGAGGATTAATCCACAAAGTTTATAAGCTTTGTGGTTGGCTTATTTCATGCTGGCCATCCATAACTATTTATCAATTATGTGCTACATCCATTTAAATCTTATTTTTTGGAGGCCTTTTCACTTATTTACTTTAGTAGAAGAAGAATAATTGGTATATAATTGATTCATAACTTTTAATAATATAATTTTTTTAATTAATTGGTTAAATTAACTAACTATTTTAAATATTTAATAAATAATTTACTTGATTGACAATTAACTTCCCAATCAATCATTATGAAAAAGAAAATATGTAAAACAATGAAACGACCACCAACTTGTAAAGTTATATACATTTAGCTACATTTATCTACATCTTATCTCTTGGAGTTCCTTTTACTCACTTACTTTAGTACAGGAAAGATGATTGACAATCAAATGATTCATTAACTTTTAGCTAATTTCAAAAAAAAATTTATTAATAAAGTCAAATAATTATTTTAAATATTTGATAAATAATTTATTTAATTGACCCCTAATCAATTAATATGAAAAAAAAGGTATATAAAAAATAAAATTATTCTCAAAATATAAATTTATATTCATTTGGCTACATGCATTAACATCTTGTCTTTTGAAGTTATTTCCATTCACTTGCTTCAATACAAGGAGGATGACTAACAATTAATTGATTTATTAACTTTTGACTAATTTGAAAGTCTTTAACTAATTAATAAAATTAAATAATTATTTTAAATATTTAATAAATAACTTATTTAATTAGTTAATTGGCCCCCTAATCAATTAATATGACTTAGTAGTCAGCATATCATCCATCATTATTAACATTTTATGTACTTAACAAGTTTTATATTTATTGATAATTTATCAACAGGTAGATAGGTTATAATATATATTTTAAATCTAAGACTTTCGATGAACTATTTAATAATTTTCTTATTAGAGCATATATTAATAACTTGTATATCTCTTATTTTTACTTTTTAATACCTTTGGCTTAGAATTATCATTGCCTTGATTTCTAAGTGTGATTGAATAAAGCCTTTGGTTCATATGAAGTTTAGATAAAGTTAGTGATAATTAATTGCTAACTAAATAAAAGAAAGAAAACATAGGCCACATGTGCTTCATCGTCCAAGGCTTTTCAATTCATTAAAACAGAATGAAAATGTGGGAGAACACATGATGAGTGATAGGTATTTCTTGCTTGGAGATGACAAGTACTCATGTACAATAGAGCTAAAGGCATATATGTTAGTGTATGTCCTAGGAGCTAATCACAGAGATGATTGTAATAAATGCACAATGTATTATGTTTTATTTTAAGCAATTCAAATTATTATATTTTATTTCATATTACTTTGCATAATTTATAACTTAATGTAATAATTATCTTTGGAATAGCTTCGTTATTTCTAAAATGCTCCTAATCAAGTATTATTGCGAAAATAATAGTAATAATACATCAAGACTAGCATGTATAGTAACTGATGACTACGAATCATGGATATTTGATATCAAGTCAATACATGAGTACATTATTAGTGAACAATGTATTGGATTGACTCATTGTGAGAATATTTTATGGATAGATGTGTCATTAGTTATTCTCATATAACCACAAATGCATATAGTCTTTTAACCTGAAGTCACAACGATTTCCTATATGAGAAGTTACTCACTTTGATATCGTCCTATGTCCCCTTTAATTAGAATGACGAGTAGGGCGTTGATTAGGTGTGTCACGAATCATGCAGAGGGAAGTGAGTGATGTAGATGAGATTTTATTACTCTTGTATAAAAGAGAAATATCCTTAGGCCCTTTGATTGAGTGAGACTTAGAAATGCATGGCTATGCTCAATTAGATCAATATGTGATATTGATCATTTGTTTTAAGTCTACTCAGTATCAAGAAATATAAATTGAACATTGATGAAGATGACATACTCCATACCTCCAGTTCGATTTAGATATTGTTACAAAAGGGATTATGATGCAAAGCGTTGATCACATATTAGGTGGATGTCGAATGACAGATATTCTTACTACTTAAGTGGTAGTGATGTATTGCTAGATACTACTTATTGTCTATAGCCCAAAGATGAGTCATTATCAACGTAGTAAGAACCTACATGGTCACACAAAAGGAGTAAGAATGAGATAATAATTAATTAGATTTTAGTTGAATTAAAACTTAATTAATTAGACTTATTTTCGTGCATACATATATTATTAAGATAATAATATATTTATTCATGTAATATATATGTGATATATATTATGTGATATTATTTGATATTAAAATAATATCAGATAATTATATTATGAGATAATATTATTTTTTAATATATAAGATAACTATATGCCAACTCTTAATATTAAATAATTATATTATGAGATAATATTATTAACTAATATTAGATAATTAATAAATAAGTCCTATCTCTCCTCACTCTTTCTATGATAAAGATAAGGTAATAGTTATTTAGTGTGATTATGATTTTTTGAAGTATTATCCTAATAGGACTAGGATTGTGATATGCCTTAGTTATATAAAACGACTTGAAAGCAGCACATTATTGGCACACATTGGCTTCAATCAAACTTTAAATCACTATAGAAAACGTCCAATCTAATCCTAGTGAGAGAGACGAATCCTAGTAGCTTCGTGAAAGAGAAAAGTCATTGTTTACTCCGTGGGGATACCATAGAGATGCTGTACTTTCTGGTTGGTGTTTGATTCATCTTGATCTCTCAAGGATTCGTTCAAAAAGAATACGAGCACAAATAAGGTAAAACCCTAACACTAGTTTATGATTTTTGCATGAATCTTAAGAAAGATTTGGATTAAAATTTTAAAATTTCGCTGCGTATGTTGATCCGAAACCTAACAATATATCCATCCTATTATTTAGAAAAAGATAATATTAATAATTACTATTAACCTTTTGCACATGTATAATTAGTAGAAAAAATGGTTTAATTTTATGTTTTAGAACAACATAGATACAACAATGATTATATGATTATAAGGTCTTAGATTAGAGGCATAATGAGTGATTTTTTTATTAATGGCTTGGTGGTTTAGGTTTGATCAATAACAAGCACAATAAAATTAGTTATTATGTTTTTTTTTTCTTTTTAACATTGCTTTTTCATATCATATGTTGGGTATATATTATTTAATATGACATGGGGTGGGGATAATCTTTGATGAATAATCAACATTTAATTCCCAACAGTAAATAAAATATAATATAATCTAACTAATTTGAAAACACCTTTAATTCTAATAGTATTTTAATTATTAAATACATCACAACATGTATGAATACTTTTAAGCATATGATTGTCATATAGAAAAATGAACCCCCTCTATAAGCTTTTTTACTATATACTTACTACACAACTATATACCTATTTTCAACATTAATGTGGTCAATTTGATCCTATATATTTTTAAGAAGGAATGAACCTAGTCATAGCATTGAATAGGATCATTGCATCCTTTAGCAGATTATTGCTTGAGACCAAATTGGCCATTTTTCTCAAGGTATTATTGATGATATTCTTTATCCTAGTAGAACTTCTTTACAAGCAGAATCTTCATAACAATCTTCCTACTCAATTGCTTTTGTTGCTATTCTAAAGGCTTTTCTATAGCATTCTCTTGCTTAATATTGTAATAGTTCCAAATTTGTATTTTGTTCACATATCACTTCTCTATTACAAAGAAAGATCACACCATCATAAAAAGGTCAAAATTAAACTACAGGATGATTATATATACAGTGTGCTGCCTCATCCATATCTATCACTCTTTCTTTGTATAGTTATATAACCATATGCTTAAGACCAATCCTAGTTATAGGCAACCTAAAAAAGCATAAAATCTAGATATCCTATAGAATTTTCCAAAAATTATCAAATTCTATAAATCATATGCAATAACACTAAGAAAAACTTTACTAGGAATAGAGTGGTTTAAAATTTAGGGATGAGCATTTATCGTTTACTGTTTGAGACTATTGTCCATTATCATTAAATAGCAAAATGGAATTATGGCTTACACAATAATATGTGCAAGAAAGTCTATGCCTTTAGAAAAGAAACGTCTTGTGTATAACACCAAAAAAAATTATTTCAAACCACAGACATGAAAAGAATATTAGCATTTTAAACACAATTAAGTTGTCCTAACAATAAATCAATTAAATCCTAAAAGTTATTGGTAGAAATAATCAATACCACCTTATTTAAAATAATTTTAAAAAGTATTGTACCATTGAAAACTTCTAAATAGTGCTTTACATATACCTATTGATTTAAAATGGTTGGATCATGCCTAGCTTAAAACAAATCAACCAAAGTGTTGTAGATACATTCTCCAAGATCATATTGGATCCTTACAACCTTTGAGTGGTTTGTGTTTCTTGAACTCATATCCTTATAGCTTAGACTGTGTAAAAACCCTAGCTATAGCCAACCTTTATCTTGGTTGCCCCATCGACCCTTTGGAAAGGCAATTCAACACCCTAAAAGTAACCTACACTTAATTGAGCAAACTATGAATCATGGATAGGTATGTTATCATTTGGACATTAGGCAATGGAAAAATTTATTTACTTAGGAGCCTTTGTATTACTAAACCTAAGTTTGTTGAATAAGCTAATGGAGGACATGAAGACAATAATATATTTGTAAGTTTAGGGGAAAGAGCAAGAGCACCTTGCAAAAAATTTAGAAAGTTATGGGAGAGGCTTGGTTTTAATAGTATTGAAGATAGAAAAGGAAAGGTAAACGAGAAAGGAACTAGATAAAGTAGTTTTGCCACCGTTGCTACTAAGAGTTTAAGCAAATTAAGTTATGAAGTCTAGAAGATGTAACCAAATTTGAAATGTAAAGTAGAAACATGTAATAAGGTTGACTAATTACAGCCAATAACTTAAACTTCTTAATTGTACTAATCATTTTTGCAAGTATTGAATGCCAAATAATTCACTTAAGAGTGATGAAAATGAAAACCTAAATGAGTCATAAAAAGCAGAAATTGGTTGAAACTTGTTGTAAAAAAATAAGGCAAAACCAACAAAAAAGTGTGAAATTGAAGGATAACCTTACTTGGTCTGCAAATACTCATCTTGGACCTTTCAATAATAAATTGGAATGAATTCCTTTAAAATGAAAAGTAAAGCAAAGACTGATAAAATAAAAGAGAGAGAGAGAGAGAACATAAGAAGAATAGTAACTCACCTAAGTAGCGACAAGCGAGATAAGGGTAGATAGAGAAAATGGCAATGTTTGATTAATCTTGGAGATATGACGTTTTATAAATATTTTGAAATGAAGGGTAAAAACATTGGTCTAGAATCTATTCATCAATCTTAACTTAACTTTCCTTTCTAAAAAAAGCCATATAAATATTGGATGATAAATGAATCTAATTTCATCGAAAGACATGAAAGAAAAATAAATAAAAATTATTTATTTCAAGAAGGAAAGTTCTACGATGCATTATTAATGTAATGATACATTAATGTATTATAAAATTTAATTATTAATTTGTTAGCATATAATGTGTCAAATTTGATAATTTATTGGTGTATTATTGTATCAATAGTGTATTGCATTCTCTCGTGACTTTGGAGAATCACAATCTTAGGCTTGTGAAACAAGTTAGTTTATGCGGATACAGATCAGTTTATCATAAATAGTCTGTATTATTCAAATTCAAAAAAAGTCAAAATTTAAAGTATTCAAACTCAACAAAAATTATGATAAAAACGAACCAATTTACGAACTTTAATTATGAGATTATAGACTTTGTGGATATAGATTGATCTATATTACTTGTGTTTGAAATAGATTTAATTTTTAAGGATCCAAACCCTTCAAAATTCATGATGAATATAGACAGATCTATAAGTTATAATTTGTTTACCACCCTTATGCAACCTATATGCATTTAATATGTTAAAGTATTACTTTCACTTCAATTTCTTATTTATTATAATAATATATTTATATTAAATTGATATATTTATTTCAAAATAAATCTAAGTATATGCATATTATATTTTGTGTTATAAAAATTGTTATGAATAAATAATAATTATTATTTCTAGTGGGCTTTTCAGATTTTTTATTGGGAGAAATTCTATTATATATAATATGTACTACATTAAAATAACTTTTAAATGCTAAGCTACTTACAAATATGGATTCTATCTAATGATCTAAATATTTTCATTGAATATATAAGATTTTCTCTTCGGTAAACTTTAGATTTTTTGGGGGAGATTTTAGATTGGAGCCTAGGAAAAAGGAAGTGTGAGAAGCATTGCTGCAGAAAAGTGAGACGAAAGAGAACATCCATCCACCAATGAGCTCTTCCTTTATAGAGATAATGGGCTATTTGGATAAGGCTGCTTCATTTCTCATTGGGCCTCGCAACAAGAAAAGGATTGGCCTGGAAAGCCTATGTTCTCTCTGGATTCATAAACACAGAAATTAGTTGTTAAATAAGAGGCCATATCTCGGTAGAAGGTCAAGCCCTGTTATGAAAAAGACTATTCCCGTACATATTTATATATAAGTGATAATTATTATATCCTCAAATTTTATAATTATAATTATTTATGTTTAATTTTTATTTTTATTATAATTATTTATTTGTATTTTCACTCATAACTACCATTACAAAATTATAAATAGATATTAGGTATTTAATAGATTACGCATCAATTTTGAATTAGTATTCAATCGAATGGTATTATATATTAATTTTAATATTAATTATATAATTAATGTTAAAAAGAAATTATTACACTAATTTTTCAGTAAAAAGTAAAAAATCAGCATTTTTAATTTTTTTTAATGTTTATACAAAACACGTTAGATTTTTTGCTAAAAGAATGATGCCCTTTCTTTTAAAAATATTTTTTTCACATTTCACATTTGATTTTATAAAAATTTGTATAATATTTTTTTGATATCAATTTTTCGCTTCCTCGCTAGACATTATTCTCCAAGACATTATTGCCACTTTTATAGTAGTGAACACTAAAATAAATGATGAAAAAAGATAATGAAATAAAAAGGTAAATATGTATTTAATATTGTTAAGATGAGATATAATAATTTAATTTAATATTTTTATTTATTGTTAAATTACAAGTGAATAAAGAGATAAATAATTATAATAAAGTAAAAATAAGAGACTAATAATACTATTTAATTATGGAATTTGAAATATATAATAATAAAATTAATTATTATGTTTAATATATATATGGGGTTTAGGGGATTGCTACCCCATGGCAGTATCTACCTTTTTATTTAAATAAAAAATTATATTACTAATTTAATGACAATAAAATAATAAATAATATTTATATAATTTAAATAAAAATATATTAATTCAAAATATTTAAATTAACTTTATTCATTCTCTCTCGTCTCTATAATAATTATATTCATTAATTGATATTATTATTGGTGTGATAGTAAATTGAATTTAATATCATTTATTATTTTATTATTTTTTAAATTTATAGTATGATTTTTTCGTTTGAAATAATGGAAATTGTTGAACATGGAGATTACAGCAATACCATGCATATATTCGTTGAATGGGTTATTCGACGTGTACATATGGAATTTGAAGGAAGAAATATTAAGAACCCTAGCTAATTAGCCAGCAGCCCCAACTTTGAAACTCATGAGTCATGTGTAAATCCATGCAAATTCCACATGTGCTGCTTTATTATACAAAATTATTCTTCGATCACGTACATATTTAATTGTTTAATTTGGTTGATTTCATAATAACAAATAAAGCATCGTCAAGACTTTTGACGGCTTAATAATTATTTTCTTGGATACATGTTCCATAATAGTATTATTTTATCCGAATTTCCAACAAAAGTAAATACTAATTACGTACTTACATTGATTTAGTTAAAAATAAAAATGTCTCATCAATCGTTAACCTCAGTATTTAATCAATGCTCATTCTTGTTGTTAAATTACAATCGACGTGTCCATTTCTTTAAGTAATGCTTAATATAAACCACCAAATATTACTCTGATTTTCTCCGTTGATCAGCTTCCAAACATAGAAATTAATTAGGAGAATTCAGCTGAGATGAATTGTATATTTGAAAGTCCACTGAAACAATATTATCGAAGAAAATTCATATATATTTATATAATTCATGTCCAAGTCAATTTCTTATTTAGAACAATAATTGATGACTTATTTAAGGCTCTAATTAATGGAGTCAAGAGAATTAATGAAATGAAGGCAAGAAAGCAAAACAAAGTATAAAAAAAAAAAAATGAATAAATATGCCAACATTGAACGTATTTATTATAGAAACGAGATCCGCCCGACGTCAACTGCCATGCAAAAACGGCTCTACCTTGCTTCGATGATGTCACGTGCCCATCTTTTGACTCCACATTCACACTTGGGTCACAGAAAATAAATTATATATATATATATATATATTTTATTTTGTTTTATATAATAAATAATACATACACAATTACAAGTAGGAAAATGATTAGGTTCTAAATTGTTAAAACATTGTTAGAGATTTAAAAGGAATTACTCGAAAAATTGATTATTAACTAATAAAATATCAATATTTTAATAATTTAGGATATGTAACTTGTAGCAATAGTTCCGTTATTTAAATAATGACTATAATTTAAATTAAATATTTTATATTAAAAAATATTTTTATAATAATATTTTAAAGGAATAATCAATATTTATTGATGTTGATTTATTTAATTTTAATTAATTGATTATTTTTAGTATTTGTAAATGACACATTTAATTGGGTGATTGGTCCTCAAGTAATTTAAAAAATTTGAAAAATTCATTATTTGATTTATCGAGGGTTTATCCACAAAGATAACAAGGGGAATTATACCACTCTAATAAGTTAATATGTCGGTATGTGTCGACGTGCCTTGATTTTCCTTTTATATGGGCTACGATTGATTGATTGAAGATAATTATAAAAGCAGACCGGAAAAAGGGAAATCGGATGGGCATGGCTGCGAGTTGCAGCAGCATTTGCTTCGAGACGTTCAATCAAGCTAAGCATTACTAATATGCATGCATTACCTTCAATATCAATTGTGATTGTTAAATGATTTGTTTGATGGAAGGGATTATAATATATTATTAAATTTAATATAATAATATCCCAATAATTAAAATTTAATAATATATATTCGTCTCCTTCTTTGAAAAATATGTTTTTTTTGTTGTTTGAAATGTATGTCTTTTGTTTGAAACATATGTAGGTTACAATCTTGAATCAGCCATCTAATTTGATTCTACGTTGGACAGCGCACCTCCCAAGGCCAACAATAATTGGGCGATGATTTGCAACTCCAACATGGATTGTGGGGTCAGCGAGCAATAAAGCCTCGACGTAACCGCATACACACACATCAGATTCCTTTCCTTTCGCCAAAATTTGCGTTCGCACACCTAATTATAACCCCTTTCCACACCAAACCACCAGTCCTCCCATTTCATCTTAATTTATCATTGCGGATGCTCACCGATCAGTATAAATGGCTAACTCTATATATATAATAAAAATAAAAAATAATTAAATTATTAAATATATACACATAAAATTTTAAGATTCTATCTAAAATATCAAAAAATAAATTTTTTAAATGATATCATGCGTAAATCAAATTGAATTAAAAGCCTTCAATTGACTAACTACATGTATTATTATTATTATTTAAATAATACAAAGATTTGGTGGTTAATATGGGAAAAGTAGCCCTCATGAAATAAGGTAAGTAAGCGCAGCCATGCCATGCTAACTCGAAGCATAACCGCCATTCCGCAAGGACGGCTTTATTTCTCAAAAATTTGGCCAATGCTCTCTCTCTATTTCAAAGTATACCATTATATAGTAAATAAAGATTAATTATCAATTAATCTTCAATCAACCACCTATCCTATAACAAAAGGTAATTACTTTCCATTTATTATGGAGTAAAAATTAATGATAAGAGATATAAGCACATAAATATTTTTTCACGGCATAACTTAAAATAATTCTAAGTTTGACTCTTTCTCCCCCGTTTGCCATTCTGCCTCCCTGCTTCTCTTTCCTATCTATCTATATATCACCCAACTTAGAACCGTCTCCAAAATCTTCCCCTCTTTTCCATCCTTATCTTTCTCATTCCCCCCCCCCCCCCCCCCCAACAAAAGAAAAAAAATGGGAAATTGCCTAAACCACCAATCTTCGCCCGAAAAGCTTGCAACTTTTCCAGCAAAGGATGTTACTGGCACAGGTATAACCACAGAGATAAAGATAAAGATCACGAAGGAGCAATTGGGAGAGTTACTTGGGAAAGTGGAAGTGAAGGACCTGAGAGTGGAACAGCTTTTGGCTGAGTTGATGAGCCATAGCGATCGTTTTAAGGCACATCAAAGGGGTTGGAGGCCAGCCCTGCAAAGCATTCCTGAGGTCAATTGATTTCACTTCAGCTTTAGCTTAGGATGGTAGCAGAGAATTGGCTACTTGGGTCAATCCTGCAACTTTGTGTCATAGTTTGTTCTTCAATCACTTGCTAGCTAGGGAAAAAAGAAGGGTGTTTGCCTTTGCTCAGGGGGAAAAAGATAATATTTTGGTTTGTCCTAGTACTATTGTACCCTCTGAGCTTTAGTTGGCTTCCAAATTACGAGTTTTGTGTGCAGCTTTCCATGAAGCATCGCCTGTGATATCTCGTACAGGATCGTGAGTTGCTTTAAGTCAACGTGTGTCAATAATTATTTGTTTATGAATATGTACACAGATGTAATGGTGGAAATAAACGTTTTAATCAGTTTGTATAGCGTGCTTTAATCTTTTGAATTTTCACAGCCTTGAGATTTAACTTCTGACGATACGTTATTTCTGACACCGCTAAAATGAAAAGAATGCTGATATTAAACATAATAGAAAGTTGATAGCCTTTGAATTAAGTAACAAAAAATGATAGAATGAGTATTTAATCATTTATAAAATAATTTTTGTACTCTTATATTTCTCAATTTTTTTTTTATATATTCTAACATTGTTCTTCATTAATAAATAATAAAGTAGTATCATTTTTAAATTATTTTATATTCAAATATTTTAATAATTATATTTTTAATAATAAAATTTAAAATAAAATATTTTTATTCTTTATAAAAAATTATTTAATATAAAAATTTAGTAAATTAATTTTTATATTTTTATTATAGAATTATCTTTGTTAATCATATATTTGATAACTAAATTTAAATATAATAATTTTTTATTATTAATCATATCATTTTTTAATTTAATATATATTACTATTTTACTATTTAATATACATACTCAATTGCAATAGAAAAGTTATAAATAGATAAAAAATAATAATACCTTCTTTCATAATTTCAATTTTATTCTTTCTTTTTAAAGGTATTCTTGTCATTGCACCTTTTTTTTCATAATATTTATTATATTAAATATAATTATAAAATAAAAAGCCATGTTAAGTATGACTATCAAATAATTATTTGATTTTTTTTTCATTTTATCGTATCAAACACAATTTAAGTTATATATCTCAACATAATTATATTTCCATATTTTTTTCTATTTAATTGTAAGTTGTAAAATATTTTAATTTTTAGCCAAAAAAATAGATAATAGAAATTTGAAATATACCTCAACAATTATCTTCCCCTCAAATCCATCAATAATCTGTCTACGAATCAAGAATCATGCAACAAAATCATTTTGATTGCCTTCTCTCCTCAATCATCAATTGCCTTTCTTTTAAAAGCAAAGAGAGAAGATCATTCTATATTTTATATTAACAATTCATTAATAAAATATCATGCATAGAAAACAAAATTAGAAGATATTGTTAGATAAAATGCAGGAAGAAAAGAGATGGAATCGCAGATCGTTCATTTATATCACAACCATTTGCAAATTTGAAATCGCAATTTCAGATCTACCATATGTAGATCACACCCGAACAATGACGGAATTTGCAAGATTCTCCTTTTTTTTTTCCCCTTCTCTTGTTAATTTGCGGATCTCATCTAGATCGATTTCATCTGCAATGTCTTCATCCTCTCTACTTTTACCTTCTCACCCACATTGATTCGTTGCTTTGTTCATCTACTTTCTTCAAATATTTTTGGAATTCCAAAGGAAACTTGCTTAAAAATTGGGATCAAAGAACCCATCAATCCTGTATATTCTAAAAATTCGTCAGTGTAAATCGACATCGAATGGAAAGTTCGGAGCCGACATGGATCGATTGGAGGCTAAGCGATGGCAACGGCGCGACAAAGGAAGAAGTGATACCGGAGGAGAGCGACAGACACCTGACCCTATCTCCTAAAAGGGAATCAGATGGAGATTGTGATGGATTTTTTCTGTGAAAAATCGGTTGGAAATTCTCTGGGAAATTGAAACAAAATGTAAACAATCATTTTTTTTTTACCAAAAATATTGTCAGAAAATTTTTGAAAATATGTTGGAAACAAATATGAAAAATCGAACGTTTTTAAATTTTCAACAAAAAAATGTCCATCAGATTTTTTTTAATTCAAAATTCATAAAAAAACTGGCACAAAATTTTAAAAAATTTTCCCTCTATTTTTGTTGAAAATTAATGTATGGATAAAAAATGTAGAATAAATTATCAAATTGCTACCTAAAAGATCTAATGAATATCAAATTAATATTGAAAATTTTTTTTATATCAATATAGTATTAATATTAAAAATTTTGATACTAATTTAATTTTTTAGCAAGATTTTTTGTTATTAAATTGATGTAAAATTTTTTTAGTACTAATTTGAAGTAAAATATTTAAAATTAATGCTAAATTAATGTAAGAAAATCCTTTAGTACTTGTTTAATATTAATTGAAAATTTTAAATAATGATTTGATAATTTACTCAAAAGTTTATTTGAAATTTGGAAACTCTTTTATGCGCAAGATGCTCTTTCCCTTTCTATTTTTCCCCCCTTCTCTTCCCACCGTTGTTAAAGAGCTATTCTCTTCCTTCAAGCACTTGAATCTTGCATTTTAATGGTGAAATTTGCATTTTAAACTAATTAAATTGTTCATTATACTTTATTTGTTACTTTTATCGATTATTTTTATTGATTTCTGTTATTTTTATGTTGTAATTGTTCTTAAGTCTTGATTGCATAGAAAGTCAGCACATATTTTTATTTATCATTAGGTTAATTATCGAACCAATTATTTGTTTTGTAGAATGATAAGTAAAATTTGATTTAGAGAATTATGATTCACTATTTGTATTTTGAATTAGAATCAGGAATTATACTTTGAATTAGATAGAGTGGGATAAATGAAGATTTTTTTATTTGTTTTGGATAATGTGTTTTATATATTATTTGAATTGAATATAATAATTTATGGATTATTTGATATGTTTTATATATATCCTTTTTATAAATTTAAATAAATTTATTTAATTTAATATCATTTTATTATATAAAAGAATTTTTAAAAAAATAAAAGGTCAATTTTGATTAAATTTTTTATAAAAAATTAATTTTTTTAATTTCTAACTTATTTTTAAATAAATGTTTTTAAGTTTCAGATAGATTTTTAAAATTTTATTTGTATGACTGAAAATCATTCAATAAAAATTTTATGATTGAAAATTATATTATAAAATTATTTTTGACGAGTGTTTCACCAACTCTTCAAGTTTAGCGAAAACCTATAAAAAATTTGAATTTTTGTTAATATTTTTTGAAACTTTTGACAGACCTTCCCGTGAAAAATTGTCGAGTATTCTTGTAGTGAAATTGTGGGAGAAAGGAAACATAGCTTGAATAGAAGAGAACAGCAGTGGCATTGAGGAAGGAAGAGAGAAATAAAAACTTAAATCAAATCAAGAAAGGAGAAATATTTATAAATTTATGAAAATTTTGATTTAAAAAATAATATTTGTTTATCGCGGAGATCACAAGATTCACGTACGCACAAAATCAATACCCAAAACTTGTACAATGACTAAAACAACCTCTCACTTTTGGTTGAAGTCTCGGCGCTGTCACTCTTGGGGCCATTCAAATTTGGCCGTTGAATTAACATTCACACTTCATAAAGCAATGTCAGATTGGTTAATTTTGGTTGTAAAGTTGCTTTTCTCTTTAGAAAACAAAGAGGAAAATGATATGAAAACGGCTTTTCTTGTCTAACTCGACATTTATCCCAACATGCTCCTCTGCATCAATCGAAAAAAATATGCATACAACTTTTATATGCCAAAGTATAAATTTTTTATAGGATTGCGAACTTTTATATGTTTATTATATGTATAATTCATATATATATTTTTTTAAAATTATAATATTGTATAATATAATTTTATAAAAAACTTAATCTGTTAAAAATTGAATATTTTTATTAGTAAATTATTTTTAATATATTAAACTTCATATTTTTATTCCGACTCATTTGTTATGAGATTTGATAAAAAGCAATAATTTTTTTTTTATATAAAAAGTTCAGGCTGTTAAAAGATTGAATGTTTTTATTTTGACTCATTTGTTATGAAATTTGATAAAAAAGCAGTAAAAATACCCAACCTCAACTTTTTAGAAGATTAAGCCCTCTAAAGAATTATCTTATTTTATTATATAAAAAATAACATCTGCAACGACTTTTTTATTAAATTTTCATAAAAACTAACAATTGCGCACAGGAACATTACCTTTTTGTATCAATGCGTTAAAAATTTTGCGCTACAAACTCAAGCTACAAAGGTGCAACTTCTTATGTATTCAAATTTTCATTATACATATTTGTTTAAACATAGTTTTAACTGTTGTAAAATATTTATGACTTACATAAATCTTAAGGATATAACAAAGCATCATCTAACATACTAATTCGGAATATGATTTTTCCCTCGAGAAATGTGACGTAATCCCTTCAGAGTATATTCAACCGCAATTCATGGAATTCGAAGTTCTTTAAATCCAATATTTCTCATCTTAATAATTCATGACCATCAAATAGTATCATAACTATAAAATGAAAAAAAAAAAAGAGGATAAAATAAGATTTAACAGTTAAATTTCATTCCCAGCTGGCATTTAACATAATATTACCAGATATGGATCGAGTTTGACGGAGTAATATATATTGTATAAAGTATAAAACCAGCATAGAAAGAGCCCCCAAACTACAAAGCTGATTTGATATATTAAGTAAGAAAGATATCTTTAAAGACGAAGGGAGGTCCGACCAGCATTTGCTACTACAACCACCTTAAACTAATCTATCACCATATCCTTGTAAAAATTAATAGTCTATATTGCTCCAACATCTCCTTTGTTATATTCAACCACTTTACAGAACAGAAGAATTCGAATCCATCACTCGGTTTCGTCAAAATGTCACAAGCTCTTCTTAACATCTTAACTCCTATTTCCCATTACTATCTGGGAAAAGAATTCAGGGAATCCAAACACAAACTTCTTTGCTAGGTGAGATAGATGAATGGTGGATAATTACATGCACCAAGATCAAGTTTATAAAATAACAGTTTGTTGCGAAGTTACAACACCATTAAATGCACAAGATTCCAAGCCGAAGTTTATTCACTTATTTTACCACTGTCGTCTTTGAGTAGAATGATAAGTAAGTTGACAGCGTTGATGCAACAAAGAAATGAGATTCATCAAACCAAATGGGACAACGCCTGTAAATTATCTATATTCTTGAAAATTGACGTGACCAGTCGCTTGTGCATGCTCCGCTGCCTCCTGAATTAATATTAGAACCCAGAATCGTAAGAACAAAAGGAGATAAAGCTTAAGCTGAACAACAATATATAACCCGAAACAGAGAATTATGTAAATGAGGAATGACCTTCTGACCAACTACTCCAATTTGACATACTCCACAGCGCAGGGTGAAGTTGGCGGTGTCTGTGTAACTCCGTCTCCTAAGAAAAAAATTTCAAGCTTGCAATTTACATATAGCAGAAGCAACGGAGGGGAAAAAAAAAAACAAAGGTACGCGATACAAGCATCAATAATCATAGTTGCTAAAATTAAGAGTGAGAGACCACTCAATGGTGCCTTTGATTAAATTAAAAATAACCAACTTGAAGTTTGAAGGGATTAAAATAACGAAAGACGTAAAAGTTCTCCAAAACACTCTTTCCAAAAGTTTTTTGTTTCCTTTTCTCTTTTTTTTGGAAGGGGGGTTAATTCTATGGGGAAATAAAAAAGAATCAACTCTGCCTTTTTTTTAAATCTCAGAACAAATGAGTCTGAGAAAAAACAAAAACCTCAATGCAAAAGATACGATCCAATAGTATTACTTAACTTTCTAAGTGTTTGAACATTCCCCAGAATTACTCTTTTTTCTGAGAAAACAATTAAGACTTATTTTTGAGATCAAAATCAAACATACCAAAGTCCTCTGACAGCTCAAAACATAGAACTTCAAACAAAACTGCCTTTAAAAAATAGGGAAATGAACATATTTCTTAAATAAATAAACATACGAGTTTTCTTCTTGATATTATTAAAAATGGCCAAACGGCCAAACTTAGTAGACAAGGCCTAACTAGTGCAAGATCATTTGGGCCCCTTAAGGCCCAACTTAAACCAACCCAACCTCAAAGTGGCCCAATCTAGCATGATATACTCACTAATGCACACTTTCTGTGTTGAAGTTACAACAAAAAGGTGAGAGTTCACACTCTTATCCAATAATCTCATTAGCCAGATTCCCTCAAACTATCAGTCCACGTATACACTTCCTATTAGTCCTTAAAATGACATAAAATGTCACCTTCCGACCTCAAAAAAACCTATATAAAGCCAATGTATACACCCTTCTTGAATAAGCAATTCCCATTGCTGTTACTACGCTAAAAAACATATTGATTTAAACATCAGAATGTACCCAGCGAACAACCCCTCTGCCATTTATATTAGACGTTTGTTGCTTGTGCAGGCTAACAAACCAACCATCCGACCTTGGGAGGCCAAATGGACAAATTGGCAAGAATCACTTCTCTACACAAATATTCGAGTAGCCTTTACCACAAGGCTCAATATGATTTGAGGGTTACCTCTGTTGCTCCTTAACAAGATTAAGAGCAAGCCCCTCAATAGGTCCAATGCTTCTGTCTTTCTGTACAGGAAATATGGTCTGATCAAACTCCTGAGAGGCATCCTCGAAGGGAGAGATCTGATCCAAAAAATTGTAATCATCAGGGACTAAATTTTGGAAAATACAAATGACCCAAAATCATTGTGGGTGTGGGGTGGTAGATAAATGCAAAATGCCCTGTACAAATGAAATTTCACCATGGTCTTCTCCCTTCCCATCCCAAAGGAAAAAACTCTTGCAAGCATGAAACAAACTAGATTACTAATATCTCCCACTTCTAACTTAAATGTTACAACCGAGTGTGTGTGTGTCAGAGAGAGAGGTCAGATGCATAGAATCACTTACAGCTAACGCATCGTAATGGAGACCATCATAAATCAGCAACACCCTTTCAGAATACTTGCTTTCCTGTCAAAATCATCCACAAATGAAGAGCATGGAAGATTCAGTCATTGGAGTATGCAAAACCTATGAGCATTTAGAATTCATTTGAAAAAGCCAACCTGGCCATATACATCAGATCGTGTTGTCTGGATATCATATGCTGCAATTTCACGTCCATAGTAATCTGCTAATATCGAAAGCTCAATTGCACCTTCACCCAAAAACATATGCATATAAAAATTAGTGTTTTGCCCAATTAAGACAATGAGTGAACTAACAAAAATCTAACAGCATTCTTATCCTATATATGTGTGTTTATCCTTCTTAATATTTTAAGAGTGGATTTTTTCCCCCCTTTGGAAAAATCCATGCCTGGCCTCTCCACAACAACAACAACAACAACAACAACAACAACAACAACAACAAAAAATCAATTTCTGTCTTAACGACACTAAATCACTTTTGAGGTCCCTCCCAGAATTTCTCGCTAGCTGCACCCCTGGTTTAAACCTTTCCTATACCTAATCATGAAGATATCGAAAAGCATAAGAACCTGAAGGAGTATAGTCAACAAGAAATTATCTGATACTGAAAATCAGTTGTAGAGGAGAATAGAATTCTGTCATGTCAAAAAGAATAACCTTTGAAAAATTATAAACTGCTCATGCTCAAACGCCAAGAGCAGTGTATCCAACTTGCAGGGCGATAATGTCAGCAGTTTAAAGGACAATTCTTCACATATTAAAAGAATCTGTGGTCAGGAAGGAAGAGCTCAACAAACCTCCCCATTTTTCTGAGTCAAGGATCCATGCACAATACTCTGCATTTGGCTTTCCCAGAAACGCTTCAGTATATTTCTCAGGATCACTTGCCACTGTCGCAGCTATAACCTTTAGCCAATCAATCATCAGATAATGTAAAGGCAAAATACATACATAAATGACGTCAACAACAAGTTCAATGTGAAGAGATTAGGAAAGGCAAAATACATACAGAAGCCAACTCCTTTAATTCGAATCAAGAACTAGGCCACAATTTTGATTGTTTTAATAGGAACTAGTAAAGGCTGAAAAGATTACTGGAACAGAGAAAGAATGGCATTATTGCGACCTAGAAGTTCCTAAATCTATAGACCATTGAATTTGTTTATGTTTTTCAACTTCAATTCATAGCACAGGCTGACACTCATTACCTGTCTTAACTCAGGAGCTTTATTTTTGTCATGGTCCATAACATACCTGAAATTGAATAAACATAGCAAAATACAGAAAGCACCTCAACTTGACATCACTGCAACCAATGTTGAAATGTAAAGGAAGGCCAGAGCTTACCCGACTGCATTGAAGAGGCAACTATTATCTGACGGAATGACTCTTCTTACAATGATACCTTCCATAATTTAGATAATTATATGCCTGAAAAGTAGCCTAAATCATTGACTAAACCTCAAAACTTAAACATATAAAAGAGAGAAGATCAGTCACAATAAGGAGTGGGGAGGGGAAAAAAATTCAAATCCCACAAAAAGCCAGCCTTAAGATATAAAGAGGGTCACGTAAGTTCAGCTACATGTATCTGGTAATAAATCAAGCTCACTCAACTACGGGCAAAAAAAAAAAAAAAAGGAAAAATGCAGGAAAGCAAACATTTCAAATCTATAGGTGAGAGGAATAAGCTTCAAACCAGAACAAGGAAACAAAAATCATAACAGGTCAGATGCAGAAAGATGGAAGATTACAAAATAGAAGATGCTCAAGCAGAACTTAGCAGGAAAACAATATCCTCATGCAGAAATACAATATAATATATAGCTAGCTAGAAAGCAGAGCAAACCCAGAAGGCAAGTTTGGGATTGCCCCAAAAAGAAAAAAAAAACCAATAAAGCAAGCATAAAATGAAATACCCAGATCTATCAAGGAAGGTAGGTATCAGGAATTGCTTTAGATACAAGAATGACGTGGGAAATACTCATACTAGTAGATGAAAAGGATAGGGATGGCTTGAGCTATGAATCGGTCTAGGCTGCCGTAGCGTGGTATCGGTTGAAGGCGGCGAGCAGTGGATGTTACTCTTTCGGATGCTGTTGTGGAAGAAGATATTCCGGACGGGACGTGTTGATAATCATGTGTTTCATGCTTAAATTTATCCATTCAAAATGTTTGGAATAAACGTAGATGTTTTATAATACAATTTTAGGAGCTTATTACTAACGTTAACCCGCGTGACGCGAGAGATAAAGGAATTAAGGTGGTCATATAACAATTTCTAAAATTCATTTTTAAAGGACTGCATTTGTAACTGATTATTGAGGCTTAAACTTTAAATGGCAGACAGTGCATTGAATTTTCCGCTTGATCTGCAACTAGGTTTTGCGGCAATATTCATTGCATTGGTTATACAATACCTGTATTATTTACGGATGTGTGCCGTGTGCTTGTATTTTTTGAAGGATTTGGCTACATTGTAGCGTGCCATTAAAAAAAAAATTATAATACTTCTTTCGTTCCTTCTTACCTGCTATATTTTAAATTTTTTTTATTTTTTTATTTATCATTTTAGAATTCTAATAAAGTATTAATTATTCTTTTTTCAAATCTTTCCTTTTTTATTAATAAAATTATTATTCTACATTATTAATCCTTTATATTTTTTTCTCTATTTTTAATTATCTTAAATTTTATGTATAAAGAATAATTTTATAAAATTTATTAAAAATAAATAAATTAAATTACTTTTTTAATATATATAAAATTAATTAATAACGATAAATAAACAGAAACGGAGAGAGTATAAAATATTAAAAATTTGCACCAATTTTATATGTAATAAATACATAAAAAAAATTACACTCCATGTTTAAATTTAAAATTATAACAAGAATGAGGACAAATTATATTAATCTCCCTTTAGATTTGGATTAATTATATTTGATAACTCTTATTTTTTTAAATTATATACTTAGATTTGGATTAATTATATTTGATAACTCTTATTCTTTTAATATTATATACTTTCATTATCTGAAACACTTCCATCCTTATAAAATATAGTAACATTAATTTTTTAACTATAACTTTTTCTCTAATGCTATTCTTGCTGAAAACTATTTCCATATATTTTTATGTAAAAATACTGCAACTTAATTATACATAAAAAAATAAGAGGGATTTAAAAATTTTGACTTGTGGGATAATATGTAATTAAAAAACTTAAAATATTATAAAAAATAAATATTTAAATAAAAATAAAATAATATTTTTGTGTCATTTTGCGTAATACGCAGAATTTTAAATAGTTTTACACTTATTTAAAGTAAAAATTCTATTTCAAAGGATATAAAGAAAAAATATGGAGGCAATTGTTATTAAAAAAAGAAACTTATGCAAAAATTCTCATGGTGTATATATGTATGTCAAAAGACTTTTGTTTGTAGGGCAATAAAGGAGTGGTTAAACTATTAAATGCATATATACAAAGACCATAAATTGAACTCTAAATGTAAGGAAAGGTGCAAATTCTTCAAGAATATCAAATAGCATTTGGCTCTTGGCAAAATTTATAAGATTTTTTTTATATCTACAAACAAATTGTAACATTTAGGCCCTTTTTTTTAATAAATATTTTTTATAACAAGGTCTCATTTGCTTATATTAAGTAAAGAAATTTTAGGCTATCTATATAATTTGTGATTTAAAAAATAATGTACAATAGCATTATTTTTTTTTTATAATAGTAGGAGTGGTTAAACTATTAAAAGTACAAATGCAAAAATAAAAAATTGAATAGCAAAAAGTACAAATTTTTCAAAAAATATTAAATGTCATTTGAGTTATAAGTTCTTGGTAAGATAACATTATCTTAAAGAAAATAATTTCTACCTTAAAATAGAAGATTTTATTTGCTCTCATACTCTAAGATTTAATATTTTAATATTTTCTATCGTGCTTCCTATTTGAAATAAATATTTTTTATAAGACTACAAACCCATGTAAATAAAATTATTTGTACAAAAGATTTGTTGGTTAAAACCAACAATTAATAGTAAAGCAATATTTTATATTAAAAAATTATAAATTTCAATTAAAATATTAAAAAATTTACCGTCCATACTGGCTTTTTTCAATAAGACGTGAAAGCATAACCTATTTTGCCAAAATGCTGCATAGAAGCAGAGTTAATTCTAGACATTTGTCACAAGATCGTAATCTACATTTTATTATCATGAAAATTTAAGAAATTGTTCGTTTTGTAGGAAAATATGGAAAGTCTTATTTATTAAAAAATAAAAAAAATATAAGTTATTTGATTGGTTATTATGTAACAAATTGGGAAAAATAAAATTTTTTTAAAAATTTTACTTCCTATAGAATCTGAAAAATTATTTATCTATACCTCCTCTAGGAAGTTCTTAAATTTAATTAATAATAATTAAAATTTATTAATTTACATTATAATAATATTTAAAATATAATAATTATTTTATTAATATTTTTAAAAAAATTAAAATTAAATTAAATAAAATATAAAACATTATTTTTTAAAAATATTACTTCCTCAGTATTAACTAAATAATTTTAAAAACTTCTTAAAAAAATTACATAAAAATTACTTTTTAAAAACTTTAATTTTTATTCAAAAAAATTATTTCTTGCATAAATCAAATGATTACTAAATTTAGGCTACGAAGTAAATTAGCTATATTACTATTTATATTGGTAGGGTGAACAAGGAACTTAGTCAATGGATATGTGTGGTGCAGTTGGAAAATAAATAAGAGATACACATGAAACATGTTTCACACTTTACGATGGTGACATGGAAACAAACACAACACCTGGCAGCGAACAAAGTACTACTACTCGGCAACAACTTGGCTGCGTCTGCAAGCTAAGACCAATATATATATTCCTCATCAGACGGCAGGGGTGACACACACAACAGCACTTCCAAGACAAGTTGATAGATCCTATCCGCAACCCAAAAAGGGTAAACATGCATTCGTTGTTTGAATCGCATAAAGGTATGCTTCGAGTCTATTCGGTGCATATCCTATAATTTAGTTATCAAAATAGGATTTCTCTTTTAGGACATCAAACATCTCCTTGTAACTCTTTTAACTAACCTTATTCGATTAGATGTCTCTGTCTAAAACGTGTGAACCATTTGGGGGGGGGGGGTAATCAATCCATCATAAGACAACTCCGCCTAACCTTTAACTTACTGTTTCTCCTTCTCAAAATTTAAAAATGACACCATCAAAGAGAAGCATTCTTCTTTCTATCAGATGATGTAACATCCGCCGTATGTGGATTCTAATATTCAAGCATGCTTTCCACCTCCAAAATGGGTCAAGTCAGTTATACTGCTCTCCCAAAAGGTTCCTTAATGATGGAAATAGTTTTATACTTCTATTTAAGATGATGATGTATGATCCAATGTAAGGGACATAATATGTAACACAGGCACCGCCACTTTCTCCAACAATAATAATTTCATTTACTTTTAAATGGGTTTCATTCTCTCTTCCCAATGGATTCAGAAGAGTAATTGTAATATGGAGAGCAAGAGCTATCATCATCCAAAAGCTACACACCAAAATGGAACCCCGACTCTTGGACTTGGATGTGCCCCATCCTGCATTATTAACCTCATTAGAGGAACCAGATACAGCCTTTCAAACTAGAAAACATGTTCAAAGTGCTGCTACGCACTCAATTTCAATCTTTGCATTTAATGGCAAGGCCGCTACTTGGTATGTTGAACGAGCTGGGGAAGGAGAAGGAAAGTCTGCAAAATAAATAAATAAATAAATAAATAAATAAACAAATAAAATTATAATTTAACCATTTGAGCCATAATTAGCCACATTGTACTGAAACCGCTGATGGTATATTTCATATCCCTCATGCATAGAAAACAGAGAATAACTTCTCTGCATTTAAATGGAGCAGGATCAATTTTTCATAGCACAATACAATTTACTGTCGATAGAAAAATTCACTAATAAGCAGGCATCATTTGGCAATTTGCAATGGTTTGCCAATTATTTCAATAAACGAAGTGCAAAAATTTGGGGCTGCTATTGTAATCTACTTGAAACCTAGGCAAGTTATCGCAAGCTTAATGTACAAGTGTAACCTAAGCCAAGGAAACATCAAAATTACATAACATCAAAATTACTACTACAACACTCACATTTGGCATAGATCTCATTTACTTTCTTGAAGTCGTTCAAGTCAGCCAACCTGCAGGAAATAAATGGTAAAAGGCTAGTCATCTTGCCGGAACCCAATGCAAAATAAACTAGCAGGAAAGAGACAAAAACTCGTACATAATTGTTGTTTTGACAACAGATGAGTAGTTGGCACCACCAGCTTTTAGTATTTCTCCCATATTTTTTAGGACCTGTAGTTTGAAATTAACTCAAATGTGATCATAATATTGAGTATATAATATAATTTAGTATATTGTGCATCTTACTAAAGAAATTAATGTTACTAGTCCGAAGTGAGATAGTTGTTTGCTTACACCCGCTAGATGCTAATAATTTAGTGATAAGCATTTGGCAAAAAAATTATTGATAAATAGCTTTTCCACTTCCGCTGAAAGAAACACATTAATGATGATTGTCAAACTCAACATAATCTCATCACTAATAATCAAACTGCAATCTTGTAGAGAAGTCTCTGTTCAACTGTCAGAGGTTAAGACAGAAAGATCTGTAGCAAGTAACAAGAGTCCTGATAGTGAAGCTTACTGTGATACCACGAAAAAAAAAATCAACAACATATATTAGTGAGGGAAGTGGGAAGAGAACTAAGGAGAAAAAGGGGGGCAATACGAAAGCCATAAATCAGCAATCAGATCTGCTGCCTGTATTGCTAAAAGAATTGTATCTAGTTCAGAGATCTCTTCATGTACCTGCTCAGTTTGGTCTTCAACATTCTGAGATATGAATTTCCCTGTCTGCATTTGAGCACAATACGCAAGTTATCAGTGCAGGGTTTAAGCAGGCAGAGAGCATACATGCACATATATACCAATCCTGAAATCCAAATGACTGAAGTCACTAATAGAGTTTAGAAGGTCAGCAACAGACCTCGGGAACAAGACCAAGAACACCAGACACAAACAGAAGATTGTTTGCTTTGATTGCCTGAGAATATGGCCCGAGAGCCGCTGGGGCCTTTTCAGTTTGAACAGCCTCCTTAATTCCTACGAGCATTTAACAAAATAACGACCACAGCTTGAGATTTTGACATACAAGAGAAAATGATATCAAACCGGCACACCAAAGCCATCCTAAGTATCAGGACAGATCATAGAGCAAACCTAAGGACGCTCCCAACATGAAAGGTGTGTGTGTAGAGAGAGAGAGAGAGAGAGAGAGAACATGAAGGAATATTGATCCCAGCTCCATAGCGTGAGCCAAGATATAATTTTAAACAGATTGCATTAAAATGCAAAAAAAAAAAAAAAAAGAAAAAAAAGAAAAGAAAAGAAAAAATGATGTTGATGATGATAAGAATAATAATAGGACAAACATATTATATGAAATTCTAAATTTTGACAATTACTTTACTGGAGAAGATAGGAAACTAACAAATTTCAATATGAAGGCCCACACTCTATTCCACTCTATTCACAACTTAGTACTAGGGAAAGAATGCGATCAATCTCGTTTCATGTTAGCTTTATTTATTAAAAATCATGTTTAAAAATTAACTTGCTAGTACTAGGGAAAGAATGCGATCAATCTCGTTTCATGTTAGCTTTATTTATTAAAAGTCATGTTTAAAAATTAACTTGCTACTCCGATCACGTTTATTATCAATTTGCTTCATCTCTTCATAATCCATCCTCAAATTTTAACTTCGCATCACAACTACTTTGCCGCATTAAGGCCAGCGTTTCAACCACCATCTGTAAGAGACTGTAATTTGACTTAATTGACTTGCAAGGGAAAGAAATTAAACTAGAAATGAATCAGCCTCTGCAACTAAGGCCGAGCAACTAGAAAAAACAATCTTCATCTGATGTTTCCAAAAAATTTCGCACAAGGTCATTCGGAAAGAAGAGAAACGAACAATTGAGCATAGGAAAGATCGAAACTCACGGGATTCAGCGGAAATTCCCAAGCAAGCGAAAGGTACAGACCGTTTGGAGCTGGAAGAAGGGGAACGCCACAAGGTGGTGCCGACCACTGAGACACAGCCGATACCGGCAGCAAATGGGACTCGCTTCCAAAATGCAGCGGTGTCCATTGCCGGCATGTGCAAGGACCTCGCAGCAAACCACGCCATCTTTCTCTTACTCCCTTCTCTTGGTTGCAGTCTCCCCGACTCTCCTGTAAAGTAATCACTCTACGCAATGCCAGTCAAGCAGACCCTGCGAAATTTCAGGGTCGGAATAACCATCGTTTTAGTTTGTTTTTTTTTTTTTGTCTGAGGCGTGCATTTTCCGGTGAGTTGGTTGGGCCAGGCGATCAGCTAAGAGGGCCAATGACCAGGGGCCCAATGCCGTGGTTTGTTTGGATGCACGACTTACTGTGCAGCCCAAGAAGACAGAATCTTTAGCAGTGCGATAGTATTTGAAGTTATCCTAGAGATTTTTGCTTCCGGTATATTTGATTTCTATTTAAAACGCTACGTGTGTTAAGTAATTTAACATTCATATTACTGGTGAGACTAATTTGTTAGGTGGGAAAAGTAAATTTGCAAATCCTAAATTTTAAATAATAAATCTTTCCTAATAAAGATATTTTTAAAAATCGAACTCAAGACTCTTTACTAAAGAAACACTTTGAAACTGAATTTGCTTCTATGGAACTAACTACTTATTAATTTATTCTCATCTTTTTAATCATAAAATATATATGTAACATATCACTCATTTTTTTTCTTATTGTATATAAAACTAAATAATATTTTCTTATAAAATGTCTCCGGACAAAATATACTAGCCTTAATTTAAATAACATATTGGAAATTGTCATGTCTTAGTTAGTCTACTTATTTTTTCAAAGGACACAATTTTCATACTAGTTTTACAGCTTTGTCATTATCTATCCATTAGTCAGTGGAAAGCATAAAACTGATAGTTTAGTTTGAAAATACTTTGTCCACATCTGTTGTGCCAACCAAGCCATGGAGTGAACATTATCGTAATTAAAAAGTTCATCCCTTTTTTGTTGTTCAACTCAGTTGTTAGAGCAGATTTTCGAGGGATTTATGGCTACTTTCAGGGCATATGTCATTTTCCGCAAGATATGCCTCTTGTTTTTATTCTAGAGATCAAAATAATTACTAGAATTTACCCTTCAACAACCAATATCAGTTTTTGTGGTTTACCGCTCATCTTCTGCATGACTCACTTTATCGTATAAATTTTTTCATAATTTAATTTCGGTTTCACTTATTCAAAGAAAAAAAATTATGTATAATTTCTGTTAGATGTGCATGCAAATACACATTTAACTATATTTATTAGAAGTTAAGGGAATTGCAGAAACATTGCATTCTATAATATCATTTGCTCCTTGATTGGAGCAAAAAACGAATTTTAATTTCAAACAGAGTTAAGTATGAGGACATCTGATGATATTCATAATGTGGAGGAAAGGCAGGAGCAGTTTTAAAACACGAGTTTTACAATTCATTCAGGAATGGGGTTCATAAACACAAGTTCTACACATAGGACAAGATCCTTGTTGGATTAGCCATTTGTCTATGCAGTGCTTGTGAAAATTGTGTCCACATCTGGGCAGTATTCTGATCAACTCTCCATCCTCAAAATCCTACCAAACAAAACAAAGTTTCAGTCTATTGTACGCTGGTTTCTGAGTTCTAAAACAATCAATGTTGTGTGTTGTGGAGATCTTTCTCACCTGGAAGCAAATGGAGCAGCAAGAGTCCTTGTATGTGCTTGAATTGTATTGGTTAGCAGGAAGCTTTTGTATTGAATTGATGGACAACCCCGTCACTCCCCTGATATCATACGCATCTGATACTTGTCTATAAGTGGTTTCTGGCATCTGACATTAGAGGTTCATCAAACCTGACTGAAATCTTGAAACCAAGAGTATAAAACCAGAAAAACTGTCATTTACTTACATGCAATTGATAGGCTTGGGCAACTGCTGCGATTACCCATTCCATAAACACATTCCCATTCAATAGATTGCCCAGTAAAGCAACCTGCAATTTCACAGACTAAGCCAAGTATTGAAATACCAATAGAAGCTGCGGTAATCAAAGTGGCAAAGTATAACCTTGGAGAATGGTTCATCATCATAAGCAACCAATTCCAGCAATTCCAGAGCTGCAATGGCCCCTGTGACAGCTCCTTTTCCTGCTCCATCAAGAAAACCAGCTTCTGTGGTTTGCCCTCTGATGGCTCCTAGGATTGTCCCCATCACGGACCCTCCTAAACATGACAAAAAAAGGATTAATATTTCCTCTAACTTCACAAAGTGAGGTCTTAATGGAGCTATGCGGCATACCTAGTGCCAGAATGCATGTGAATGCAGCAAAAAGAACTCTGTCCATAACTTTGATGAACAGCCCAACTGCAGCATTCTGAACAATCCTTGCAGTAACCCACGTTGAAACAGCTTTCTTACGCCGTAATGTAGCTTCTGTGATATCAGGAAACCAGTACCTTATAGTTGAAGAAGCTTTCCAAAGAATCATCATGTAGATTTAAGGATAAGAATGAAAGAGAATGAATGGCTCGGAATAATGTAACCACTCTTTCATTTAAAGGAAAAGAGGAAGAGTAATATTTTGATTTACTACAAATAAAAGAACTGGCAAAACTTGAATAAACAATGTTGACAGCGCGTGATATGTTTCTATGCCCCTTGTGTAGTTATTCAACGGGCACATGCATGGAATTTGATAGAATTCTTCAAATCGCTTTTAAGTCTTAACGGACCGGCTGACCGAATTCGAAATTGATCGGTTAAAGTATTATTATCAATTAAAAATAAAATAAAAATTATAAATTTTGAGTAATCAATTAATTATGAGTGTAAATTCTTAATCACAACTCATCAAATTTAATCGACATTAATCATAATTTATATTTTTTATTAAAAATTTATATTTAAAATTTTATTAATTATTTTTATAATTTAATACTTAATTATTTTTTATTATAATTATATTAATAAAATTATGGTATTAATATGTATTTAGAAATTAATTTTAACATTTAAATGTTAAAATTAATTTATTTAAATATTTTTGAAAAAAAATTTAGATTTTTAAACTGTTCTAAATTAAATTTAACCGACTAAAACTAAAATTTTGGTTAAATTCAATTAACGTTAGGCAGTCAGGTTTAGTTGGTTAAAAAAATATTTTTTGATTAAGAACGATCGATTTAAAAAATAATTTTAACTGTTATTAGTTGATCGCTGATTATCTTTAAAATTTGATAGATCATTAATTCACCTGTATTTATTTCTATCCAAAAAGAAAGAAATTAATTATCAATTTTATTTGTTATATATTATTTTTGTGAGACCTATGTATATTAAAAATTATAACTTTTTTTATTAGTAGTAAAAGCATCAGTTATAAACATGAGTATTCAAGTATTTTGGCAAAGCATAAACTATTGCCATCAAAGTCCCAATATCTGTGGTACCCGCTCGTCTAAAATAGGCCAAAGATACTTTAAAGTTGCTTCGTACTGCTGACTTAACTCTCAACGGACAATAGGGTTAAGGTTGGTACATCCTATCCGACATTTATGTTTGAAGAAAACAACCGGAGACACAAATAAAAGCTTGAAACAACAGGCGCCACACGGTGGTTTACAAATGGTTGTATTACGTATGCTTTTTTTTCCTTTTAATTCTCTTTTTACAATTGCATGCCTAATAGAATTTGAATTAAACAATTTTCATTTATTTTAATTGATTATTCACATAGGGGTCTAACTTGTTGAAGATAAAGGATTTGGAATGTAAGCATCAAAATCAAATCCACATATTAAATGAAGTGGCATCCGAGTAAGATTGAATTTGGTACAAGTTGTCGTCAGGTTGGCAATTACAGGATGCTATTTTTGCAGTTGCGGCAGAAAAGCGAGATTAGAGCAGTTTGTTATAACAAGTAAAATATAATTATAAATTATTAAAATAATTAAAAATAAATAGTTTGTTTAATATTAAATATAATAAAAAATATTTAGGAAAGATCGAAGAGAGTAGTACAGTTTGTGATTCCTTGAAATGAAAGAAACTTTGATTTGTGATATCTTAGGTTGTGCGTCAGCGAAAGGAAAGAGAGAGAAAGAGGAAGGTAAGCAAAACAAGGTGCCAGAGAAGGGTGGTGGCTGGTTATTTTGCATCTGTGGGCTGAGTAATCAATAAAGAATGTGTGGTTTAATTGCACTAACAGGAACAGGAACAGGAACAGGAACGTCCCCTTCAACCATTATTACCTTATTCCGTATTTTGTAAAAACAGGCAGTTTCTTTGGTATAGTTGATTTGCCAAATGTCAGATAATGCGGACAAATGTTTGGTGAGATATCGGCGAAGAGACGCAGGATTCCTGCCCTGTTTACATAAGCAAGCAATCCATTGGATTAATTTGAGAGATATGCATGCATGTACGTACCTAATCTAATTTCTTGCAGCAACAGTAAACATGCCCTTTTCAACACCTATTCCGTTCTTCTCAAGTCTATTAATAAAGACCACAAAAGGGAAGGAAAAAAAATAAAAATTGAAACACTAATCTGATCTATATTAAAACTCCTGTAAATAATCTCGGTCCCTTTCTATTTCTCTGCTCTATTGGCGAGTTGCTTCGCCTCTGTCAGACGAAGTACTGCCTCTCTTGCTTTGTATACTCACAGTGTTTTGTCTTGCAGATGGAATTCGTTGAATCTGCTTTGATTCTTCTTGTGATTCCATTTTGTTTGACATTCTGGATATGCATTAATGATTGTCAGAGGAAAGAACCATGATTCATCTAGAGGATGATTGTCGAATAGTTTATTGAATTGGCTTATTTAACCAATTGACTTGTTTTGAAAAGTAATTTTTAATATTTTGCAATGAAACAGGTGATTGCTTTGAAATAAGCTGCTTTCAGAACACCGGAGATAATATTTTGAAATAGTTGTTTTATAAAATAATTATATTATTCCTAACTATTTCATAAAATAATTATATTACTTTTAATTAATTTTAGTATTTTCAATTTTATCCTTTTTATAAAAAGTTATAATATTATCTTTATATAAAAATTAAATAATTATAAAAATTATATTAATTTAATTTTAAAAAAATATTTAATATATAATAATTTATAATAATATATTATTTACTAAAAATTTTAGCTACTAAATAATATATAAAATTTAAAATATTAAAATAAAAAAATATTTAAATAATTTATAAAATATACTCATATCTTTATTTATTATTTTATATACAATTAATTTTATCAAATATTTTTATTCAAATACCAAATATAATCAGTTGATCAAATCAACTAATACAAAAAGTTATCAATTAACAGTCAAATAAATCAGTTAACTGCTACAACTATTAATTAATTGTCAAATAAAGCTTTAGCTTTCACCATTATTTGGTTCACTTTTCAATTATTTAAGAATATTTATTTTCCTTATTTGTGTTTCATTGTTCTATTTATTTGTGATAGTCTAGATCTTTTGGGATTTCTGTTTAGGGTTTAAATTATTCTATCTATATGAAGCTCTAATGTTTAATATGCTTTGTAATTTATAACCCCTCTTTATACGCCTCAAAAAATCCTAATTTGTTTTATGAATAATTTCTTTGTTTAAAATCTTCTAAGCCTAAATCCTACTTTTTTTAGTATCTAATCAGGGTTGATTTTGCACTAATGTGTGTTTTATGAACTATTTTCCATTTGCAATTCAATTTTGTACATTAATCCTTAATGTTTTTGGCAATGATTTCTTGATGAAGATTTCTTCTTAACGCTAATCTTATTTGCCCTTAGGCAACGATTAACATACTTCATCGACAAATGGTGCAGTCATACACCTGTAAACATTTCAGTTTCTATATATTTATAGGACTAGACTATGGTGCACCACCAAAAAAGTGGTGCACCAGTGCATCATGAGATGGACGATTATGATTCGTTGAGATAATGGAAATGGAAAGGGGGAACTTGAAACATGATAATTATGAAATGACCCCATGAATTAATGAATTTTAATATGAAACTGGGTCTCATCAAATCAACAGTGTAGCCCATCAGAGGAATTAAGGTTTGCAAATTAAGAAGCAGGATTGATGATCGCACAGTTATGGTTAAAGACATTTTTAGCGAAGCCAACGACGTGACCTTGGGGGATGAAAATCCACCAACCTATTTTCCTTATTCATTCCTAAATCAAAGCACCTACATAAATCATGATTCTTCTATTAATCTACATTTTTCCCTTACTGCTTAACATGTACAGCTTGCTCACACACACAAAGTTCCCACACTCTGTTCTTCTTGCCACAAACTTCACCATTAGTTAATAATTGCAACAACC
Source organism: Sindora glabra (assembly GCA_020226215.1). Taxonomy (NCBI): domain Eukaryota; kingdom Viridiplantae; phylum Streptophyta; class Magnoliopsida; order Fabales; family Fabaceae; genus Sindora; species Sindora glabra. The sequence continues at coordinate 1,195,496 of CM035226.1, read as the reverse complement.
CATTTTTCTTAATCTTTCTCAGCTTAAAGCACCTACGTGAATTATGATTCCTCTATTGGTTTAGATCTTACCCTTAAACATTTAACATGTATATTTTGCTTACACACAATAAGTTCTCACACCTTAAACCTTGTTCGTGATATCGTTTTTAGGCTAGAATGCATCCAGGTTGCACTCTGCAATGCTTTGTGAGAGCAAATTGCGGAGATGCTGTTCTATCACAACCTTGCGCAATAGAAAAACTTTAGCAATTACATTAGAAGCGGTAAGGATCCTTAATTGTTGTCAATGGCCAGTAGGCTTGTCTCTAGGCATCAATTCGCAGAAGTAATAAACTCCATCTAGTACTCAATAATGCCAATTTCTATCATTGGCTTCTAATTATTGATATAGGACACCAATTAACTCATAGCCATTAACCCTATCTTCCCTTTGACAATGGGTTCTTCCTTTGGAGATCGTCTACGACGGCCAAGCAGTATATTTTATATGCCTAAACCATCATTTTAACAGCACTCTTAGAAAACTTTTGATTATCAATTTATGCAAAGGTCATATTACAATTTGCCCAACTTGCAAATTTCACCTAACGAATTGCGTGAAATAGTACCAACATTGCATGCTAACCGTCCATCTCATGGTGCATTGGTGCACCACTTTTTTGGTGGTACACCATAGTTTCTCCCATATTTATATGTTGGAGGGCGAAATGGTTACACTTTTAGTTTGGTTCTTTGTTAATAATAATTTCTTTTGCTGCCCGCAAGTAAATAATCCATCCTTTGGTAATGAGTGCGACGACTCTTCGTGTTTTCTATATGATCATAAAAGCAATGCTACAATTGACAAGAAAATGCATGCCTAAAATGAATTTCTTACGCTTTTTTATATATATTTATATGTTAGAGGTGAAATGGTTACATTTCATATCATATTTTGTAAAATAAGATAATTTCTTATTATATATTTTTATATTATCCATATTGGATCACATGATAATATACAATAAAATAAGCTAATATAATTATATAAGATAAAATATGATACTACTCAATATTTAATATATAATTATATAAAAAAATGATAAGATAAAGTTATGTTAGACTTCAATACCTTAACATTTTTTTTTGGTAGAAAAGGAAAAGCATTAGATTAATATGTAGATATTTGTCTTGGCAATGTTTTGCCAATTACATCACTTAAAACATAATCAAAAGCCTCCATAGGAGGATAAGAGAGTATGTACAAGTTGTTATCATCATAATTTGCATTCTTAGCAAAAAAATCAGCTAAACCATTTGCTTCTCCATAAATATGCTATATATGTTGCACTTTCAAAATATGTAGAAGTCTTCTACAATCTTCAAGTAAATTGAAAACATCAGAAGAAGTAGTTAATTGTTGATTATTTAATAAGGTAATAATAAACTTAGCATTCAACTCAACTATGAGAGGTTTTAAATTCCTTTAGTATGTCAAAATAAGTCCTTCCTTAGGACCCCGTAATTTAGTTAAAAAAATTAGAGCATATTTTAAAACCTCTTCTTCAATACTTTAACATTATTCATAGGTTATTCATCAATCATGAGGTAGGAATCAAAAAGTGGCAAAAAAAAAAAAATCTAAAGATTAGGATATAATACTTGTAACTTTTTGTATGGGTTTTATGGAAAGCCAAATAATAATTTGCAAGTTAGAATATGAAAGAGCACAGTTGCAAAAATAACCCATTTCATATGTAAGCTTCAGTTTTCTACAATGAAATAAGAAGCCTAGGCTTCGTTTCGTACAATAAATAAGCTAACTTATAACTTATTGACTTAACCAATAAGTTATAAGCTAGCCTCTAGAGGTGTTTCTCGCACTATTTTATAAGTTATTACAGGTAACTTATAAGTTTTGATTTAATAAGTTATCGAGAGTAGCTTATAATTTATAAGTTACAGGTAGCTTATAATTTATAAGCTACTATTTTTTTAAATTCTTTTCAATTCTATCTTTATTCTTTTTATTAATTTACAATCCATATCTTTCCTAATATAAATTTAAATAATTTTTAAAAAATATATTTAATTATATTTTAAGTAATTATAATTTTATAATAAATAATAAAATAAAAATTATATAAGTAAATAAATATATAAGTTTATAAAATATAATTAATTAAATATTAGAAATTATACTTTTATTTTAAACTTTTTAATTATATTAATATAATTTAATTTTTAGATAAATATAAATTATTTTAATTATATATATTTTTATTAATATATTCTTTTATATTATTTTATAATTTCAGCTAATTCAACTACCAATTTTATAAAATACTTTAATTATCTTATCAGCTATCAGTTATCAACTATCAGCTAACTTATCAGCTAATAAGTAATTTACCAGTTATCAGCTATTAAGTAACTTATCAGCTATCAGCTAGTTATGTGAAACAGAGTCTATATTCCATATTTGTATTTAACTAATAATGAAGGCCTAAGTAAAGTATTTAGTGCCACATTTATTCCAAATATTGATTTTGTGCTGGATGCCATATGGAATAAAATATCACATTTTGATATTGTATTTAATTAGTTTAGACATAATAACATGAAAATTTATGGACAGTACATTTTTTTTAAAAAATTCTGCAAATATCAATTTGATTATTATATGTATTGAATTTTATTTTAATAAATTACTTGAGCAATAAAAACATAAAAACATATATAGTTAGCATGCAAATATATAGAGAATTAAATATTATAACAATAAGCAAATTTAAAGCCTTGTTTGATATCTTTATTAAATAATATATTACATGTAACTTAATGAAATATATTCCTTGCTTCATAATAAAAAGTAATAGGATTTAAATTTGATCTATAAATTAATGTTTAACTATCACCATCCTCACATTAATAAAATTTGTTAAGATATTTCTACTATTAGCAAAAAAAAATTATTAATTTTTCAATAACATATGATGTTCTTATTTATTGATAATGTAAAAAATAATATATTAATAATAAATTAAATCCAAATTAAAATAATATATAGAATAATTGTGAACATTAAATTTTATTTAGTTCACATAAAAAAGGGAAAATAATAAATAGGCTAAAATACACATAATTAACCCCATTATCCCATGCCTTATGTACAAATAGCCCCTAGTATTTTAAAAAAAAAATACAATCAAAACATCTAAACCATACATATTACGTAGAAAATCTCAACTTATTATATCTCCTTCTAAATTTTAATAGTAGAAATGAGGCTTCTACAATTATTTTTTTAACATGCATGGTTCCCTAAAAATTGACCTTTTAAAATCATTTATATGTTTGATTTTAAACTAAAAATTAGAAATAATAAATTTAAAGTCAAATTTAATATTTAAATATCATTAAATATAAAATATTAATTGATAATCAATTGACATTTGATAATATTGACCTTGAAAGTTAAAATTAATATTTTCAAACTTCAATTTAAAATTAGTTTTGGATATAAAAAATAATTTTAACAACTCAATTTTTGTACAATTAACTACACTAATAAAATTAAAATAAATAATAAGATAAAAAAATTATGAATAATTATTTTAAAAGATGATCATAATAAATGTGAATAATTTTTCATAATTTTTGTAAGGATAAAACATTTAAATATAAATTATTAGGCTAAAATTCTTCATAATTTTTATTAATAAGGGTAAAATATAAAGCTAAAAATTATGATTAATAAATTTGAAAATATTAATTTAAATTGATATTTTATATTTGGTTTAAAAGATTTAAGCAACAAATTGAAATAAATATGTTAAAGGATTATTTAGCAAATTCAATCATAAATATGAAACCAACTAGAAAATGTTTTTTAGAAGCCAAATGTCCCCATTTAATTTGGTGATCAAATTAAGACAAGTTATCTTGTTAAATATTAATAGTGTTAGGGCATTGTAATCTCACTCTTATACTATTAGTTATTTGTTATCATATGTATATAATATAGATAATATTAAATAATATTTATTTAGATAAAATTATTTTTAATTGGTGTTTGATTTGTAGAATTACACTTTTTCAAAAATGGTGATGGGTAGATATGATTAAAAATGATAAGTGATAATTAAAAAACAACAACAACAATTAACATAATGATACTTCAAGGTGTGCAAAAGGCTTTAGTTAACAGTGGTAAGTGAAAAATTATCAAAATAAGTTAATCCAACCTATCAAATTAATCTAATAGGAAAAAATTATATATTGAGTCAATCTTAGGCCCAATTACTTTTTAAGTAAGTCAAGACAGGCTGAGTTACTATAATATTAATTTCAATTTCAATTTTAATCTCAAAGAAACTTTTATCGAGTAGTTCTAGGTGAGTTTTACAACTCGTTATACTTTATTATTATTATTATTATTATTATTATTACATCACTTATTTATTTATTATTAATTTTAAATTATTAATTAATTAAAATTAATTATTATTCCTATTATTATCATTTAAAAAATTATTATTATTAATGAATATAAATAAAATAATAAAAAATAAACTAAAGTATTTTTTAAGATGAAAAATTTTTAATTAGAAGAGTAATTAAAAACTACGAGATCTAAATTAAAAAAATTTAGTATCAATTGAAATTGGTGAAAATATTTTGTTTACTAAATTTATAATATATATATCACTATTTTACTGTACTAATAATAATTTATTACTCTAATTAATATATTTATTTGGTTATAGAAATTATTTTTATATGTTTAATTATGATAATTACTTTATGTAATTATTTATTATTTATTATTAAGTTTTATGATTATAAATTGAATTTATTGCATAATTTTTATTAATTTTTTTAAATTTAATATAATTATTTATTTTAATAACTTTGTGTAATATATATTAATAATATTAACTATATGAATTCATTAATTTTAACATTAAATATTTTTAAATTTTAATATAATTATTTATTTTGATAAACTTATATGATATATGTTAATAATATTAAATATATAAATTTATTAATTTTAAATTTAAAAATTATTTAATATTACTCATATATAAAATTTTAATATTATATATATTAAAGTATAATTTGAATATACTAAAATTATTATTTTAAAATATATATAATAAATTAATTATTTATTAGTTATTAATATTACTAAACTAATAATTAATTTAATAACTTGATAAGTTAGTACTTACTAATCTTAATTTTTCATTAGATCGGGCTAACTAATTCTTATTAAATTAAGTCACTGTTATCATTTTTTATATCAGTTCCAGTTTCAAGTTAAATAAAATTATACTAATGCCAAATTAACCTGTTAAACTCAACCTATTTTAATATTTTTAATTAAGTAAGAGTAAGTGATGATCAATAATAATAAGTAACGATAGATAGTGGTAAAATGACCAATTTGCAAATTATCATTTGCTAATATCTCCTCAATCTGTGATAAGTAATATCTCCTTACTCTATTTTACAAACGTCATAATTCAAAATGGAGAGTAAAAGAGAAAAATTTTACTCTTATTTTATGGTTCATAGTATGTCCAAAGAAATATAATAACTTTATTTTCCGTGAATAGGATAAAATGATTTAGTTGAATTAAATTATTTTATTAGATGGATGCATTAAATATTTGCTAAGATAAAATTGTATTTCCTAAAACTGTAGAGCCTTCTCTTGTGTTACGCTCGAAATGGGCTTTTAATGTTTGAAATTTGATTACATAGAATTGTAATAAAATTAAATAATATTTAGTTAATAGGACGATTCAGAGACGATTGTACTGTGCAGGGTTTTGACTGGGAGGGGTTGAGTTTTTGCAACTCTAGGAGGGTTACTTTCGTCTTACAAGTTGATCTCGTTTCTTTATGAAATTATTTGCATTCGAAATGTGAAAAGGATATACTGACGGTGAAAAATGCAAGAACAAGTAATTACCGATTGCAAGAACAATTAATTATAATTGTTATGCCCAATTTTCTTAATTAGGATACTTGAAATTATTAAGAAAGGCTTCCATTACAGGAGTTTGATTTTCCCTTTTCGTAACTCTCAATACTCTCACATATGAGAAGAATAGATTTTATAGTTTAATGGAATGAAATAGATTATAGATAATTATTAAAAGCACGGGATTGCAATAAAAATAGTTGAATTGGATCATAAATCCTACTGATTATAGAATCCATATCTAGCTCATATATATTTAATTTTAAATATTATACAGAACTCCTTATTAATAATCACTTTTAATTTGAGTTCATATAAACAAAATTAATATTAATTCACTTATAAATCAAAATGAGGCCTACATAAAAAATTTTTACAAAAAACGCATCGGTTAAAGAAAGGTTGTAAAGTTTTTCTTGTATATATAAAATGTTAATTTACAAGTTATTCAATACTTCATATTTTTATTAATTTTTCAATAAATTTTTTGAGATCTTTATTTGTAAAATAAGCAAAAAATAATCAAAGTACGTTAAATATTTGTATTTCATGAATTTTTACCTGTTTATCTTAAATGTTTTTTAATCATGCTTTCTTGTTTATCATTATTGAAAATAATCAAATCCTTTTTTTTAAGTATATGAACGGGGTCAAGTTCAATATATATATATATATATATATATATAATTACTGAGGTAGGTAAATAATATCGTTTCAACTATTATGCACATTATAGGTTTTAATTTTTTTAATTCTTTATATTGTATTTGAAAATTAAAAGGGAAAGTGAAGGAAGCCAATGGAAAAAAAATAGAAGGAAATGATGTGAAAAATGTGGACCCATAAGCCTTTAATTATTTAGTTAATTAGTTTAGATGATGAGTGCATTATTGAAAATATCTGCCAGGACTGCTTTTACTAGTTTTTTTAACTTCATTACTCTTTGCTCTGCAGTATTTCGTGCAACCGTGTTTCTAGCTGTTTGGAGGGTAAAATACCAAAATAATATTTTTTACAAAACTTATTACCGATTTACTATTTTTTCGAAACATATTACCGAAATACGCACGGTGGCGGGAGGCGCCATTTGGTGTGGCGCCTCATGGGCGGAGGCGCCATCCAGGATGGCGCCTTTGGGGACCTCCGAGGGCGCCATTCAACGTGGCGCCCTCGGTCAAATTTTTCCATTTTTTTCCTTTTGCAATTAATTATTGTTGATATCATTTGAAAATAAAAATTATAAAAATAAATAATATATGATTGTAACTGAAAATAAATTTTTGAAAATAAATTACTTATTTTATAATTATATTTGATGTCATATAAAAATATGTTAACTCCACTTTGATATCTAATACATAAATTTATTATAGGAATTAAATAAGAAAGTAGTTAATGATAATAATATAATGAATAAAAATAATAAATATTTAGTAAATAATTAAATATTATTTAAAAAATATAGGATCAATAAAGAATAATTACATAATTTACATTAATGTCTCTCAAAATTTTATGTAATGACAGTTAATTTTTATCAATTTTTGAAATTATAAACTTCTAACGCTTGGAATTATATTATTACAAGTCATTATTTAATATGTTATTACACATAAGTAAATTTATTGAGTATACTAAAATATTCTTTATATACAAAGTTGAAGATAGCTAAAAATGAAAAGAAATATAATGTAATAAATATATTTTTCTTATTTTATATTTATTCCAATAATATGCTTGTCCATTTGTATTTATTTGAATAAAATTTTGTTTATTTTGTGACAGAATGAATGCAAACTGGCGAGGTTGAAGATAGCTAAAAATTTAAAAAAATCTGATTATTTCGTTTCAATAATCTTTTCATTTTGTAATGAAATCGAAATTATAACATGAATTAGATATTTTTTATTTCATCAGAATGATAAAATATTTTGGCAATGAGAGTGAAAAGTACCGATTAATTATTTTTTAAGAAATTATTATTCGTTTCATCGTTCGCTCGAAACATTTTATCGAAATAAGCACAGAAGATACGAACAGCGATGGAGAGACGCCAAATGACGTGTAGAGGTACGCTAGACGAAATGGCATCGTTCGCGCTGAAGGGAAGGAACGACAGGCGATATGGCACTTTTGGCCCATGGCACCCTTGCTCCTCATTTCTAAATTAATTAGGCGGTGACTGTGTTGACTGTGCACCCTAGAGACATGAATTTTTGTGAAAGTATGATAATTAATATTATTTATTTACTTTCACACGATAAATAAAAAAAGAATAGATAGGTTAAAATAGGCTAATACGTTTATTTCATAAATTATTTTGCGCTTCACCGCAGTGTCGAAACTATTTACCAAATTACGCAGGGCGCCGTTGAAGGCGCCTTTCAATATGGCGCATTCGCTACAGCGAATTTCACTGCGCGGGCTGGGAGGCGCTATTTCACCTGGCGCCTACCCAACAAACTTAAGTTTATAACTTATGGGGCTGGGAGGCACCAAGTGACATGGCGCCAAGTGACATGGTTTAAGTTTATATATTTAAACCCTAAATAAATATATAATTTTATTAAACTTAATTAATTTATAAAATGGGACTGTGGAGGCGCCATTTCACTTGGCGCCTCCTAGCCCCATAAGTTCTAAACCTAAGTTTGCTGGGTAGGTGCCAGGTGGAATGGCGCCTCCCCAGTGAAATTTGCTACAGCGAAGGCGCCATGTTAGAAGGCGCCTTCAGCTGGCGCCCTGCGTATTTTGGTAAATAGTTTCAAAATTGCGGTAAAACGGAAAAATAGTTTATGAAGTAAACGTATTTTGGTATTTTAACCAAGTAGATATTTATAACAGTTGTGAAAGTATGATAATTAATAATATTAGTTATTATATGTGGAAGATGTCCTTATCATCATTTTTTAAATAAAATTAAATATTGCAATGATCTTCGTGATTTATTGTTATTTGTAATTATTCCTGCGCAAGCAATTAAAAAAGTGGTAGTAATTAGAAGCATCCTAAATGTTGACGTTTGGCAATAAAGTAGTAAAGTCATCCTAAATGTTGATGTCTGGCACTAAAGTAGTAAAGTCATCCTAATTGTTGATGTCTGGCAATAAAGTAGTAAGATAAATGTACACAAATATACAAAAAACATAGAAAAGAAAGCTAATGTCTACGCAAGTGATGTCCAGTCCCACATCCAGGATCGGTAATGTGGCGGCCGTATCTACTAACCCTCTGCGCAGGCTGGGGAGTCACATCCCCGGTGTCTGTGTCTGCTCTACCTCCAGCTCCTGCTCTGCCTCTACCCCTGGCTCCCGCTCTGCCTCCACCTCTACCTCTATCTACAAGCTCTGAGTCATCTGTCATCATGCCACCATGCGCTGATCCCTGATCCTGAGTATGCCAATCAAATACAGGACGATATGGCTGCGCTGGACCAGCATCATCAGAAGGAAAGGCATAGAATGCAGATGAAACTCCTGGTGCATGTGGAAATGCCTGGAATGAGGATGGAACACCAGGAGGGGGCTGGTACATCTGGGATGACGACGGCCCTAAATAGTACGGCTGGGAACGTGGTGGAGGATGAAGGATCATCAGGTGTAGTAGGGTGCAAATGAGATGGAGCAGTAAGATCAGGCATCATCGTCATGGTCTCCTGGGCAGTCGAAGGTGGAATCTGCTGCACTGTCGAAGCGGGCGGAACATCAGCCTGCGACGTATGCCGTGGAGCAGTGCGACGTCGTCGGCGAGAGCGAGGCTGATCATGGTCACCCTCCGGAGGGTCTGGGATGTGATGGGCCTGGGGAGCTGGCTCCGCATGTGAGTCAATAATGACATGATCAACCTGCTGAATCGCATGAAGGATGGACTCCGTCGCTGACCTAAGCGCATCGAAGGTGAACATAGCCTGCCCCTCAGGGGTAGTGAAGTCCTGTAGTGAAGAAACCTCATCTACCTGTGCAAATTTTTGACATTAAAGTTAGTTATAATACTAATGCATTTAAAGAAAATCAGATACAAAAAACTAGCACGCAAAATTACCACAAGGTCAAGCGCTCCCCCGACAGGTGTAATACACCGTCTGGTAACCCGTCTGTACCATGTCATGTAATCGGAACGTGGTCCCAGAACTAGGCGTGTCGTCGGCTCGGCGGTAACGCACAAGTCTCGCCGAATATCCCAGAGTGCAATATACGGCTGATGGCGGATGTGCCACTCCTCGTCATGCCGACCGGACAAGTGAAGGCAGTGGACCTCCGCCACCTGCTTCGGTGGCTCTGGAATAGCCTGGCGTAGTCCAAACTGCCGCAAAACCCTATCAGGCTGGTGCCACTCGACAATCTGGAAGTGAATGAGCGGCACCACTGCTGTCCAGGTGTCGCTCCCGTCAAAGCAGTACTGAGGCAGTGATGCGATGACCTCCTCAGTGTATGGGATCCAGACGATCTGGAGTTACAAATGTATCAAGTGATTTAAATACGATTGTGGATTGGACAAAGCCTTGAAATTAATGATTGTAAAAACCCCCTGCGTACCTGGTCAAGTCGAAGCCGGTCCAGCACGTATCTGTAATGGGGTAGGCTGTGTGCCGGACTATCCTGGAACGTCTTCTGATAGTGCCACCTGCCAGGTTCAATAACAAAGTTAGGCAACTTCGTAGCAAACTTAATTATAAGTGAAAGTTGAAATATTTTCTAACCTGCGCGCTAAGGGGCCAATCCCTGCATCCCCCTCTGGTATGTCTAAAATAGCTATCGCGGGGGCGATAGTGGGAAATCTATCCCAGGCCCAGAGCTGCAGTAGTAGGCAACAACCTCCTATCTCTCTGTAATCCGGTGCGGTGGCCTTGCAGAGCTCTCTGTACAGGTATGCCAGGCAAGCAGCCCCCCAACTGTACGTCCCAGCCTCATGTAAGTGTGCGATCAATGGCAAGTGCATGAGGTGGACGTATGTGCCGGAATGGTCTGGAAATAACGTCCCACCAATGAGACGTAAAATGTAAGCTCGGGCGAATCTCTGCACTGTCACCTCATCCGCATCATCTGGAAGATGAGTGAAATGCCTCTCCAACCAACTCATCCTCAGTCGCCCCCCTCGGATGACATTCTCATCCACCGGTAACTGGAGTCCCAAGTACTCCTCTATCAGGCCTCCCCACCCCCACACAGTGGGCCCCGTCACTACTCGACCGTCAATGGGTAGGCCGAGCTGAAAAGCAACATCCTGTAGGGTAATAGTCGTCTCTCCCTGCGGCATGTGAAAGGTGTGCGTCTCCGGCCTCCACCTCTCCACAAGAGCACTGATCAACTGGTGGTCGATCGACACAAACTCACACATCGCCAAGCCGTAGAAGCCTGCCTCTCGCAGAAATGGGACAATCAACTCCGGCGGCGGCTGGTGATGGTAGTGATGAGCTCGTCGAATCCTAAGCACACGATCAGGCTGCAAAAAGAAAAAACAACACCAACTATAACGTATGACAATTCAGAAACAGTTAATACTCGGATTAATTAAGGTGTAGCTATTTCCATACATGGCCTGCCCAAATCGACTGGGATATGTGTGAGGCCTGAGCGGTCAACAGAGAAGGATCGCGTGGATCCAGGATCAACGCGTCGGGATGTGGATGCCATCTGACACGACAGGCATTGCATTGGAATGAAATTCAAACACACACAAACTTAAAGATGTTGTCCAATTTAAGTACAGCCTTAAGGCATAACTAATATCATAAATAATATCATAAACTGTCTTAAATTTAAGGTGCAATATATATAAATAATATCATAAAATGTCAGATAATAAAAAATTTCACATTACTAGTAATGGGGTAACCTTTATATACATAATGATGTGCAAATTTACAACCGTAAAAAATAAAATACTTGTGGGAAACCGTTACACTTATGATATTGGTTAACATACTTTGAAGCATACATGCCAAAGTAAACAGTAAAAATCAAGGTGTAGAAGGGCCTTCGTCCCCATGAAGCAGTGGGCAACGCCTACGATTATGTCCTTCCATCTTACAATGACTGCATTTTTGCTTTACACCGCTCTCTTGAGGCCAATCCATCTCATTTCTGATTCGGGTCGACTTTGGTCGTCCCCTTGCACGTAATCTTCCATAATTTGGAACTAGGACAGGGAATGGTGGTAGGTTATTCCATTGCGACCAATCCCCAATAGGCCACCACTCAGATTTGTAGCAATTGAGCAGCGTGTCAAGCCTGTATACAGCATCGACATATGGTTCCCATGATATGTTGATTGAGGCACAGGCAGCAATAATATGAGCGCAGGGATACCTATATGCTTGGAATTGTCCACATTCACATTGCCCTTTGTCTAATAACACCTGGACGACCTTTCCACATGACCCCCTGGCCATATCAGGGCCCTCCACCACCTCAAACCTAGTCCCTTCTCTATTGTAAGCACGAACGTGGTAAGAAGAAGCACGTGACTGGATAGTCGCAAGCTCCTGTCTGAATCTGCTGGCGTATCTGTGTCCTTGTTGTAGGTCAGCGTGCGCTTCTTTTGCCCTCTCCACAAAGTACTTCACGCATCTATAGTATGTTTGTTGGACAAGTCCTGTGATTGGCAGCTTCCTTAGTCCTTTGAAGAGGCCATTGATGCACTCTACAATGTTAGTCGTCATATGACCGTATCTTCTGCCTTCGTCATAAGCAAGCATCCACTTCTCGTTCGGAATAGCCGTCAACTTCTTATGGATCTCCTCGTTGACTTTGCTAAGATTGTCCAATCTCTCCATGGCCTTTCCCTAACTGGGCTCGTACGCTGAATGGAAGGAGACAAATAGGTTAACTAAAATGAACTACCAGGTGCACAAATTTATAAAAGAAAGGTCCAATAAAGAAATTATGCTATAACACATACCAATCTTAAGGACAGCTTTCCTCACATTGTCATCCCTGCACTTCTTGCGAACATTGCTAGCAATGTGTCTGATACAATACCGGTGATAAGCATAAGGAGGCTGCCATCCCAGACCTTCGGTAGCTACAACATCTTTGATAGCTCGGTGCCGATCTGATATCAAGCATATTCCTTGCTTGTTCGTGACATTTACTCGCAGTAAATGCTAAAAACCAACTCCAGTTTTCATAGTTCTCCCTGTCAACAATGGCAAAGGCAAGAGGAACGGGGCATTTGTTACCGTCCTGGGTCGCAGCAATCAGTAGCACGCCTCTGAACTTGCCATACAGGTGCGTGCCATCAACTTGTATGAATTGCTTGCAGTAAGGAAATGCGGCAATGCATGGCTTGAAAGCCCAGAAAACTCGGTTGAAAACATGTTTCTGCGGATCGACACGATTATCAGCTGTGACAAATTCTTGGGACTCCAACTTGAACAGCGCCTGGTCACAGTAGCCTAAAATGTCTAACCATTTGGGGAGCACTTCATACGATTTATCCCAATCACCGTGCACCTTGACAATTGCCTTTTGTTTCGCCTTCCATGCTTTCCTGTACGAAATCTTGTACCCGTACATGCCTTCCACCCTCTCTTGTATAAGCGAGATTGGAACATCTTGCTTCATTTTAATCATCTCCAGGATCAGGGAACTGATATACTCGGAATCCAGAGACTTGTGATCCTGTGTCAAACTAGCATTAACACATGTGTGGGGCCCTGAAAATCTAGTTATGGTCCAAGTGTTACAATTCTTCAGTTTCGACGCTCTGAGGTGGAAATTGCATTGGTCCCCAAATTTATCGCACTTCACGCTTAATCTTCTGCTATCCGACTCCTCCACGTAATAACTGTGGTGCCTTCTGATGTGGTAATGCTTGGTTGCAGCAATTAAAGCCTCCTTGCAATCGAACTCTTGCCTAACCTGCAAGTCATCCATGTCGTAATCATAGGTTGGCTTCATTATTTCCGGAAATTCATTTGGATTCCGTATCGCATCCCAATCAATGTCAGAGAAGACAGCAGCTTGGGGGACACCATATGATGTTTGTGCAGCATTACCACTCCTCACACACCGCGTTGGTACACTGTCTGCATGTGTAGCCGCACGTTCTTCGTCATCTGTGTCACGATCGTCACCGCTACTGCAGGACACCTCATCGTCTTCAAAACCAGACTCAAGGTGGGCATCCATTAATACGGGATCGATAGATTCTTCTTGTACGACCGGCAAGGCACTTGATGAACCTACCAAGGTTTGTGGTGCATTTACCGGGAAAACGCCTGCAACAGATGAGTCCAACGCAGGAGTATGACTATCAGAAATGTGGAACTCAAATCCACCTGTGTGAGGAGGCCCATCCCGCACCACCGAACAACAAGTGTTAACATAAACCGCTGGATCCACGGGTGGTGCAGTTCTTGGAACTCTTACATCAAAACCAAGGTTGCCAGCGCGCAATTCGGATGTGATCACAGTCCACGTACAATTCCATGGCTGTCATCGCCGGATGTTGTTCGTAGCTTGCTATCGCGCATGCTAAGTCTTCATCGTCGTCCAATTCGTATGCCATGTACTGAGCCTCTGTTTGATGCTGTGGAAACCTGTAAACAATCTTCCCCACAGCTTGATCTTCGTGAAGCTTCAGTCGGCCATGAATTCTCTCCCGCAAAACATCCATGCTGCTGCATCCTCTTAATTTCAATGCCTTTGGGGGAGGTCCATCGTACATTATCCCCTCTGATCCCTCAACAATTGTACCATTTGAATATATAAACGCAATTAAACTTTTCTTCATCTTCTTACTTTTAGCTGCACAATACTCGCTGCACCCCCACATGGAGAAGTAGTCTCATATACAAATTTTGTTCTCATAAATGAGTATACTAGTATTTAATACTAGTAATTAAAAATGAACGCGATGTATTACTACTTTGCAAGGTATTCTGTTAATTCTACGAAATAATAGGATTATTTTCTTCGACCAATCTAAAGTTATTTCTTTTCCAAAATTAATATAAAATTTGACTATATAATTTTACCTATGGTTTTGTTTATCTCTTTCAACTATAGTATTTTTCTTAGTGATTTTGTACAAATTATACTAATTAAATTAGTTAGCCAATGAAATACACTATCTTTCTTATTTTTATGACTTTTTTCCTCCGTTCACACCTACTACCAGATAGCAACTAAAAGTATGTACACATTATTATTGTCAATACCTCCATATATATCTTAATTCTTCCTAAATAAACCAAGGATACCTATATTTTTTTCAGGTACGTTAACTACTCTTCCATCTACAATATCTACTATTTAAATGCAAAAAAGTCCAAATTTGTAATAACAGTATCCTACTTTTTCAAGGCTTTTGGTTACATTCACATTTCCCAGGATCCTTTTTAGTACCTCTCTTATGATACATTAAGATCTCACATGATCCAGTTCTCTAAATATGGCTTTCACCTAGGTCGTTACACCTATATTAGGACATCCTTTTTTATCTCGTTTGTTATTATTTTAATAGCACAACCTATCACATTACATATAAAGTCATACGACATTTTCATAAATCATAACTTCACATCTTAAATCATAATTTCACTTCACACATCATAACAATCAATATAAAATAAATAATTCTATATTATTAATATCATAATATTCTAAATAAATTTCTCTACCGATATAAAAAATATTTTCACTATGACTTTATACAAATTATAGTATAAGCATAAAATTCCTAAAAATACTAACCGGTAAGTATTCGGAGAAGCAAACAACAAAAAGCCTCTGCATGAAAGAAAAATTTGTTAGATAATTTAATAATTTCAATCTTTAAGTAAAAGTTATTAGATGTTATTGTATCAATTGTAAAATTATGCAACAATCACGCTAAATTAAATTTATTTTGTAAGATAATATATTAAATGAATAAAAAAAATAATATATATAAAATTTTATTCATGTATATTCAATTTAAAATATATTGTTCGAATTTTTATATCAAGAAAATATTAATGAATTTTAAAAAATAATTAATTTTTATTCCTAAATCATCTCATTAAAACTAAAATATATAGTTAGTTATTTCAATCAGCGTTTTTCATAACATGAATTTTTCAAAAAGAACATATTTGATCATTAAAAAATAACTTGACGCATAAAAAAATTATATTATATCAAATTAATATTATTCAATATATTCTATTTCAACTTTTAATACAATGATTGAAGAAATAAAAAAGAAAATCATCTGCAAGGTACATGAAATGAGAAACAAATTATTTACGAACTGTAAACCCTCCAAGACCTTTCAGTTGATGTATTTTAAATTTAAAATATACTATTTAAAAAATATCATTAACAAAAACTTAAAATATTGTCATAAATTATAAAATATAATTACTGATTGTAAAAAAAATATTGTCAATAACTTGTTAGTTTTCTAACAAATATAATATGTTAAAGTTTCAATTTTTTCTAAATCCTAGATCATCACTTCACATTATAAGCCATAATAATCAAAATAAATTAAAAATTTTAATAAAAATGTAAAAAATCTACAAACACTAATCAATAAAAATCACAAACTATCACAGATCACATATATATTACTAAATTTTTTTTCTAAATCCTAGATCATCATTTCCCATCATAAATAATAATAATCAACATGAAATATAAATTATAATATCCATACAGAAATTATAAAAATACTATCCAGTGAAAAACATAAACTATCACATATCATATAAATTTGTATAAATCTTTTCTAAATCCTAGATCACCACTTCACAATTTAAATCATAATATTAATATAAAATAAATATTATAATATAAATATAAAAAATATCAAAATTTAAGCAAATAAAATTTATAATTATAACAGAAATTATCACAGATCACATATATTTATATGAAAATAATAAATTATCACAGATCACATATATTTATATGATTTTTTCCTAAATCGTAAATCATCATTTCCCATCGTAAATCATAATAATCAACATGAAATATAAATTATAATATACATACAGAAATTATATAAAAATACTAATCAGTAAAAAATATAAACTATCACATATCATATAAATTTGTATAAATCTTTTCTAAATCCAAGATCATCATTTCATATCATAAATCATAATATTAACATAAAATAAATATTATAATATAAATAGAAAAAATATTAAAACTTAAATAAATAAAATTTATAAATTCTAACAGAAATTTTTCTAACTCTTTAATCATCACTTCATATCATAAATTATAATCATTATTTTAAAAAAATATAACTATAATAATAAAAATTACAAATATACTAACCAAACAAGAGTTGACTGGGATCAGATTTGCTCCAACGCAAAAAATGCTTCCGAATGCAATGTACAAAAATAAGAACGGATGATGATTGATGAACGAACTGTGGCTACAAGTTTTGCGAATAAAAAAGAGAATCAGAACTGGGAAATGGCTTCTGAGTGAGAGGGTTTGAGAGAGGAGACGGCTGCGCAAGTGTGAGTGAGGGTTTGAGGGAGGAGGGACGGGTATATATAGGGGGGAGGCGCCTGATGAAATGGCGCCTCCCAGTTTAAAATTCAAATTTCGAATTTAAATTTGAAAAAATTTGAAAACGGGCGCCTTCTGGTATGGCGCCTTCCATACGGAGGGCGCCAGTCAAAATGGCGCCTCCCGCATGGAGGGCGCCACTTGAAACGGCGCCTCCAAGGGGGAGGGCGCCAGTTTGAATGGCGCCTCCAACTCCCAGGGGCGCCAACTTGAATGGCGCCCTGCGTATTTTGGTAAAATGTTTCCAAACTGCCGTAAAACGGTAAATTGTTTACGAAATTTGCGTAATTCGGTATTTAAGCCGTTATTTTGTATTGTAAGTATCAAAGCAAGCTTTTTCTTTGAGTTCCTACTTAATAGAAGGTAAATTTCAAAATTGAAAAAGTGTGTAGTTTTAACTTTTTAACGTAATTAATAGTTTGTATGATATCATTTGTAACATGCTTCAACTAATAATATTTAAAAAATGTAATAAAATAGCATAAGTTGATGATAATAGGTAGAAGTCTAATTAATTGCAAAATAATGTGTAAATTTACCCTAAGTCTAGACCTTAAATAAAATGTTGGAAAATGAAAACCCTTCATAATTGCCCTTTTGTATAGCTTAATGATCAATGACAATAGAAAACCATGATTCCATGAACTGTCCAATATGTACTAAGCATATCACTCATCATTAACCCACCATTTTTATTTTTTAGCATTAGATGCAATTTTTGTGATAAAAAGAATAAAAAAGAAGAAGAATCATAAGATACCAAAAGAAAAGGTCGTATAGCATACTCCATCCAGCATACAAATTAAAAATCTTACCTATTGACCAATTTAATTCAACAAAGGTTCATTATTAAAACACTTAAAAAAAAGTAAATAAAAAAACCTACCACATGAGAGACAGAGAGAGCATTACTTCTAGTATTGTCAATAGCATTACTTTACCCAATAATAAACAAACAAATAGATGTACAAAAGCTCAACTAATATATTCAAATATAATGCATTAAATATAGAATCATATAGTGATATTTCTATTTTGTTTGCCATTAAATAAATGCATGCTCCCATGTACTTAAATATAAGAAAATAATAGAGTGATTCTCTTACTATGTCCCTAAAAAAAGGAGTGTGTGCACATGCATACTCACTTTTCTTAACCATCTTGTTTATATATAATCCACAAAATGAAAAGTAATAAAATTGTTATTTTAGTCTATTTATCCTTAAACAAATGCATGTATACGCAATCCAAATAAAATTATCATTTTACTTTTTTTTTATTAATTGAATGCATGCTCAAACTTAATTACCTCTTTTAGCACTGTAGACAAAATTCTATTAGCCATAAATTAGTTATATTAAATAGTTTTCAATATAAAATCACTTGAATTAAAATTATCTAATTAAAAATGGTCTGATGTTGAGGTTAATTTCACTTAATTATCTTATCATGTTTTTTATTTCCAATATTCATGGAAATCTAGAGTGAAATATTCTTTGCTATTATGACTATAATTTACAACGTTTCACAAATAGAGAACATCTATAGTACTATCTTTAACGGTGATTGAATAGCCATTAATCTTAAATTCAATTGTGAATGGAAAATAAAACAAAACTAAACCTAATACCTCTCTTAAAAGAACAAAATTAATGCAACTAATTATTAAAACCAAGGCAAAAGAAAGAAAATCACTTGTAATTAAAAAAGAATGAGTAAAATGAAAATAAAAATGTCACCTGCATTGAAGTTCTTCTAAAAAATATGCTTTTAGAATGTCCAATTACTAACTCATTAAACATTCTTTAGAAAGTTGAGACATGTTGAATTTTTTAAAAGAAAGAATAAATTTCACAATTAACATACACTTATTATATTTTTTGTTTTTCCAAAATATTCACAAAATGTAAATACATTTAGTTTGTATCATCATTTTATTTCCAAATTCCTTTTCACAGTCCATAGATAAGAATATCCTGATAAATAAAAACTCTTTTTCATAAACACTAATTATATTTACAATGCCAAAGAAAAGCACCATTATCATTTTAAATTCCTTTGCATAGTTTGTAATACCTGTCAAATAGTTATGAATTTCTCAATAAATAAAGACTTTGCTCTTTAAAGTCATTTTATATTATAGGTATGAAAGTAGGGTTTTGCTTTGAGTACCTATTTGATAGAAAGGAAATTCCAAAATTAGAAAAATATGTAATTTTAACTTTTTAGAGTAACTAATAGTTTACATGATATCATTTGTAACATGTCTCAACTAATAATATTAAGAAAAAGTAATAAAATAACACAGGTTGATGATAATAGGCAGAAGTCCAGTTAATTGCAAATTAATGTGTAAATTTATCTAGACTTCAAATGAAATGGTGGAAAATGAAAACCCTACCCAATTGCCCTTTTATACTTCTTAATGATAAAAGCCAAAAGAAAACATATGATTCCATAAATTATCGAAGATGCACTTAGCATATCACCTATCGTTAACCTACCATTTTTATACTCCTTTACAGTATCAGATGCACTTTTTCTGATAAAAAGAATAAGTAGGAAGAAGAAACATAAGACACTAAAAGAAAAAGTAATATAACATACTCCATCAAGGATATAAATTAAAAATCTAACCCATGGTCCTATTCAATTCAACAAAGATTTATTTTTAAAACACCCAAATTAAAAGTAAATGAAGAAACCCTACCAGATGAAAGACTAAAAAAACATTACTTCTAGTGTGATCCATAGCATTACTTTACCCAACATTAAACAAACAAATGGATGTACGAAAGCATAACTCATTTATTCAAATATAATGCATTATATAAAGAATCAAAAAGTGATGTTTCAATTCTATTTGACTTTCAATTTTGTTTGACTTTAAATAAATGCTTGCACTCTTGTACTCAAAATATAAGAAAAATAATAAAAGGATTCTCTTGCTATTTCTTCAATAAAAGGAATGCATGTGCACATACACCCCATATGATTCTCTTACTATGTCTTTAGTAAAAGGAATGCATGCACGCACACACCCCATATGTATAATCATTTTGTTCATGCATAATACACCAAACAAAAATTAATAAAATTATCATTTTACTCTATCTATCATTAAATAAATGCATGTTACACAATCCTTATATTCATATACAATTCATAGAATGAAAAGTAATGTAAGGATCATTGTACATCATCCTCCATAAATGCATGCGTATATGTATAATTTTTTATTCAAATATAATTTACTAAATAAAACTGATGGATCTATTTTTGTCTCTGTTATATCAATGCACACATATGTGCTTATCTTTATATTCACAAATAATTCATTAAACTTAAAGTAAGAAAAAGAACCTTTTAGTTTATTTTTCATTAATTGAAAGATGTTTAAACTTAATTATCTCTTTTTGTGCTATATCTAAAATTCTATGAGCCAAAAATTACTTTTGTTAAATAGTTTTTAATATAAAATTAATTGAAAAGTAAATGAAATTGTCTAATGAAAAAATGGTCTATTGCTGAGAATTGCTTTCACTTAATTATCATATCATGTTTTCTATTTCCAATATTTGTGGAAATCTCTAGTGAAACATTCTTTGCTATTATGATAATAATTTACATTATTTCACAAATAGAGAACATCTATAGTACTATTTTTAATGGCGATCGAATACCCATTAATCTTAAATTCAATTATGCATAGACAATGAAACAAAACCAAATGTAAAACCTTTCTTAAATCAACAAAATCAATACAACAAATTATCAAAACCAAGATAAAAGAAAGAAAATCACTTTTAATTGAAAAAGACTGAGTAAGATGAAAATAAGAATGTCAATCACATTGAAGTTCTTTTGAAAAACATGTCTTTGGAACTTGCAATTACAAACTCATTAAGCATTCTTTAGAAAGTTGAGTGATGTCAAATTTTTTACTAGAAAGAATCAATCTCACCATTAAAATACATTTATTATAATATTTTTTTCCAAAATCTTCCTAAAACATAATTATATTTAGTGTGCATCATCACTTTATTTTTAAATTCCTTTGTGCAATCCATAGTTAAGAATTTCTTGACAAATAGAAACTCTACTTCACAAACACAAATTATATTTACTATGCTAAAGAACAGCACCATCATCATTTTAAATTCCCTTGCATAGTATGTATTACATGTCAAATAGCTATGAATTTCTCAATATATAAAAACTTTTCTCTTTAAATAGCATATCATTTTGTATTGTAGGTATGAAAGCAGGTTTTTTCTTCAAGTTCCTATTTAATAGAAAGGAAATTCTAAAATTGAAAAAATGTGTAGTTTTAACTTTTTAGAGTAATTAATAGTTTGGATGATATCATTTGTAACATGTCTCAGCTAATAATATTTGAAAAATCTAATAAAATATCATAAGCTAATGATAATAGATAGAAGTCTAATTAATTGTAAAATAATGTGTAAATTTACCCAGGTCTAGACCTCAAATGAAATAGTGAAAAATGAAAATCCTCCCCAATTGCCCTTTTATATAATTTAATGATAAAAGCTAAGAGAAAACACATGTTCCCATGAATTGTCGAAGATGCACTTAGCATATCACCTATTGTTAACCCACCATTTTTATACTCCTTTATAGCATTAGATGTAGTTTTTTTGATAAAAAGTATAAACAGAAAGAAGAACCATAGGACACTAAAAGAAAAGGTCATATAACATACTCCATCAAGCATACAAATTAAAAATCTTATCCATGGACCTGTTCAATTCTGCAAAGGTTTATTATTAAAACACCTAAATGAAAAGTAAATGAACAAACCTTACCAAATGAGAGACTAGGAGAGCATTGCTTTTACTGTAGTTCATAGTATTATTTTACCTAACATTAAACAAACAAATAGTTGTATAAGAGCACAACTCATATATTCAAATATAATGCATTAAATAGAGAATCATAAAGTGGTGTGTCTATTTTATTTGCCATTAAATAAATACATGCACCCTAGTTTCAAATATAAGAGAAATAACAAAATGATTCTCTTACCATGTCTTCAAATAAAGGACTACCCGTGCACATACATCCCCTATTTATAACCATTTTGTTCATGTATAATCCACCAAATGATAAGTGATAAAATAGTCATTTTTCTCTTTCTATTATTAAACAAAACCATGTAACCACAATCTTTTTATTCATATACAATTCATTGAACGAAAGTTAATATAGTGATCATTTCATATTCTTCTCTATAAATGCATGCATATATGTATAATTTTTTTATTCAAATACAATTTATTAAATAAAAATGATAGTTCTTTTTTAGTCTTTGTAATATCAATGCACACATATGTGCTTATCCTTATATTCACAAATAATTCATTAAACTTGAAGTAAGAAAAAGAAGCATTTACTTTGTTTTTCATTAATTGAATGCATGCTTTAAATAAATTACCTCTTTTGCTACTATAACCAAAATTCTATCAGCCATAAATTACATTTATTAAACAGTTTTCAACATCAAATCACTTGAAATGTAAATTAAATTATCTAATGAAAAAATGGTCTGATGCTAAGGATTGATTTTACTTAATTATCTTATCATGTTTTCTATTTTCAATATTCATGGAAATCTCTAGTGGAACATTCTTTGCTATTATGACTATAATTTACAATGTTTCACAAATAAAGAATATCTATATTACTATCTTTAATGGTGATTGAATACCCATTAATCTTAAATTCAATTGTGCATAGACAATAAAACAAAATTGAGCATAAAACCTTTCTTAAATTAAAAAAATTAATACAACAAATTATGAAAACTAAGACAAAAGAAAGAAAATCACTTTTAATTGCACTAGATTGAGTCAAGTGAAATTAAAAATGTCACCTACATTGAAGTTCTTTTGAAAAACATGCCTTTGGAACTTCTAATTACTAACTCATTAAGCATTCTTTATATTGTTAAGTAATGTCAAATTTTTTATGAGAAATAATCAATCTCACCATCAAAATACACTTATTATAATATTTATTTTTCCAAAATTTTCACAAAACATTATTATATTTAGTGTACATTATCATTTTACTTTTAAATTCCTTCACACAATCCATAGTTTAAAATTTCTTGATAAATAAAAACTCTACTTCATAAACACCAATTATATCTACTATACCCAAGAAAAGCACCATCATCATTTTAAATTCTTTCATATAGTATGTAATATATGTTAAATGGTTCATAATTTCTTAATAATAAAAGACTTTGCTCTTTAAACAGTATGTCATTTCTATTGTGGGTATGAAAGCAAGCTTTTTCTTTAAGTTCCTATTTGATAGAAAGCAAATTCTAAAATTGAAATAGAGTGTAGTTCTAATTTTTTAGAGTGATTAAAAGTTTGCATGATCATTTCTGAAATGTCTTAACAAATAATATTTAAAAAAAGTAAAAAAATTACATAAGCTAATAATAATAGGTAGAAGTCTAGTTAATTATAAAACAAAGTGTAGATTTACCCAAGTCTAGACCTTAAATGAAGTGATGGTAAACGAAAACCCTCATCAATTACCCTTTTGTACAACTTAATGATGAAAGCTAAGAGAAATCACATGATTCCACGAATTGCCAAAGATGCACTTAGCATATCATCAATCGTTAACCGACCATTTTTATACTCCCTTTATAGAATCAAATGCAATTTTTGTGATAAAAGAATAAACAGGAAAAAGAACCATAAGATACCAAAAGAAAAAGCCACATAACATACTCCATCCAGCATATAAATTAAAAATCTAATCGATGGGCTTGTTCAATTTAACAAAGGTTCACGGTTAAAATAGTCAAATGAGAAGCAAATGAAGAAACCCTACTATATGAGTGATAAAGTGAGCAATGCGTCTAGTGTGATCAGTCGCATTACTTTACTAAACATTAAACAAACAAATGGATGTACCAAAGCACAACTCATATATACAAATATAATTCATTAAATATAGAATCATAAAGTGATGTTACTATTTTGTTTTCCATTAAATAAATGCATGCATTCATGAAATCAAAAAGAAGAAAAATGATAGAGTGATTCATTTAGAGTATCCTCCATTAAAGGAATCCGCACTCACAAACACACCCCCTATGTATGACCATCTTGTTCATATATAATTCACAAAATGAAAAGTAATAAAATTTTCATTTTACTCCATTTATCCTTAAACAAATGCATGTATATGCAACCCTCATATATGTAATCCTTATATTTACATATAATTCATTAAAAGAAAATTAATGTAGGGATCATTCTAAATTGTCCTTTGTAAATGCATGCATATATGTATAATTTTTTTATTCAAATATATTTTATTAAATCAAAATGATGGTTCTATTTTGGTTTCCATTATATCAATGCACACATACGTGCTTATCCTTATATTTGCAAATAATTTATTAAACCTGAAGTAAGAAAGGGTACTTTTGATTTATTTTTCATTAATTGAATGCATGCTTAAACTTAATTACCCCTTTAATGCTTTAGCCAAAATCCTATTAGCCATAAATTACATTTATTAAATAGTCTTCAATATAAAATCACTTGAAATGTAAACAAAATTGTCTAATTAAAAATGGTCTAATGCAAAGGACTGATTTCATTTAATTATCTTATCATATTTTCTATTTCCAATATTTATGGAAATCTCGAATGAAATATTCCTTGCTATTATGATTATAATTCATAATGTTTCACAAATAGATAACATTTATAGTACCATTTTGTTTATGCATAATCCACCAAAAAAAAGTAATAAAATAGTCATTTTACTCTATCCATCATTAAACAAATGCATGTTTACATAATCCTTATATTCACATACAATTCATAGAATGAAAAGTGATGTAGTGATCATTCTACATTATCCACTATAAATGCATGCACATATTTATAATTTTTTATTTAAATATAATTTATTAAATAAAAATAATTATTCTATTTTGGCCTTTGTCATATCAATGCACACATACATGCTTATCCTTGTATTCATAAATAATACATTAAACTTGAAGTAAGAAAGAGAACCTTTACTTTGTTTTTTCATTAATTGAAGGCATGCTTAAAGTAAATTACTTCTTTTAGTGTTGTAGCTAAAATTTTATCAGGCATAAATTACTTTTATTAAATAGTTTTCAATATAAAATCACTTGAAATGTAAATAAAATTGTCTAATAAGAAAATGGTCTAATGTTGAGTAATGATTTCACTTAATTATTTTATCTTTTTTTCTATTTCGAATATTCATGGAAATTTGTAGTGAAATATTCCTTTTTCTTATAACTATAATTTACAATGTTTCACAAATAGAGAACATATATAGTACTATCTTTAATGGCAATTGAATACTGATTAATCTTAAATTCAATTGTGCATAGAAAAAGAAACAAAACCAAACCTAATACTTTTTTTAAATTAACAAATTCAACACAATAAACTATGTAAACTAAGATAAAAGAAAGAAAATCACTTGTGTTTGAAAGATACTAAGTAAAATGAAAATAAGAATGTCACCTACATTGAAGTTCTTTAAAAAAACATGCCTTTGGAACTTGCAATTATCAATTCATTAAGCATTCTTTAGAAAGTTGAGTGATGTTAAATTTTTCACGAGAAAGAATTAATATTACCATCAAAATACGCTCATTATAACTTTTATTTTTCCAAAATCTTCATAAAAACTAATTACATTTAGGGTGCATCATCATTTTATTTTCAAATTACTTCACATAGTCCATAGTTAAGAATTTCTTAATAAATAGAAACTTTACATCATAAACACTAATTATATTTACTATGCTAGGGAATAGCACCATCATCTTTTTAAATTCTTTCACATAATATGTAATACATGTCAAATTGTTAAGGATTTCTCAATAAATTAAGACTTTACTCTTTAAATAGCATGTCATTTTGTATTGTAGGTGTGAAAGTAGGCTTTTTCTTTTAGTTCCTATTTGATAGAAAAGAAATTCCAAAATTGAAAAAGTGTGTAATTGTAACTTTTTAGAGTAGTTAAAAGTTTGCATGATATCATTAGTAAAATATCTCAACAAATAATATTTAAGAAAAGCAATAAAATTATACAAGCTAATGATAATAGGTGAAAGTCTAGTTAATTACAAAACAAAGTGTAAATTTACCCTAATGTAGACCTCAAATGAAATGATGTTAAACAAAAGCCCTTGCCAGTTGCCTTTTTATATATCTTAACAATGAAAGCTAAGAGAAAACACATGATTCCAAGAATTGTTGAAGATGCACTTAGTATATCACTTATCATTAACCCATCATTTTTATACTCCATTATAGCACCAGATGCAATTTTTGTTTGAAGAAAAAGTAACATAGTGATCATTCTACATTGTCATCTATAAATGCATGCACACATGGATAATTTTTTTATTCATATATAATTTATTAAATAAAAATGATGGATCTATTTTGGTCCCTATTATATCAATACATACATACATGTTTATCGTTATATTCATAAAAAACTTATTAAACTTGAAGTAAGAAAGAGAACCTTTTTCTTTATTTTTCATTAATTGAATGCACGCTTAAACTTAATTACCTCTTTTAATGCTATTGCCAAAATTCTATTAGCCATAAATTACTTATATTAAATAGTTTTCCATATAAAATCACTTGAAATGTAAATAAAATTGTTTTAAAAAAATGGCCTGATGCTAAGGACTGATTTCACTTAATTATATTATCATGTTTTCTATTTCTAATATTTGTGGAAATTTCTAGGGAAACATTCTTTGTTATTATAACAATAATTTACAATATTTCACAAATAGAGAACATTTATAGCACTATCTTTAATAGTGATTAAGTACCTATTAATCTTAAATTCAATTGTGCTTGGAAAACAAAATGTAACCTAATTCCTTTCTTAAATCAACAAAATCAACAAAACAAATTATGAAAATAATGACCAAAGAAAGAAAATCAATTGCAATTGAAAAGGACTAAGTAAAATAAAAATAAGAATGTCACATACATTAAAATTCTTCCAAAAAAACATGGTTTTAGAACATCCAATTACCAACTCATTAAGCATTCTTTAGAAAGTTGAATGATGTCAAATTTTTTAAAATATTTTATTATAAAAATAAAATATATCACATTTATATATATTATTTAATGATCTTAATGTTTAATTTGTAAATAGCATAAGTGATTAAAAAAGAAAAAATATATAAAAAAAATTAAATTAAAAGAAAAGAAATAATATATAAACTTTAAAATAAAAAAAGTGTGCATTAAGAAATAAAAACATACAACGAAGCAAATAAAAAGAAAGGAAAAATTATGTGAGGCATAAACTAATAAAAAATAGAATATATAACAAATTAATTAATTAAATAAAAATTTTAACTTATTTAGAATACTTTTATAATAAAAATATAATTTGTTATATCAATACTACTTAAAAATATTAGAATTTGAGTTTTAAATACCATGAATAAATCAAAAAGGAATGAGAACATATAATAAAGGAGATAAAATAATGAAAAATAATACATAAGACATAAAACCTTAACAAAATCCTCCCCATCAATATGTATTTATTTTAATATATAGCACTTCAAAATTGATATAAAAATATTGTCAAATGTTAAATAAATGAATTTTATTTTATTATTTAAGTATAGATAATAATTTTTATAATAAAATATATACTGTGATATATATTTAATATTCAAAAATATTATAATTTGAGTTTTAGATAACACAAATGAACAAAAAAGATAAGAAAAATATACAATGAAATAGATAAAATAAAATTAAATAGTACATGAGACATAAAATATTAACAAAATTCTCATGATTATTATGTATTTATTTTGATATATAATATTTTAAAATTGATATAAAAATGTTGTCAAAATTTAAATAAATAAATAATTTGATTTTAATATTTGAATATTACTATTAAAAATATAATATATAATTAATTTATTAAATTAATAATTTTATACTAAAATTTTAGTTTATTTAAATTATTTATAAAATTAAAAATCAAATATATATATATATATATATATATATATACTACTTAATGATATTAATATTTGAGTTATAAGAAATAGAATTGAACATGAAAAGAAAGAAGACATGAAAGGAAGCAAATAAAAAGAAAAGAAAAGAAAAGAAATAATACCTCAGTTATAAAATAATTATAATTAAAAATAAAATATATAATAAATTAAATTATTTTAATTAAGTAAAAATTTTAACTTATTTAAAATATTTTTATCATAAAAAAAATTATTTGTAGTCAATAGTGTTTGAATTATAAATAATATAAGTGAAAAAGAAAAAAAATGAAAAAAAAGCACATGAAACATTACGTGAGATATGAAATCTTGAGAAATTCTAAATTTGTATAAATTTAATTTAATATATAATACTTATAAATTAATATCAAGGAAGTATTGAAAAATTTTAAATATATAAGACTTTAAAAATAAAGTATATAATATTATATATAGACTATTTAATGATATTAATATTTGAGTTATAAAAAATAGAAGTGTATATGAAAAATAGAAAAACATAAAGTGGAACAAATAAAAAAAAAGAAACAATGCAAAAGTTATAATATAATAAAAATTAAAAATAGGATATATGATATAAATTAACATAATTAAATAAAAAATTAAATTAATTTTATCCTATATAATAGCATTATATTAAATTTATAATATTGTGTAAATAGTATAAATAAAAAATATAAAAACTAAAATATGAAAATAATGTTGAGTCAGAAAATTTTTTTCCCTATGCCCAACACGCATACAACAGAAAAAATGATTTTCATCCTCAAAAAAACTCTATACTCATAGTATGTATGATACACATACCTCCCTTTTGAAAATTAAAGAAGGTGAGTGACCTTGAGGTTAGTACAATTATATTCATATCCTTTCTATTTTAAATATATATATATTAACCTCTTTTTTTTTTATATACACTTTCCATTTTTCTTTATTTAAAACTTATACTTAACACTTACCTCTCATATTTTTGAAAACTAAAATATGTGAATGTATATTTTTTAAAATAAAAAGTGTAGGTATAATTATTTTTAAAAGAGGCAAGTGTGCTTTTGCCTTATAATTATCAATTGCAAAATATTATTTCAAAATTAAGTTTCAAATCTTATATATTCAGTAGATTGAGTTTTATATATTTATCTTATTAATTTGTATTTAATGTTAATCTTGATTTCTATCTAGAATCTAAATTTAGATCCCATTTTTTTATTTTTTATACATGTAGCATTACTCTTTATCAGTTTTGCTAAACACAACAAATTTCAAATTTCAAAAGAATCTTATTGAATAGCATTAATTAATAAATTAGCTTTTAATATTCCCAATTAATGACCTTTTAAATAAATTATCTACTACTTTTTTCTAGGAAATTTTTAAGATGATACTATAAGGCTTGACCTTGTATTTCTGCTATTGGATTGTGTTTAATACACTAGGATTTGAAAAAACACAATTTAATGATGAAACATTTAACCTCTTTTTCTTGAGCTTTTCACAATATTTTCTAATTTGTTTCAATCTTCATAATTAATAAGGTTTTAATGTTCTCAATTAAAGAAGAGTTTTTAATTAATCTTCATAATATTATATAAGGAGTTGAGTGTTTCCAACATTAAATTGTATTTAGTGTACTAAAATTTATATTTCTAATTTTAATTTACTTATTTTAAAGTTTGAAAAAAGATAATTTGACGATGGAGCATTTAATCTTTTCAAGATTGTGTTCTTTGTAACATTATCTAATTTTTTAATCTTCATAATTAATAGGTTTTTAATATTCTCAATTAAAAGAGAGTTTTTATAATAGATCTTTTTTTCAAAACTCAATCACATACGTGGAATTTAGAGGATAAGGTTGAGGAATTTTTTTAACACAATTAAATATAAAATTATCTCGTATGAGGTTTCGGCACACTTTCCTTATTCGGAATTTACTAATTTTCCCAATTAATATCCTTTTGATGTTCTCAATTAAAATGAAAATATTTTGACGCTCAATCATTTAAAAATGATTTGGAAAAGTCACATTAGGGAATTTTTTAAATTCAACATATATCAAAACCATTATCCATGTTAACATTAAAAAATACTGTAGTTGAAAGAAATTCATATAACTAAAAGAAATTAACTTTTAAATTATTTATATTTATTAAATTAATTTTTATAAATTTACCATACTAAACGTTGATTTGCTTTCGGTGCATATAATATTATTAAATTTTCAAATTCATATGGTCTCTCTCTGCATTTAAAGCGTCAATTCTTAATATTGAAATATTAATGAAGATTTTAGTATATTTTTATTTTCTTGAAACTTTTAGAATATTGATGTATAATAATGCTTAACTATAGACCTCACAGTTACTGTTAGCATTTACCTTAAAATTAATGCCCATGTGCATTTATCATGAACGGTTCCTTTGGAACACACCTAGTGACCCTGGCAAATTATTTTACTTCCTAATGAGAAAGAAATTTAAATTTAAATTTAAAATATAAGTGACTAAAAATAATGATTATTTTAATCATGTGAAAACAATGGATTTTATTAACTGAGTTTTAAGTTGTAAATTTCAAATTTCATATTTCAAATTGTTATTTTTAAATTTAATATTAAGCAATTTTTTTATTTTGCCAAAAAAAACGTTATGGAATTTTGTAGAATTCTTAATTCTTATTTAAAAAATTAATGATTTTAGTTGTATGTTTTCGGATTTAGTGTTATAGTGCAGTGCTTATACTTCGTGAAATTATACTTATTTTTTATTATTATACTTACATTTTGTAATTCATTGACTTGGATTATGTGTAGGATAAACAACTAAGAAATTAATCAGTAGTTAATAATTAATAAATTAGTTGATTGTATTAAAAATACTTAATAAAATTAGTTATTGTCCATTGAACTAATTAAAAAATATAAAATAATATAAAAAGATATTATAATATAAAGAGATATATAAAATAAATTAATTTAAATTTACTTTTTTTATAATGATAGGAGTGTTTATAATTTATTTCACATGCAAATTCTTATTTTTGAATCCCAAATATAATGGAGAGTAAAACTCTTGATTTAATATTGAGTGTCACTATATCATTAAATTGTTAATTAAAACTTCGTTTCACATGAAAACTAAACTAACTTATAACTTAATAACTATTTTACACGCTAACTTATTAAAAAAATATGTTATGATAATAAGTTATCTTGAGTAACTTATAATTTATAAGTTATTATTTATTCAATTTTTTTTCAAATCTTTCTTTATTCTTTCTATCAATTTACAACTCATATCCTTCATAATATAATATGAATCTAAATATTATTTTTTATAAAATATAATCAATTTAATTTTAACATAGTTATATCTTAATTGTAAATTATAAATATATAAAAATATCTATGTAAATAGACATGTAATATTATAAAATATAATTAATTATACTTAAATTATTATAATTCTATCACAAAGAATAATAAAATAAAAATTAAGAAAGTAAATAAATATATAAGTTTATAAAATATAATTAATTAAATATTAGACATTATATTTTATTTTAAACTTTTAAATTGCATTAATGTAATTTAATTTTTAAATAAATATGAATTATTTTAATTATATATTTATTTCTATTAGCATATCCTTTTATATCATTTTATAATTTTAGCCAATTTAATAACTAATTTTGTTAAATACTTCTTATATAATCAATTAATTTATCAATTACTTGTGCAAAGTAAAACCTAATTCATGTTTATTTTGAAATCAAGTTATTTTGATACAATAAATATGTTAAAAATAAAAATATTAATTACATAAAATTTAATTAATTATATTTTCAACATTACATATTTATTTAGCTATTTATTATTTATTTATTGTCTAAAATAAAAATATAATTAAGGATATATATTGTTAATTAGTTAAAGAAAAAGAAAGACATATTTGGAAAACAAAACTTATAAGTTTTAAGTCAATCAAAATAATTTATTAAATTAGAATTTACTTTTAAAAAATTAGTAAAATAAATATTTTTTAAAATTAACTTATAACTTATTAATTAGGATAATAAATTATATGTCAACTTATTTATTGCACTAAATATATGCTTAAACCACACAATAATAGCCACAGAATTTAATTATTTCCTGTCTTTTTCTAACCAGCTCCCATTTGCGGTGCTTAGCTCAAGATTAAATAGCAATACTCAAAAAATTTTACAATCAACGAAATGATTTTACTCCATCAAAAAATTAATAGAAATGATAATTTACTTAATACAAATAAATGAATTTGGGTTTAAGTTTCAAATATAATTAGGAGTAAAAGTCTTAAAGCAACATAGATGCCACTATATTATTAAATTGTTAGTTATAATTATTTTTTTAATTGATTGTAAGACTGTTCTAGTAAACTTTTAATAATGTTCAAATTTGATTCCATATTATAATATTTAAGAAGGTAAACATTATCACATTATTGTAATTATTAATTTTTATAGATTAAAATTAAGTTAAGTGTATAGTTTTAATAAACTAGCCAGCAAGCTAGTCTAATTAATGTTTTTGAATCAGAAATACTCATGAATCAAAGGTCGAGGGGTTGGGGGAAACAAACTCCCTCTCACTAACATCTCATATTTTTAGGTAATATTTTATTTATAAATTTTTTTTCATATTTTTAAAAATATTTTAAGAGAATGTAAGATCCTCATATTTAGTTCAAATTTTAGAAATATATTTCTAGGAATGTGAATATTTCAAAAAATATTTTTAACTTAATACTCTTTCAAAATAATGCCATTAAGGAAGGTAAATATTTTACATTCCTAAGATATAAAAATATTTAATTAATATAAATAAATTATTTTATTCACCTATCTATTAAAGTCTTACTACCATTACCACTTCACATTACTAGTCATCACTTATCATAATCAATTAACATCCATTACCAATTACTATCTATTATTAATAATTATTGTTTGCTATTATCCACTATTGATAACCATAATTTGCACTACTCATTGCTAATGACTATCATCTACTACTACTCATTGTCAGCAACCATCACTAACTACCACTCATTATCTATAATTATTATCGACTACGATTAACTACTAATGACCACCATTCACCACTACTTATTATTAATAACCACTATCCACCACTATAAGTTATCACTTATTATTAATAACCACTAGCATCTACTATTTACTATCAATAACTATCATTCACTATTATCTACTATCAATGACTACCATCCAGTATCACTTATCCCTGATTATCACTATTAATTATTATTCATTTTTAATAACTATTAT
Organism: Sindora glabra; assembly: GCA_020226215.1. NCBI lineage: Eukaryota > Viridiplantae > Streptophyta > Magnoliopsida > Fabales > Fabaceae > Sindora > Sindora glabra. The sequence continues at coordinate 1,161,554 of CM035226.1, read as the reverse complement.
TGATGATCACCACCTACCATCATAACTAATGTCACCTATAACTAATGGCTATTATCAACTATTAAAGATGTCAAATGAGTTAGAATCCAAAGATTAGTCCATGTTTGTCTTGAACTTTGATGGATTTGGAGCCCTGAAATCGGGTTTATTTTGAACATAGGTAATATAGATTAGTTTGTGTCTATTGCGAACTTTTATAGGTTTAGACTTTTAAAATTAGATCCATTTTAAATATGAGTGATATAAACTAATTTTTTACAAGCCTAGTCTGTCATGGATCATTTTGTGTCCATAACTGACTACTTGTTTGACACTCATTTTAATTACTATCTACTATCATTAAATACTGAATTTTTAATTAAAATATTTTTAGTAATTTAATAATATTTTTTTAAATATTTAAAATAGTTAAATATAATATTTTTAAAAATATTTTTAATTAAAATAAATATGATAATTTTATATTCTTACAAATTAAAATTTTAAAAATATTTAACTCCATGAACTAAACGCTTAGCTGCCATTGGTCGTTAGGAGCCGCTCTAAAACTCCAGCCAAGATCATAGCCACATCAAGGCCGACAAAGATAATTCCAGGCTTGGGCATACGAGCCATAAAGCCCACATGATATCTGCCTATCATACAACTGAACCTCTTGTGCACTTGTTTGTAACTTGAACAAAACCCAGCCAATTGGCCCAAAAGACAAGACCTTTTTTTTTGTATATATAACTTCTAACACATTAGGGCTTAGGCCCATGAAGAAGAACTTTACTGGGTAGTTTTGGTCATGCAGTTATGAATTGGTAAAACACTTGGTTAAATTTTGTTACTTTTTAGAGACGCGTTATTATGCAAATGAATGACAAGGCATTAATATGCATACATTTTTCTTTATTTTTTTGGTATTTTTTTAATGATGTGATCTATAGATTTAGTTTATATCTATTCGTTTAGACGTACTTTAACGAAAAAATTATATGCACCTCCATTTTCTTTTATTAATTTTATCTTATTTATGTCACCTTGAGTGATATTTTAAACTTGAAACTTCATTTTAAGAAGTTAATAGTTGCATATTGATGATGAAGAGAAATATTGCTAATTATATAGTGTTTTTTAGATTTTTGGTCTTAAGTACAAAAATTATCTCTTAAATTTTAATATTTATTTAGTTATGATATCAAAATATCATACTAATTAAAATGGAAGTAAAAATAATACTAAAATGTAAGGGATATAATATGGATAAAAATAATTTTATAAATAAGTGTTCAATTTTTATTTTATGGGAATTGAATCTAGTGCATTTTTTAATTTTGACAAAAAAATGGATATAATTTTTTTATTTGAGATTATTTATTTCAATAAAAAAATAGATTAAATCTCAAAATAAAAATTAATTTTTTATTTCTTTAAAATTAAGAGAAAATTGATAAAAAGAAAGAGAAGATTTTTGTGCTTTTTAGCCATTAAAACTCCAAACAAGATTATAGCCGTATAAAGGCCAATTGAGATAATTGCAGGCTTGGGCTTACGAGCCATAATTACATGATACGTGCCTATCATACAACTGCACCATTTTGGTCATGTAACGCTTTCTTTTTCCCTTTTTTTTCATTTTTAAAAAATAAAAACAAAGTTTATTTTGATACTTATCCCTTTTATTTTTATTTGAATATTTTATTTTTCAATTATTTAAAGAGAAAAAGATACAATATTTTTCACAAACCTACTACTTTTTTTATTGAAGTCCATGATTTCAATATTAAAAAATTTATGCATTTATCTCTTTTTTTAAAATAGTCCTCTCATTTTTTTAAAAGAAAAAGGGAATCTCCATTTTTTTTTCATTTGTTTTTGGGAAGGTATTTTTCATAAGAAAAATTCATTTCTTTATATGTAAATGAAAGAGTGTCATATGCTTCTATATTTTGTAAAAAATTGATATTTAAAAATATGATGATAGAGATATACAATTTTCTCTTTGAAAAGAAAAAAATTATCTTTCACTAAACTTTTTATATTTAATATTGAATATGTAAATTATTTTTCACTATGTTGATATTTTATAATTTTTTCTAAAAATATTTTTATTAAAATAAATAGAGTTATATGATTTCAATATAATTTCTGTTTGATATATTTAATTTTTATTTTAAGATCACTCGGTTCATTTATAA